>CM053590.1:136941646-137080508 GCA_028646515.1 Pseudochirops corinnae
GGGGGGGGGGGGAAGGGAGGGGAGAAAATCTGAAACTCAAGTGATTGTGGAACTGAATCTTGTAAATTAAAAGTAAATGGGTAAATAAAAAAAAAAGTGGAAAAAAAAAAAGAAAGCTGAGGCAAACAGGTTAAGTGACTTGCCCAGGGTCACTGAGCTTGTACGCTTCTAAGGTGATATTTGATCAACAGGTCTTTCTGACTCTGGGCCTAGTGAGTATCCACTGCTCCACCTAGCTGCCTCTATTGGAAAGACTTTTTTAAAGGTCACTTCGGAAGTACTACCTTCATGCCTCAACTGTTTGCCTCATCAGGTTTTTCCTCTTGCATTTAAGGTTAGGTAGAAATAAATTGTGCTTAGGAAAATTATGCTTAGGAAATGGCCTGACAGAAGGGCATTCCTGTTTTAGAGAATAATTCCTTTAACCCAGTTCATTCTCCTGAGAGCTTATTTTTACGCCTTGAGGGTTTTCTTTAACTTCATTGAATCTAGGTCTATATTGCAATCTTACTCCTTGGAAGCTCATTCATAGTATGATAGAGGCATCCTGGTATAGTAAGTGTCTGAGGTTGAATTTGAACTCAGGTCTTCCTTGGAGTCGGTTCAGAGCCTTCTTCTGAGATGAGCTGTATGACCTTGGGTAAGTCATTTAATCTCTGTGTATCAGCGTGCTCCCTAGAACTTAGTAACTAAGTCATGGGAGGAAATTCCCACACTGGAAGTTCCTCATATTGAAGAAAGTATCTGTCCTTTTGGTATCTGCATATGATAGGTCTTGTGTACAACTTTAAAGAATACAGACTTTAAATCAAAACTGAAGTGAGGCCTGGTTGCTCTGACCCCAGTGATGTCACTTCTGCAAATCAGGAAGCTTACATCATACATTTAAAACTACTGGAGCTTGACACTTAGTAACTTCTTTACCATTCCTTTCTTCTCTGCTCCCTTCTTCATTTGTTTTAATCAGAAGCTGTGCTTGATGGGTCAGAGAGGGAGAATATGTAGGAAAGGGCAGGTGACATCAGTTCCTGTGGCTTTACATGGTTTTGTATTGTCAGGGACCATCTGTGCTGACTTTCTGTACTGATAGGAAACATGAAAATTTGCTTAAAACTTGTTCTGCTTTTAACGATGTTTTGAAATCAGAGGTGTACCCTGAGTTTGTTTTTAAATTCAGTTTGCTGGGAGGTTAGGTAACACTTGTACATAATAAGCAGAAATCTGCATGCAAAAACAGATTTTTGTATGAAGGTTATATGACTGCTTTTTTTGGCATAAAATACTCTGGAGAAGTTAGTCCCAATTTTATTCCTCCTTGCGTGTTGTGGCAAATATGTAATGCATTTTGTATGCAGATACTTTTTCTCAATGTAACTACCTAGAATTTTTCAGGAATGTGTTCTGAGAAATGACGTCATTTAATAGCATCATTTAGTTGCAGAGAAGATTGAGCTACAAGTCAGAAGATGTGGGCTTTGCTTCCTGTTCTGCCATTCTAACTGTAACCTATTACAAAACACTTAACTTTTCTGGGCCTCAGCTATGGAGGGAGTAGATTCAGCTTCTAGGTTCTTTCTCGCCCTAACTGGTTCTGGGATTGAATAACCCAAGCAAAAATGATGTGAAAACTGGAAGTTTTGATTCAGACAGGTTTGATTGAGGAGAGTTGGAGGAAAGTCCTGCCTCAGTCAGAATATCTTTCCATGGTTCTGGAATCAAAGGTCTACCCTGTTTGCTCTTGGTTTTCTTGGCAGGTTAACTTTTATGTGTTAAAAAATGAGGATCTTTCTCTTTGTCACAGCAGAGGTGTGTGAGGTAGGTACATGTCTACCTTCTGGAATTAGTAATTTATACACATTTAAAATAGAACTAAAAATCTCTGTAGTATGCCATAGTTCTCAACAGCAACTGTAGGATCAGGCAAGTCCCTTTCAGCTCCAAGTCTGATCCTATGATCCAAGGAAAATGACTCAAGATAATAAGATTGGATTAAGTACATTTCTGGCTGCTCGGGCCAGAGATGTTTTTAGCCAGTCTAGTACTGGGATGTACAAAGGGAGTTGAGCTTAAGAGCCTGTCCTGGAGTATGAAGCAGTTTTATCTTTTTATTTTTATTTGTGGAATAGAACTCTCTGAATAAAGCCTCACTTTTATTTGTGTGAATGTGAAAAAAAAATTGCTTTATGTCACCCAGATAGTGCTGTATAAGAGATAAATAAGACATGCTGGAGGAACAAGTCTTTGAACTTTATTGAGTTTGTTTATTTCAGGGAACAGAAAATGTTAGATGTCACTATATATTCTGTGCTGTTTTCAGATAGCAAAATCTTAAATTGTTAAGACATTTATTAAGAAAGTTGAATTGTTGCTTGCCTCTTGCCTTTCTCAGTAGCACTGTGTGGTTTTCCCAAAGGTTTATTTTTTTTCTTTTTTAAGATGAAAATGCCTGATTTCTATTTCCACTTAACTATGTTCATTGTCAGCTTCAGGTTTAAACAATTGTGCTGACTGATGGTAGCTCAGCTAAAACATTTAAGCACCACATGCAGTGCACTGTGTTTTGTATCGAAGGCCCATATTCTGTTTACCAAGTCCCAAAGTCTGTGATTGTACTTTGTGTGTATGTGGCTATAAAAAAGACCTTACCCCCATAGTAGGATTTTTGCCCCAGAAACATACCTTGATTTCATCCTTTCTCTAATCCACAGGATTATGACATACTAGAGAGAAGGGTTTTGCCTTAACATTAGGATCTACTTTTATGTTTTCACTTGTTGAGAAACATGGCATCCCCTGAAAAGGAAACCCTATTCTGAAACATACTTTATCATAATGGTACACTTTTATGTGCCTCATGTCCTTTATCTCCTAGCCTTTTCTTATCTGCTCTCTACTAAAGTTCACGTTTATTTACAGATTTGAATTAGGCCCAGAATGGGGACTTTTTTTTTTTACCCATAGCCATTTATTTTACTCTATTTAGTTCTTTCTCACATGTTCATTTTACTGTTAATTTTTTTTAATTTTGAACTTTAAAAAGTTAAACCTGTACAAATGATTCCTGAGAATAATATGTTTTATCACAAATAACCACTTGTCAGTTACCTCTGTGTGATTTTTAATTATTTTTGATTGTCTGGTGACACACATGCAAATATGAGTTAGTACATATGTTTCTAGCTCTTCTTTCTTTGATTTGTATTGTGGATTATATCTTTTTCATATTTCTTTGCATTATTTATAATTGTAATTTTTAATGGTGGTGTAGTGTAGTAATTCATTCCATTCAAGTGTGTATAAGCTTATTTTAGCCAGCTTTTGTTACAAATCACCATTTTCCAGATAGCACTTTCTTTCTTCTTTTAAAAATGAAATCCTTGGAATGTATCCCTGTAGCCTTTGGTCAGTTTGGTAATTTTTGTTATGTGCTTCTTGGTTGCTCCTTAAAAAAATTGCATCAGTTTTCCATACCACTCACCAGGAGCTGTAAGACTGCCTATTTCTCCATTAGCCTGTAAGCATTCTTTTCTTCTTTTTTTCTGTGACAGATTGATTAATTTGAGATATTAACCCCAGAGTTGATTTGCTTTGCATATTTTGATTATTTTTCAATATTGTTATTATTACTGAGTTTGAGCATTTTTTCTGGTGATTATGATTTGCATTTCTCTTTTTGTTGTTAAGTGTTATATCAATTTATTATAAATATGTTATAAATACTGTTGGCCAGAATTTTATCCAGTATATTTGATGCACAGATTGGGAAAAAGCAATGTGTTAACTTATTTAACTTGCTTATAGTTTTCATTGTACATAATTAAAATATTTTAATAATCAAGTAAATCTCCCTTGTCTCCACTAATGTATTTCATTTGATCAAGAGGTAAGTTATCCATCTTCCACAATCAAGACAAATTTTTGTATTTCAGTCTAAAGTGTATTTAATTAATTGTTTTCATAACGTTGCTATGATACATAGTATAAAGATCTAAGTTTATTTTTCACCATATTTATATCCAGTTGTCTCAGTATTTTGAACAATGACTCCTTTTACCAGTGCTTAATATCTGTATGTCTGTTGAACACAAATATACTTGTATACATTTAGTTCTGTTTCTGGAATCTATATTATGATATATTCTAATTTATTTGTCCACTACTAAGATGACATTGATAATTGTTGCCATATGTGTGTCCTTTTATGTGACTGAGGAAAAGCAGAATTATTCAACTCTTATTTTATTTGTCTTTTCTCTGCTATGGAAACTGATCTTTGGACTGGAAAGGACAGAGCAAATATAGCTAAAGGGGAGTTAAAACTGAAGATAAGTAGGGAGATAGTAAGAGCCCTTAGCTTTCCTCAGCTATTTCAAGTGACAGAGTCCAGATGAACTACCTCCTAGGGTACTGGCAGATGTGATTGTTAAGCCCTCAGTAGTGATCAAAGCATCATGGAGAATGGGAGAGGTATCCTAAAAATAGAGAGGGAAAATATCCCTATTTTCTAAAAGAAAGAGAATAGTCTTCAGACTGTAGGCTAATGAGCTTGTCTTCAATTCCTGACGAAATTCCGGAATGTATTCAAAGTATGGCGATAGAATATGAAAATAAGAAGCTAGGTTCATCAAGAACAGGGAATACTATATAGGAGCTTACATTTTCCTTCTTGTGGAAAAGAGAGAGATGTGGGTTAGACAATAATACAGTTTAGATGGATTTGAAATTGGTTCAGTGGCTGGACCCAAAACACGTTCATTAATGGTTCACTTTTAAAGCAGTGGCTTTGGAATCTCAAGGCCCTTCCTGCTCTTTGGTTATGTTCTTAGGATTCCACTTGAACTTGGAAGGAGATCTCTAGCAGAATGCTTCAGGGTCCTGTGTTCGTAACATTTTTGTTGGTGATTCAGATTTAAGGGTAGAAGGCGTAGTTATCAAATATGCAAATCCCCTAAAGCTGGGAGGGATGACTTACTTGCTGAATGACAATCAGGATCCAAAAAGATCTTGGACCGGCTGGAATGTTGGGCCCGATGTATAAAGTTTAATTTAAAATTGAATAGGTATCCAGAAGTTAGATCTGGGAGTTTCAGTAGGCTGCAAGCTCAGTATGAGTCAACAGTATGATTTGGCAGTTTAGAAAATGTCGTCTTCAGGATCAGGAAAGTGATCATCCCACTCTACTCTGTCTTGCTCTTGGCCACATTGTAGGAAAACCAGTGGTAGGCTGCCAAGCAGCTAGAAGAGGGCAGTGAGTCTCGTGAAAGGCCTCAAGTTCATGCCGTGTGGAGCTCCATAGAAGGAACTGGGAACAGTTAGACTGGAGAAGTAAAGACAGATCACTGTCTTCAAGTATTTAATGGGCTAAGGTGGGAAGAAGGATTAAACTTGTTCTGCTTGGCCTTAGAGGACACAACTAGGAGCCTAGAGGGTAGAAGTACCATGGCAGATTTAGGCTTGACACCTAAGAACTGAACTCTCTTGTCACCTGTGCTCTAGAAGGGATTTTTTCTTTTTTGGGGGGTGGGGTTATGTTTGTGGATTTTATTTGATTGCATATAGGTTGTACAATTTGGCCTCTGGGGTCCCTTCCAACTCTTAACAAAGATTGTTTCTGTCAGTATTTTAAATTATGTTTTTCATCAGCAATACTGACAGGCCTCCAGGCAGCTTTCTTACACTAAGTCATAGAAATGTTGTCATACCATTTACAAATGGTACGAGGAGTTTCCTCAGCAGGTCCAATCCCTGTCCTGCACAATGACATGATTGAGCGCTGTTTTGGGCACCATCAAGTCCGCTCAGTGCTTAGTGGATGTGATCTGGTCCCCCCCCTTCCCCCATCTAATCTTCTAGATCTGGTGTAACTGGGGAACCAAATAGACCCAAATCACAGTAGTGTGAAAAGGGGAGAGGAGATGGGACTAACAAACCTATTTGAGGGTTTATCCCTATCATTCATATAGTATGTCTCCCTCCCCCCAAATAAAAACAGACTAGTTTTTTTAAGCATTGAGAATATTTTACTCACCAAAAAGATTATTTTCACTTAACTAAAACTTCTCTCTTCAGAATTACCAATGGTTTCTAAATAGTAGTTTTTTAAGTCTTCATCCTTTTCTTTTTTTTTCCCTCCCCTGTATTTTATTTTTTTCCGGTTACTAATGTAAAGATAGTTTTCAACATTCATTTTTAGAAGATTCTGAGTTCCAAATATTTCTCCCTCCATTCCTGACCACTCCCCAAGACAGCAAGCAAAGTCGTCATCTTTTTCATCCTGTTTGCTATGTTTGACCCGGTTACCATCCTCTCTTCCTTTCTGTGACTTCATGACACTTCTCTCTCCTGCTTCTTCCCCTACTTGTACGACTGTTCCTCAATCTGCCTTACTGGCTCGTTATCAATATTATGCCTCATAACTCTGGGTGTCTGGGCCTTCTTAGAGATCATATCTGTGTGAGTCATAATTCTCTCTCTGTATCCAGCCCCAGACTTTCTGTTGAGCTTCAGGCCCACCGTCACCATTTGACTATTCAGCATCTCAAATTAAATGCCCAGGAGACATTCTTAACTCCTGATGTTCAAAATGGAGTTCAATGGGCAGCTAGGTGATGCAAGTGAATAGAGCACCGGCCCTGGAGTCAGGAGGACCTGAGTTCAAATGTGGCCTCAGACACTTAACACTTACTAGCCATGTGACCTTGGGCAAGTCACTTGACCCCAATTGCCCTGCAATCCCCCCTCCAAAAAGCCAAAACAAAACGAAATTGAACTCAATATCTTTCCTCTTAAACCTTCCTTTAAATCTCCCACTTTCTATTGAAGATATCACTATCCTTCCAGTGTTTTGGGTTTCTGACCTTAGCATTAGCCTGTACTCTTCACTGTCCCTCACCCCAAATATCCAGGCATTTGTTAGATCTTGCAGTTTCTATCCCTTCTCGCCATTCACATAGCTGCCATTGTAGTTGAGGCCCTTTTTTACCTAGATTATTCTAACAGCCTATGAAATTGGTTTCTCTACTTTGTCTCTCACCACTTAGGTCTACTTTGTACCCTGTTGCCAAAATAACTTTCTGTAAGCACAGATGTGGCTATGTGTCCTTCCTCTCAAATCGTTATTGTGTCATTGACCACTTTGGCAGTTTGGTGAAGCTTGTGGATTCCCTTTCAGAATAATGTTTTTAAATACATAAAATTACAGAGAAACCAATTATATTGAAATGTAGTTCTCAGAATATTTTTTTAAAAAGATTACAGTCTAGGATAAAATATCCTGGCTCCAACCTCTCTTTCCCCTCCTAAACTCTGCAATTTAGCCAAAATGTCTCTCTCTTTATTCTTCAGTACAATCCTCTATTTTCTGTCTCAGTACCTTTGTCCTAACCATCTCACATGCCTGAAATGTATTCCATCCATACCTCTGCCTCAAAGATAGCCTGCCTTCCTTTGCGAAGCCACTCAAGCACTAGCTTTTGCATGAAGCTTTTCCTGATTCCGCTGCTAATATCCTCCCCAGATATATTGTATTTAACTTCTTTTGTACATATTTATATTGATTTACTTTATATTTATGCCATATATATTTATATACAGACTTCTTGTTTCCCCCATTAGAGTATAAGCTCTTGGAGAGTAAGGGATTGTTTCATTCTTTGTACTTGTTTACCCAGCTCCTACTAGTACTTACAAAGTAGGGGTTTAATAAATGCTTGTGCATTAATTGATTGCCTTACTGTTTACTTTTGCCACCCCAAGGATGAACCAGAAACTATTAATAGCTGACACAATCTAATCTGCCTCACCCTGTCCCTCCTACAGTTGAGATACAAACCACCATTGATATTTTTAAAAACATTCTTAACTTTCACCAAATAAGGTCAGCTACTTTACATTTTTTTAATAGCACCAAGTTCCAGAGAGGCTACTAGTAAGAGTGAGGATCTTTGTGGAAGAAATATTCCCCCTCATATTCCCTCCTCAGAATTTGGGCAGTAAAGGGAAATAGGTGAGAAAAATGTGAATAGATAAAGCCTAAAATGAAGATAAGAAACAAATCATTGCATTGAGAAGAGAAATGCTGACAGAAAGTATGATCTTAGCAAAATCTAATTTACTGATCGTTAATAGAAGTTAGCAGCATTAGTCCCTGGTGATTGGTGGATTTTGTTTTGTCTTTAAGTATTACTTCCCTGGCAGCATTTTGTTAGGACTTTTGGACTACAGATTGTGCATTAAGTGCATGTAATGTCTGAATCTTTCTTTATAGGTGGTATGCCTCGAAAGTAATAGATCTCTCCTCATAGTCTTACCATGGAGGACTTGGGTAGGAAGACTTTCAGCTCTGAGGAGGAAGAAATTAGCTACTGGAAAGACTTAGCTATGCAGTATAAGCAGCGGTAAGTTGTTAGACATCCCCCCTGCCCCTGTCTCATTGTGTCTCCACCATCTTAACTCCTTGTAGACTGGCATGGCGGTTAGAGTGCCAGACTGGGAGTCAGAAGACTTGTATTCAAATCCTGTGTCAGGAAAGCACTAGCTGTCTAACCCAGGCAAGCCGTCTCACCTTTCTGGTCCTCAGTTTCCTCACCTGTAAAATGAGTGAGATTGGACTCAGATCTTCGAGGTTCCTTTCAGCTCTAACTCTGCCATCCTGGGATTCTGACTGTTTGCTGCGTTCAATATCCCATCAGTTTTGACTATAGAGAAAATGAGCTTTCCTCTGTGTCATGTTCTGTATATAATGTAAAGATACACACACACATACACACACACACACACATAAAAATGAAAAGAGCCCTGAATTTGAAGTCAGAAGACCTGGCTTCAATATCCTGGCTGTGTCGTTCAGTAGTTCTTTAACTTTCCTGTAACCCAGCTGTTTAGTATCTCTGTGCTTCAGCTTCCTGACCGACAGAGTAGGTAATTGCTGTACTCTCTGCCTCACATGGCAGTTTTGATGATCACATAATGCAAAGCATTTTGTAAACCATAAAAGGTTGTATACAAATGTCAGCTCTTACATCTTCTGAAAATCAAATCTTTATGGGGAAAAAAAGGCTGTTTAGGACTTTGTACTTTCTGTGGTGGTCCTCTGGTTTTGTGTTTGTTTTTTTAATGGTTTCTCATTATCTCATAGAACCCAAAGTAGCCTGATATAAGGATAGACATTGGTTCTCAAGTCACAGGAGCTAGGTTCAGATTTCACCTCTGATGTGATGATAGTCCTGGAAACCTCCTAGGAGAAGTTTTATTCCATGGATTATTGCTTCCTTCTACTCACTTAAAGACATTTTAGATTTGGTATTATGTCATCCTTAAGATTTCAGGTATTGGGGACAAGAGGTTAGAGAAAGGAAGATTAAAAGATGAATGGTACTAAATTATTCCACAAAGTTCTGGATATCCGCATATAAGTTAGTGGTTGGGAATTCTTTTTTAGAGCAGAAAATACACAAGAAGAACTGCGTGAATTCCAAGAGGGAAGCCGAGAATATGAAGCTGAGCTGGAAACTCAGTTGCAACAAATTGAAACCAGGAATCGGGATCTTTTGTCAGAAAATAACCGGCTCCGCATGGAGCTTGAAACAGTTAAGGTAAGGAGATGACCACAGATCCATTAAGGTACCAGTTGTGTTTTCAGAGGGCTGTTGGTGAAGGAGGCTTTCCTTTCCAAAGCAGAGGTGGGGGTAGACTGGAGTCCCATGTTGTCAGTTTTGGCTAGTGGGTTGATTTGGCTTTTCTTAACTCTTTTTTGTTACAAGAGAGGGTTCTCTTGGGCAGGGGAAACAAAAAGAAGCATCGGTTAAAAAAAAAGAAAAAGATGGAACAGAAATCTTTTTCAGGTGTTGAAGGAACAGGAGCATTTTAAGTGGGCAAAGACACGTTGGTAGGAACAGGCTTGAGTGGGAGCTGTGGATATACAGATCCCAATCTCCTTGAAACAGAGGGTACACTTTGGGTGAATGATGGGATAAGGTTAGGTAGGGCTTGGAATCTGTAGCTTTATAGCTAGTGCCCTAGCCAGCTATATCCCTACATATCTGAAAATTATGCCCCTACATGTTACTTTCCACCAGAGGTTTTGAGAGAAAGCAGTTTCAGCCAAATGGTAATTTGCAATTTAATTTATCACAGAATAAATACATGTTATGGAGAGTAGAATTTCTAGCTTGAAGAATTACGTACATTTATAAAAGTAATATTAAATGGTGTTCCTTAGAATGTCCCTGACCTATGGGTAACAAATTCCCTCCGAATTCAGAGTTCTAGGCTCCCTACTCTAAACACAAAGGGGTTTCTTCTGTTTATTATCTGATTCTTCATTTTATTCCACCTCAGCCATTTCCCTTTCTTTTGACTCTATCCAATTGTGTTATCCCCAGCTATCATGTCCTATGGAATAACTTACATTTTACTGTTAATACATTTTTCTTTGAATTGGAGTCCTTTCACTTACACTTCTTCCACCTTCTTGAACTCACCCCCCCAAAAGATACTGCAACCCCAGATACCCTCTCCAGTCACGAGTATATCGTCCCTTCTGAATCAGGAGGAAAAATAGTCATATCCTTTGTTCCTTCTACCCACTTTCAGACCCTCCCTCTGCTGTCAGTATTCCTTTGAGGTTCACTCCATCTATATCACCCTTTCTAGCTCCTGGTTTCAGTTAATAACCAACTCCCATATCATTCTTCTCCTTCCCTCCTTTCTCAAGGAGTTTAATACCTGGCTCAACTAGGTGGGAAAGTGTAGAAAGTGCTGGACTTAGGAAGACTTGAGTTCAAATCCTGTCTCAGGCATTTCTATCAGCTGTATATGTCTCTTGGCAACTAACTTCATCTCTCAGCCACGTTTTCCTTATCTGTAAAATATAGATAATAATAGCACATACCTCACAGGATTTATTGTAAGGATCAAATGGGATAATTTATGCAAAGTTCTTTACAAACCCAAAAGTGCTAAATAAATGCTAGCTATTATTAACTGTTATTTTAAAAATCTTTTTTTGATCCTGCTATCCTCTCAGACTATAAACATAGCTCTCTTCCCTTTTATAAGCAAACACCTCAGAAAAGCCATTTACACTTTTGTACTTCTACTTCTCCTCTCTTGTAATTCTCAACTCATTGCAGTCTGGCTTTGAATGTCTTACCATTTGGCTGAAACTGCTTTCTCCAAAGGCAACACATCTTTTAACAGCTAAATCTGGTCTTCGTCCTTCTTGGCTTCTCTGCAGCATTTGACTCTGTTGATTGCCTCCTCCATTTCTTGGGTGTTCTGTCTGCTCTCATGCTTTCATTCCCCTGTTGCTTGGGTTTTTCTTCTACCTTTGTGCCTGCTACTTCTCAGTCCACCTTGGGCTCGTTATCCATGTCTCGACTCCTAACCACGTCCTTATGTCTTCTGTTCTTGACCCTGTTCTCTTTTTCTACACCCTCTTTGGATGATCTGATCAATTCCCGTGGGATGAATGAACTCTGTGCAGATAGATAGCTCCCAGATCTGCACGTCTATCTCTAACACCTCCCTTGTGACTTCTTTCTTGCCTCTTCAGCTGCCTGTGGGACCTCTCCAGCTGAAAGCTTCTTAACCTCAGGTTGTCCAAAAGGGAATTCATTGACTTCCTTGCTAAATCTATTTCTCTTCCAGACTTAACCATTTTTGTTGAGAGAATTACTGTCTTTCTAGTAACTTGGGTTTGTAACCTAAGTCTGCTTTCTCTCTTGCCCCTCCATACCAAGTAGGTGACAAGTCTTGTCAGTTTTATATTTATTGCTTCCATTCTGTTCTCTCCATTCACATAGTTCTCATTATCTATCACTTGCACTATTGCAACAGCTTCCTAATTGGGCTTCCTGATTCCAGGTTTTCCAGCTCCAACCCACCTCCATATAGCTGCTGAAATAGTCTTCATAAAGCACAAATCTGACTGTGCCACACTCCTGCTTCAGAAAGTTTGGTGGCTCCCTTTACTACTAGGAAAAAATACAAACTCTTAGTTTATAGATTTAGAACTGAAAGGGACCTCATGTCATGTAGTCCAAACCCCTTGTTGTATTTTTAGCTTTTACAAAGAAATATTTACTTTGAAGAAATAGCAAGAACAAAGTACAGGCATTTTCCTCGACATCTCTGGGCCATACTCTTCCCTACACCTTGATCTCTGGTGGGGGAAGTAGGTTCAAAACTTAACTACATGGCATTGGTCCCACCAGTTTCATGTCCAGTCTTTGGCTCATCCTCTTTCCTGGAGTCCCAAAAGAAGTTACTCTTCAGGGGATTAATACTTTGAACACTGGGATATCAAGGTTTCCTCTAGACCAGTGGTTCTCAACCTGTGGGTTGAGACCCCTTTGGGAGTCGAACAACCCTGTCACAGGGGTCGCCTAAGACCGTCGGAAAACACATACTTCCAATGGTCTTAGGAACTGAGACACCGCTCCTCTATCCGTCTCCAGGCGGGTCCGCCCACATGCAGATATGCCCATGTACAAGTATTAAAGGGTTTCATACAAGTATTAAAGGGTTTTGGCATTAGGAAGGTTGAGAACCACTGCTCTAGACCCCTCAAATTCCCACTGTCAAGAAGACTCTACTTCCTTTACTTAGAAGAGGAAAGGCCAGGGAGGTAAGCCTATTTCTTGGACCTTGTGTCCTTAGAGGGTAGACGGCTCTCAGGCCTACCCCCACTTAGCATATGGTCTTCCCAGATTCCGTGACTAAATCACTGAGCTCTCCTAGACACAATGAAGGCGAGACCAGCCCTCACATTTTATAGATGAGAAAAGCTAGTGAGGGGAACTGACTTTTCCAAGGTCCCGCAAGGAGTAAAAGGCAGGCCTGGGTCTTGAACCCAGGCTCTCTGACTTCATTTCCTTTGCTCATTTTTTCACTTAGCTGATATTCATGCCTTTTCTCCTTCTAGCTCCAGCTTTATTTCACATTATTCCCCTTCGTGTACTACGTTTTAATCAATTTTTTTCCAATCTGAAACATATCTCCATCTCTTAAAAATTCTAGCTTTATTTAAGGTTCAACTGATGTGCCAACTGCAGTGGGGAAGCCTTTCTTGAACCCTCTCCTCATTTGTGCCCCCTCGCTCCTCATACTTCCAGTATGTACTAATCTGTTTACATACTGTCTCTGCCAGTAGGAAGGAAGCTCTTGGGGTGGGGGTGGGGTTCTTTGTCTTTATATCCCTGTCACCCAGCACAGTGCTTTGCACCTAATAGGTGTTTTTAATAAATGCTTGTTGCATTAGATTGGATTTGCTGCCTTCTAGACAGCTGCCTGCCTTGCAAATCTCTAATCCCAACTGGTCAAGTCAGGTTATGAGGAATTGTAAAATCAGAGCAGAGAGAAGTTTAGACCTGATAAGGTAGGCAACAGGGAACTATTACTGTAGGTTATTAAGCAGGGGAGTATTATGATTAAAAATTGCGTTTTAGGAAGATGAGTCATGTAGTGGTGTGCTAGGTGTTTGTAAGTAGTTTAAGTGCCTGAAGGAAGTAGGAGGACCAGATGACTGTTGCAGTAATCCAGATGTGAAGCAGATTGCTTGGTGCTGAATAAAATATTAACTCTTTCAAGCATGAAAGATGGAATTACTTAGACCAGTCCCAAAAAGCCAACATTGTAGAATATATCTGCATTAAAAAGTGGGAAGAGTAGAAAATAAAAGAAGTAGAAATAACTTAGACATTAAAAAAAACAAACCTCCATACTAAAATACCGTCCACAAATACTCATTTGCAAATCACCTTATAGAAACATTCGACTGAGGCTGACTTCCTGACAATTGACTTATTCATCACAAGTTGAATATAAAACCCTGTAAGGGAAGAAACAGAGAATTCATTGATAGCTGCGTCAGCTGACAGTTTATTATAATTAGCACAAAATGAAAGCACAACCTTTCAGCAACATTCTTCCTTGTTCATCCTTTTCAAAAGAGAAAAGATTTAAATGTGTAAGTATATCGGAAATGTTTTACAAACCTGTATTCTTTCAGGACATATTTTGAAAGGAGGTTGACTGTCCAGGATTCTGTCAGAACACATACTACATAGTTATTCATTACACTCTGTTTCCCAGTTAAGCACTTTAGAGAATCTCCCAGTAAAATGAAGTAAGATATCATCAGATCTCTGGGAACGTCAGTGTGGGTAGATTTGTCATTAGGGAGTGACATAACTTGTGCTTCTTGGTTTGGTAACTTACTGAGATGGATACTGGCTAAACCAGGTCTTTGCTTATGGCCAGGAAACTGAGCACCAAAGAAAATAAAAACATTAAGCATTAAGGATGTCGAATGTCTTTCCTCACGCTGTGAACAATATGCATCTTCTTCAGATGTTCTTTCACAATGGCTCTCTCCACAACTCTCTGGCCTACTCATCATTACATCACTTAAAACACTCCCAGAGACTGACTTGTATTTGTTTCTGGAAACAGCTTTGTTTACAGAACAAGAGTAAAGGAAAAAAATTGTTTCAAAAAATTAAATTGAATTTTTGTCCATGAATTTGAGAAGTAGGTGCTTTTTTCATTCTAGCAATGATTTCAGTGTAATTGCAAATTAGTTGCCATGATTATATGGAAATGATTTTAAGGAGAAAAATTAAGAGGCAGATTTTTTATTTTGTTTGGGTAGATAACTTGTGAATTTTTAAAAAGAGAAAAGTGGTCCCTAATTTTAATTGAGCTTATCATTAGGTCACATGAGACAAAAAGACTATTAGAAGGAAAGGTCTTAGATCTATGTCTTGCTTTTACAAAGGATTACCTAAAGTGTATCAAAAAGGTAAAGACCTTTCAAGTTTTAGTATCCTCGAGGTTAAAGAAAGTTTTTAAATTCATCATGCTTTAGGGGAAATATGCCGTAACAAAGAAATCAGAAGAGGTGTTAAGGAGAACATATTCTTTGCTAATGATGTATGATCTAGACAAAGTACCTAGTGAAATAGGTCCATATTGTCTTCATTTATTGGCTAGAGAGAGAGTTTGGAATAACTTTATTTGGATAAGGCACACAACTGTAGTTGTAGGATTGACTTTTACTTTTAATGAAATAGCCAGTGTGTTTTTCAGAAATGTTAAATCTTTCATGTTGGCATTGGTTTCATTTCTCAGGAAAAATTTGAAATGCAGCATTCTGAAGACTACCGACAGATCTCTGCATTAGAAGATGACCTTGCACAGACTAAGGCAATTAAAGATCATTTACAGAAATATATCAGGGAGCTAGAACAAGCAAATGATGACTTGGAGAGAGCAAAACGGTAAGGTAGATGAAAATAGTTTGATTTTCACATTTTCATCAGGGTTTTTTAGGAAAAAGTAAAATGGTTTATTTTAACATGAGGATATTTAAGATACAGAAACATTACTTCTTTGAAGAAAGATTTGCATGGTTTCTTTAACCAACCTTGCTAAAATCTTTTGATCTAATGGACTGGATAGTGTGGGCTTTCATGTGATTTTTTTTTCTTGATCCAGAGCTACTATCATGTCTTTGGAAGACTTTGAGCAGCGGTTGAATCAGGCCATTGAAAGAAATGCCTTTCTGGAAAGTGAACTTGATGAGAAAGAGAATCTCCTAGAATCTGTTCAGCGATTGAAAGATGAAGCTAGAGGTTAGGTGGAGATTTATGCAGTTTTCCCTAGAGTTCTTATCCAGCAGTCCTACCTCATCCCCCCCCTTCCCTGCCCCATTCCACAGCTTTAAGCAGACACTCCCTTTTGCTGGGAAGTTGAAGTTTACTCTGTTAATGAATGCTTGTGGAGCAGACTCAGACTCGTTAGACTGCACATTACTGCTTTGGATTAGGCACCTCACCCTGTTGTCTGCATGAGAAAAAGAGATATTCTTTCATGAAATCTGACTATTACCCCTATGGAGTCTTTACTGAAATTCTTTTCTCATGTTAGATTCTGTCTCCATGGCTTTTACCACTGTGGTAACAGTGCCTGGTAATCCGTTTTAGGAGAGATGTTTCCCCAGTGTTGCCTTTACTTCTGAGGTGATTGGATATTAATTAAGAGCAAGGATAGGGGGAATTGTCCTATTTGTAGAACTTCTGGCTGCCAGCTACACTCATGTGGCATAATGGGAATTGGCAACAGTCTAAAATCTTATCCCCTTCAATTCATTACATGAGGTAAAATCATCAGATTTCAGAGGAACAAGGTACTAGGTTGTTCAGCCCCTGAATTCTGAATTTTCTACTTGATGGCATTGGGGATCAAAGGTGCCAGGCAGTCAGTCAAGTATTTACTAAAAAGGTATGTGTGCGTGTGCGTGTGCGTGTGCGTGTGCGTGTGCGTGTGTGTGTGTGTGTGTGTGTGTGAATCTGTCTGTCCAGGTCCAATGCTTGAGTAGGATATAGAAGAAGTAGAACATGAGGTTCACAGTCTAGTTTATTTTGAAGGCCTGGAAGGGATGATTCTGTAGTTGTGTACTTCATGCTTTCCAGGTTCTTTTTAGAATTCATTCCATCAGTTTGTTTTTACAGTCAACATTTATTGTAGACACATGGTGGTCATTTAGATTGAAAGGAGAGTAATTTTTTTTTTTTCCTATCCTTATTCTTGTAAGACTTGCGACAGGAATTAGCAGTGCAGCAGAAGCAAGAGAAACCCAGGACTCCTATGCATAGTTCATTGGAAGCAGAGAGGACAGACACTGCTGTGCAGGCCACTATGTCTGTGCCATCCACACCTGTAGCACACCGAGGACCCAATGCCAGTACAAACACACCTGGATCATACAAGAGAGGTAAAGGGATGGTGAGAGAAATTCCTAGCATTTTTGAAAAGAGATCAAAGGGAAGGAGGAGCAAGATGGATAGATACCCTAGTTTGTTTTTATATATATATGTGTATATTTATGCATGTGTATATGTATGGCATCATTCCAGTATCTGAGTTATCAATCTCATGTAGAAACTGAATAAAAAGTTGGTAGTGTTCTGAACATTATCCAGGAAGCTTGTTTAACCTGGAGTAAATAGTAGAGTGAGAATTCAGTAAAGTGAATTCTAACTCCAGTCATTCCATTGATAAATTACCTGGCTCTAGTCAAGCCACTTAATTTGACTCATGCATCCTTTTTTACATCTGTGAAACAGATAGAGCATTATCTACGTTCTAGAATTCTGCTGAGATAACTAACAAAGTCGTGGAAACACTTTATATTTAGTATTTAATGTTAACAGGTACTTTTATTAATGATACAAATATTATATTGTTCTAGAATTAGGTAGTATGTATTTTGGACTTTCTTGGGAAAACAGAAATATTTGACACATACTACATAAGGACTGCAAGAGTTATCCATAGAAGAAACCCTAAAGTGGTAGGATGTGAAAATGTTATATTATTGTAGTATGTTGTAGAATTGGAATTCATTCCTAATGAAAGTGCAGAAAAGAATCTGGAAGGATGCTTCTCTGTCATACCTTGATCTGGAGCCTTGGAGTTGTATAGTGTTTCTGAGAGTTCTCTCCCTTTGCACACCCTAAGGGTTGGAGGACAGTTACGGGGGCACTCCTCTCACACCGGCTGCCAGAATATCCGCACTGAACATTGTAGGAGACTTGCTTCGGAAAGTCGGGGTAAGAAGAGATGACTTCCTCTTGTTGTATATGACCTCTTGGAGATGTCGAATTCAGATCCAATATTAGGACCTTAGTTGAGATTCATTTGTTTATTAATAGGGGAGTTGTATGAATTTTATGCTTGGTTTTGGCTCTTTGGGCAACATAGTGTGACACTGATGAAATGAAGCAGATTTCTTTCGAAAAGTTGAATAATTGAGTCTTAAGAAAAGGGATGTGTGTATATTGTCTTCTCTGTTTCAGTGTAAGGTCTTTGGAGGCAGGAACTGTCCCATTTGCTTTTAGTTGTATCTCTAACACTTAGCACAATGCCTGGCACATAGTGAGTACTTAATAAATGATATTCTTATTTAACTTTAACAGCTGATCTTCTTGAGGAAAGGTTAGTTAACAGAAACAGGAGACTGGTTTAATTTGATCTTCAGGACTTTGTTCCTGCCTGACATTCCTACCTGAGCAACCTAGGGCAAGTCATTTAACCTGTCTAGCTTTATTTTCTTATCTTAAGTGAGAATATTAAATCTCTTGATGACTTTGGTTCCTTCTAGCTCTCAGTCTATGAATCTATATATTCTGTAATAGAATTCACTTAGAACTCTTTGTTTTCAAACCAAGACATTTGATCCTTTCCCCAAGATGACTGTGTTTTACTAGGGGATGTACCTGGATTGTTCTTCTCAAATTGACTTTTTAAAAATGTCTAGAGATTTACTTAATTCTAAAACATTGAAGGATATTTGGAGGCCATATTTATTTCTCTTTGTTTTCCATGCAATTAATTTCTTAAAGAGAAAATTTTTAAAAGGCTAGGGCAGAAAACTTATTTTTATAGGTTTGGTATTCATTGCAAGGGAAACTTTTCTATTTGGGATTAATATAAACATTCTTCATAATTTGAAAAAATGATAATTTGAAGAATGCGAACAAAGCTCATCCTATTTTCTGGATGAGTGGGTACCAACATATATGACTTCATGGAAACTTGGAACTAATTCCCTTTGTTGTTGCTTTCAATTTCCTTCTTTAAAGAGCCTAATTTCATCAAAGTTTATCTTGTTTTCCATTATATTGAACAAAGTCTAAAGTTTCAGTACTTACTGATAGCTGTGCCAGGCTCTGAGGCTGTCTTGATGTTGCTTTACTTTTCACCACATCTGTCGGGGCAAAACCAGTGCTTGGTTGAAATTTAGTCTGCCTTTACACTTAATGCCCATGTTTAAAGTCCTAAACAAGAACTTCAGGAGTTTCTTTACTAATCTAGTCATGAGGCATGTTTCTTTAGAACTGTGTAGAAGAGCAGATAGGGTTCATCTTTGTATAGAGACCACTTAATTTTTTTAAACATTTTTCTGAAATTAACTTGGCAATATAGTCCTCGTCTCTAACTCAGAGATGGAAATGTTTCTCTTTAGGCGCTGGAGTCCAAACTTGCCTCCTGTCGAAATTTTGTGTATGATCAGTCCCCAAACAGAGCAAGTGTTGCATCCCTAGGGCGAGGCATGAAGACCAGAGATGGCAGTGACAAACGGCCAAACAACACCAGTGTGCCTTTGGGAGAGAAAGGGTTAGTATTGGTTGCTGTAATTCCCTTGCAGGGGTGGGAGAAACAAGCTATTGGTTCCATTGAAATAAAAAGTCTCCTTGCTCAATAATGCCCAACGGCAGTCATATTTATCCTCCTAATATAATCTTCCCTAAATACATATACACACACACACAGAGCCACATACTCTCATGCATACTTTCTCTCTCACCTTTCTTAAAATCAGGAAAATCCTGACAGTATATATTATCTTCTTTACATACTCTCTTGAGAACTGAGTTGAAAATCTGGTCTGGGCAAATAGCAAAGGAGATGCTCATTTCATTTTACTATCCTATAACATTAGTTTTTAACAGCATTATTAGAATTCTGCAGTTAAACTCATGTCAACTAAGTCATTTGTGCAGGAATCTGTTATTTGTCCTTATAACTTTAAATTCCACTTTGTTTCTTGGAAGAGTATTTTATTTTTTCCAAACCTTCAGGAAATTGGCATTAAATTTTAGTCAGATAAGATTAACAGAGCTAGTCACTAGATCTGAAAATACTTAGTTGTCCTAATCTACTTTGTATGTTTGTGTTGAATTGTTTTTATTTTGTTTTTAATAAAGTTATCCAGAAGCATCTTCCAAATTCATGAAGTTTATTTAGAAATATGCCCACCACCTTTTTAAACGAAGAGCCAAGTTTCTAGGTGACTCTCTGTCAGGCAAAACTTAAGCAGGAATTTTTTTGGTGATGTCACTATGATGTGAGGGTGATTACAGATTTCTTCTGAACTATTAGAAATCCCTGCTTTTATAGACAGTTTTCGGAAACTGAACTGATTCATCCTATTCCACTAAACACTAATCAGAAGCAACTATAATCTCATCTATAGAAGAGGAAATTGACGCACAATTATTGGTCTTCCAATTCTGCTTCTAATTGTTTTGTGTTTCCCTATGTAAGCAAATTACTATCTACTGTATTAATAGCTTAATTTTCATTCTGTCTTAAGGTTAGGAAAACGACTGGAATTTGGAAAGCTTCCTTCAAGTATTCCATCACCATCACTGCCGTCACCACAAGGTGTAGTCAAGATGCTGCTTTGAGAATCATGGGTGTTGAGGACTGTGGTATTCTAGTTTTGTTACCGTTTTCTTTTGAAACTAATCTTTTAAAATTAGTATGAATAAAATAACAAACAGGCATAGTAGTTAACTCCATGTGTTATGGACCAAGTGTATTATTTGGAGAATTAGCCTACAGGCAGGCAGCAGTTTTCTTGCTAAATTTAGTTTGGTGTTGCCACTGTCTGAAGAGTGGGAAGACTGAACATTTTGTCACCTGTTTTATTGTGGAAATGTCTGTAACTTAATTGTGACCAAATACCTTGCCACCTCTGAGGTCATAACTGGCTTTACAGCCAGAGAGATGTTTCACTAGTCATTGATTCCCCATATATGTGCCTGCCCATCCTACTGGCCCGCCTTCAGCCTTCAAAGGACCCTTATTCAATTAAAACCCATTTTGTCTAGGAATTTCCAGTGATGCATAGACTTATTAAGGGATGGTTTCATTTAAATTATTTCTAGGAATACAAGGTGGTATTCCTGTAGAATGCTTCTTTTAAAAAGGCATAAATGGTACAGGGCTACCCTTGTTACCTGGGCAGAGCCTTTTAACTTCTTACTGAGTTATTTAGGTGTTTTATCCTAAGGCTTTTAGTCCAGTTCCAAGATCGTTTTGATTTTGACCAAGATCAGTAAAAGTTGGTTACTTTATAATTAAATTGTAACAGTTGACTGTCTGAATCTATTTGTAGGTGTTGGTTTCATTTTCAGGTTTCATGAGGCAAATCGAGGCAGGTTGCCCCCTGTAAGGGGGGGGGGCCTGTATAACACAGGCTTCATTCAAAGGCAAATTCAAATTATGTGTGATATTCTTTAAATGGCCTACAATGGAGTTTACTTGTTTTGGAAGTTTTCTTTTCCTTCGAAAAAGACTGTGGCCTCAAGATTGCTAAGACATAGAGGATTCCATGTAATCTGCAATACTCATCACTGCTTGTTTGTAACACCTGTTACGTAGCTTCAGACTGGACTGGGGAACTGCACTGACTTTAGGGGCATATTCTCATCTTGATGAATCAAAAGCCTTTGCTGACAACCTTCCACTGAGTTAGTTTTTGGGAAGACAGCAAAAATCTTTGAGTTGGGAATATAGTTTTAATTGCTACTGAAATTATTAAGTGGAAATATTGCTACTGTTGATGTTTATTAATCTAAGAAATGTTCTTAACCTGTATCAGAAAAAATACTTTATTTTTCTAAAAAAAATTTTTTTGTCAAGAGAGAGTAATGCTTCAGTTTATTTTAAACTAAGCAATAAATCCAAGATAGTTATTTAATGTCATG
Organism: Pseudochirops corinnae; assembly: GCA_028646515.1. Taxonomy (NCBI): domain Eukaryota; kingdom Metazoa; phylum Chordata; class Mammalia; order Diprotodontia; family Pseudocheiridae; genus Pseudochirops; species Pseudochirops corinnae. The sequence goes on from CM053590.1 coordinate 136,963,207, forward strand.
ATAAATAGGTGCATACCCTATCTAATGTCTCCAGTTGGTTCTACAAAAGCTCAGTTTTGGGTAAAATTACTTTACAGGGGGGCAGTTAAGTTACATAGAAAAATGTTATAAATGGGCCATCAGCCAAATGATGTTACAGTGGGGGTTAGTAACATTATGTCAAGGTTGGGTTATAATTTATTAAGGATTTAATATTGTGAAGTAATATTGATTAGGGCAACATTATATGGGGTATGCTTTTATTTGTACTTTTGTCATGTGGTTTAAAGCCTGTTTTTTTTAACCAAGTAAATGGATATGAATTGAAAATTATCTTTGAAAATAAATTATTTCCACACAGGTAGCCTTTTTAGAAACATGCTATTTCAGGTGAGGACACTGATAAAAGTGCGCCAATATTCTGCCATCTGACCAGATACTTGTTACTTCTTATAATGGAAATTAGCAGTCTTTAATTTCCTTGAATCTACCTTACGTGGCTGAGTCAGTGTACAGAATAAAGTTTGTTCTTAATGATGTATGTGTGCAGGCTGGTCTTTGCCATCTGAAATTCTAAAGAAATCTATTGCTGCCCCCATATTCTTGCACTCAGCACATTCACCGCAATGACATTTGAAATGATCATGGTCACCGGCGTTTGGAAAGATTCTAGAAATAAGAAATTCAGCACCATCCTCCTTTCAAGTCCCTTCCCTCCATTCTTCCCTCATAATTTGGCTTCAGGTTCCACAGTGATTTTCATTAACTGTTGGTGTCAACTTCTCACTGTTCCCAGGGAGCCTCTCAAGTTGATTTCTGCCCCAGGACTCCTCTGTTTTCCTCTGCCAACAAGAAAAACCCATTGCATTCTAGTGATTTATAACCTTTTATTAGTGAAAGTGTCCTTAAGCACAATCAGGGTGCATATAAAACAGTGCAACATTTCTGCTTTATTAATTTAAGCAAATTATTTCATTTTTAATGTGTGACTAATGAAGGCACTTCGTTGTTTTGGTGAACTGTGCATCAGAAGTGTAGTAACCAGGAAAGAAAAAAACAAACCTCAAGCAAGGGCATATGCAGAACAGACAAAAGGGTATGCAGTTAGGGAAAGGATTATGGGGATAGGACCACCTGATGTGGTGACGGTATCCCCATTTCATGTAAACTAAGGCTCATCTGCGATTAAAAACTGCCAGTGATTCAATACTGTGGTTGTATCTTCTTTCTAAAAAAATCTCAAAACATCTGCACAGTTCAGGAGGGACAGAGAAGGCATGCATACATGGCACATATTTCCTGGTAAGAATTTTTTGTTTTCTAATTTGGTAACAATTGAAAATTTCAATATATACCCTGTAGACGGGGCTGTGCTTTTTAATCATTGCTGTAAGAGTGTTTGTTGAGTGTCTTGTGGTACTGGAACTGAAAATTGATTTAGACAGTGCTGAATATTGTCCTTTGGGGTATCTGACTGCAGTGCGATATGCAAGCAGAGTATTTATTCACTGGCTTTGGTTCCATTGAAGTCTGTATCTCTGGCATCTATTTCTTCTTCTGAGCCTTCTGCATTTTCAATCACTCTTCGACCTCCAGATCTTCTAGGTGGGGCAAAGGATGTCTCATTTCCTCTCCTAGGCAGTTTGAGAAAATAAACATCTTTTAGAAAACAAGTTCGTGTTTGTCTAGATTGGATTAAAATGGGAAAAATACATCAACTTGAAAGTACAATTTGAATTCAAGAAATCCAGAAGGCTTTTCAGGTAGATTAGATTAAGTTAGCCCAAACATGTCTGTTGTGCAAATTCTAGGCTATAAAGCATAAATAATCCATATGTGGAAAATTGTGAAGGTCGTACTCCTGCCTCATCTTTTTCTCTATGAAAAGGGAAGAGTTAATTTTCATTTAGACTCTTTTATGAAAGTAGGGCTCTCAATCCCTAGGAAGTCCAGGGCTAACTTTGAATCCCATGGTAGATGTTTGTTTCTTTCCTTCTTCAAAATACAATTTTATTTTACAGGTTAAAATAAATAACCAAGGATATCCTTCAATAAGAAAAAGAGCCACAAAGAGCACTTTGAGGTGTGTGGAAGGGGAGGGGGCAATCTCAGGGAGTGTAAGGAATTTATGGGCTGACTACATTTAGATTTCAGGGTTTTTTTAAATTGGTTTTTAGTACTAACTTGTGGAAGCTAACCTTCTCCACCTCTGTACTGCTTAGGTAGCAACTGGTTCTGATTTACATTGAGGTAAGTGCTTTATAAGAAAAAATTCACACTGGAACAGCAGCTGAAAGACTGCTGTTGAGAGGACAAGATAAATCTAAAAATACCAAATGGAAAACTGATGAATATACCTGATTTGGAAGAGGAAATCAGATCTATATTCAATTAAATTTTGCTAGGTTGGAAGAAATGATTTAAAGCAAATGAATCTCGGGGTGGCTAGGTGGTGCAGTGAATAGAGCACTGACCATGGAGTCAGGAGGACCTGAGTCCAAATCTGGCCTCAGTGTGACCTTGGGCAAGTCACTTAACCCCAAGTGCCCTGCCTTCCCCCCTCCAAAAAAAGCAAAAAACCAAAGAAAACGAGCCTGCAAATAGTGGGAAAGGTGAAGAAGCAACAAGAAGACAGGTTTGTTTGTTTTTTTCCCCAGCAGAATAACTGCAGTAGTTGAAATACGTGGGTAGGAAGTTATCCCCAGCTTAGTTTTTTATGTCTCTGACCTTGAAGATAGGCCTTGCTCCCTTGTCAATGTCTGAGAGCAAGCAAAGTGTGTCCTGTAAGAGAAAGTTATCTAATAGTACTATCAACTCTTGGAAGACATGCTGAGGGCAAAAGAAGACCCTCATTTTGTTTTTGTTTTAATTCCAAAGGAGCAACCATACTTAGAGGTAAGATTATAGACATAAGCAGGGGCCTGTATTTCATGATCGCTGAGAAAAGTTGCAAAAATCACTCGGATTGTATTGGAAACATGAAAACATTGGCCTGTAAATGCTACCAGATTTTGGGATGTGTTTCCAAGTGGGCAGCAATCATGGATAAATAGTTAAAGTTGTATCATGTCACTGCAGAAGACTCTAGGTCAGCTTCACTCACTTCATAGGATGGATGTTTAGGCCTTAAAAGGCAGGTTGGAACTTCAAAGGGTCAGCAGTAACTCTTGTAGGCTAGCCATTATTTGGCTCTTAAAAGCTTCGGTAAGTTCTACTTAGACTCACTCTAAAAGCTTAATCATTTAGGGCAGCATTTCCCAACACTTTAAAGTTCAATGACATACCAGTAGGAAGGGAGACGTTAAAGTACATACGTATACATAGAAATAGCAAGGTGAGATACACTAATGTTGAACTAGTGTATCCTGAGTATGCATGTACACACACACACACACACACACACACACACACACACACAACTCTTTCTGCCACAGCTATATCCTTTATGCCAAAAGTTGAAAGAAGAGGACTAAGGTTGCCCAGTAAAACACAGACAACTCCACTTGTTAAAGTGTTCCTAACAAGGTAGATGAGAAATGGATATTTTAGGGAAAACACATGCGGCAATTCAATGTTGTGGAAAGGGCCCTGGTCACCCCTGGGTTTCATTTCATCCCTGCTACTGTTTGATTCACTATACCTGTGTGATCCTTGAGCAAGTGACTTAACATCTTAACCCAGTGGTTCTCAACCTTCCCAATGCCGTAACCCTTTAATACTTATATGTGGGCGTATCTGCATGTGGGCGGACCCGCCTGGAGATGGATAGTGGAGCAGTGTCTCGGTTCCTATGACCATCGGAAATCCGTGTTTTCTGATGGTCTTAGGCAACCCCTGTAAAAGGGTCATTCAGCCCCCAAAGGGGTCGCGACCCACAGGTTGAGAACCACTGTCTTAACCTCTGTGGTCTCCTCAGTTTCCCCGGTCTGCAAAATCAGACTGGACTAAATCATTCCCAAGGTCCCTTAAACTCTAAATCCTATTATCCTACAGTTAAAAAAATGAATTTTAAATCCCTGCTCTATATGGTTTCCTGCCTTCTATTTTGATTCTAGTACCCAAAGAAGGTTTGTTGTGACCTAGAAATCTCAGTCTTGAAGGGAAGTAGTTTCAAACTCTAGTGTCAACCAAGGGTTAAGGATGGGTCTATTTATACTATGAGACGGAGAGGCCACTTAAATGTTTTATTTAAAGGCCTGGTACTAGAGTAAGTCAAGCTGAGTAAATTTCCCTAGAAAAAAAATAGCTGGCTCTAAGGATAATACTACTTTTGAGGATCCTGCTTAGTATCCTAAAACAGCTTCATTACAGTATTTGACAACTTTGCTAACAGGAGGCAGTCTCCTCTTTATAGCAAATCAAGCCCTAGGCTTGTTGAAACAAGTTCCTGCCCTCTCCAAAAAATAAAAAAATAAATGGGCCCTAGAGCTGCATCTACTAAAGGATTCAGGATGGTTCTGCAGAATTAGAAAGTGAGATGTAAAGCTGATAATAAAGCCTTTGCTAAGACATGATTCATCTTTAAGTATTTTGTTGATAGTAGCACAGCAGAGACTGCCCCAAAGAGAAGATTCACGCAAATATTACAACATGGGGTTATTTGGCTTCTGAAAGGAAGCCAGGACAAACCAGTTTGCAAGTGATATAACTTTAGATAGGAAAAGACAATTAACTATTTTCAGATATTTAAAAATTCATCTCTTACAAAAGACCTCCACAAGCATTTTCAACTGAAGAATTCTGCCCTACATTCCATGAATGCATTGTTCTGTGGTTTTGAAAAACAACTGCCATAAGGATGGTAGCTGGTTTTGCAGTGGCTAGCCTGCACCTTTTTGTAAGTATACTGAGTAATGTGGCCACTGGGAATTAGAACATCCTCAAGCTTCATGCAGTTCAGGCACTAATGAAATATTTTGGTGATTCTTTCCCTGACATCAGTCCTGTTTGTGCAAGCATAGTTGTGAGAACATCAGTTGTGGTCTCCACAAACGTGGTGCTTTGTGATTTAATATGATTTGTGAACCATGATAGCCAGATGGGAGCAGTTTTCCTTGCAAAAAAAAAAAAAAAGAAAGAAATTGTGTCAATGGCAAAATATTGATACTCAATTATCAATGTGTTTAAGGGTGCAGAATTCATGCAGCTGAGAAAACTCTAGCAATTCATTCAGTGTACAGCTTCTCATCCTTGAGAATGAAGTACTGTTTGGTGTAAAATCACATGCTAGCGCAGTTCCTAGAAGTAGGGAAAGAAAACGGGTCAAGGGGTAGTCTTATTGTAATATTTGTCTCTTGGGATAAAAGACAAATTGGTACCAAGATGTTTAAGCCTTCAGATTTTGCAGGAATCTCATGGACATTTGCCAGGGCAAGAAAAACGAAAATGGAAACTTGGTACAACAGAAATGAGCTACAAAGCTGAAGGCATGGTACCTGGTGAGTCATTGCGAAGGTTCCTGTGGGCCTCTGAAACAAAGAGAGAAGAGTCCCTGGTGGTTACCATTTGAAAGTGGGAAGAATTCCATTTACTTACGTACTTTTCAACAAAATTTAAAGCATTTGGTACAGCACCTGTAAACCAGCCTTGCAGATACCTAGGTACCTGATGTCTATGGCAAAGATACTGACTTTTACAAAGCTTTTTAGAGAGAAGGAACTAAATTTTTTTTTTAATTAAATTTTAAAAAAAGATTGGGCTGGTAAATTTCTGTACACCAAAGCTTCTCTTAAAAAGCCACATTATGGAGTGGCTAGGTGGCACAGTGAATAGAGCACCAGCCATGGAGTCAAGAGAACCTGAATTCAAATCTGGCCTCAGAAACTTAACACTTATTAGTTGTGTGACCTTGGGCAAGTCACTTAACCCCAACTGTCTTGCCTTCCCCCCTCCAAAAAGCAAAAAAAAAAAAAAAAATAGTTACGTTACTTCATACTTTGTGAATGTCTTCCACTATTGCCTCCCTGCTCAGACAAAAGAGCATTCAAATGCCTTGCACCAGAAGCCTGACTTTGAAACAGAAGCTGAGAAGTTGTAGATAAAAGGCTTTTGGTAACATATCAGTTTTATCTCCCCTTGGTATAGAATAGATCATCGTGCTCATTGCCTTTATACCCAGTAAGGGGTTAGAAATAGATACCCACCATGTAACGGGCAACATGCTAAGTAGAAAAAAGAAGAGTTCCCGTGTCCTGTAAGTAAGCTCTATCCTGCCAAGGCAGTACACTTCTCTTCTCTTTGGAGTGCCACATTTCCTGGAGAAGCCTGGCAGTCCTTGCTGAGGTGAATTACTACTTGGGACCTGACTAGAAGCCTCTCCTCTTCATAAAGATGAGACTGGATTACCTTTCCAGATTTGGAGACAGAGTGACATCCAAGCAAAGCAAAAGACATATTGAACTTTTCCAAACAATCATTTGTTGTATGTTTTGTATTACCAATTGTAGCTATTGATTATCTCTTTTTTTGTCCAGCTTGTAATCTACCTGATGTGAGGGATGCCTTATCTTTTCCAATACTTCCCTTCTCTCCCCAAGTGTTTGGTATAAAGCTAGGCATCCCATGAGTGCTCAAGGAATATTAATAAGTTGGTCAGTAGATATTTTATACACAAAAAATAGCTAGATGGCATGTTGTTTCGTTAGAGTTAGACATAACTAAAAATGGGGAAAGCTCCTTCTGATATTTTAACCCATAACTCACCTAAGACCTTAAAAAGAATGGCATAATTTAATACATCCCAAAACCTTTACTTCATACTTTGTCTCATCAGCCTGCATGAACTGCTGAGACAAGCCCCTGTCAACCTGTCCTTGTCCAAAAACTTTGAGCAACCAACAATGCTAACCTGTTCCTAGGACACTGCTTCATTGCTAGCAAGTGAGGCCTGTGTCCTGTGACAAATACACCAGATGGTACTGGAGTCCTTCCTGGAGGCATGGCAGAGAGCTATAATTCAGAGTCTGTCCCAGAGGAGTCACAAACTGCATTAGCCATACTGATCCCTTGTGAAAGTGTGATCTCAGAGCTTTCTTCACATGGGCCCAGGCCCTTTGACTATAGAGACTTCTTACTGTGGACATAATTCTTCTGTGTTGTATTTGCTCTTCCTTCTCGAGAAGATAGGATAGGAGGATATATAGATATATAGATATATATGTGTGTGTATATTTTCAAAGCACTGGAATGAATTAAGAGGTAAGGAGAAGGAAGCAGTTTTCATTGACTTTCAGCTAATTGTAGAAATTCCAGAAAGGGATCTGAGCAACAAAAGTCACAGTCCTTTCTACCATCTATATACTTTCCTTTCTTCAAACTGTCCTACCGGTACCCTGCAGCAGCTAGTTGGCACAGTAGATAGAGTTACCAGGCCTGGAGTCAGGAAGACTCATCTTCTGGAGTAAAAATCTGACCTCAGACACTAGCTGTTTAACCCTGGGCAAGTCACTTAACCCTGTCTGTTTCAGTTTCCTTATCTATAAGATAAGCTGGAGAAGGAAATGGCAAACCATTCCAGTATCTTTGCCAAGAAAACCCCAAATTGGGTTAGGAAGAGGTGGACACAACTGAAGATGACTGACCAACAGAAACCTGTACCCTAGGGTTCTACTGGGTTCCTGCTCTACCAGACTGTTTACCGAGCAAATAAAACTTCTGTGTCTGGTAAGGCCTTGGTGGAGGCTTCTAAAGGCTGTGCCCCAGACCTTACCTGAGTTTGCTCTTGAGTGCATTCACCTCCCGACCCATGGCCTCATTGCTCTCTGTGGCTTCGTCCAATTCTCTTTGGAGCTTCCGGCGGTTGGCATTGATGCGCTGGGATTCTTCTTCTGCCTCCTCCAGTTGTCTCTTCAGCTGCTTCACCCTGGTGTTACCCTTCTCAGCCTGGGAGGAAAGAGCCAGAAGTGAGGAAAGGGCAAAGAGCAAGGTGCTAACTTGCTCTGGGAAGGAGACCATCTGCCCAGTTGTGTTACCTGTTCTTTGTACTGCTCGGCTAGCTTCCTTTCGTCTTCCACTTGCAACATGATTTCTTTCAACTTCTTGTCCTTCTGGCGTAAGGTCTTGGTAGCTGCCTGTTTTTCCCTACAAACATCAGAGGAATGAAACAAATTTACTGAGTGCCTACTATGCATAAAACTGTTAGTCTTTGAGGAAAGATAGGATAGATCAAACACAAGAGTCTGCAATCTTGTAGTGAAAAACACATTCATCTCCCCCTTGAAGGAGATGTTTTCCTTTTGGGGGCAGCTAGGTGGCACAATGGATAGAGTGCTGAACCTGGAGTCAGGAAGATCTGAGTTAAAAATTCAACCTCAGACACTTACTTTCTGTGTGACCCAAGGCAAGTCACTTAACTTCTGTTTGCCTAGGGGGCAACTAGGTGGCTTAGTGACTAGAGCATTGGGCCTGGAGTCAGAAAGCACAGAGTTCAAATTTGGCCTCAGATACTTACTAGCTGTGTGACCCTGGGCAAGTCATTGAACCCCTATTTGCCTTAATCCACTGAAGAAGGAAATAGCAAATCACTCTAGTATGTTTGCTAAGAAAACCCCATCAATAGCGCTGATGTGCTGTGGTCCACAGGGTCACGAAGAGTTGGACGTGACTGAAGAAGTGAGATGCTGAGGGCTTTTTTTGGAGGGGAGGGCATTGCTTGTTCTTAGTTCGTACTTAAATGATGTTAACAAATTTCAGAACTGACTGCTACAGGGATATACTGTGATCCTGGACCTCGATCATCTATCATCAAAGAGACAATGCTTTTACTTCAACATTAACCTTTCCATGGAGACCGCAGAAAAACAGTTTGGAATGGGAAAACACCTTCTTCTGGCGAAAGATAACTGATTTTATCATTAATGGATGATTTATACAAGTCCACAGTCTGTGGTCCTCAGCTCCCTAATGCCTAGAACCGAGATAATTCCTGCCTTTCCTTGCCTCCAGGTCAGGATATTTTCCCTGGGTTTGGAGGCTGGAGCTAATGACTTTGATGTCCTCATAGCCTCATGGGCAGAGGTACAAGTGGAGCAAGGTTCTCTGGTACCTGGCTTCCTGCTCCACCTGCTCCTCCAACTGGGCGATCTTGGACTCTAAGGCAGCTATGGTCGCCCTGAACTTGGATTTGACTGCCCCCTCCATCTCTTGGAGCTTGCTCTTCAGCTCCTTGTTCTGCCGCTCGAGTTGCTGCCGGGCACTCTCGTTCTTCTGGGCTGTGCTGCGCTCTGTGGCCAGTTCATTGTTGAGCTGCTCTGCCTAGGTAGATGTGGAGAAGGAAGTTCAGGGCTCAAGGGAAAGACCCATTCAACCTCATGAGGAAAGGAATTATGACCTTGAATCTTAGTGAAAGACAAAAAACAGTTAGGAGAGTGATACAAAGACTTCCATTGAAATACATGCAAGGTGTAATAACCCTTTAAAACCTCTAGTTTCTATGTGACCAGATTATATACTAAACACTATAGGGTAAATAATGACCCTGTTACACTTTTGGCTAATGGTAATAATAGTAATAATAATGATAATAGCACTTACATAGTGCTTTAATATTAAATTGTTAATATTTAAATAAGTATGATAATAGCATTTACTTTAGTGCTTTAAGGTTTGCAAAGTGCTTTACAAATATCTTATTTCAGGTGCCATTTTTATACTCATTTTACAGGTGAAGAAACTGAGGCAGACAAGAGGTTAAGTGACTTGTCCAGAGCCACAAAGCTAGTAAGCATCTGTGGCAGGGTTTGAACTTGGGTCTTACCAACTTCAGGTCCAGTACTCTATCTACTGTATCACCTAGCTGTCCCTAGTTATGGTTAATGGCTATTGCAAATGTGGCTTCAGAGTCATACTGTGTATCATTGCAACTCGAACATCAGGAATGCCTCAGTTTATCCATTTCAGGCACTCTCTCAAACCCTTACCTGCTGCGTGGCTTTCCTGAACCGATCACTCATGGCCTCCATGTTGCCCTGTTCTTCTTCCAGTTCTTCCTCCAGTTGGGCAATTCGAGCCTCTAGGCGGCGCTTATCATCTTGTAGTGCATTCCTGAGTAACAGAATGGTCATGGGGTTCTGACATCAGCTGGATACTTGGATAATGTCCCCTCTTCAAGCATCTGAGCCTTAATGAGGACCAGCAGATTTTTTTTGGTCTCTTTCCTTTCCCTTGTCATCTATTTGCCCATTTCTCTTTCTCATGTCTACTACAGCATTTACTCTCAACCTCCCCCCCCAAAAAAAACCACAGAGCCCCCTCTTGTCAAAAAGTCCTGGATAGGGAAAGCTGGATTTAATTCCTGTTAAGTAACAATATGTAATAAACTCTCCCTAGGGTTTTTTTCCCTCTTTGATTCTCACCCCAGTGACAAAGCTCTTTTGAGAATTTACATATGCTTCTCATTGTAAAGATGATTTAATTACTGCTGGTCCAAATGACTTTTCTAGCTAATGGGGTTGTGTTATTTAAACACCAAGAAGACCTGAAGGAGTGAAAGTCCTCTACTACGTGTGCTCTTTGGTTTTTGCAGTATCACTTGCCCAAGGATTGAGTGTAGAGGCTTGTCTTTTACCTTCCAGATACACTGCTGGCCAGCTCCTCATTCAATTCATCTTTCTCTAGGTCAGCTTGTTTTCGAGCCCTCTCGGCAGCAGCCAAATCCTAGAGAGTTAGGGGGGAAAAGAAATCTGCTGTTTTCAAAAGAAGAGACTTTTGTGTCATTTTCCCAAATGTCCTTCATGGTCTCCCTTGCTTTTCATCCAGCTGGGATGCTGAATCCTGCCTGAAGACTATCCATGTCTATCTATGTCTTTAGAGAAAGTAGGCCAACCAAATCAGACTTGGAAATTGCTACTCATCTTCTTACCAGGAGAGAAAAGCAATTTATATCAGGAAAATAGAAAAGAACTTTAATTTCCTTAATCTTATTACTTTCCTTGGAGAAAATTGACAGGGAAAAGATTGATAAGGGTGGGTGAATTGAGAATACTGATTTATAAGCCTGTAGTTACTACAATGAACCTTGAGGATTTATTTTATTTTAGGTGAGGTCTTACCTCTTGGAGTTGCATGAGATCTGCTTCTAAGCTCTTGGCTTTCTTCTCATTCTCCTTGGCGGTGGCAAAGATCTCTTCTCTAGAGGCCCGGGCATCTTCCAGCTCTCTTTGAAAGTCCTTCATCTGAGCCTGGATTGGTTCAGCAACAGAGGACAAAAGAAAAACTGTATTCCCAAGAGGGGCCTCTGTTCCTTCTTTAACAAAGCTGTTCTTTGGCTTCTCTTTTAGTTCAAACATAGATTTGCCCTGCTTACCACAGGCACCCACAAAAGCTACAGAATTTCTCATGATGAATTTTGACTTTTAGCCTCAGACCCCAACACCTACACGAGTCTCTTCTTTGGCTTTATTCTGTGTATCCGATGGGCCCATCTTAGAAGAAGAGCTCCACAGGGTGGCAGAATTCACCTGCTCTACTATTCACATCTGCTGCTTCATATGGGGTTGTGAACACAGCAGGTGCCTAATGCATGTTAATTGTTGAAAGGAGAAGTCCTACTTATGTAAAAAGTTTGAGAGAAATAATTTCTGGGTAATTATTTTATTAATGATGCCAGTGTGTTTACTAATAAAAGGATAGTCATCTCTCTTTTAGACCAAAGACAATCATGGCACTGGGCTCGATGCTTAGATGCCCATTGGAAGATGGGTGTTCTTGAGGGTGGTAGTCAACTCTGATTGGTTAATAATTGGTGAAAGAATGAATATTACCATGAAGGGCTGGACCTATTCCAATGAACTTTGATTATGTCATTTACTTCTCAATTATCCCCAGTCTTGGGCAATCTATTCAAAGAATTTATCCCACCCAAAACTGAGTAGAGAGCATGATGGTTTCCCCACCTGGATAGTGTCTGAACAAGATTATTTTTCAGTTATTATTAGGTTTGTGATTATATATTATATTATAGATGATTATTATATTAGATTATATTATTATAGATTATGAAGAGTTAGTCCCATCTCAATATCAGTAATGTCCTTCAAGAGACTGAACTTTTGAAATCAGAACTTCAGAAAAAAGGGAACTCTGGATGTCTCCAAATCATTGGTTATTAATAACTATTTTTCTCACAAGGCTGTAAGGTCAGAGAGATTGTGTCCTGTTTTTTTCTGACTTGGAGCCCGATGGGTGTACCTGAAGTGGAGACCTAGATCATGCCCAGTGAACCCAAGGAGGAATTCCACCCACCTGGAGTTTTCGGAGTTGCTTGATGGCTTCCTCTCGCCCTTTGACAGCTGAGTCAGCCTGTAGTTCCAGATCTTTGATGTCTACTTCTAATTTCTTCTTGGCCGCAGCTGCCAGGGCCCGCTGTTTTCGCTCATCTTCTAGTTCTGTCTCATACTCATGGAGCTAACCAAGGAAAGGAAAGGTTATTGCGGTGCAGGTTTGCTTTCTGGGAGACACCTGGATTTAGTTATCATCCCTGAGGGGCAGGTCAGAGATGGGAGTCAAGAGGAGGTGGCTCCAGGATATGAGAGCTCAATGAACAGAATTCCCAGCTGCTTAGATGGAGTGTCTCTGTTTAGTGCCAAGGGTGTAGGTGTCCAAATGAAGCCCAAATACACCCAGAGCAGATAACGGGGTCCCCCAGGGGAATCTGAAACGGTTGTTGGTGTGATCCACTACCACTCAGGACTACTCCTGCAGGAAGTGTGCTGGTAAATGTTTGACAATCAGCAGCTCCAGCACCTTCCCCACTACCCCAAAGTACAAACACACTTTTAATTTGCATTATTAACACTTTCTCTTTTATTTTCTTAATTCTAGACAATGGGTAAATCAAGCCTTGATTTGCAGTGTTTGTCATTTTCCAAGGGGTAAATGCTCACACTGAAATTTTAACAATCAGCTTTCAGGAACTGGTATGACTTGGCTCTAGGACACCCCTAATACATGCATTTCTTTCTATTTCCTTCTTTTATCTTTTTCTACTTTTCTAATCCTTCTTCCATAATCCTCCCTTTCCCTTCCTCACATAGGTTTTTTTAAAATCAAAACTCAGTTCAGAAACCATCTTCTACAAGAGGCCTTTTCCCTTGTCTGTCAGTGGCTAGTGCCCTCTTCTCAGGTCCTCCTGACTCCAGGGCCCATGCTCTATTCACTGTGCCACCTAGCTACCCCAAGTGTTATTCTATGCACTCTATGTATATCCTATATATTTTGTATATTACTACTTATATCCATGTTGTTTTCTCCTTTAGAATGTCAGCTCTTTGTGAGCAGGGACTGATCAATATTATTCTTTGTCCCTCTAGCCAATCAGTCAATAAACATTTATTAAGCGCCTTTTATGTGCTAGGCACTGGGCTGAGCACTTGGGGATATATAAAGGAGCAAAAAGACAGTCCCTGCCCTCAAGGAGCTCACAGTCTAATGGGGGAGAGAACAAGCAGATAAATATGTACCAACAAGCTATGTGTAGGGTAAATAGGAAATAATTACAAGAGAGAAAGACACTGGAATTAAGAGGGGTTGGAATGGCTTCTTGTAGAAGATGGAATTTTAGTTGAGACTCAAAGGAAATTAGGGACAATGGTAGGTGGAGGTAAGGGGGGAAATGCATCTCAGGCATGGAGGACAGTGAAGGAAAATGCTCAGAACCAAGAGATGGAGTGTCTTGTTTGTGAAATAGCCGGGAGGCCAACATCACTGGAGGGAAGAATGCATGCTTGGAGAGTAAGGTACAAGAAGACTGGAAAGGCAGAAGGCGGCTGGGTTATAAAGGGCTTTGAATGTCAAACAGAGCATTTCGTATTTGATCCTGGAGGCAAGAGGGAGCCACTGGAGTTTAAGTAGGAGAATGACATGTTCAGACCCCTGCTTTAGGAAAATCACTTCAGTGGCTGAATGGAGGATGGATTGGAGTGGGGAGAGACTTAAGGCAGGCAGACCCATAAGCAGGCTATTGCAATAGTCCAGGCATGAGGTGATGAGGGCCTGCACTAGAGGGCTGGCAGTGTCAGAGGAGAGAAAGGGGGCATATTTGAGAGATGGTGCAAAGTTATATAGATAGGTTTTGGCCACAAGATTGGATATGGGGACTGAGAGATAGTGAAGAGTTGAGGATGACCCCTATGTTATGAGCCTGAGGGACTGGTAAGATGGTGTTGCCCTCTATAGCAATAAATCCTAGTGCTTGGTAAATTGTCTGGTACATAATAAACACTTAATGATTGCGTTCCATTCATTCTATACTAAATGCCTTGATAGGGGAGTACCTAGGGCATGCTGTAGTGAGTAGAGTAAGAGGACCTGACTTGGGATCACCTTTCCATTAAGCTCTTGTTCATATATTAGAATACATATATTTGTCAATGATATAGAAATTAAATAAAACTTCTATCAAAAATTAATAGTTGGGGTGGCTAGGTGGCACAGTGAATAGAACACCAGCCCTGGAATCAGGAGGACCTGAGTTCAAATCTGGCCTCAGACACTTAATACTTAACTAGCCATGTGACCTTGGGCAAGTCACTTAACCCCAGTTGCCATGCTTTCCCCTCTCCAAAAAGAAAAAAAAATTAATAGTAAAAGTGAAATAATGAAAAATCATCTAAATTTAAGATACTAATATTAAATCATGAAACATTTCATTAAAAATTTACAAAAATCAAAAATATAGAATTCAACATAAAACAGAATATTCCAAAATGAATTCTGAATAAAAACAAAAGGTGTTCGAGATGCTCCATGAGCTCTGTGACCATGTTGATGAACCTCTCTGAGCCTAAATTTCCTCACCTTTAAAACAGAAATAATAATATTCATCCTAGTTAGTACTGTTATTACTCAACACCATTGTTGTATAGATCAAGAGAGGTGTGTAAAGTGCTCCATAACTGTAAAAGGTCATATAATGTGTGCTGCTATGGGACAATGTTATTTTTTTGACAGTCACCAATACTGTAATGATAATATTGTATTTTAATAGCTGCTAATATTACCATTAATTTTTAAGGCAGACTAGAGCTTCATTATGCTGTGGCTCACTATAACATGGAATTTTGTTAAACTCAGCTATTTCTGGAGTCTCCCTATGGGGGATTAGTTATCAGAAGGATTTTTGTTATAAAAGGTCTAATGGAATGAATGAATGAAAGAACGAGTATTGAGTTCTCCCTACTCTGCTGAGCACTTGGAGATACAAATACAAAAGCAAAGTTAATCCTGCCCCTCCAGGAGTTTATATTGACCAGGGAAGACAACACACTTAGGGAAGCAGCGTCTAGCGGCACAGTTTTTTGTTGTTATGGGAGCATTATTTGTTAAAGACACTCAGGAATTTTTTCCAACACCTTTTGTTTTTATTAAGAATTCATTCTGGGGGTAGCTAGGTGACACAGTGAATAGAGCACCGGCCCTGGAGTCAGGAGGATTTGAGTTCAAATCTGGATTCAGACACTTAACATTTAACTAGCCGTGTGACCTTGGGCAAGTCACTTAATCCCAATTGCCATGCATTCCCCCCTTCAAAAAGCAAAAAAAAAAAAAAAAAAAGAATTCATTCTGGAATATTCTGTTTTATGTTGAATGCTATATTTTTTATTTTTGTAAATTTTTAATGAAATGTTTCATAATTTAATATTAGTATCTTAAATTTAGATGATTTTTCTTTATTTCACTGTTACTATTCATTTTTGTTTTGTTTTGTTTTTGGAGGGAGGAAGGCAGGGCAATTGGGGTTAAGTGACTTGCCCAAGGTCATATGGCTAGTAAGTGTTAAGTGTCTAGGGCTGGTGCTCTATTCGCCATGCCACTTAGCCACTCCCCCTACTATTCATTTTTAATAGAAGTTTTATTTAATTTCTATATTATTGGCAAATACACGTATTCTAATATATGAACAAGAGCACAAGAAAGTGATAGAGACAGCATGACATAGGAGATGAGTCTCTAGTTTAAAGTCCTGAATACCTGGGTTCAAGTCCACCTCTGACACTGACTAGTTATACAATCCTGAACAAACCCTATTTTATTCAGGTAACTCTCTAAGACGTAGTGGATGGATTAAGCATAGACTGTTGTAAGGGACCAGTGTAGTAATCCCATATGCTTGCTGCTGGCCTTGCATTTGTGTATAACAGCGGTTCTCAACCTGTGGGTTATGTTCAATTTGTAACGATGAAAATACATCCACATATCAGATATTTACATTACGATTCATAACAGCAGCAAAATTACGGTTATGAATTAGCAACGAAAATAATTTTATGGTTGGGAGGGGGTCACTACAACATGAGGAACTGTATTAAAGGGTCGTGGCATTAGGAAGGTTGAGAACCACTGGTGTATAAGAAACTGACCAAGTAAGATAAAACTAAGGAGAACACAGCCGTAAATTATTGTGCATGTCTGTTAACTACTGTTTGCAAGTTAACCTCCCCTCAAAGATACGCATATGGATGTTAACTTAATGGTACCCATATCATCCACGTCAGGTGAAATGAGATATGTACATGTTAGCTGTCACTACTGTTGTTGTTAATTTCTGTAAGGGCCGGCCTCTCCTTTCCCTCCCCACGGGGAACCTTACCTGCTTCTGCAGCTGCCTCCTCTTCTCTTCATTCTGCTCATCCCTTGCTTGGAGATCTCTCTCAAACTGGCCCTTCAGGGCTTGCATGTTGACCTCCAGCCTCAGCTTGGCATCTTCCGTGGCCTGCAACTCATCCTCCAGCTCCTCCAGTTGTGTCTTCATCTCCTCCATCTGGGTTTCCAGAGCTCGCTTGGACTTCTCCAGTTCATGGACCTTGCAGACAGAATAAACATTATTACTTTTACCATCATTTGTATAATCGGGCAGCTAGACAGTATAGTGAGTGTTAGTGCTGCACAGGGAAATCTGAGTCTCAATCTTGTCTCAGATCCTTTATTAGCTGTGTGACCCTGGGCAAGTCACCTAACCTCCCTCCTCCTCAGATTCCTCATTCATCTATAAAATCAGGATAATACTAGCACCTACCTCACACAGTTGTGAGGTCAAATGAGATGACACATGTAATGTAATCTGCAAGAACTAATGTACTACATAAATGCTATAATTATTATTATAACTATTATTATCACTGTTTTAGTTATTACATAACACAATGAAGATGACTACTGAGTAACATTGCTTTTAGCTAGACATAAGATATTCTTGATCAGAAATAATCTTGTCCCAAAAGCAGACTTTCCTTTTCCTCCCAGGTCTCCAATCTCTATCTTTCACATCGATCTCAGCTCCGGTTTCAGGCAATCCTTAAATTCCTCAATATTATGGTGATGTGTAAATATGGTCTTGGTCACAGGTTTATGCTCTGAGCTCAGGCTTTACTTTTCAGATTCTACCCTGCATTTGTAGCTGGTGGGGTCCAGCAACTGTAGGCTCCTGTGATAACTAAGTGGAGGGACCAGTGCTGGCAGGCTGGCACAATATAGGCATTGGGGAAGACTCACATTTTTGCCCACGTCATCCTTGGAGCTAACCAGATCTTCCATTTCGGCTTTGAGCATTTTGTTGGTTCTTTCAAGTTCTTCTTTGGATTCCAGAGCCTCCTCCAGAGCCCGGGCTAAGGATAAGGCTTTTGTTTCCTTCTCTCGAGCTTCCGCCTCTGCTCTGTCTCTTTCATCAGCGTATTTGGAAGAGATGTTTTTCTCCTCTGCTAACAACTGCAAAACAGTCCCAGAAAACAGAGGTAAGAGCCAACTAGAGATAAGTGTTAAGGACTTTGGAGGTTGTATCTGCACACGTTTTCATCTTCATTTCTTAATCTCCAATGCAGAAGAAAAAAGTATTACCTGTAGAAATAATTTAGCTGTCTATGAAAACAATTCAGTATAGTAATTCTGCTTTAGTTTTTCTCAGCTGATCATATTAAAAACCCAAAGCAGCAGAACTACTTTCTATATGTAATTCTATCATAGTCCAGTGATGGTTAATGCTGGTCAGAACATGGCTCAATTGAAATCAGATCCAAATAAGAACTTAATCCCGTTATGGGCCTATTAACTTTGCTGTAGTCCCCTATTCACAAGTATCTGTCACAAATATGTACTCTTGGTCCCAAGAGTAGCCGGGGAGAGTGAGGAAGACCAGCACAAACCCATCTCTATCACTAGAAAGACTCAAAGCATAACAAACTTGCAATGAGCATAATCCTTATCTGCAGAGGAAAAAGTACAATGTTACATAGTAACTCTTCATTTATACAAAGATCCGGCTACTGGAAAATTTAAGCTTCCAGAAGATAACCAGAAGTAAGAAAAACAAAACAACAAAAAAACAAGCTTCCAACATCCATAGTGCACTTTTAGTAGATGGGAGAGATATAGAGTCAGTGTTAGATCCTCATCTAGACACTGAAGTAGATTAGAGGCAGTGAGGACAGACTGACAACAGGGAAAAGAAATAGCTAACAGCAGTGATAAGAGACTAAAACTGAAAAAATAGCTGCATTATAAAAACCACAGGGGCAGGTAGGTGGCTCAGTGAATAGAGCACCAGCCCTGGAAGTCAGCAGGACCTGAGTTCAAATCCAGTCTCAGATACTTAACACTTACTAGCCATGTGACCTTGGGCAAGTCACTTAACCCCAACTGCCCTGCCTTCCCTCTGCAAAAAATTTTTAAAAAATTAAAAAAAAAATCACAGAAGTCTGGGACAACTTAACGTACAGGGACATTAGTCTCCTATAGAAGGCCAGGTGGGGTTCAAACCTGTCAACAGGGGAAGAATTAATTACAACAGTGATACATCCATGTAGTAAGATGCTGTAGTGCAATTAAAACTGACAGGTGTAAAGTATATAGAAATATTTGGGAAATATCTATATGAAATAATGGAAAGTGAAAAAAACAGAGCCAAAAAATGAAGTTCACCTTAATTACAGTCACAAATGAGGAAAAGGCACTGAGAATGAATGCGCAAAAAACACAGATGCCTAACAAGGACCTTCAAGGGAGCAACTAAAAAAACTGTTATAATACTTTATATATCAAAATTAATTTAAATGTAAATACTTACTAATCAAGTTTAGTTGTATGAATTGATGTTCAATGTTTTTCTTTGAATTAAACATTTTAAGAAATGGCATGTCCTCTAGGAGGCAGTAACTACCTATTCACTGAAGGTGGATGACACCCAGTCAGGTTGTGGAGAGAACTAAACTAAGTGATCTCTGAGGCCCCTTTTGATAACTCTAGAAATAGCTGATCATTGTAACAATGACCCTGAAGTTACTGAGAAAAAGTTAAACTATATTTAGTATACTCTGCTTAAGAAAGCAAGGAATCTGGGCCTAACACATTTTAGAAAGATTTTATATCCAAAATGGTTAAGATTTTTAAAATAATTTATCATTTAATAATAATAATAAGATTTTAAAAGAATAATTTTGGTCTAAATCATTTTGAGTTATTTGGAATAGTGTGTGTATTATGTATGTATATGTATGTGTGTATAATTATGTATATGTATATACATACATATAATACACACATACATATATGCACACAAATACAAAGATATATGTGTGTATATGTATGTTTTATGTATATGTATATACATATATACAGAGATATATGTATGTGTGTATATGTATACATGCATATATGTCTTATGTGTATATATATATACATAGAAAAATAATATATACCCAGAGATATATGTATGTGTGTATAGACATACATATATCTATATATACACACACATATATGTGTACATACCCAGATACACATATTCCTTGTCAGTGCTGGATAAATTTAGCAGCCCAACAGTCAAAGTGATCCTATTAATGATAGTTTCCCATACTGGTTTCCTTGACAGGGGAGGTTCACTGTAAAGGTAGATCCCTCTTTACTTTCTACATCTGGTTTATAGTTCAGTGGGTTTAGTAGCCCACGCATCAAGGTTGTTCTGTGACCAGAGGTTAGGTGACTATTCATCGAGGAGACATAAAGAACAAAAATATCCAAAGGAACTTTAAAAACTAACTTGACTTGCTTGACTGTTTACTATGTGAACCACCACAGGAAAGAGACCATAAGAGCAGATTCTACCTGGTCAAACTTCTTTTGTTTCTTTTCCAAATTGGACACCAGTTGGCGCTGGTTGTCCAAGTCCACAACCAGGTCATCCAGCTCCTGCTGAAGCCTGTTCTTAGTCTTTTCCAGTTTGTCATAAGATGCTGCCTTCTCCTCATACTGCTGGGTGAGGCCTTCAATTTCTTTCTGGAGCTTCTTCTTGCCTTCTTCAAGGCCCTCCACAGTGCTGGCGAAATCTTGAAGTTTCTTCTTTGAATCAGAGAGCTGAAATAAGAAGAAGGGTGTACTATAGTATGCTGCTCAGTTCCCTGAAATGAGCCCACCTTGTGTCCTATCCTTGTAAAATGAAGTAAATCAATATTTCTCTTCTTCTTCTTGAACACATCCAGCCAGTGGAGAGAATGGAGTGGCTAGTAACTAAACCAATGGACTAAACAACATAGTATAAGTTCTCCATGGGCCACACCTTTAGGGTTCTCTAGGCCTGAAGATCTAGTAAGAATTCAGGCTCATGGATGGGAAAAAAATCTGTATCAAAATCTTGTGAAATTAATGCTAGAAACTAAAAATAAATTTTAAAAAACATGCAAACACATTTCAAAGAAAATCAAGCAGGATTCCCTTATAGTAGAGGGCAATTAAACAACAAATAAATGCATGATTCTCAGATTTAAAAAAAAAAGTGACTATAAAAAAAAAGAAGTCAGTCTCATGAACTGAGCTGGGTCATGGATACAGCATAGATTCTTAGGACAGCCCTTTCTGCCTCTTTCCAAATCCTGCCTGTCCCTTGTCTAGGACCAGGATGGCACCTGTATATTAAGAGTTGAGATGTGTCGCTCCAGGTTTTGCTTAGCTTCTACTTCCTCATCCAGTTGGTCTTGCAGGCTATTCCTTTCATCCTCCAGCTGGCGAAGTTTAGTAGACACATTCAACTTCTGTCGTGTTTCTTCTTGGAGCAGCTCCTGTGAAAAGAACACACCGAGTTCCCCCACCGTAAGGATTTCTGTCTCAGCCCCGCTCCCATTCCCTAGCTGAGATGGATGATACTTACCTGAGTATCCTGAAGCTGGGATCCTAGGGATGCAACATCTTTGGCCAGTTTAATGGTCTTCCCCTCTGCTTCATTCAGCATCCCAGTGACACTCTCCACTTCATTCTAAGGTTCAATTACATGTAAGGGGAGAAGGGTTGGTTGATTGATTCAATCGACAGCCCTCCCTGCCCATATACAAAATAGTACTGAATTGGATGGAAAAGCTAAAATCTGTTACATCTCAGGATCAAATACTGAATTATTATCTGGGATCTCTAGAGTACAGTCCCACCTAAGAATCAATTGCAGAGCAAGCCTATATTGATTGGGACTTATAGAACCTCCTCTAACCAAAGCAGTCCAGCTAAATTAAAGATATAGAAAAATAGAAAGGGTTGACTTGGGTGATGTTGGGTTCACCTTCACAAAAGCTGCATGACCATTTACTGGATACATTAAAGAGAGGATTCTATTTTCCAGGCACAGATGTATACGCCTTTGAGGTTTCTCCCAACTCTGAATTACTGTGAGGCTTTAAGTAACATACCAAGGCAGACACAGGCAAAGATGACTCTCTTTCTGACCCATTCCATTTCCATAGGATGGACATTTTCCATGGGAAGAAAGACACATCCTTCCCTTTGGAAGTATGTTTACTAGAAAGAGTTTGCAGTTCCCTATTCCCATACTTATTTCTCCATTTATTTGGAGGTATCTCAAGATAGGGAAGGCAGTGCTTTATACCCATCCTTAGGACCCTAATCCATCATAAATTTCCTTTTTATCACTCTAGAGAAAATTGTATCCAAGATCTCTGCTGTTCTAGATTTTTGTAGTTCAAAGATAAACCATTTTAATCCCCTTCCTGGAATCCATCTCAATCACATTTGCACAGATAGTTCAAATTAATAGAGTCTGTACCCAGATTAGAAGTTCCTTTTGTTATGATGATAAAATCAATCTACAGAACACTACAGAACACTTAGTCTCCAAAGCACAGAGGGAAAAACACCCCTCCCCTATCTTGAACAAATGAAATATTAATCAGAAGTCTCTATATTTTGCTATTCACAGAACAGCTAAATCAGTGCAAATAAGTCAAATTTCTAAGAAAAGAATGAAGGGGAAATGCAGTAATGGTCTTTAAGAATTACAAAATGGGTAGTAACACCCTGTTCATTTCCACCAAGAGACCAAACTGAAAGAAATTAGCTGATTTTGCAATAATGGAGACTGAGGTACACTATAAAGAACTTTCTATGTGACTTCAGAATGAGTTATTTGGGGAGGTTGAGGGAACTTCTCCTTGGAAAGAGTTAAGAATTACAAAACCAAACCAAACCAAACCAAACCAAAAAATCCAATGGCCCATTATAGGCTAGGTGCAGAGTTGCAGAAGCAGAGAATGCAAAAGTATAGAACCAGGAGGACATTAGGCAACAGTTCAAATGAAAAGTGCATGGGAGTTTCAGGGGACTGCATGCTCAGTGCAAGTCTACAGAATGATAGAGCAGCCAAATCTAATGTGATATTGGGATACGCTGATAATAGGACAGATTACAGAACAAGGGAAATTATAGACACATTGTATTCTGCCCTAGTCAGACCACACTCAGAGGAGTCTGTACAATTCTGGCTGCCATATTTTAGGACTGATAATCGATAAATTGGAACACGTTCAAAGGAAAGCAAATAGTAGAATGAAGGGATTTGCAACCATTGCATAGGATTGGTTGAAGGAGCTGGGGATACTTTATTTCAAGGAGCAAAGGCTTGAGGGGTTGGGGATGAGGTACAATAGCTATCATCAAATATTTAAGCTGTGTGACCCTGGGCAAGTCATTTAATCCCGATTGCCTTGCCAAAAAACCAAAACAAAACAAACAAAACAAAACAAATATTTGAAGGGCCATAAGGCGGAATTGGAAGCAACACAGAAGTTTCAGAGAAGTAGATAAGGTCTCATTGTTAGGAAAAAATCCTAACAATTAGAGCTATCCAAAAGTGAAGTAAGCTCCCAGAGGAGACAGTGAGCTCTCTAGCACTGAAAGCCTAGAAGCTAGCTGACCACTTGGAATAGCGTACAAGGAATTCCTGATCAGGTAGGAGTTGTTCTACATGACTTCAGAGGTTCGTTGCCAACTCTGAGATGACATAGTGCTAGCCAGTGTGGTATATAGGGCACTGGGCCTACAGTCAGGAAGACCTAAATTCAAATTCAGCCTCAGACCCTTACTAGCTGTGTGACCCTGTGAAAGTCACTTCACCTCTGCCCCAGTTTCCTCAATTATCAATTCCTCAATAAGGATAATAAAGTATCTACCTCCCAGGATTGTTGTGAGGATACAATGAGATAATATAAGGCAATACACACAGTAAGCATTATATAATTGTTAGATATCATTATTACCTCTATTTTCTCAACTGTAAAATGGGGTCTTTGTAATCTCCCAAGGGTTGTCATGAAGAACCAATGAGATAATATTCTTAAGGTGCTTAGCAGAGTTCCTGGCACATAGTAGACACTATAAATTATCATTATGACCTCAGCTTCCTCAACTCTAAAAGGAGGGTTATAATAGCACCTACCTGGTGTGGATCAGAAGATATGACAATAATGACAAAGCACTTAGCACACAGTAGGTGTTATATAAACGTTGGTGGGTGGACTCACCTGCAGCTTGTGGACTTTGTCATTGAGCTCTACCCGAATCCGCTCCCCATCGCTGCACTTGGACTGCAGATCCTGCACTTGGGCCTCCAGTTTCTTCTTCTTGTGTTCCACCTCCTGCTTGGCCTGGTTCAGGGACCTCAGCTCACTGGCCAGGTCTGCGTTGTCCTTCTCCAGAGTCTGCTTGTTCTTGTCCAAGTTGGCCTTAGCCTGTTGCGAGAGCACGAGAGGAGAAACATGACGGGTCAACCTTGGAAGGCCGGCTGAGACCAAAGGATGCCAAAGCAGCTTATGGAGGCAATAGGGTCTAACTCAGTGGTTCTCAACCTTCCTAATGCTGGGACCCTTTAATACAGTTCCTCATGTTGCGGTGACCCCCAACCATAAAATTATTTTTGTTGCTACTTTATAACTGTAATTTTGCTACTGTTATGAATCATAATGTAAATATCTGACATGCAGGATGTATTTTCATTGTTACAAATTGAACATAATCCACAGGTTGAGAACTGCTGGTCTAACTGAATTCAGTATTTATGGAGCACATCCGACATGCATTTGTAATGGGTAAGTGAAGAGATGAGTGAAAACAAGGCCTCTGCCCTCCAGGTGTTTATAACCTAATAGGAGACTGAGACAAATGCCCAGATAAAGGACAACTACGAGTGGGCATTTATTATGCCAGTTTCTGTGGGCCTCAGCGGCTTCTTTTTTTTTTTTTTAAAGAAAATGAAAGGCAAAGAATAATGCCTCTCTACCATCCTACCTAGTACAGGCCAGATTATGGAAAGAACCGTAAGAAAGGTAAAAATTAAATTGCTGGGGAAGGGGGAAGCAGAGGCAGAAGGGATGATGAAAAGAGCCCTGAGCTAGGAGTAGTCTAGGAATGATAGTAACTTGTGTTTACATAGTTTGCAAGGTTTGCAAAGAACTTTAAATATATTATTTTATCTGAGCATCACAACTCTGTAACATAGCTGTGATTGTTACAGCTCAGAAAAGCTAATGACTTAACCAAGATCATCAGCTAGAGTCTGAGGTGGAACCCCAACTCCAAGGCCACTCCACTGAGTCACGCCTATCTCTCAGGATGAAATCTGGGCTCTAATCCTTGTTCTGTCACTAACTAGGTATATGATGGCAGACCCACTAAATAGGCAGAGTCATGTTATATGATGAGAGATGAAGTTGATGTCCAAAGACCTGGATTCGAATCTCAGCTCTGCAGTGTAACTTGGACAAGTCAGTTAACCTCCCCAACATTAATGACTAATTTCATAGGTAGTAATACCTGCCCTGTTTACTTCACAGGGCTGTTGTGAGGATCATGTAAAAGAATATATGGGAAAATATTTTGAAAACTTTAAAGATCCCTAGGACTCTGATGTATTTATTATATTTAGCCGTAGGGTGCCTCACCTTCACTCAGGGATCTAGGTAGCACAGTAGATAGAGTATTGGGCCTGGAGTCAGGAAGACCTGAACTCAAATGTGGCCTCAGACGCTTATTAGCTATGTGATCCTGAGCAAATTACTTTTTTTTTTTTTTTTTGCTTTTTGGAGGGGAGAAGGCAGGGCAATTGGGGGTTACATGACTTGCCCAAGGTCACACAGCTAGTTTTTGTGTTAAGTGTCTGAGGCCGGATTTGAACTCAGGTCCTCTTGACTCCAGGGCTGGTGCTCTATTCACTGCGCCACCTAACCACCCCCTAGCAAATTACTTCTGCTCTGCCTCAGTTTCCTCATCTGTAAAGTGGGGGATAATAATATGACCCATCTTGCAGAGTTGTTGCAAGGATCAAATGAGATAATATTTGTAAAGCCCAGTGCCTCGTGCATAATAGGCTCTATATAAATGCTAGCTATCATGATGATGAGGATGATGATGGACGATGTAGAAGATAAAACCCTAGGTTCAGAGTCAGAAAGATCCAAATTCAAATCCTACCTCACAAACTTATTAGCTAGATGACTCTGGGTAAGTCACTTAGCCTTTCTCACCCTCTCAGTTTCTTCATCTCTTAAATGGGGATAAATGAGATACATTGGGATGAAATAAGACAATACATTGTAAAGGGTTCTGCAAACCTAAAACCCTGTATGAATGGTAGTTATTATGATTTCCATTAAATAAAAGGAGAATAAATAACTCATCTCTACCTAGCTATCTGAGCTGTTGTTTGGCAGACCAAATGAAAGGAGAGTAAGAGATTTGGAAATGGCTCATTCCCACCCTGCTAAGCTGCCTTCCCTTCCTGACACTCCCAAGGCGGGCTGGGCTTACCCTCTTGAGCTGCTCCAGTTGCTCTGTGAGCTCTTCTACAGCCTGTGTGTGTTTTTGTCTCATCTCTTGGACCTGGGCCTCATGAGTCCGGGTCTCCTCATCAAGAGCCCTCTTCAATACTGTCACCTCTTGTTCCCTCTTAGCTCTGAAGAGAAACAAAGACATGAGAATTGTTTGAACAGGGAGAGGGGGATGAAGAGCATGGCAGAGGGATGTGCTCAGGGATGGGGAACCTGAAGCCTCAAGGCCACATGTGGCCTTCTAGGTCCTTGGGTGCAGCATTTTGACTGAATCGAAGTTTTATAGAACGAATCCATTGCTCTTGAATCACTTCTAGTTGGGTTGAATCGAAATGGTTCAAGGAGGAAAGGATATTTAAACTAGGTCTTAAAGGATTGATAGGATGTCAATGGAAGGAGGTGATTTGGGAGTAAAGAGGATTCCAGATGAAGGAAATAGCATTGAGGATGGGTTTGGAAGCAGGAAAGGGCAAGGTGCATCTTGAAAATGACAAGTAGTCCAGTTTCACTGGAGCCTAGATAGAATTTATGTAGGAAAATAAATGTTCTGTAGAACTTGAGATTCAGTCAAAAGACTGCACCCAAGCACCTGGAGGCCAGAGGTTTCCCCCCGCCCCGGACTTGCTGGTTCCCACTTGATGGATTATCTATGACCCGTCTGTACTCTGAAACCAGCTTCTCTTTGTGGTCGTGTGTGTGTGTGTGTGTGTGTGTGTGTGTGTGTGTGTGTGTGTGTTGTAGAAAGATGAAATATTTGTAATATCAACCTAATCAAAACAATCTAGAAGGCGGACATTCACCATAAATCATGGGATGCAAGGCCACCAAACCCAACCCAACTCACTGTTGTTCTTTGTTGTTTTATCTCCACTACTGATACCCCTCTCCATTCATGTGGATAACTGGGACTTGAACTTTAAATACCACTATTTAAGTAAAAAACACATTTATTTTTTTTTAAAGAGGCCCATGTGACTATTGTGGAAGAAGGTGCGGGTGTGAATTTGATTCCTTGGGACATGGTACAGATGAAAGGTTTCTGTACCTGAGCTCCTGCTGTGTGGCTGTGCTGTCCAGGGTGTCCTCTAGTTCTGTCTTCAAGGCCTCCAGCTCTTCCCCCAGATCTCTTTTCTGTTTCTCTGCCTTATTCCTTGCTGCCCTTTCTGAGTCCAAATCTTCTTGGAGGTCAGAGATATGGCCCTCCAACTCTCTTATCTTCTTCAAGGCATTGTTTTTCTGAGCAATTTCATCATCAAGCCTGTGAGGAGGAAGTCGTCATGGTCTATACCAAAGGGCTTACTTATACCCTATCTCTCTGATGATGCTACAAGAAACTCTTTTCTAGGACCAGATGCTCTCGTTCCCCCTGATATCAGCAATGTTCCCACTGTTATCATGGACACAAGTCCCAGATCCTGAGAGAAACTGGGTTGAAGAAAAATGAGAAAGCCCACTGTACCATTCCAGTTCTACTTTTTTGGGGGCCAAGGGGTTCCTGACCTGTGATTTCACTAGCATAGAGTATTAATGTGGAAATTTCCTTCAGTGATCCATATTACCTCCTCATATGTAACTTCAAAGTCTTAAAAGAGTTGTCAGGGGCAGTGAGAAGCTAAGTGATTTTGCCTATGCTAGTATGCCTCAGAAGCAAGATTTGAACTCAGGTTTTCCTGATTCAAAAACCACCCATCACTCCACTATACCACCCTTCTTCTAGTCCTTTAATGGCACCAAAATAAATTTATTCAACAATTACAGGTCACCTACTATGTGTAAGGCATTACTAGGTGCTATGGGTAATAAAAAAAAAAAATGTCTAAGACCTGGTTCCTGCCCTCAGGAGCCTAGAAGGAGTTTACAATCAATCAGGAGAATAATGCACATAAATAATTATTAACAAAGCCGTATGTAATAAGTACCACACGAATGGTACAAAGACCTAAAGGAACTCAGAGGAGGCAGGGATCACATCTGGTTGGGTTGAACAGAAATGGTTTCAAGGAGGAAAGGATATTTAAATTAGGTCTTAAAGGATGGATAGGATTTCAATGGAAGGAGGTGGTTTGGAAATGAAGAGAAGGCTCTGGAGGATTTCAGACAGAGGATATAGCATTGAGGATGGGTTTGGAAGCAGAAAAGGGCAAGGTGCATTATGAAAATGACAAGTAGTCCAGTTTCATTGGAGCCTAGATAGAATTTATGTAGGAAGATAATAGGAGATAAAGCTGGTAATTTGTTAGAGCCTGGCTTTGGAAAATCTTTAAGGAGTTTGAACTTCATTTGGTAGCCAGTAAGGAGATATCAAAGGTTTTTAAGCTGGAGAATCACTATACTATTTAGATAGATCGATCTGGAAGTGGTTTTTAAGATAGACTGGAAGGGAGGGAGATATCAGTTAAGAGAATGAAAGCCATAATCCAGGTATGAAATTGAAAGGGTGTCTGTCAGTGAGGCTGGTCGTGGTAGTGGGAATGGTTCCCTGAAAGATATTTTGCAGAAGGAATGGAATAGAGCTCAGTGACAGGTATGTGGGGGGGCGAGGGGGGGGGAAGGGAGAAAAGTAGTGACAACGTACAGGAAGAGGAATCGAAGCTGGCTGAGGCTTCAATGTTGAGAAGTACATTAGTATCATTGGCAAAAATAAAGGAAAAATCAGAAGTGGGTTAGAGGAGGTGTAAGTCCAGTCTGGGGCATGTTTAGTTTGAGTTATTAATGAGACATAACATCTAAAAATGTCCAGCATGGTATCATCATAAGGACTGAGGTTGGCCCTTCAGGAGAGATCAGAAAATACTTCTCTCCCTTCTTTGCAGATATAGGGACCATGGGTGTGTGGAACACTGAATGTAGAGTATATACTATCAAACTTGGTCCACATGTTAGCTTAGCTAAAACTACTTCTCCATCCTCCAGCCCCCACTTCTTTTTAATTCTGTTATAAACAGTGATTCACTGGGTAATAGGAGGGTCGGGACCTAGTTGAAAATGAACAAAAGACATGAATTTTTTTAATGAAAAAAAGAAAATGTTCTGTGAGCAGTTGGAACTGTGGGCCCGGTCCTTGGTGGGGAAATCATCGTTGGAGACACAGATACAGCATTCAGTCTGTCACAAAAACTTCCCAGTTATGAGGGGATAAGATCACTGAGTCAGAGGGAGGGACATAGAAAGAGAAGAGAAGAAAGCCCAGGAAATAACACTTGGGGAGTTTGAGAAAACCAGGAAATATTAACCACCACAATAGCAAGCTTTTATATAGGGCTTTTAGGTTTACAGAGCATTTTATGTATGTATCTCGTTTGGTCCTCACAACAAACACTGTGAGGTAGATGCTATTATGATCTCCATGTTATAAATGAGGAAACTCAGGTAGTCAGAGATCAAGAGACTTGCTCAGGGTCACACAGCTAATAAGTATATGGGGTCACATCTGAACTCAGATCTTCCTGACTCCAGGTCCAGTGCTCTATTCACTATGTGACCAAACCTAATGAGATCTACAGATAATTGTTTTATGATTAATTTTGCTGGGGCAGGGGAGAGAGAACAAAACAAAACAAAACAAAACAAACAACAAAAAAAACCCACTCAGTGTCCCAAAAGTCTTGGTGCAGTTTTAAGCTTTGTTAGGATAAACTATGTATACAAATAACTATTAACACAAAGCAGTATGTGGTAAGTACCACATGAATGGTACAAAGGGCTATAGCAGTGGTTCTCAACCTGTGGGTTATATTCAATTTAAATACATCCTGCATATTAGATATTTACATTACGATTCATAACAGTAGCAAAATTACAGTTATGAAGTAGCAACAAAAATAATTTTATGGTTGGGGGTCACCACAACATGAGGAACTGTACTAAAGGGTTGCGGCATTAGGAAGGTTGAGAACCACTGGAACTCAGAGGAGGGAGGGATCACTTCTGGTTGGATTGAACAGAAACGGTTTCAAAGAGGAAAAGATATTTAAATTAGGTCTTAAAGGATGGAATCAATGAAGGAGGTGGTGGAGGAATGAAGAGAAGGCACTGGAGGATCCCAGATAAAGGAAATAGCATTGAGGACAGGTTTGGAAGAAGGAAGGGGCAAGGTGCATTTTGTTAGCTTTTAAAATACACTAAGACTTTTGGGATACCAGGCCCCAAAGGTAATGCAAAATTACACCTGGGTTGCCCAGGCAGACACTTACCTGGCCAAAGCTGCTTGGAGTTCCTCTTCTTTCTTGGCCAGCTGCATTTTCAGCTCAGCGATCTGGGCCTGGAGGTCAGCAATCTGTTCATGCAAGTCACTTGCCTCTCCGTCTAGCTTCCTCTTCATTTTCTCCAGCTCTTGTCGACTCTTCTCTTCCTTCTTTAGACGTACTAGGAAAAAGCCAAGCATCTCTTGAAATACAAGAAACCAGCTCAAGGGATGCTTGGGGAACGGACCTCTGAACTTGGACAAAAGGATACTGAGTAAAGTCAGAATCAAGAGAATGATACACATGGTGATGACAGTCACATAAACCATGACAGCAAAAGTGAATCCAGCTATGATAAATCGTAATAAACAAAATGGGTCCCAGAGAGAGGTGAGATCTATAGATGCAGAGAACACAACACGCTTTTGGATATGGTGTCTGTGTCAGCAGACTTGGCTTAAATTTTTGGTTGTTACAAGAAATAGTTCAGTTGTGGATAGGAGAAGGGTTAAGGAGTCATGCTATGGTTATGAAAGCAAAAGGAAACAATAATACTATTTTTAAAAGATAAGGAAACGAACCTCTGTTGAGTACACTTAAATTGAGATAATCAGGAAAGTGAGTGATATCTAGTAATCTCTATTGCTCAAATAATGACTTGAATGCACAAATAATAAATAAAAAAAGGAAACTTCATATTAATGTATTAGTTTGTGGTTTATAAAGCATTTCCCTCACAACAGTTTTGGGAGCGGGTATCCACGGGTGTGCTAGAGCCAGCGTGAACTGGCTGGCAAGACCCAATTGTTAAATTTTCATTGTGAACATTTACACTTTGGAAACTGGCCAGCTACAAACCAGGGCTTGATTTAGTGTTTTGTTGATCATATGGACTTGGGAAAGTGATAGAAAAAATATAAACAATGCAGATTAATATCAAAAGTGTATCAAGTACATACACACCCATTTTTTTAGTATAGCCGATTGTTAAACATTTATCAGTACACCACTGGGTATATCATTTCCATTCATGATTCACCCCCTATACCTTAGCTCATCAGGGGGAAAGGGAAAGGGAAAGGGAGTAAGCATTTCTATAGAGCCTACTATGTGTCAGGCACTGGGCCAAGTGCCTTTTATAAATATTATCTCACTTAATCGTCACGACAACTCTATTATTATAATCCCCATTTTACAGTTGAGGAAACTAGGGTACACATAAGTTAAGTGACTTGCCCAGGGCGACACAGCTAGTAAGCACCTGAAACTGAATTTGAACTCAGGTCTCCCTGATTCCAGATCTAGTACTCTATCCAATGTGCTACCAGCTGCTTCTAATTATTAATGAATTATTAATAGAGACTATTTTACATTCACTTTCCTATTTTTGTTGAGGACTCTCCTACTTATCCTTCATCATCCTTTTGGCACAGGGCAGATCATGATTGATTCTCCTAAAACATGGCTCCAAACTAACGTTCTCATGTTCCCTTTTCTAATTTCCTTGTTTATTTATTTAGTTGTTTAAATAAATTCAGTTTCAGGCCCCTCTGGTAGTTCATTTACCTTCCAGTTCTGAAATCATAGATTCATGTTTGTTCTTTAGCTTTGTAAGGTTCTTTGCTTTTTCCTCCTCTTCTGCCAGATTTGTGGTTAAATCACTTATCCTTTCTTCGAGGAGTTTTCTTTCCTTTTGTGAAAACAAGAAATATTGTTTGATTGTTGGGGGAAAAAAAAGGATTGCAGGAGTTTCTAGGTGGCAACTAAGAGAGAGACTGTATTCTAGCCAGGAGTAACCTAGGATAAGGGAGGAAGTCCCCATGAATTCTGATACAATTAAAGAGAATGGGACAAGTCCTCAAAGAGTGCTAAAGATTTCTTTCTTTCTCTCTCTCTCTCTCTCTCTCCCCCCCCCTTCCTCCCTCCTCTCTCTTCCTCCCTCCCCCAAACTCACATATGTAAACCAGACATGAAAAATTAAAAACCAAAAAGCTTAAAACACAGGTATTTAAAATTCCCGGAATAATCCAGCCACATCTTGGAGGAAAGAGAGAACATTTCAGGTCCACATCAGTAACCCTGAACTTCTTAAGCCGATAAGCTTTAGCCACTTACTTTGGTTAATTTGTTGTTTTGATCATCCATGACTAGGATGTCGTCCTCCATTTTCTTGATTTTCGCCTCAGCTGTGACTTTCTCGAGCTGTAATTTTTGCCTTGCAGCTTCTTCTTCCTCCAGCTGTTCCTCAAGGTCCTTTATTGGGGGCAAATAAATAATCACAGTCATAGCATCTCAGAATAGGCATGGCCTTCTGAGGCCACTTGGACCAGCATTCCTTCACTAAGCCTATAACCCCTTCTACAAAGCTGACCCCTTCCTCCCTTTCCAGGCTTCCTCTACCTTGCTACCCTCTAGCACACTCCAAGATCTGGTCACCATTGGCCTCCATGCTGTTCTACCTACAGCACACTCCATCTCTCACTCCATCCCTCAGAGCCATGTCTTAGAACTGTGGGCTGTCCTCCATGCTTTAGATTCTGTGCCTTCTCACCTCTACCTCTTAAGCTTCCATGGCTTCCTCCAAGGCTCCTCCCTTCCTTCCTTGCTTCCTTGC
Organism: Pseudochirops corinnae; assembly: GCA_028646515.1. Lineage (NCBI taxonomy): Eukaryota > Metazoa > Chordata > Mammalia > Diprotodontia > Pseudocheiridae > Pseudochirops > Pseudochirops corinnae. The sequence continues at coordinate 136,996,068 of CM053590.1, forward strand.
TTCCTTCCTTCCTTCCTCCCTCCCTCCCTTTCTTTCTTTCTCTTTCTTTCTTTCCTTCCTTTCAAGGGGGAAAGGCAAGGCAATTGGGGTTAAGTGACTCACCCAAGGGCACACAGCTAGTAAGTGTCAAGTGTCTGAGGCCAAATTTGAACTCAGGTCTTCCTGACATCAGAGCTGGTGCCTTCTCCTCTTAAATTCTTCCACTTATTCTGTATACATCTTATAAGTACCTAGTCATTTTCATGTTGTCCCCTTCATTAAAACATGAGCTTATCAAGGAAAGGCGCTGTTTTTGCCTAAGCACTGTGCAATGCCAGCAGTTGGCACAGGGCCTGGCACACAATAAGCATTTAATACTTGTTAATGGATCATTTTAAAGCAGTAAAGCTGGAAAGAGGTATAGAGATCATCTGGACCAACCAACCAAGCTACTTTTACATATGAAAAACTGAGGCCCAGAAAGGAAAAGTGATTGGTCAGAGGCTGCTCAGTTATTAAGCAACTGGAGCCTAGGCTTTCCTGAGGTAGAGAGAATGAGGGAGTATTGAGGTAAGCAAGAAAGAGAATCCATATCTAGATCCAGTACTAAGGGTAGACAAGGTAAAAAGTCTCCCTAGGGTATATTAAAAAGGGAGATGCAACAAGGGATACTTCCTCCCACCCCATTACTTTTTATAAATGCCTATAGTTTAAATACCAGAAAATGAGTTGCTGGTGTGTGGTTTTCTTGGCAAACATACTGGAGTGATTTGCCATTTCTTTCTCCAGTGGGTCTTCATTTTGCAGATGAGGAAACTAAGGCAAATAGGGGCAAGTGACTTGCCCAGGGTCTCACAGCTAATGAGTGTCTGAGGCCAGATTTGAACTCATACAGATGAATCTTTCTGACTCCAGGCCCAGAACTCTATCTACTGAGTCACTTAAATTGCATTATAGTAGCATATAAAAACTTTCAATGGCAGCAATTATTAACCCCAGTATAGAGTGACAGATGCCTTTTGGAAGACCTGACAGGACCAGAAGAGCTCTCAGGGGAATCTAGGATATCTTTGGTTAAAATCAAGAAGGTACTGCTGCTGAAAATTTTCCACGGTATGGATAGGCTTTGATTCAATTCAACACCACACCCGTCTTAAGTGTGTATGTGCAAAGCACTGTGATAGGGTGTAAGAATAAAAGGAAAAAAATGAAGTAGCTTGCAAAGAACTTGCATTCTACCAGAATCTTTGATGACATTATCTTTCATCCCCCCATCTCTGTCTCTTTCCCCCTTTCCTCTCTCATTCCTCTCTTCCACTCTCTTTTATCTCATTTCCCTCCCTCCTCTCTCTTCTCTCTCCCCCTCCTTTTCTTGCTTTTTCAATTTCCTTTCTCTTTCTTTTCTCTCTTTTCATTCCCTTCCTACCCACTCCTCTCTTACTGTCTCTCTCCTTCCTCCCTTTTCCACTCCTCTGCCCCACTCTGTCTCTTTTCTCTCCTCTCTCTCACTTCTCTCATAAGAAATATGTTTTATATTATGAGATCACAGTCATAGATTCATACCTTTAGAACAGGAAGAGATCTTACAGATCATTTAGTCTAACCTTCTCATTTTATAGACAAGAAATATGAGAGCCAGAGAGTTTATGTGACTCGTCCAAAGTCACATAGGTCATAAGTAGCTGAAGTAGGATTTGAACTCTGGTCCCATGATTCCAAAATCCATTGCTTACTCTACTCTGCCATGTTGATCTAGAGTCAGAAGGGACCTTAGAAGTCATTTAGCCCATCCCTCTTATTTTACAGCTAGGGAAACTGAGAACTAGAGATACTAAGTGGCTGGAATTCAAACTCAGGTCCAGTAACCCTAAATTGAGACATCTTTTTCCACTGTGCCCTTACCAGCATCTGCTGTGCCATCTTCTTCTTCTCAGCCTGCAGCTGCTGGCCCCTGTCCTCCTCTTCCTCTAGCCGGGCCTCCATCTCATGCAGGATCTCTTCCAGCTCCTGCTTCTTGGCCGCCAGTCGCACCCGCATCTCCTCTGCTTCGGCATACAATTCAGTCTCGGCTTGGAGCTGTTCCTGAAGGAGGTTCTTCTCCTCGGACAACTGGGCAAATTAAAAAGCGTTCCCAAGGTTATGGCACAGACTCTCCATTCCCATGTCCAATGCCCATCAGTGAGCATTGACTCTACTGTAGATGAATGGCTATCCCACGTTCTTGCCCCTCTTCTCTAGGCACCCAACCTGTTCTGAGATACAACTTTGCTTCGGGTTTTCAAAAGCTTTTGGAGGTACCTGGGTGTGCTTCTGTTCTAGCTCCTTGAGTTCACTCTCTGCTTTCTGCTGCTTCTCCTTGATCTTCTGGAGCTCCTCTTCCTTTGCCTGCATTTCTTCTTCTTGGCGAGTCACTTGAAGCAGCGGTTTCACCTAGAAAGTACAGGAGTTTTATTTCTGTTGGGTATTCAATAAATGATGTACAATGAGGGAGTTGCCTATCCCAGGCATTAGACTAAATGAAGAGAGAATTCCTTGAAATAGAATCATATTAAATGTATCTTCTTGGTGGAAAACAATTTAAGATGATCTCTGTCTCAAATTGGAGGTTTTATAAGAGATATGGAGACTAAGGGTGGGGAAAAGGGAGAACAAAAAAGTGGGGTAACATTGGGAAGAAAAAAGGCATTGTGAATGTTCAGGAAAGTAAGGTGGGCACAGCTCAGGGTCCAGCTCTGCTCCAACCTCAACTGAAGTTTGGAATCACTTAATGACATCAAATTGGCAAGAAGAAAGAAGCTCACTCACTTTGGTGAACAGTCTCCACCACTGCCAATTCCTTAGCTTGAGGTAGGCGGCACAGTTTCTCTGGATGACTTTCATGGCAGTGAGCTGCTGCTGCCTCTTGGCAAAGGCTCTGAAAACAAAGGCAGTGATACACTGAGGAAAGACTGTCTCTGAGAATGGAGAATCCAGAAAAATCTGTTTTCTCAGAATAGAATGACTTTATCTGGGCTACACCAGTCTCTGCCTGGGCCTCCAGTATCCTACTCAGTATACTTTATCTACGTTCTGTTGACTACAACATTTTTTTCTGTCTCTGCAAACTGAGATGGAAACTACCCTAGAAATAGGGGCCAGATTTTGTTTAGGTTATGTTAAGAAAAAAATTAAAACCAAATAGAAACAATGGGCCACACCCATCATGGACACTTTATATAGTTTATATTTGGTATTCTGTAGAAACTCGGGATTTCAAGACAAAGAGATGGTTCTGGTCACCAACCTAGCTTAGATAAGTAGGAGGTGAGAACTGGGCTAGCTGTGCCATCACTGGGGAAGCAGGGTCTCCATAAAAACACATTGTCTCAAAGCTATGACCTTGGAACACAAAGCTTTGAATGCTGGGACACCATCAACTAATCAGAAGAATGCCATTGCCACTGATGGTGTATCACCCTCTACAACTATATTTTTTGAAAGAAGAAAAATTCTGCTCTTTTTCAGGCTATAAATTGTGAATATTTAAGTGGAGACCAGTCACCTTCCCACATTTTCCCCATCAGAGGGCTATGAGGCAAAGTGAATGACTTTTCTCATTCTTGAATGGTTACCATATTGATGAACTCTACAGCCTGGGTGTGATACAGCAGCCCTAGCATCTTTGATTGGGCTTTAGGAATGCAGTCATTGGAATGGAGGCGAAAACATAGCTATGAGGTATACTGCATGAGGCTAGTCCCTAGGGCAGACTTACACACCCTCTATCCACTTGGTAATCCATTGTCATGAATCTTTCCTTCTACCACTGCTCCCCAAATACAGGAACTGGCCAGACCTAGTATACCCTAAGCATATAAACTCTTCATTGGTGCTTTTAGATTTCTGGGTAGTATTTCCATCAATAGATTCAGCTATCTAAATCCATAACCAGTCCCTCATAGCCTACCGAGTAGAGAGGGCACCCATTTTTCTAAATCACAAGTTATAGTTCACTCTTTTATCATCTTTCATCTAAAACATGAAATTCAAAATGAAAAACATTTAGGGGGTTGCATTTTAGGGGTACAAGGAAGGAGGGAAGATTGAGATGTGGAAAATTACTTTCTTGCCAGATAACCCCGACTCATTGCTTGGAATGCCATGATGACATCGGTGATCTTTAAGTCTCTCTCCTCTTCCAGATGAGCTAGGACACCAGTTCTAAAGAAGATTTTACTTTGCCCAATTCTGTACAAGTTGGGATCAAGTTCTAGTGCTTTAATCTATAGAGGGAGGAGGAAAAACATTCTTAATTCCAACAAGAAGTTGAGTGATGAACAAAAACACAAGTGTCTTCTTAAATAATATATTTATTCATATATTCATAATATTCATTCATATTCATAATATAGAACTGGTTCATTGCTGTAGGACCAAAGGTCTAGATGCTCAGTGTATGGGCAAAGCCTATACTTACCATGAGGATACAAGCCTGCTTTCCATCCATGAACCCTTTAGGAATGGCATTTGCTGCTAAGATCTCATAGCTGGAAATAAATTAAAGAAGTTGCTCAGGGCTGTTTCACCATCACCCTTCTTTTCACCCAGTCCCCACTGACTAAGCATCCCCACCAATGTAAGTTGTTTAGAAAAAGGAGAACCTACCGTTGGCGGAATTCCTGGAATACAATCCGGTTGGGGAAGCCCTGACGACAGATTCGGATGCCTTCCAAAACTCCATTGCATCGAAGCTGTTCCAGCACCAAAAACGCATCAAGTTTTCCAGACTATGAAGGCAGTTAGAAAGTGAGGAGGGGGAGAAAGTGATGAGCAATCTAGGACCATATGTATGCAAGCTCAGAAATTAGCTTATTGAGAGCTGATGTGTCCAGATCATCCAAATTAAAACAATCCACTACCTAGCCAGGACAGAAATGCTGTTATAGACTCTCTCTTGGTCCTTTCTCTGACCTACATGCCCTTCTTTATGTCTGAAAAAAACCTCTGAATTTAATTTTCCCCTTTTTTCTCATTTCTTCCTTTAGTTCCCAGTTAGATTTGGGAGAAAAATGTGAAACACCCTTAACTGTTCAGTGAAAGAGTCCTTGAGGTCATTTGAGGTCAGATGACCCATAATTTTCCCTCTTCCCCATGACTGCCACTATTTCTTCCTAGCCCATTCAAGCATAATTAGAGTCCCTCACAGTATCCCCAGAAGTACCATCGTTCCACCCTCAAGAAAACATGAAATCTCAAATCCTTCAGCTTGGGCTTTTGGTGTCCTTTGGGGAAAGGTCTTAAAAGCTTAAGGTCATTTGGGAGGACCTAAGCAAAGCCAGATAATCCTCTTTAGAAGCTGGATGAAACATAATTTTTACCCGCTTTTCATGGTTGGGGATGATACATCGGACAAAGTTGGGTGTGGTGTTCCTCAGTGTAGTCATTAGCTTCCCAAGTTGCTCTTTGTATAGCTGCCCCACTGTCCGAAACATGCCCTTCTTCGTCTTAGAGGCACTAGGAAGTGAGCTTTCTGTCATCTTGGCCATCTGGTCCAGCCCCACGATGCGATCCACTGTCAAGCACATAAAAGAATCATGTCAACACCCTCCATTCTCCCCGCCAGGTCAGAGCCTATTTTCAGTGGGGCTCTATATTCCTTGTGGGTAGAGCAAAGGGCCATGCAAGGGTTGGGTGACTTGTGAATGGTGCATATAGCTTTCTCTGGGGAAATTCTTACAAAGGCATTATCCCCGTAGAACTTGGACAACATGAATTTCCTTCCCAATAGCCTCAGTGGATGGCGAGCTTAGAGACAAAAAGACTGGTATTCAAATCCTGCTTCCAAAACTTATTAAGCTATGTAGCCATGGAGACAAGTTACATGTTTCTGAGCCTTGGTTTCCTGACTTATAAAATGAAAATAATAGTACCTCCATGCCAAACTTATGGGTTTGTGGTGAAGCTTAAATGGTATAATACATACAAAGTGCTTTGCAAACCTTAAAATATTTTGTGAAGATCAGATATTATTTTTTCATGGGCATGGTCACTTTTGGGATAAATCTAATGCTTTTCTTTGTGAACTGAAGACCCCAAGAGGTTATAGGAGTTGGGGTGAGGTAGAAGAGGTAAGAGATTTGCTTTAAAACCTATCTGGGAAGCCTCTAAGGAGCTTGTGAATAAAAATGAAGTAGACCTCTGATTAACCTTTAAGAATGGAAATAAATCCCCTTAGTCCTGAGTACTGCTCACATAGAGTCTATCTGGATCAGGAGGAACAAGGGGAAAAAACATTTATTAAGTACCTACTATATGCCAAACGCTGTGTAAATATTTGTAAAAATTATTTCATTTTATCTTCACTTTGGGATACTGTTATTATGCCATTTAACAGTTGAAGAAACTGAGGCAGAGAGAAATAAAGTGACTTGTCCAGGGTCACACAACTTTTAAGTTTCAAAGGCCCCATTTGAACTTAGGGTCTTCCATAATCCAAGCCCAGTGCTCTATCCACTGTGCCATCTAGCTGCCTCTAGGTCTTCGGTGCCTCCCACAAAACCTTTTCAGATTGCACTTAGAAATAAGACTGCCTTGCAAATAAGCACTGGTCTATGAGGTTTGGAAGAACAAAATAAAGCTGTGGGCACTAAGGGTTTGGATAAGGCAGAAACATACCATCCTTAGTTTCTAATTGTGCTTCCTTAAGCCACTTACTACCTTTCCATCACCCTCGGGGTATTGACTGAACCTAGGTCAGTTTAGGGGCAGCAAAGGGGACATTCTCTGGGCTGATTGCTTCAAAAATTTCATTAGCTCATCATCTAGCTGGAGTTGGGAGCTGGATTTCAAATCTCCCTGGTATGATTCTGTGACTATGGAGCAAGGCAGGATCACATACTGGCTGTCAACCCTATTTGGAGAGAAGAGTGGGAAATATGGGGGAACAAATTTCCAGATTATCTGTGATGTTCAGATAGGAGAACCATACCATCTTTCCATAGGTCAGCTACAAACTTGTCTGAGGAGGCGTTGAGCAGAGAAGTCACATTATCATTCAGGGGGTCCATATTCTTTGTCAGCCAAGCACTTGCATTGTAGTCAACCTGTCAAGAATCATGTCATTTAGAAGTTAATTTAACTGATCTCAGTTAATAACAGAGAACAAGGGTAACAAGACTTGTTATTTTTACTCCATTCGGTTAATAAACATTTATTAAGCATCTTCTATATGGCAGGCACTGCTAAGAGCTAATGATACATAAAGAAGCAAAAGACAGTCACAAGGAACTCACAGTCTAAAGGAGGGAATAATCAGCAAAGAAATACGTACAAACAAGTTACATACCAGATAAACAGCAGAAAGAAATCATCAGAAAGAAGAGACTCGAGAACGGAAAGGGGCTAGGAAAGGTTTCCTATGGATGATGAGATTTTAGTTGGGTCATAAAGGAAGCTGGGGAAGCCAGGAGGCAGAGATGAGGGGGGAGAACATTCTAGGCATGGGGGACAGCCAGAGAAAATGCCCAGAACCAGGGGATTGAGTGTTTTAATTGTTGAACAGCAACTGTAAATAGCCTTAAAAAAAATAAGTACCGGGACGGCTAGGTGGCGCAGTGAATAGAGCACCAGCCCTGGAGTCAGGAGGACCTGAGTTCAAATCCGACCTCAGACACTTAATGCAAAAGCTAGCCGTATGACCTTGGGCAAGTCACTTAACCCCAACTGCCCTAACTTCCCCCCTCTGAAAAGCAAAAAAACCATAATAAGCACCTTGGGAAACCTTCTTCATATGTCAACAAACAGTAACAACTGAATTTTATAACAGGTTTAATTTGTAGTAAGAGGGATTTAGAGGGGTTGGGGTGGTATTGACAGGAGTTAAGAAAGTCCTAAGATAGGAGAGAATGACTCTAAACAGGGGGACTAATTAATACCTTTCCGGCATAGTGGATGATAGAGAACTCGGTCTTATCCTTGAGCTGCTTGGGTTTCTGAAATTTGGGATGACTGCCTTGTTCTGACATTAGCTTCTCCACAAAAGACTTGTCTGTGGCTTTGGGGAACCAGCACTCCTCATCCAACAGGGCCAGGACACCAGGAGGGTTGTTCTGGAGGAAAAAAATGTAGATCAAAGTCACGGCTAATTCACAAAACAAAACAAAAAATACCCAAACTACGGAGAGATGGGAGTGGGGGAGGAGAGGGATATAAGGAGGGAGAGGCAGAGAGACAGAGAAAGAGAGAATCCATAATGTATATATTATTTGTTTAACTTCAAAACATTCAGGCATTCTCCTACTGCCTATTATTTTCTTCCTTCTCCTTGTAATTTCTCTTGGTGCTCTATGGTAGTTCAAAATGAAATAATTTCCAAATAGACTTGACTGATTCCCAGCTTTGATTGCTAGGTGTGAGTGGCTCTTATTCTCTCATACCTTCACTTCCTTAATAGAGTGTCAGGAGAACCAAAGGTACCCTGTAGCTTACAAATGCCAAAACATTAGACAAATCTCCTGTTTTGTTTCATTTTTCTTGGCCCAGAGGTTCACAGAGGTAAGAGAAACACTCTATAGAAAGGGAACTTCTTTTTTTTGCTTTTTGGATGAGGGAAGGCAGGGCAATTGGGGTTAAATGACTTGCCCAAGGTCACATGGCTAGTGTTAAGTGTCTGAGGCTGGATTTGAACTCAGGTCCTCCTGACTCCAGGGTCAGTGCTCTATTCACTATGTCATCTAGCCACCCTGAAGGGGAACTTCTTAAGTCAAGTCAACATTTATTAGCAAGTCAAGTCAAGCATTTATTAAGCACCTATTACATACTAGGCACTGTGCTAAGTAATGCAGATACTCCATCTCTCAGCTCTGGGTATTTTCCCTGGCTTTTTCTCATGACTGGAAGACTCTCCCTCTTCTACTCTGCCTACTGACTTCCCTGGCTTCCTTCAAATGCCAACTAAAATCTCACCTTCTAAAGGAAGTTTTCCTCAGCCCTTCTTAATTTCAGTGCCTTCCCTTTGTTAATTATCTCCTATTTATCCTGTGTGTAGTTTGCTTTGTATATGTTTGTTGGCATGCTGTTTACCCCAATGGATTGTAAGTTCCTCAGGATGCTTTTAGAAAAACCTGTAAAGACCTACATGAACTGATGCAAAGTAAAGTAAGCAGAACCAAGAGAACATTGTATACAGTAACAGCTATGTTCTATGATTGGTGAATGAATCAACTGTGAATGACTCAGTAATACAATGATCTAAGACAGCGGTTCTCAATCTGTGGGTCACAACCCCTTTGAGGGTAGAACGACCCTTTCACAGAGGTTGCCTAAGACCCTCGGAAAACACATATTTCCAATGGTCTTAGGAACTGAGACAATGCTCCTCTATCTGTCTGCAGGTGGGTCCGCCCACATGCAGATACACCTACATATAAGTATTAAAGGGTTGCGGTATTAGGAAGGTTGAGAACCACTGATCTAAGACAATTCTGAAAGACTCATGATGAAAAATGCTATCCACCTCCAGAAAAATAACTGATGGAGTCTGAATGCAGATCAATTAGAAGGTACAAATAGAATTTCTACTTTATGTAAAAAGTTTTTTTAAGAATTAGCATCCCAGGGGTGGCTAGGCAGCACAGTGAATAGAGCACCATCCCTGAAGTCAGGAGGATCTGAGTTCAAATGTGACCTCAGACACTTAACACTTACTAGCTGTGTGACTTTGGGCAAGTCACTTAACCCCAATTGCCCTGCCCTCCCCTCTCTAAAAAGCCAAAAAATAAATAAAAATTTAAAAAGAGTAGCATCCCTAGTGCACTCAAGCAGTTGTTTATAGGTCATTAACTTTTTAACAAACTGACCAGGCAGAGAAACTCCAAGCTTAAGTTTAGGAACCACTGCCAGCTGACAACCCCTAAGTCAATCAGAAAGGTTGCCCACTGAGTGAAGCCATGCACCCAATGTATAGCAATACCATCAGCCTTGCTGTCTCTGTACAAAAAGCCTCCCCCAAAACAAAAAACAGAGAGATATATGTGTACTGCACACAAGGATGAACTCACCGGCCTCTCAATCAGTTCAATGCAAGGTTGCAGATCCAGGCCAAAGTCAATAAAATTCCACTCAATTCCTTCCCTCTGATATTCCTCTTGCTCCAGGATAAACATGGTGTGGTTGAAGAGTTGCTGCAATTTTTCATTTGTATAATTGATGCAGAGTTGCTCGAAGGAGTTAACCTATAGACAAGACAGATCAGAAGAGGCCCATGAACCACAAGAAACAAAAGGGGGAAATACGAAGTTGTTGTCTCTCAAAACAACTCGGGCACCAGTGGAAAATCCAAAGCCCATGGTTTCCTCCAGCTAGGGTAGTTTATTTTTAAGATTTCAGTATAAAACATGAACTTAGAAACTAACGTCAAAGAAAGCACATTATATATCAAATGCAAAGCAAAAGAAAATTTGCAATCTGGTCAATCAACATTAAAGAATTTTACTTGCCTACCGGAAGTAGAAGGTACAGTTAACAATAAGTATGGCCACTCTGCTTAGTTACTTCCATTATCACCAAGGCCAGAAAAATATGGTCAATCAAATTATCTAAAAGTCCGGTCTGCTGGGCCTGAGAATTTGGAATAATGTAATGTATTTGGTACTTAAAGGTAAGGGCGTTACTGATGCCCTGGGAATTCGTTTGAAACAAAAAAATAAAGCCACACTTAGACAAACTGATTCGAGGTCTCTGGCTAGCTGATCTAAATTTCTAATTTTGTTTCATGGTTAATTCCTCTCTCAAATGTGTCCCCTTTGTGATAAGAAAAACTAGCAATGTTTATCCCTCAGGCAAAACCTAGGTAGAAGACACTTTCAAACCTTCCCAAGCTTAAGTGGGACAAGGGTAAGAGCTCAAAAAATATTTTTTTGAGGCAATTGGGGTTATGTGAATTGCCCAGGATCATACAGCTATTAAGCGTCTGAGGCCTGATTTAAACTCAGGTCTTCCTGACTCTAGGGCCAGTGTTCTATCCACTGTACCATCTAATTGTCCCAGAGCCTACATTTTCTTTTCTTTTCTTTTTTTTTTTTGGAGGAGGAAAGGGAGGGCAATTGGGGTTAAGTGACTTGCCCATGGTCATACATCTAGTAAGTGTCTGAGGTCGCATTTGAACTCAGGTCCTTCTGACTCCAGGACTGGTGCTCTATTCACTGCGCCACCTAGCCGCCCCAGAGCCTACATTTTCAAGGCTTTCCTCATATAGGGTATGAAAATAAAGAAAGAGGAAAGATCGAAACAGCAGTACAGTAGATAGAGCTCTGGGCCTAGAATTAGGAAGACCTGAGTTCAGATCTGCTCTTAGACACTTACTAGCTATATAATCCTGAACAAATTACTTAATCTCTGTCTGACTCAGTTTTCTCAACTGTAAAATGGGAGGTAATTATAGCACCTATCTCTCAGGGTTGTTGTGAGGAAAAACTAGATGTTTGTAATGTGTTTTATAAACCTTAAAACACTTTATTATTGTTGTTGTTCTTGTAAAGGAGCCTAATTCTATTCTCCAGAAAGAAGCTGCGTCACAGGCCACAGTCATTGATTCTCCTTGTGCTTTACCTCAAAGATCTCAAATCCAGCGATGTCCAGGATCCCCAAGAAGGATGCTCCTTGTCTGTGTGTTTTATCTAGAGCCTTGTTCACTCGGGTCAGTATCCAGCGGAAGAGGCGCTCATAGGTTGCTTTGGCCAGTGCTTCTACGGCAAAGTCGGCCTGGAGTGGTAAAGAAACCAAAAGACTACTTTGCAAAGATTCACATGAGTCGGGCCCATTTTTATTCAGCTTTTAATTTTACCTTCTTCCCAAACCTAACACTTTCCAAGATGCCATCCCCATAAAAGATGAAGTGGAAGATATGGGCTCATACTAAAGATATATTGCTTAGCCATAGGAAAGAACTCTGTGACAGAAGTGATTTAATGCTATTTAGTAGGAAAACTGAATATGTTGATAGGGTGACTGAATGAAATTTAACAGGATAACAGAGTAATTAAATACTATTAAAATGTAGTCATTTTCATTACGAAGATCTTTAAAGAGAGACAACAGGATGAATGATTCAGAGGGTAGGCTGCTTAACAGTGGTTGGACTTGACCCCAGACGGTTGCTTTCAGATCTAGTACGCCACAACAATCAACCTAATTGATATCGTTACCTGTTCTTTGGTCTGAGCCTTCTGTACCACATCCCGCCCAACTTTGATCCGGGGTGTAAGGATGGACCTGGTGAAATCCGTCACGTTTATACCCATTAGATGGCAAACTTTCTGAGCAGCTAGAGGATGAAGAGACACCAGTGAGTTCAAAGACGGATGGGAGATTTGTAAATTAAGACATACAAAGTGACATTTATGGGATCTATAAGTAAATCCGTTATTTTAGACATAGCACAGACCTAGAATCTAGGAGACAGGTTTATAATCTAGGAGACTAGATTACAAAATTCTTTAAAGGTAGGGATAGTATCTAACTTAAGTTTGTCTCTCTGCTTCCTACCCCTAAACATGCCTAAAACAGTGGGTGCTTAATAAGTGTTTGTTGAATAAATGAATAAATGAATGAATGAATGAATGAATGAATGAGGGATCTATGAGTGGGTGATAGGACTCCTGTCTCTGGTATTGTATTTCTTGAGACCGACCCAAATAAATTCAATCTAATAAGCATTTATTAAGTGCCTACTATGCGAAAGGCATTGTGTTAGATTCTGGGGATAAGATGATAAAAGGACAACACCAAGAGTCCCTCTGCTAAAGGAGCATACATTCTTCTGAAACCAAGTACTGTTATGATAATTTATTTGCCCTGGTATCATAAATATGGAATGGGGGAGGGGAGAACCTAGGTGGTGCTGTGGATAGAGTGCTAGACCTGGAATCAGGAAGACCTGAGTTCAAATTCAGACTCAGACACTAACTCTGTGACCCTGGGAAAATCCCTTAACTTGTCTGCCTCAGTTTCTTCATCTGTAAAATGGAGATAATAATGTGTCCCAGGGTTATCATGAGGATTAAATGAGGCATTCCTAAAGTGCTTTGCAAACCATAAAATGATATATAAATGCTATTATTATTATTATTATTATTAAAATAACTTAGAATCATAAAGGTTTTAAACTCTTCCCAAAGCAGTTTTAAAAATAGAAGTCTCTTAATGTAAATATGAAATGTGTTATAATAACTAATCTATGCTATGCATATTAAAACAATATCCAGGATCTGTGAGAGTTTAGGCATAGTAAGTCTTGGATACTGGTTGGAGGCAGGTAGATAGTGTAGCAGATAGAGCACTGAACCTGGATTCATAAAGACCTGAGTTCAAATTCAGCTTCAAACTTACTAGCTGTGTGACCCTGAACAAGTCACTTAACCTCTGCCTGCTTCCGTTTTCTCATCTTTAAAATGAGGTTAACAACAGCATCTATCTCCCAGAGTTCTTGTAAGAATAAAATGCAATAATATTTCTAAGGCACTTTGCAAAGCCTTAAAGCACTACATAAACGCTAGCTCTCTTTTTTTTTTTTTTTTTTTTTTTACTATTTTAGACAGGGGGTTAAGGATGGACTAAGCAAAATAGTACAGTGGAAAGAGTGCTGGCCTGAGAGTCTGGAGACCTGGGCCCCAGCAACAATTTAGCCACTCACTAACTTTCTGACCTTGGGTAAGTCACTCAACATCTCTACGTGTTTCTAAAGTAAATGATCTCCAATACCCTATCCAACTCTATAAGTCTATGGTTTTACCTTCTTAGGTCCTTTCTGGACAAGGTATATTTAAATTCAATTCATTTTAAAATATCCCTTTAGTTAAAAAAAAAATTTATGTAAGGATTTCTTTAGAAGTTTCAGAGTCTGAAAATGAAGTCACCCGTAACTCAATCACTTTTTGAAGTCCTTCATAGGTTCTATTAATAAATAATTAATTATCAACTGCCTGGATACTATTGTATTTAAAAAAATGTTTTTCACTCTAATTGTTTTGAAATAATGCAGAAAAAAATACCTGTGTTATCCGGCATCGATGCTTGATCTGTGTTTCTTTCCTTCTTAAAGACAATATTTCCAAGCTGCAGGACAGATGAAACAACCCTCAACATGGCTGTGGTCAGAGAGACAAAGAGACAAGATATAAATCTCAAAACAAAGACTCAATTGATGAGTGAGGATTTAAAAAATCATTAGAAAATGGATTTTACCCAATGTATTTCAAATGAGAAGCTTAGAGTGTGATGATACTGTGTCAGGAAAGGAAAAATAACATAATTTCCCACTCAAAAATAGAATAAAATTAAGCAAAGAGAAATTTCACAAGTTAGATTGTTTTAAGGCTGTATCTACATGTCTTATATTAGGATGAAAATGAGAAATTGAACTTATGATGCAAATATGTCCAGATATTGAGATATTTAGCATAATTTGCAAATGACCTTAGTTTGACTCTGGGCAAAAGACATATTTCCCAGGGCAAAAAAATAACTGTAATCAGCTTACAAAAAACATGGCCTGAGCAGTTTTCAAAACAAACAGAAATGATCCAAAACCAGTTAAAATCTCTAACAAACTGAAAAAATGAAAACTAAAACAACTTTGAAATAATACCTTATACCCCTTAGATTGTTGCCTATCACAAAAAACACTAAAATTGGCAATGCCATTGCTCACTAAACTAGAATTGGTTCAGTCTTTTATTTTTTTAAAAGATAACATAGCTTTATATAATAATGGCTGCAAATGTGTCTATATCCTTTGATCCTGGTCCCTAGGACTATACCCTAAGAATGTTATTAAGGTGGGGGAGTTCTTTTGGGCAAAACTATTCATGGCATCACTAAAACTTGGAAGTAGGGGTGGCTAGGTGGCACAGTGAATAGAGCACCAGCCCTAGAGTCAGGAGGACCTCAAATCCAGCCTCAGACACATAACACTTACTAGCCATGGGACCTTGGGCCAGTCACTTAACCCCAATTGCCCTGCCCTCTCCCCTCCAAAAAGCAAAAAAACCCCAAAACTTGGAAGCAGCCCACATGTTCAGCCATTGGGGAATAACTGTACAAATTGTATGAACTTAAGGAAATGTTATTGTGCCATAAGAAATTACAAGAGAGGAAATTTCTGAGTATAGGAACATTAAATTAGTCTCGTATTTAGGGAGATCTCAGTCCTAATTCTGCCTCTGCCTCATACTGGTTGTGTGACCATGGACAAGTCATCTAACTTCTCGGTTTGCCTTCAGGCAACCTCCATAAGACTCTAGATTACAAATGGGTCGCTGAAATTATTTGCATTACTTGGAGGATGCTTCCACAAGAGTTCCCTATACTGGTGAAATCATATGTCTTGATCACAAAGGAACTAACAAATATGAAGAATATAAATGTGGGCAAACATATAACCTGATTCATCTTTGTAGCCACATAATTGGAACTTTAAATATTTGTTCCATTGAATTATTTCAGTCAATCAGATGTCATTTAAGGTCACCCTCATTTTACTGCTTTGATGAGGTCCCCTTGGATGAATGATCTTTATAGTTCTTGTTCTAAGAACTTCTCTAAATCTTCAGTAGGGCTTCCAGGGGTGGGGAACCTGCAGCCTCGAGGACACATGTGGCCCTCTAGATCCTCAAGTATGGCCCTTTGACTGAATCCAAACGTATTGGTGAAGTTTGGATTCGGTCAAAGGACTGCACTGAGAACCTGGAAGCCACATGTGACCTCGAGGCTGCAGGTTCCCCACCCCTGGAACAATTCCCCTTAAAGCTATGGAAGCTGTGTACTTGAAAGAGCCTGGACTAGGGGTCAAAAGAATTCTACTTTCCATTAGACTCAGTTCCTTGAGAGCAAGAACTGTTTTTGCCTTTCTTTGTGTTCCCCTGCTCTCAGACCAGTATCTGGCACACAGTAGGTGTATAAGAGATGTTTGCCAACTCACTGATTCTGCCATCAGCTAGATATGTGGTCTTAAGCAAATACTTTTCCTCTCTGGGCCTCACTTTCCTATTTTGTAGAAATAAAGCATTGGACAAGACAATGTGCAAGGTACCTTCCAACTCCGACATTCTATGATTCTATGTTGAATGGAGTCAAAGCCCTTCTTAAGATCAGTTGATGTTTAGCTGGCTTGAGCTGAGCAGCTTTTCTCCAGAGCCTCGGTCTCCTCACCCATAAAATGAGAGGTTTGGAATAAATGGCTGCTTAGATGCCTTTCATATCCTAACTCTATAATCTCATGACATTTTATTTCACCTTTGTAGCCCCAGAGTCATATAGTTGGTAGTACTATATACTCTCCCTCACACACACATTCTGGGGAGGGGGGATGATGTATATGATACCACAGAACCTGTAGAGTGGAGGGGAAGTAGAGCCCTGACTCACCTGGTCAATCAGAGCTTCATGGAACCATAGGACACAAGGCCAAAAGAACCATTTTCCTCAGCCTTCATTTGGAGGTTGAAGGGAAAGCTCTGGTTTTATAGTTGCTGCTGGTTTATGCAAGGTCCATGACAGATTTTAGCTTTCGTCCTTGCATCCTGAGATGTTTTTTTGTGAGGGGGGAAGGCAAGGCAATTGGGATTAGTTAAGTGACTTGCCCAAGGTCACACAGCTAGTAAGTGTGTCACGTGTCTGAGGTCGGATTTGAACTAGGGTCCTCTGACACCAGGGCTGGTGTTCTATTCACTGTACCACTTTGCCGCAGCAGGTGTTGTTTTTTTTTAAGGGTGAAATGAATGAAATGAAGAGGAAGAACCCTCCTCCCCCTCAAAAAAACTCCTACAACCAAAAATTCGAAGGGGAAAAAGCCTTTTGACCAAAATAAAACAAAATAAGTCATTCTTGAAGACTCCAAGTTATAGGGACACTAATGTTAAAATACTGGATTCACATTTGGGATATTCTCCAAAGTTTTAAAGCAGTTCTGCAATTCATCCATTTGAGGCAGCTAAGTGATCCAGTAGAGAGTGTACCAGACCTGGAGTCGAGAATACATGAGTTCAAATCCAGCCTCAGTTACTTGATAGTTGTGTGGCCCTGAACAAGTCATTTAACCTCTGCCTCAGTTTCCTCAACTGTAAAACATGAGACTAATAACAGCACCTAACTCTTAGGGCTATTTGTGAGAATCAAATGAGATAATATTATAAAGTACTTAGCTCAGCACCTGGCACTGAGGTGTTTAGTAAATGGTTGTTTCTTTCCTTCCTTGTTGCACAACTAAACAGACATTTTCCCAGCTTATCGATTATCTTGAAAACTGCTGCACATTCAGATATTGGCAATTAACGTCTTCTAGGGACCAGAGAGTATGGCTGTTAGCCCTGGTGGTTGGGAGGGGATAATGAATTCTGTGGCAGCTTTGCCTGTATGTGGAATAATGATGATAATGATATTGATGGTGGTGGTGATGGTAGTAGTGGTGGTGGTGGTGGTGGTGGCGATGGTGGTGGTGGTGGTGGTGATGAAGATGGTGATGGTGGTGGTGATGGTGATGGTGGTGGTGGTAGTGATGAAGATGGTGATGGTGGTGGTGGTAGTGATGAAGATGGTGATGGTAATACCTAGCATTTCTATAAGTACTTCAAGGTTTACAAAGCACTTTACAAATACTATCTCATTTGATCCTCTCAACAACCCTGTGAGGTAAGGGCTATTATTATTATTCTCATTTTACAGAGGAGGCAACTGAGGCTGGCAGAAGTTCAATGACCTTCCCAGTGTCACACAGTAAGTGTCTGAGATAGGATTTGAACTCAGGTCTTCATGACACCAGGTTATGCTATATGCACTGTGCTACCAAGGAGGATTTGAACTCAGGTCTTCATGACCCCAGGTTATGCTATATGCACTGTGCTACCAAGGATTAACAGGGCAGACAGCACTGTCATACCCACATCAAACCAGGCAGTGTTTGGTGTTATTCACCAAGCTTTGTGTAAGACTCCAGAGAGGAGATCTTGTGTTTCTTTGTGTTCTTTTCTGGATTCTTCTGGAGCCTTTTCTGTAGATGTGCTAAGCGCTCCTGTGGCCTGTCCTGTGCTATTTCAGAGCCTAGACATGCACACCATCAAAAAGCATCTTAGGGATGACAAAATGTGTCACAGATTCAGCCTTGGGATACATCACTAATGCCTAGTGACTGAGCTCAGTCCCTTCTCTTCTGAGAAAAGTTGCCCCACAGAAAACACCAGGACACAACAGAGGAAATTAAGGAAAATCGCTATGTTTTTAAATGGATATTTCTGAGTGATAATAATCTTGGGTTGTATCTAACCCAGAACAAAAAGTCTTAAGGAATTAAATTTTTGAGAAAAATAATTTTTATTTTAATGATTTCCATGGCATATTCTGTTCTCCTGATGAGATACTATTCCGTGACATTCATTTAAAATTTTATCATTAATATGGCCCTACTTTTAGAGGCATGCCAGTGAAAAAAAATTTTTTTAAAGAAACGTTTATCTCTACAAAATGTATTTTCTTTTTTCCACCCAAAGATGAGCCCATAATATCATCATTTCCCTTTGTTTAAACTCTAATCTCTAGAATAACAAGAACAGAAAGTTCCTTTTTGTCTCAAAAGAACACTCTGGTGCTGGTACCCAAGGGTTCATGTCTGACATGATACTTCTGGACCCTGAACTTAAGGTTCTTAGATCCTTACAAAGCTGTTCCTCTTCACTGAAACCCATAATTGTCATGGCCTCCAAGGTCTCCTGGAACATCTCATCATCCTGGGCAGCAGGAATGGGTACAAAGCCATTGGAAAGAAATGTATAGTTGTTGAAGCCTTCGAGTAATAAATCGTCTGAAGGATGAGAAGAGAGAAAAATGGTCAGGGCATTAGGATAATGGTATTTTTCTTGCAACAGGAAGTTTTCTTGATTCCATGACAGCAACAATTTTAAAGTGATTTAAAAACCATCCCACTTCCATCTTACTCTTCTCTAAAAGAATGGAGGGGGCTGTCAAAAACAAACCAAACCAATGCTTTTTATGCTGAGCTTGGTAGATATCATTACTAAAGATATAGGGCTGTCTCCAGACCTGGAATAATAGAAACCTTTTACATCGAGCTTACTTAGTTGTGTTTTTTTGTTTGTTTTGTTTTGTTTTTTGCTAAATTGACCAATTTTTAGACCAATTCACTTGGAAACGGATTTGATAAACCAAAGGCTGAATTAAAGTAGGACTTTGGAGTAACTCAAATGAACAAAGAAGGGCTGAATTGGGCATTTTGCCAACTTTTTATTATCCAGATGGAGGCAAGAAGAGGATGGGAATAATCAAATCTACTAATAATCCCAATTCTCTTTTTCCACTTTATTTTTCATCAGCTATTAACAACAATCAGAATTGCCTAGGAGGGGTTTCATCTCCTCTCTGGCTCCTGCCCCACCTTCAGTAGGGGTGCAGATATTTGATGAGAAGGCCAAGAGGCTAATGACAAAAGAAAGAGAGAGAGAGAAGTAAATGGACCAAATAATTCACAGATTGGATTATTAGTTCTCAAATTACTGAGTGTTAACTTTATTTGGTCTTGTGATACATGAGAAGGGAAGCCAACAGTCATGAGTTGGAGGTACAGTCTCTTTTTTTCAGGCCATCTGGGCACTCCCTAGTATGCTGAGGGTAGGCAGAAGAGTAAAGATGGGTCACTCACAACTACATCACTCCTTTTCCTTTCAGGTCTCAGGTCATTATTTCTAAAAGCTAGAGACATCTCATGCAAGAGAAAGAGCTGAAGCCATTCAATCTCTTGTCTAATTCTTGTCTGGACACTTACTTTTCATTTGTTCCTTAGCCCCAGCAATCATGTAATAAAAGATGTGAAATGTCCTCTCATCTCTGGCTTGGCGAATGGCACGTGACTTTTCCAGCAGGTCTGGTTGGGATGAATTAAGGATTTTAATTGTCCAAGAGCATCCTCCCTTGAAGCAGTCCAATTATCCCCAAAGTTCCCTACCAACAAAGGATGCTTTGGGGGAACATCCAAAAGCCTAAAAGTGTCTAGAAACTCTCATACTTTGAAAACGACATTCCTTCATTCTGGAAATAAGCTGGACAGCAAAGTTGAACCTTTTATCCCAGTCCAGCCCACTCCTTTCCATATAAAAACTCATCAAAGAATTGAGATATCACTTCCTTCCTTTCCAGGAGAAAACTCTTGCATATAGTAGGCACTTATGCATTGTCTCCCCCATGAGAATGTGACTTCCTTGAGAGCAGGGATGACCTTGCTGGTAAGTGTCTGAGGCTAGATTTGAATTCAGATCTTCCTGACTCCAGGCCTGGCACTCTATCTGCTGCACCACCTAGATGCCCTGTAGGAAGCCATAGAAGATCACCCAAAGAGAAAGGCCAGGGGGAAGAGAAAGACAGAAAAAAGAATCTGTCTGTAGGACAGAGAATAGTAGAGTACTGCTAACAGTTGTATTTGGCATCCATAATGATACTCTAATAAGAATGGATAGCTGAGACCAGATGAGTGAGTATTTTATACTCTTAGGAAAAAAATAATAGAGCAGGGGTTATTAGCCTGAGATCCATGAACTTGACTTGGTTTTTTTTTTCTAATTGTATTTCAAATATCTGATTTTCTTTGTAATACTATGTACTTTATGCATTTAAATGAATAATGAATTAAATTTAAATGATAAAGTATTAATTATTAATCACATGAATAAAGTTTAAATTAATAATAAATTAATAAAATAGTGAATAGATTCATTAATTTTAAGAATAACATTTTAAATAAATAATAACTTCTAAGCTTCAGACTACCAAAGGGTTCCACCACACACAAAAAAGCTTTGGAATCCCTATGCTAGAGAACTCCTAGTCATTAGTGTTAAAGAAATTCTCACCAGTCTTCCCTTTGAATGAAAATCTAGTTCACTGATAACTTTGGGCTTTTTACTGATAGAAAGGAGGTAGGGTATAGGACACGGCTCAGTCAGTTGCAATGCCTTAAGTAGGGCTGGAACATCTCAGAAATAAGTGTAACTTTACAGCATGACAGATTGAGCAACACCGGCCGGCTGGCTCTGGGAATCTACCTCATAACCTGGGCTCATGGAAATTTGCCTACACTGATTCATGTGGTTACTAACCACCTCAATTTCTCTGACAGATATTTGTCATTGAGTCATATCACTCATGTTCTACTCTTCATGACCCACATGGGGTTTTCTTGATAAAGATACGAGAATGGTCAGCCATTTCCTTCTCCAGTTCATTTTACAGATGAGAAAACTGGAGCAGAGAGGGTTAAGTGACTTGCCCAGGGTCACCCAGCTAGTTAGTATCTGAGGCTATATCTGAACTCAATGTCCTCCTGACTCCAGGACCAGCACCCTATCCGCTGTGCCACCTAGCTGCCAGACAAATATTTAGGTACCTGATTGTGGCCTATACACTGTGCCTCAAGTATCACTCTTCAGGCTAGTTTTTGAAGGGGGTTAGGGTGAGGAGGAAGGAGTCTAATTAAGAGAAAATAACAGCCGAAGTTTATGTGTTCAGCTGTCTGAAAACAAATTGGCCATCTGCAGTATTGGCTGCTCCACAGAGAGACTTGAGATCTATTCAGCGATGAGCTTTTGAGTCCGAAGTGGGTGGGCCAGGGGACTTGATGGTGAGAATCTTAACTAACAAAATGCACCTGTTGTTTTTTTTTTAAAACGAGTCAAATAGCAAGATGTTACACTACTGAATAGTGCTCACATGTCCCAGATAGTAAAAGAATTTTTCAAAGGAAACAAGCCTTAGGCTTTAATCTACAGTCCCTCTATATAGCAGCTCAGCTGCTCCTGAAGGAACAAAGTTAGTCGGCAACTAGATGTGTCAGGAATGAGAGTTTAGGGGAAGGGAAAAGGGAAAAGGGAGAGAACAATTATTAAGCACCTACTATATGCTAGATACTGCACCAAGTGCTTTACAAATATCATCTCATTTGATTAGAGGTTGGCAGAGCTATAAGTAGCAATTCTGACTCCTGGAGCAACCTGTATGGCAGATCCCTTCAAAACAACTTTTTAGTAAAAAAAATAGTAGCTAGCAATTACATTGTTTAAGGTTTTGCAAAGTACTTTATATATGTTATTTTATTAGATCCTCACAATGATCTTGGGCAGTAGGTACTACTGATGTTTCAGTCATGTCCAACTCTTTGTGAACCCATTTGGGGTTTTCTTGTTTGCCATTTCCTTCTCCAGCTCATTTTACAGGTAAGGAAACTGAGGCCAAGAGGATTAAGTGGCTTGCCTAGGGTCACATAGCTAGTAAGTGTCTAAGCCCAGATTTGAACCCAGGTCTTCCTAACTCCATCCACTGCACCACCTAGATGCCCATTAGGTACTACTTTTATTCCTCTTTTATAGATGAGGAAACTGAGGCTGGGAAAGGTTAAGTGACTTGCCCAAGGTCACACGGCTCAATTAGAGTGTGGCTGTTGGAGAAAGGGGAAGCAAGCATACACCGTGTATAAGCTTCCTATTTTAACTAATGAATCTTTCTAACCAAGGACTAAGTTCAGGTAGTTCTAACTTCTAATGGCTGAGTAGAGCCTGTTGTACACTTTCTTTCAAAGGCCCAGTTAATCTGCCCTAGTCACAACACTGAGGCAGAGGGGAAGGAGAGAAGGGGAAGGGAGAGACCACTACCACCCAAAGAGAGAAAGCAGATTCTGTTGGACAATGAAGTGAAGGACAAAGGAAAATTTAGGGGATACAGCTGTACAGAGGAGCATGACGAACAATTGTGTTGTTAATGTATTTTTAATGGAATGGGAAGATCTTTCCCATCCATTAATCTGCCCCTGTGACCTGCTTAAGTCACATGGAAGCCTAAATCACATGAGTTTGAATCATATGAAGCCTGTGGTAAGAAGAACTTGCTGAATGGGTAGAGCAGAGCCCCGAGGCAGTTGGTCAGAGTTGGGAGTGAGAGCAGTTAGAGCTGAGGGAGAGAGAGGAAGCAGGCAGCTGTGAGTGAAAGGGTATTTGCTGGTGGGAATACCCTAGCAGGGGGAAGGCTTGAGGATGGTGGTGCCCTCTGCATTGTTATTGTGTATAGATTTCTTTGTTGCTATGATGGATTTGGCTTTCTAGTGTCAGGATTCAGCTTTCTGGTGTTTGAATAAATGTTTTGGTTCTGACTTTCATCTGTTATATTTTATGGTTCAGAATTAGGCTGGCCAGCATATTCATAGTCACAGCAGGTGCTGTGAATACCATGTTGGCACTACAGTAATCCGTACTCCAAATTCTCTTTTCTTCAATGGCAGGGATTTTGCCTGAATTATATAGGTAATTGTCTCATTTTTTAACTTGGACTATGGACACAGGCATATAGTTCCTGAGTCCTTACCTTAGATTTATGTTCAAGAAAATACTATCTACTATGTGCTATACTTCCTCATATAAATGTTAAATTAATTTTATATTTTTAGGAGGACAAGAGATATAGAATTATAGACTAAAAATATTGGAAGGGAATTTAGATACCATCTCATCATAGTCTCATAGATTAGAGGTCACCTAATTCACTTCCCTCCTTTTAGAGAGGGAATTTAGAGGAAATAGAGGCCCATGCTGGGTATCTAAGGTCACAGAGGTAATAAGCAGTAGACTTAGGATTTGAATGTCCTCTACCAGACACTCCAGCCCTCTTTTGTACTTAATCATGCATACCACCTTAGATCCATTACCCCTTGTGTAATAGATCAGAAAACTGAAGCCCCAAAATGTGAAGAGATGAAAGGCTTTTGCTCAAAACTTTATGATGTCCATATTCTGCCAGGTTAGTATTCTCTGAGCAGCAATGGCATGCCAAGATGAGATTGCTGTCAGTGAAGTCAATGAATGTTGCCTAAGATGGTCTTTAATTCTATAATGACCCTCTTGGCATACCCCAGTATTCCCACTTCAGCCAAACCTCTGACTGTAGCTACTTTAGAGAAAAGAAAGGGGCAACCATATGGATAGAAGCTCTTATCAGTTCATGCCACCCACAATAATTCTTGCCATTCTAAGATGTTCAGTATGACTGCTGATATTACTCCCCTCAGCCCTCTGTAGTAGAATGCCATGTTTTCTAGTCTACTATAAAGGATACATGTTTCAATATTGGCTCCCACGATGTAGCCCGTGACATCAAAGTTGATGCGGATGAATTTGCCCTACCAATGAGAAGGTATGTTTTTGTATGGCTACTAATTAATCTGCTTCAATGTTATGCTTAAAAAATGGAAGAAACAAGTCAGAAAACACATTCTCAATTGCTTATTTAACAGAACTGAATTCCCCTGACCCCCCAAGATTGGGGGGTACTCCTTAGATACTACTGTACTCCTTAGATAAAACAAAGTGACATTTATGGATAGTACCAGTCAGCCAGCAATCAGGCCAGATCTCATTCAGCTACTGGACCACGTGCCATCATCTCCTCTTTTAAAAAGCATGTCATACTAGAATGCAGCAGGTGGGATCCTATTTGTTCTCCAGTCACTTTGCATGATCAAAGATCCAAAGTCGGAAGGAATTTCAAAGGTCATCTAGTCTAACTCCCTCATTTTACAGAAGAGGAAACTTCTACTACAGAAGACAAATGATTTGCCCCAGGTTACAAATGTAGGAAGTGGCAAAGCCAAAAATCAAACTCAGGTTTCATGCCTTCAAGTTCAGGACCCTTTCCATTGTACCACAAGGCTATGTATCATACCGTTCTCTCCAACAGCACCTGCATGTGAGGATCTGAGAGAAAAGTCTGGCTCCACATTTCGGATTCCCAGATATAGGACATTTCATACCACATCAGAGGGGTTGGCCTAACTCACACCCTCTAAGACTGAGTCTATGAAAAGGTAAATACATAAAAGGGGCCAGTCCTAGAGAAGGAGAGGGAAATGAGACTCAGAAAAATGGAAATAACTTGTGGCCCTTAGGGAAAAAATGCTTGTGGAGAGTCATTTTGCTTGAATCATTTAAAGGTATTTCACCTGATCGGTTTATCATTGAGAAGGAAGCATCTTTAAATGAATGAAGCAATGACTGCCACCTTTTCCCCAAAAACCATGGAGAGATGTGAGAATTAGGTTGGGGGTGGAGAGGGGGCATGGAAGCACAAAAGCATAGTGGACTCTATGCAGTCTTCCTTAACGGAGGCTATGCATAACTGCCGTTCAATTTGCATACGCATAGGAGAGGCACAGTTTACTTCAAGGCCATTTTCCAGTTCATCATCTTTACTTTCCCACCTAAGTCACCTTCTCTGCATCTCCTCATTCATCTACTATCCCAAACGAAGGTCTTTTACACTAGAAATGCTCAACAGAGAATGGCAGTGGGGGGTGGGAGTGGGGCGGGAGAAGTGAGACACTCCTTTTTTTCCTTTTTGGAGGGCGATTGGGGTTAAGCGACTTGCCCAAGGTCACACGGCTAGTAAGTGTTAAGTGTCTGAGGTCACATTTGAACTCAGGTCCTCCTGACTCCAGGGCTAGTGCTCTATTCACTGCACCACTTAGCCGCCCCGAAAGTGAGATACTCTTAAAGGGCTTTAGATTACAGACTAGTGGATTACAGGAACCAAGGCAAAGTACTGGGGTTACAGTGCCATAACGATCTCACTTGTCCTGTATTCTCATTCAAGCTGAGAGACACCATCCTAACACTTGCCCTCCACAGGAATCCTGGGTAGTTTTGCTACTTACAAATCTCGAGGAGTTGTCATTCTTGACGGTTTTGGCATTGCCAAAAGCTTCCAGAATAGGGTTTGCTTGTAGAAGTTGTTTTTCCAGCTCACCCTAAAATTTATTCACATTTAGTTATCAAAGAAGTCAGCACAAGCCCTAATGCTTTCGCCCCTTATGATGTCAACAGACTCCATTCACCCTGTGGATTATTCTTGTTACTGCCCTTTAGATTGGTCCTAGGGGATATTTTGCATGTCCTTAGTCATCTGGATGTTACAGGGAAGAAAGAGCATGGCTGCTGCTGACTGTATAAAGAAGTTTACCCTTTAACACTGTTTGCTTCAAAGATCAAAGCATACTTATCTCTGGAACATCACTGCTATTTTAAGCTAAACCACAAAGTAATGTTCTCTTGGTTAAAAAAAATTTTTTTGCAATGCAAACAAAACAGGTAGAGATTTCTTCTTCAGGTTTGCTTTCTGTTTTATTTTTAAGGAAAATGAGGATTTCATTAGAAAAACCTGCCAGGAGTCGCCTTAATCGAACAGCAGCAGAAAGCTACAAAGCATACTGCGTCAGCTCCATTAATCAGGTTAAAATGCAGCTGAGAATAGAAACAACCACTTTTTTTCTCTGTTGGACCATGAGCTCCCCATGCACAAAAATGGAGTCATGTTGTTAATGATGACAGGGAATAGCTAATTAGATAGGTCATGCCAGAAAAGCAAATATGCACTCTGTGGTCCCTCAGCCTGATTCCAGCATCAAAGATCAGGTTTGCCTGCCAAAGATACGTGCTTATGCATTCTTCCAGTTGGCTGGAAAGTATTCATTTCTTAGAGCCTTGTATTATTCTGCCTCCTTATTAGTCTATGCTTAGTCTCCCCTCCCCTGCTGAAACAATCTTCTCACTTTGGGCCATCACGGCTCAGGTCTCTGGGATTTCCGTCAGAAACTCTCTGAGCTGAGAAGGATTTTCAGACAAAGGTAAACGGTAGCATTTTCTCCTTGCTTTGATATTGCTCTGGGGAAATGAGATAGGAAGCTACTATTTATTTACACGTATATTTGTAAATACATCATCACCCCCAAGATTCCCAGGACGTCCCTACAAAAATAAAAATAATTTTTAAAAAATAAAAAATATTTCCACATAAATGGTGAATAACTGCTGGAATTCTCCTTTACCAGACACATGGAAAGTTACAGTTTAGGGATTGTGGTTTCTCTATCTGCTTTTCCAAGTGAGGAAAGATGAGAAATATCTTTCTTTAGCACCCCCATTAAGGAGCTGGCCTGTACAATCCTAACTGACTTGCTATCTATCGAGGAACCTACTTACAGCAGAACCTAGGGCTATCTTTCCCAGGCAAGGGTTTTTTTTTTTTGAGGGGAGAAGACAAGGCAATTGGGGTTAAGTGACTTGCCCGAGGTCACACAGCTAGTAAATGTGTCAAGTGTTTGAGGCCAAATTTGAACTCAGGTCCTCCTGACTCCAGGGCTGGTGTTCTATTCACTGTGTCACCTAGCTGCCCCTTCAGGGAAGCTTTTAAACAAATAACTTCCCCTGTCATAGGATCATAGATTTATATCTGGAAAGGACCTCAGCTCTTATCTAATTCAACCCCCTCATTTTATGTCTAGGATGAGTTAAGTGTACAGCCAAGAAGATGGAAAAGATGACCTCTAACGGTCTCATAAGCCTAGAATTCTGGCTTCTAGCCCCTCAATTCTTAATTATAATTCTGGCAAGACCTGGTTTTGTTGGATAGCTAGTGGCTCCAGCGATCAGTCAGATTATACTGCCACTAGAGCTTGTGTTTTGCAAATCAGAATGGCTGTTCTTGAAGCTGTATGTCTTGAGGCTGAGCAGAGGTGGTCAGTAGAACAACATGCTGAGACAGACAGACAGACAGACAGACAGACATCACAAACAGCACTGCAAACACATGCACAGGGACACCGCTTTGGAAGCACGGTACCACTGGGGGAGAGGACATGCATGCCAAGGCTATATTTCTTGTCAATCAAACCTCGAGAGTGGAGGATTTATTTCACAACAGTCCTAAAAAGCTCAACCTGACAGGACAGAAATCTTTTGATTATTTCAATCAGAAGTTTTAGTGGTCAAATTTCAGGCTGATTGGCTCTTTCAGGATCGTAGGGAAATTCATTTGGATAAGGAAAATCCATCACAGGCAGATAAGGATGGGAGTTCCAAAGAAACCCCTGCAAGTGTCAGACGAGAAATTCTCTCAAGGGAGTCTGACACGGGCAGGGTCGATGTGTGAAGATAATAACGAGTGCTATTGTTGCTTCAGGTTGTGAGACACAAGAACCTAACACGTTCTACCATCAACTACGGGCACTCTGTTGGTGCAACAACAGCATGCAGATCTATACTCTGTGCCTTCCCAAGCACACTGAAGAAAGCACACTCTAATTCATTTACTCACGTAAGCAAAAGATGGGCCTTGCTGTAGTTGAATAATGTGGCATAAAACAAATGTCAATGTTATTTCAGTCACACAAACAATGGGTCTTGGTGGGTATTTACATATGTCTCTTTATTTCCACCCCCCTACACACACACACACACACACACACACACACACACACAAACACACATACACGCACACAGTCCAACAACCCCAGTAGTTTTCCTAGGAAATCAGAGAGATATTCATTCTCTCCTCTCTCTCTCTCTCTCTCCCTCTCTCTCTTCTCTCTCTCTCTCTCTCTCTCTCTCTCTCTCTCTCTCTCTCTTTCTCTGTCTCTCTCTCTGTCTCTCTCTGTCTCTCTCTGTCTCTCTCTCTCTGTCTCTCTCTCTCTCTCTTCTTCTTCTTCTTCTTATTTTTTAACTACTGAGAACACAGTCACATTTTTCAATTCAGAAAAATATGGCTAAAATATTCTCTAGGCCTTAGGACTGAGCAGGTCTAAAGTCATAAGTTCATAGGAAATCTAGTCTCCCCTCTTACCCTCTATTTTACAGAAGAATTTTAAATGACTTGCCCAGGGTCATACAGCTAGTAAGTATAAAAGGTGGGATTTGAACACTGATCTTTCTGCCTCTAAATCCAGTCTATTACTCACTAAACTGGCAAGATTGGGAGGAATCTTCATGGTGACCCACAATGATAAATTGTAATATAGAATATTCTCTGGCCCTCTCCATAGTCAGAGCCTAACTTGAATGTTATAGTTTAAGGTAGAAATACAAGGAAATGTTTTTTCTTGTTTGGGTTTTAGGACTGAATAGGAACCCAGAGCCACAGAAACAGGCCACAGCAAGAAACTTTAGCTACCTCTAGATATCTCTGGATTTCTGTTCTTTGTCAGGTTTCTGGCTCTATGACATAAAGGCAAGCTAAACTTTTGGATGGTTATAGAATTAACTCATGATAATCTATAGTAAATAGTGGATAAGAGTGAGCAGGGACCAATGAACTCTGTAGGCAGTTCCCAAAACTCATCTCAGCCAGCCTCTTCTGTTCACTAAAGCTTTTGGCATAGATGTGGGTGCTGTCAGATAGATAAAATGGACTAATTCCAGATTCATTTCTCATTTCTTCTCTGGTACCAGGCTAACACAAGTAGGCACGGTCTAGAGGCTGGCTTCGAGGAAGGAAAAGTAATAGAATCCAAAAGGATTCTGAAAGGGCCTTAGATAAAATCCACTAACCAAATGAATCGTAAGTCCCGAAATCATCAGGAGATGACTGGAGAGTCATTCCCCCATTTGGGCCTGTTTGAGCCTCTCCTTTCTTCCTCAGAGAAGAAAAAACAGGGATACATGTGGAAATGAGCAAAATCCAATATTACAACTGAGAACTCTTATTAAAAAGTTGTGCTTCCCCCAAATTGTCACTTGTGAGGAGACAAATAATTTTAGTTTTCTCTAGGCTTACTTTCAAGACAGCAAAAGTGCCTTCAGGGTCTGGGTCCTTGCAGAGCTGAGCTGATGCAAGGCTCTACTATAAATAGGCATTATTATACATGTGGCAACTATGAAGGCTTTTCTCTCAGCAAAACACATTCCTGTTTTAGGCCTAAGGGCCCTTCAAGCAAGACTTTCCTCCCCACCCTCTTTTTCCATAGACCCCAAAGCTCTGACATAACTGCATGTTCTTAATAGGTTATATCTCTGAAAAGGCACCCAGGTAGCCAGAAATTAAACCTTTCAATTAACTTTTTTTTCCCACCCCTAGTCAATCTGCTGCTCAAACACCCAAAAACTTACAGTGATGCTCGTGTCCTTTTTGCCCTTATGGGAGGAAGCCACCACAGCTAGATACTGGATGACCTTTTTGGTGTTTTCTGTTTTCCCAGCTCCAGATTCACCTCTGAAAGACATGGAGACAGTAGGCCATGATGCTCTCTGCCCATTGACAGGCAGGTGGAGAAATCAGGAAAAAACAAAACAAAACAAAATAGGGTCAGCTTATTGGATGAAGCCTATGGTAGAGTTTGGATTAGAATCAAGGCAATCAAAGAGCATTTCTAAAGAACCTACTATGTGCCAGGAACTGCTCAGGGCCCTCAAGGCATCTAGTCTACTGGCAGAAACAACACACACATATTTAGGTATAACAAAAAAAATCCAAAGTAAATATAAGGTAACAGTGAGGGGGAAGGGGAGGAAAAGAGAAGCAACAATTAATATAATGGGCTAATTGAAATCCAAATTATTTAGAAGTAACAGAATATTAAACATCAATATTATTATTATTAGCCTTGTTATTAAGTTTCCAACTTAAGTAGAAAAGAGGGTCAAGAAAGGTCCCAGGAGCAGCTAGGTGGTGCAATGAATAGAGCACCAGCCCTGGAGTCAGGAAGACCTGAGTTCAAAATTGACCTTAGACACTTGACATGTGCTAGCTGTGTGACCTTGGGCAAGTCACTTAACTCCAACTGCTTTGCCTTCCCCCCTCCAAAAAAAAAAAGGACCCAGAATATGATAGGACAAGTCCTGTGCAGAGAAGGCATATGTTCTATATGTTTTCTCATATGAAGTAGAATGATATTATGGAATTTGGAATCAAAGAAGCCAAGTTCGAATACTGACTCTGCCACTCTATAGCTGTGACTTGAGCATCAAGTAACTTAGCTCTTCTTATAGACTTATAGATTACAAACTCTAATTTAAACCTACGATCCACACTTCTAGGTCTAAAGACTAAGTTCAGCAAACCAGGGTTCAGCAAACCAGGCTTGGTAACCAGGTAGCTTAGACAAGGAGTGACCTCATTGTTAGAAGGAAGGTGACAATGCTGTGGCCACCAAGCCTTTAGTAAAATGGAAGGGAGAGGAAAAAGGAAAGTGCATTCAGTCTAAACTTTTTTTTTTCCTCTATGGTTTCCCTACTTGCCTGGCCCACTTCTCCAGCTCCCTTCCTTTTCTGTTCTTTAAGAGATAGTTAAAAAGTTTTGAAAGAAGTCTGTTTGCCCTCAGGGTCAGGTTCATGGCTTCTCTGGAACTGAAACGATGCCACCAGAACCATTCCAGGTCCTGATCTTTTTCCTAATTAGGAAATGAAGAAATTAAGTTCCTCTACTGAGGCCCCATTAAGAATTATTCATGTTAAACCCAAAAAGAAAAGAAGCACGTGTACTGTCTTTCTGTACATAATCCTTTTGACCTCCTATACCCAGAGGATAGCTCGGAGGAAGACTCAATTTCCTTTAAGTTTTAAGTTAGGAAAAGTGAGCATCAGATTCCTGGCAACAATTTAAAAAAATATATTTTGTATGTTTTAATGCTGAGACTATTTAACATTTTTTTCACATAATAATTTTTCTCCCTGTAAACAAGCTTATGGTGTGGGTGAAAGAGCAAGAGCTCTGAGATTCTCATTCTATGCATAAGGAAGAAAAAAACCATGACAAAAGAAAGGCGATGATCTCTCCCACAGTTAGACAGACTGAATTGCTGTGCTAAAATGGATCATAGAACCCCCTCATATTATTGTGTTGTTGAGTCATTTCAGTCCTTTCTGACTCTTTGTAACCCGATTTGGGGTTTTCTTGGCAAAGATAATGAAGTAGTTTGCCATTTCCTTCTCCAGATAGTGTTGCAGATGAGGAAACTTTGGCAACAGGGCTAAATGACTTGTCCAGGGTCACACAGCTAGTAAACGTCTGAAGCCAAATTTGAACTCCAGGCCGGGAACCCTGGTCATTGTGCCATCTAGCTGCCCCTTATTTTTTTTACCTTACAAAAATCAGACTTAATGAACCCCAAGTAAAATGAACATTTTTCCATATACAAAGTAGAACTGAAAAAAGAGGAAAACATGAAACCTGGACTTTTTATTATGAAATGCTTGCTTTTCCTCTTAAGTATAAAATAAATTCAACATTAAACTTGCGTACTTGTCCTCCTTGATTGTGTTTCCTTCTGTCCTTGGTTTTTCTCTCTTCTGTGCATTTTTAATCCCCCAATGACCCTCTTTCTTTCTTTTCTTTGTGGGGAGCTCCTCTCCTGCTCTCAACTTTCTCCCCTCATCATTAGAAAAAAGAAAAACAGAACCCTTGTAACCAATTGGTATAGTCAAACAGAACAAAAATGTCCCAAAACGTTTGTCTCATTCTGTCTATCACCTCTCCATCAGGAAGAGGAGGGCACACTTCCACATGGATATGTGCTCTATAACTTTATTTTGCCAGGAGGGAACTGAGAACTCTGAGGGGTACAGTGACCTCTCCCAGGTCTGCAGCCCAGGTTTTCTGACTCCATGTCTAGTGACACAATGAAAGACAGTCCAGCACAGAAATGGGACCCGACTATTGCTCGGTAGATTGGAAGGTCCAAGGACATTATACCCATGTCATGTCCCCTGCCCTCTAGGTGATTTCACCAACAGGGATGGAAAAGGCAGTATGATCTAGTAGTAATAGTGATCTGGTCTTGAGCCAGGAAGATGTGGGTTCAGGTCTGCCTTTGCGACCTGGACAAGTTACTGAACCTTTTAGCACCCTTGGTACCTGTCTAAGACTATATATTGTAGCACAGCTCTATATTGGCAGAACTACTCTGGGAACTCCCTAACCTATGAGATCACAGGGCTGGATAGTGAATAGAGTTGGCAACCTTTCAGAGGTGGGATGATATAGTCCTGCTCTCCTGGAAAGGCAAGGGAAGGGAAGAAGATGTTTGTGGGTTTGGGTGGGAATTAGCCAGTGTGGGCAGCAAGGAACTGCTTAGCTTAAAAACTTCTCACACTGGATATTTTTTTTAAATATTTAATTGGATTAAAAAAATAAAGAAATAAAAAGGGGGAGGCTAGGTGGCACAGTGAATAGAACACCGGCCCTAGAGTCAGGAGGACCTGAGTTCAACACAAAAACTAGCCATGTGACCTTGGGCAAGTCGCTTAACCCCAACTGCCCTCCAAAAAGCAACAAATAAACAAAATTTAAAAAATTTTAAAAAACATTTAATTGGATTAACACATTTTTCTTTCATATGCCCATTCTCTATCTCCTCAACTTTCTTCTTCCCTCCCCCAACAAATACCCTAGACTTAAGCCTGTCACACTTTAGTGTGAATTACTTTATCCTAATCTCATAATACTTAGCAAAATAAAAAAAGAACTGAAGGATCCAGAGTTTTGATCAACTGAGAGTAAGGAGAAATTTTTTTTTTTTAAATTCTGGGCAACTACCCATTTAGGACACTGAGGCACACCAAATGCACAAGCAGATATGTATGCTTTTTTTTTTTTCTTTTTGGAGGGGAGAGGGCATTTGGGGTTAAGTGACTTGCCCAAGGTCACACGGCTAGTAAGTGTTAAGTGTCTCAGGCCGGATTAGAACTTGGGTCCTCCTGACTCCAGGGCCGGTGCTCTATTCACTGCACCATCTAGCTGCCCTGTATACTTCTTCTAAAGATGTAGGCACATGGCACATTTCATATAGAACCTAAATATACACAGAAATACCACACAAAGGCAGGGAGGTAGGTAGAATTAACAACCACGACGGCTAGTATTCACAAAGCACAAGGGGTATGCTAGTAAATGTTTAACAATCTGCTCTCTGGGGGAAAAAATACCACACATAGGACACATGATTAAGTTTAATCTGCATCATTAACACTTTCCCCATTATCTTCTTAAGTCTAGACAACCAACAAAACAGTAAGTCAAACCTCGATTTGTAGCATGTGCTGATTTCTGAGGTATAAATGCTCACACTGAAAATTTAATAATTCATGGTAAGCTGGCTCCAGCGTAAAACTATGAAGCTTTAAAGTTTCCAAAGCATTTAACAAATATTATCTCATTTGATCCTCATAACAACTTGGGAGGTAGATGCTATTATTATCCCCATTTTATAGATGAAGAAACTGAGGCAAAGGCAAGTGACTTGTCCAAGGTCACACACCTTAGAAAGTCTCTATGGCTTGATTTGAACTCAGGTCTTCCTGATTCTAGATCCTGTACTCGACCAGCTACGCCACCCCACTGAAAGACATCTAGCTAGTTAGACATTCACCACCTTTCCTTTCTAGGTTTAATTTAAAAATTTCCACCTTAAATGTGTTTTTTCCCCTATCTTCTCACTTTCACAATTTAAGACTCAGGTGTGTTCCATGCAAGCGTCCTGTCCCCTACTTTGGGGAGAAGGTATTGAGCCCAGAGTTTGGAAATCTAGGTTACCCTGTGTTTGTTGCTTGGGTAAGCCAGTTTCGTGTTTTATTGATTAAAAAAAAGAGTATCTCAGGAAAATTTCCAAGCAAAGCAGACCAATTGGTTTTCAAATTGATTTACTAGTCAGATCACTGTTTCTTTGGAAAAATTAAAAATCTCTCCTTCCCAGCCTTTGGCTTCCAAGTTGGCTTTCTGGTACAAGAGCTAGTAATTCTAGTCCAGACTGCTTCTCCTTTCTCTCTGGGCAAGGGTAACTATGCCCATCTTCCTTTCTTGAGTCCCTGGAAGTATTGCCATATATGGCATCCTTTCCCTTTTAATTACCCTGCCATGCTGTAGGGCCTCTGGAACTCAGCACAGATTCTTGGAATACACTGCTTAACCCTTTGTTTCCCAAAGGCATTACAAAAGTTTCCGTGTGGTAATCTGGGTATGTGTTTCCTTTTGCTGAGAAAGTAAAATGTGTTCTGAACCATGGCCTGTTTCCAGAAGTCTCTGGGGCTTAGCTTGTTTCTAGCTCTCCTTCCCCAACTCCTGCCCTTCTAAAATGTCCTTCTAAAATGTCCTTCCTATTCACAGAATCCCAGAATTTCAGGGCTGGAAGGGACCCTGGCAGCCAATGGTCCAACTAATAACCCAAAAAGTATCCCTACTACAACACACCAGAAAAATGACCATCTAACCAGGGGCGAGGAACCTGTGTGCCTTGAGGCCATATGTGGCTCTCTAGGTCCTCAAATGTGGCACTTTGACAGAATCCAGTTCAGTCAAAGGGCTGCACTTCAGGGCTCACATGTTCCCCATCCCGGTAACCTCTCCTTAAAGAATTCTAAGGATGGGAAACACTACCGGGGGGGGGGGGGTCTATTTCACCTTGGCATAGCTCTAATTGTTGGGAAGTTATTCCTTGTATCAAATCTAAATTTGCTCCTTTGCAACTCCCACCCATTCCTCCTTGTTCTACACCTTGGGGACAAACAGAATAAATCAAATCTCTCTTCCATAAGGTGGACTTCCAAGTATTTTAAGACAGCTAGATACTTCTTCAAGAGAAAAAAAAATCCCAATTCCTTCAGCTGATTCTTATATGGCATGAGGTAGAGGCCTGGTTTCCTTCTGGTTTCTCCTCTTTGGACTTGCTTCAGGTGGTACCCAAAATGCATCAGAACATTCCAGGTACTGTCTGACCAAAGCAGAGTACCATGGGACTATCATCTCAGTCTATGCCTCTCTTAAAGCAGCCTGAGACTACTTTGGCTTTATCACGTCACCCTAAACTAGACATAATAAGGGAGATACTTCTGCTGAAAATAACCGTATCATGTACTATCAAATCAAAACCAAATAATTTTTGGGTCATTACTACTGTTAGTCCAAATAATGACAGGACATAGATTTAGAACAGAAATGGCCCTTGGAGCTGGGGTTCTTGACCTTGTTGTGGTTGAGCTGATTTTTAGTCATGTCCAACTCTTTATGACCCCATTTGGAGTTTTCTTGCCAAAGATACTGGAGTGGTTTGCCATGTTCTTCTCCAGTTCATTTTATAGATGAGTAACTGAGGCAAGCAGGGTTAAGTGACTAGCCCAGGGTCACATAGCTAATAAGATTTGAACTCAGGTCTTCTTGACTCCAGGCCCAGCACTCTCCTCTGTGCCATCTAGCTGCCCTGGTTCTTAACCTAGAAGTCTGTGAACGTAGGTAACTTTTTAAAAATATATTTTGATAATTGTATTTCATTATAATTAATTTTAATAATTATTATTATTGGTTATTACTTATATAATATTAATAATTATTAATAATAAATAATAAATTTTAATCCTATATCTCGTATTTTATGCATTTTAAAACATTATTGTGAGAAAAGCCACATAGGTTTCACCCAAACTGCCCAAAAGGATACATGCTACACAAAAAGTTAACCTCTGCCTTAGAAGCCATCTAGGCCAAACCCCTCATTTTATAGATGAGAAAACTCTCACTTGTCCAAGTGACTCATCCAAGGTCACAAAGACAGTAAATATCACAGTTGAAATTTGAAATCATACTCTTTGACTCCAAATCTAGCATATATTCTACCATATAGTGTTGTCTCCCACATATTATGGTCTTAGAGCAAGGGCCAGAGTATCAGTCATCCCACAAAACTTTCACTACTTCTTACTCCAAATGCCAGTGTGAGCACAATAATATACCTGTCTCTGAGTAGTAATGTATAGGAGGCTTTAGAAAAACAATTTCAGTATCCTAAGCTGTTTTTCAGTTCCTTTTTTTTAATCTGCCTTTCCCAACAGTCTAGCCTTTTCATTCCTTCTCTCTCTCTCTTTTAAGGATTTTCTTTTTAAGGATTAGCCCAGTTTTGAAGCTGGGACTCATTGGGATCATTCCGTGGGTTTTGCTAATCTATTGCAACTCATATTAAGAGAATGATATGGGGCGGCTAAGTGGTGCAGTGAATAGAACACCAGCCCTAGAGTCAGGAGGACCTCAGTTCAAATTCAGCTTCAGACACTTAACACAAAACTAACTGTGTGACATTGGGCAAGTCACTTAACCCCAATTGCCCTACCTTCCCCCCTCCAAAAAGCAAAAAAAAAAAGAGAGAATGATATAATATGTTAATTTCACTGTCTGTTATCACTACACTGGAAGGACCTATAATTCCACCTAAGTATATAGCAATCAAAGTCACAGACCTCATTCTTGTTTCCTGATTTGCTTAAAGTCCTTGTATTTTGATCAAAGTTAAAATCTTGTTATCAAGCGAGTTTTCTTTTTTTGTCAGTTGCTTTGTACTCAGCCTATAAACACATTATGACTCATTAAGTGAAATGTTTCCCTCCACACCATCATTGATCATGTATGCAAGGTAGCATTACATAACAACAGTCTCCGAATTTCAAAATAAAACAAAAAACCTTCCTAATTTTTATAAAAGAAAGGCTTTATGCTACATGACCCTAGGCAGGTTACTCAAACTCTTGAGGTTTTTTTTTTTTAATCCTGAAATTCAGATGCAGCCTCCAGTTCACAATAGCCGTCCTGCATGCCAGGATTTCTAACTCTAATCCTGTCACTCTTGCTTAAAGACATAAATTTATTGGATCATTAATCTAGAACAGAAAGGGACCTCATAGGCCATATAGTCCAATTTCCTCATGTTACAGATGAAAAGACTGAGGCCCACAAAGAGCAAGAGACTCACCCAAGGTTGCTCACATCCTCACTTTGAATTGTATTTAAAGGAAATAGACTAAAAAAAAAAACCCACTTAGAAGTAAATGTCAACCTTCCTTACTTAATTTCAGCAGCCAGAAAAGTTAGCTAACTGTCTGAGAACTCCCGATCACAGGGTCTATTTGGCTTACTGGGCCTGGTCGTTACCTCTGAACCAAAGCCAGAATATTTTATGCCAACTCATATCATCTCCTGATAGCCTAAGGATTCCTTCTTGTTTCAGCACCACCACAGGCAGCTCAGGAATGGTTTCAGGTCAGCTCCTTCTCTTCATGAGCTCCCTAGATTTAGGCACTCCCAGCCTTGCAGGCTAGAAGTGGAGAGTATATGAGGAATGACAGCTAGGATTGTATCATACCACCTGATTCATTGTTGGTGGTCGTGGTGGTCCTTCGTTTTCAAAGAGAGCCAGTGATATCAAAGGCAATGTCTTGACTTGCTCATGAATTGGATTTAAGTGAGGAAGTTGCCTAAAGTTGTCAGTCTCACTCTCTCTTCCTGAGTCATAGTTTAGCTTTAGATTTAAAGTTGGAAGGGATCTTAAAGGTCATCTAGTATAATAGCCTCATTTTATAGATTATAAAACCGAGGCCCAGAAATAGGAAGTGATTTGCCCAAGGTCACTGGGCAAGTAAGCCAAGAAGGTGGGATTTACTGGGGGGTGGGGGGGTGGGAGGGTGGAGGGCAGGGCAACTGGGGTTAAGTGACTTGCCCAAGGTCACACAGCTAGTAAGTGTTAAGTGTCTGAAGTCACATTTGAACTCAGGTCCTCCTGATTCCAGGGCTGGTGCTGTATTCACTGTGTCATCTAGCCGCCCTGAAAAGGTGAGATTTAAACCCAGTTCCCCAATTCTAAACCTAGTGCTTGTTCCAATTTCACATGCTGTCATGTAAGAGTGACCTCCCTCATGGAATTCTATGGTTCATACTCTAAGCTTCAATAATAACAGCAAAGAGACTAGCTCCCTGGATTTCCCTGTTTTTTCCTCAGGTAGGATGGGTCCACATAGCTGAGAGGACACCATTTCTGACTACCTAAAGGTTCTTGTTCACCCCCTGCCTGGAATGCTCTCCCTCTGCATCCTCTGCTTCTTGGCTTTTCCAGATTCCTTCAGGTCCCAGCTAAAATCCTACCTTCTTATAAGAAGCCTTCTCAATCACTCTTGATTCTAGAACCTTTCCTCTGTTGACTATTTCCAATGCATCTTGTACATAGTTGTTTACATGTTGTCTTCCCTGTTAGAATGTAAGCTCTTTGAAGGCAGGGCCTATCTTTTACCTTTTTTTGTATCCCCAGTGCTTAGAATAATAACCACTTAATAAATGTTTATTGACTTAAATGACTACTAAGACCAACCTTAGAAAGTGGTGAACTCATCAGGCTGACCCTTTCTCTAACCTAGAGATGTGTTCTATGGTTACAACCTAGATCAGGACCCAGGCCATTCCATTTCATTGTATTTCCTTCCACTGTTTGTGCTGGCTACAGATAATCAGACAAGTGGGGATAAGTATGATAAGAGAAATGCAGTTAATTCTTAATAGTCTTGGAATCCACAGAAAATTTAAAATCCCAAATTGGTTTCCTACTCTCACCCAGCACATCTCTGGACCACCTGATTCACTTTTAATTAACTCAGTGACTGCAAACATTTTAATATTAGGATTTTAAAAATCAAGGAATGTTAGAGCCAGAAGGGGCCTCAGAAGCAGAGATCATAGGCTCTCTGAGCAGGAAGGGACCTTGGAGGCCAAAACAAGTTCAACCTAAATCTGAACAAGAACCTATTCCATAACTTCTTCCAAAAGTGATCATTCAGCCTTCCCTTAGAACCTCAAGTAAAACGATATCCATTATCTCCCTAGAGCAGCCCATTCCATGGGAGGTTGTTCCAAGACTGGAGTCAGGAAGACCTGAATTCAAATGTGACCTCAGATACTTACTAACTGTGTGGGCAAGTCACTTAACCTTTGTTTGCCTTAAAATAATAATAATCGCATAATTAATAATAATAATAATAGCATCTACCACCCAGGTTGTTGTGAGGATCAAAGCACTTAGCACATGTACTTGGCATATTATAAATGCTATATTAATATTTCCTACTATTATTATTTATGATAATAATACTTATCAGGACGTTTTTTCTCATATCTATCCTAAATCTGCCTTTATGCAACTTCTATCTGCTGCTCACAGTTTTGCCCTTCAGGACCAAGCAGAAGAAATCTAATTCTTCTTGCTAGATAGATTACTGTTATTAGATAACATTATTTACTATATAACTAGTTATTACTAGATTACTAGATAACATCTCTCATTCATCACTATTAGATTCATTCCAACGTCAAGATCTTTTTTTGGATCCTGACCCAGTTGTCCAATGTCTTAGCCATCTCTCCTGGTTTTTTATTCTCGGTAAATTTGAAAAGCATGCCATTCCTGGTTCATTCATTTTGCTGATAAAAAAAAAATTAGAGCGACACACAACGAAGCAGAGATCCCTAGGGCCCTTGACTAGAGACCTTCATTCAAAGTCATGATCAAGCCATGATGACCATACTTTAGGGTCAGTTATTCAAACAAATTTACCTCTAGCCCATCACATCATCCACTACATCTCCCCGCCTTGTCCATAAGAGAGAAAAATGATAAAAAGAATAACAAAAATACCTGGCATTTTTATGGTTCTTTAGAGTTTGCAAAGCCCTTCACAAATATTATCTTGTTTGATCCTCAAAAGAACTCTTAGAAGGAGGTGCTATGATGAGTCACATTTTGTGGGGATGGGGAAATTGAGAAAGACAGAGGTTAAGTGATTTGCCCAGGATCATATAGTAAGTATTTGAGGCCAGACTGAGAAATAAATCTGCCTAAGAGATTTTGTTAAATATTTTGCTGAAATCTAGATCTGCAGGGACGGCTAGGTGACGCAGTGAATAGAGCACTGGCCCTGGAGTCAGGAGGACCTGAGTTCAAATCCGGCCTCAGAAACCTAACATTGGCCATGTGACCTTGGGAAAGTCACTTAACCCCAACTGCGCTGCCTTCCCCCTTCCAAAAAGCAAAAAAAATATAAAATGAAATAAAAAAAAAATCTAGATCTGCAGCACTTAACCTCGTTTGCCTCAGTCTCCTCGTCTGTAAAATGAACTGGAGAAGGAAATGGAAAACCATTCCACTTTGCCAAGAAAACCCCAAATGGGGTCACAGAGAGTCAGACATGACTGAAAAAACGACTGACCTGAACTGAGGTTCGTAGCAGACTATGTATGTCTGGAGTATTCCCTTCCCCTATCAATCTAGTATCTCTGTCCAAACAAAAAGGACATGGCATGACCTGTTCTTAATAAAGTTACGCTATCTCTTAGAGATGATCGCTACATTTTCTAGATTTGCAGAAACTGTCACTTTTATAATTCATTCTAGAATTCTTCCAGGGGTTGAAGTCAAGTTCAAAGAACTGTAGTTTCCAGACTATTCTTCTTGCCTTTTTTTTCCTTCTTAAATCAGAGGATTGTCTTCCCCAATTCCTATTGGCATGCCTCTGGTTCTCCAGTCTCCCAAAGGTCATTGACAGTGGCACAGTACCTACAACTTTTTGTTCATCTATCCTTTTAAAGAGTTCTCTGGAGCCTAGTGAGTATGTCTAGTCCAAATTCCTCAATTTACAAGCACCTGAGGCTTCAAGGTGTAAAGTGACTCGCCCAAGATCACAAAGTAAATTAACGGCAGAGCCAGGGATAGACCCCAGATTTTCTTACTAAAAGCTTAATCACTTTTAAGAGGTAGGGGCTTCCAAGGATTTGATGACATTTTCTTATGTCACATTTTATGGTTATGGGGTTAGGGCCTGACAAATAAATGAGAGGCAAGGTAGTCTAGTATGGTAGATAGAACATACTTGGAGGAAAAGAAGACATAGGTTTGAACCTTGCCTTTATTGATTCTAAGCAAATCTGTTGACATCTCTGAATCTCAATTTCTTCATCTGTAAGATGGGGATAACACTACTACTTAGAGATTAAATAATACACAATGTATGTAAAATGCCATATATAAATGAACTATTACCTTTAGAGTAAAAACACACAAACAGTGCATTCTAAAATGAAGTATAATTTTAAAAGACCTAGTTTGGATCTGTGCCCTCAAGCAACATGTGCAAATCAAAAATTAACCTTTTTTGAACTTATGTAACAGTTTTCATGTCTATGATTTAATTTTATTCTTATTATATTCTGCTGAGATAAGAAAGGTAGGCAGAATCACCACATTTTGCTTGAGTCTCTGAGGAAACACAAAAGTCCTCAAGTGAATGGAACTAGAACCCAAATTACTGACTATTTATTTCCATCAATGGTTAGTCATGTACAATTAAGTTCCATAAGCATTGGCTAAGGACATACTATGTGCCAGTAGGTACCAAAGATCCAAAGACAAAAATGAAAATAAGTCTTGCCTTCAAAGAGCTCACATTCTACTGGGGGCAAGGGTAGCATAGGGTGGGAACAATGCATATATAGATAAATAAATGCACACATACTATATAAATACATATACATATTATATCTATATACACCGATAAATGCACATGCGATATATGTTCAAATTCAAATGTCTATATTCAAATTATTTTGTATATATGTGTATATTCAAAATAATTTTGGGGTAGAAGTAGGGATGGTAGTACACTACCTAAAAAAGTAGCCTAAAAAAAGCCCATGAGCAATATTAGGACATTTTTATTCGGTTTTGCGTTGTCTTTTTTAAAAAAAGGAAAAAAAAAACTGACCTAAATGGAAAAACAAACTAACTGGGGACCTGGTCCAGAGGGGGAACAAGCCATCCATTAATCACCCTACATGAAAGACAAAGAACTTATTCAGGGAAAGGAAGAAAAGCAGTAATCTATAGTCCATCAGAAACAGTGCATTTTTTATAGGGCTCAACTTTGGCCCTGGGAGAGATACAGGATCCAGCTGCTGGGAGTGAGTCACCTCCCAGAGAAGAGACAGCTACCCTCTCCGTAGCTTCTGGGAGCAGAGATCTGTATCATACCTGTCTCTGTACTCATTCCTGGAAACTCAATGGCAGCTAAGGATTGGGACCTGAGGGGAACTATCTCTAGGCTATTCATGCTAGCTCTAGTCCTTGATGTAATCAGTCTAGCATCTCTTAGATTATTAGTCTCTTAAATGTCACTCATGGATGCATCTGATTACCTTCAATAACCAAAAAGGCTTAGTGCATTGGAATTAGGAACCAAAGCCCCAATCTCTCTTCCTGGGTATGACTGGAAAACTCCCCCTGTTCTGGGATATAGAGTTTTAGTCCCCTTTCAAGCTCATCAATAGAACTAATGGAATAGATTCTCCATTCTCTCTCTATCCTTTTCAGGGGTGGGGAAGCTGTGGCCTTGAGGCTCTAGGTCCTCAAGTGTGGCCCTTTGACTGAATCCAAACTTCACAGAATAAATCTTCTTAGGGATTCAAAGAGTCACGCTTGAATCCAAACTTCA
Source organism: Pseudochirops corinnae (assembly GCA_028646515.1). NCBI lineage: Eukaryota > Metazoa > Chordata > Mammalia > Diprotodontia > Pseudocheiridae > Pseudochirops > Pseudochirops corinnae. The sequence continues at coordinate 137,039,174 of CM053590.1, forward strand.
CAAAATAAATCTTCTTAGGGATTCAAAGAGTCATGCTTGAGGACCTAATGGGCCATATATTCCCCATCCCTACTATATTCAACAGAGTTCAGTCTTTGGGCGGCCTCCACATAGCAGGCCAAGAATATTCACATGATATCAAGCCTCTAGGAAATTTCCAGGGGTTTATTCTGGCCATCACTGCTCCTTCCTCCTCAAAAACAGGCAAAAAAGTAGGGTTCCCCTCACCTTCTACTCATGCATGTCAACTCTTCACCTTTCTCCCTCCCAAATCTCTGGGGAACAATCCAATGAATGTAATCCCGGGGGCACATTCATTAAAAAAAAAGTCAAATTTCCTTCTGTGTGTAGGGTGGTGGTAATGATGGAGTTTTGTTGGAAGAACCAAACTTTAGAGAAACAGGGAGACAGAAACAGAAAAAGAGACATGGGAGGAGCCAGGTCATAGATCTTGAAAAAACTGAGACAGAGACAGACAGAGACAGGCACAGAGACAATGGAAGTGCCAGGGTCTCAAAACAAGGGGAAGAAAGAAACCTAGGAAGACTTGTGTGAACTGAGGTAGAGTGAAGTGAGCAGAACCAGGGGAATAATTTATACAACAATAACAGCATTGTAAAGAAAAATAACCTTGAAAGATTTAGGAACTTTGAGCAATACAATGGTCAACCTTGATTCCAGAGGACTGATAATGAAGCCTCATAGAGAAGTGTCTGACACAAGGTACAAAGAGACATACAGTTTTTGGACGTGGCCAATGGGGAAAATGTTTTTCTTGACTATGCGTATTTGTTTCAAGGGTTTTGTTTTTCTTTTCTTTTCTTTTTTTACAAAGGAAGGAAAGACAGAAAATAGATTTTTGTTAGTTGATAAAAATTAATTTAATTTTAGAAAAATATAATGTTACCACATTAGAGAATAGTAGGAAAGCCGGAAGGGAACAAAGACAAAAAGCTTTGAAAGTTATATTTTGAGCTTATTATGTACTTAAAATAAAAAGCAAGCAGTTCCTAAAATTCTCAGTTTCATATAAAATCTTATTTCTCTGTTCTACTTTGTATATGGGAATGCTCATTTTACTCATGTTAATTTCAGAATGAAAAAACAAAACAAAATAAATCAGAGGGAAGGAGGGAAAGTCAGAGAGAGAGAGAGTGAGAGAGAGAGAGAGAGAGAGAGAACACAAGTATATGCCTACATATGTGTATTATACAGATTGAAAACAGCAGCTTCACTTACGTGCACAGGATAGACTGATCTTCCCGGTCTGTGAACAGAAAAGGAAAAAGCTGAGGATTAGAATCAAACCAAGAGCCGAGAGTTCTTAATGCTGCTTTAAAGATTTTTTAATTCCTCGTCTCCTACTTGGCCTTACCACATCTGTGGGGAATAAGGGGAAGCATTAAGTAACCGCAGCTCAGAGTAGGAAAGGCCAAGGCCTTGAGAGTCAAGCTCAGAACCTCAGGGCAAGTCAAGGACAATCCCAGAACCCCAAGGTCAGTAACCAAGCTCAGATCCCCAGGGCAAGTCAAAGAACAAACCCAAAAGGAAATCCAAGAGCACTCTTGCCAGGAGGAGCAGCGCCAGAGGGCTATCAGAATCCTGGACACACCACATCCAAGTCATTTCTCAAATGTCTGCAGATAGGTGATTCCTTTATCCTACAGTTAGTCCCCTCCTAGCTGGGACTCTGGGCAGCAAACTTCTTTAAAAAATGCTTTTAGTTTATAGAACCCCTAGAATGCCCTAATACTCCTACAAAAGAATAAGCTAGAGTCATTAGTATCTCTAATAGTCCACAGACATTTACTGACCACCCACTGTACTGGGCATATTGATACATTAATGGGAGATTCCAAAGAACTAAAAGATATGGTTTGTGCCATGTAGGACCTTGGGGTCTTGGGGAGACAGACCCATGAGAGGATAATGAGAACAATTACAAAGCAGCATGTGGACCGATGGGAATGAGTCATCTGTGCCAGGTAGGGTTAAACAGGAAAAACTCTGTTCCCCTAGCCAGGGAGGAAGCAAATGTCCCTTCAATGGGGAACAAAAAGCCTAAACTTTTTTTTTTTTTGGAGGCAGGGCAATTGGGGTTAAGCGACTTGCCCAAGGTCACACGGCTAGTAAGTGTTAAGTGTCTGAGGTCAGATTTGAACTCAGCTCCTCCTGACTCCAGGGTGAGTGCTCTATTCACTGCACCACCTAGCTGCCCCTGAAGGACCCAATCAACAGAAGTGTTAGGAGCAGATATCCTATAGTAAGACACAGTAAGAAGAAAGACCAGAGAGGCGGCAGAAAGAGAAGCAGATACTGTATATAGCGGACCCTCTAGGGATTTTACAGAATACGTTAGAGAGGAATCTGCCTACTTGCCTCACAGGCTCACGATCCAGATAGACAAACAAACCACAAGTTCTCAGATCTTCAATTGACAAGCAGTCATCCCAATATCACAGAATAACACGTGATCAGAGGCACAGACCACAGCAAATTCTTCTCAATAACTCATTCGCACAAGTGACAGAAGGGTCGAGTTCATGGCAGAATCATGTGGTGCTGAAGTCTCCCAAAGGAAGTGGGGGGGGGGGGGGAAGGTAAAACGGCAAAGGGAATTTCAACTTTGCCATCCCTTTAAACTTAGGGAATTCCTCCGAGGAGCTGGATGGACTTTGAGTATTTGTGGGGGACCTTGGAAAGAGGTGATGAAAAGCTCAAGCCTGGGCAGATCTGAACTTCAAACCTCAAGGCTGATGAGACAGCTCTTTAGCTGGAGTAGTAAGGGGCTTAAGAGTCCCAGAGAGGGAGATAAGAGCTATCAAGGTACAGAAAGCAGCTAGAGCCCTTCCAAAGACCAGCCCCTTGAGAGAGGGGGCCAGAATTGACTTCCCCGCCCCCCAAGTTAAAATTTTCAATTTCAGATCCAGCTGAGTCCTTTCTAGGCCTTCATCCTTTGACCCTCTAGACTAGGATTCTTAAGTGGCCGAACTTGATCTCCTTTAACCTTGGGACAGGCAGATAGCAAATATTGCTCTCTTACGGAAATGGGGGGGGGGAAATGAGGTATAGAGAAGGACAGTGTTTAAAAACAGATCCCAAAGCCCTGAGTTGGCCATCTCTATCAACTGTAGCCATTTTTGGAACATTTTTTGGTTGGTTTAGGGAATTCTCAATGGGAAAACTCCCTCCACTGAGGCAGACTGACGAGTGGTCTGTAATTTATAGCTTTGGAGAGTTGTCATGTCATTAAGCCACTGACTTGCCCAGGGTTCCACAGCTAGTCTGCACCAGAGGCGTGACTTGAACCCAGATCTTGCAAGACACCAAGAATAGTTTTTCTATCTCTCTAACATGCTGCCTCAAAAAAAAAAAAAGTTGCCTTTCTCCATCAGTTAAACTGTTAACCTCCTACCAACAATTACTTGTACAGAAATCCACTCTGCCCTTCCATTTTTACTCAATGCCAAAAAGCCACTTGAAAATAGAATCATATCAAATAAAGATAAATCCAGGACTGAGGGTAGGAAAAGTCATGCCACCCAGATAGACAGGTTCCCATGACAATCAACTGTGATGCCAAAGGTCCAACTATTTTGAGAAGACAGTAGTGATTGTTAAACAGACAAATCTTCTTAATCCATTTTCATCAATGACAAAGTGGAATAATTTTCCCACTCATCCAAAAAAAAATTTATGCCCAAAGTGCGAGGAATATGCATGTCAGATTTTAGCCAGAGGGCACTTCACAGGACCCCAGAGATAATAATTGGAGGAAGACTGACTTGGGAATGCTAGCTAGAGGGCTACTTAGCAGTGGAGACCCTTGGCCTGGGAAATTCCCATCTGAAATGCACTGGGTCAAAGCGTGGGAAGCCAACCAAGACCAGTTTAATTGGAGACATTGGTATTCCACATAGTTATCAAACCATGAATATTCTGGGCCCATGGAGCAAAAGCAGAATCAGATACTTCCTAGCTTTCTCTTTCATTTGTTCCTTGAGCCCTGATCTGCTTTTGGATCCTGAAAAGGAAGCCTGGGTTTGAATTTTGCTGTCACTACTTACCCTATGTGACATTGGGTAAATTCTGCCAAGTAGCCTTAACCCAAAGTCTCAGTTTTCTTTTCTCTGACATGGGGGTGATTGTTCTTGTTTTCTCCCTTAAAAGGCAGTCGTGGATAAGAGTGTCATAATGGCTACAAGGGATCTTTTACTGAAGTTGCCAACTAACTTTATACTGCCCACCTTGCAAGATACCAGAGCCCTTGTGCTCTTTTGAAGATACCTCATCTCAGCCCTCCATATCTCCCAGGCCCACAAACCTCATCTTCATTCCTCTCTCTCCTCCCCTTCCCTAGAACTCTAAACAGTTGAGTAAGTAAAGAGGCGTCCCTAATCTCTCCCTCAGACTTGGATTTCTCACTCTCTTTAGAAGTGGTTAGCATCTCAAAAATCCTAGTGAGAAGAGGCAGATGGTCCAGGGTGAGTTTTCCCAGGAGATGAAGCCACTTGGCAAATCCCTTCCCAGCTCCCTCCTCCAGCCTGCCCTTGGAACCATGGAGGGCCCCCAGCTCCCAACAGACTTGGCTATTTCTGCCTGATCACAAACATAATCTGATGGTTTATCACTATGAAACAGCAAATTGGCAACCTGACCATAAAAGGAGAAAACACAGCTTCGAGCTCCACTCTCTTGCTTCCTGCTTCTTTAGACTCGTTCCTGGTTAGACTGCCCAAAGGGTATAATTCCCATGCCAGGAGACTCTGGGATCCAGGGAAAAGGAGGCCTTTTTAGCTAAGGAGGCCTATCCCTGTAGAACTCTCATGTGTGTTAGTTGTGTCTAGAAACTAAATTCATTCTATTTCCTCTCCTGTCCCCAATCCCATGGAATAATTTTTCATCAGGGGACCCTCTGCTCAGAAACTGCCACCAGAGACTCACAACATTATCTCTATTGTGTATCCTGGGAAATAAATTGTAGCTACTGCTTACCTTCTCAATGGGTGGTAGAGGGGTAGAAGGGAGGGAGACTATTTGAAACTCAAAAAAAAAAAATTTTTTAATTAAAAAAAAGAAATAAAAATGTTGATAAAGAGATAGCCCAATGCCAGATCTAGGAACAGATTCCCAGTGTTAGTATGTGGTTCTCATTTTACTATAGGATGGATGTGAGCATTAATGGATAAAACTGGTGGTTCACCGGTAAATGTTTAACAACTGACTCTCCAAAAACTAAACAATGACCACAAAACTATTCTCCCAACACACTTTTAAATTTAATCTGCATTACTAACATTTTCTCCACAATTTTTTTAAAGTCTAGGCAACCAACAAAACAACAAATTAAGATCTGATTTATAGAGTTTGTGAATTTCTGAGACCTGAGATATAAATGCTCAAACTACAAATTTAACAATCAGCTCTTGAGAACTAGTAAGCTGGCTCCAGCACATTCCTGGATAAGACTCTACCATAGCAAATAGTCCCAGAATCTCCACACTGAGCTTGTTCCAAAGGTGTTATTATCATCATTATTATTATAAATAATAAACTGTCCTTTATATATAAAAGTGTTACCAAACCAGTATGAGTGCAGTATGTACTTCAATAACTCTGCAAGTATTAATCAAGCTCCTACATCATGCCAGGCACTAGGAGTAAATCTTGCTTACTGCCGGTTTTTGTACTTCCTGTCATTTACATTTTTAAATAAAGCTTAATGGGGGCAGGTAGGTGGCACAGTGAGTAGAGCACCAGCCCTGGAGTCAGGAAGACCTGAGTTCAAATCCGACCTCAGACACTTAACAATTAACTAGCTGGATGACCTTGGGCAAGTCACTTAACCCCAATTGCCCTGCCTTCCCCCCTCCAAAAAGACAAAAATAAATAGTTTTTTTTTTTAAATAAAGTTTAATTGGCCCTGGGGTCATAGTTTGCTGACCCATGATCTGTGAAGAGTTGACTAGGAAAACAAATGGGATGCTAGGTAGATAGTTGAGAAGGGGAAATCACCACACTCATTCAAACAAGGAAGTGAGTTTTTTTCAGATGCCCCATTTAGATTTCAGAAGATGGCCAAACAGCTTCTCAGTCAGTCACAGGATAGCAATCTCATTAGATAGAAGGGACCTTGGACATCATCTCCTCCAGTTCCTACATGAAGCAAGAGCTCCCTCCACAATATACCAGGCAAGCCTCCACTTGAAGACTTCCTAAGGCAATCCACTCCATTTTAACAACTTTAATTATTAGGTAACTTTTTCTTAGAACGAACCAAAATCTCACTCCCTGTAACTTCCACCTATTAGTCTTAATCATACCCTTTGAAACCAAAGGGAATCAATCCGATTCTTCTTCTAACTTTTGAGAATAATGATCATGTGCCTCCAGAATAAACATTCTGAGTTCATCAGACGACTCCAAAATACTTTGAGCTCTTTCCAGAAATCAGATCCACCCTCAAAGGATGAAGGATTTACTATTTTTGAAGGTCTTTGAGCAGAGAGACTGGATGAGCAGTCTTTGAGGACATAGAAGAATGCATTCCAACTTCCAGAGGAGATGGAATAAATGATCAAGTTTTCTTCTAACTCTGAGATTCTGTGATATGCCAACATTGAGGAAACTTTTTATAAAATATGTCACAATATCTGTAAACAATTTCCAAAAAGGATATTGAATCTCAGAATGTCAGTATTGAAAGGTACTTTAGAGATAATCTCAACTATTCCATTTATTTGAATTTCAGAGAAGTTAGAAAACTGAGACCTAGAGGGAGTGGAAAGGGTTCTGGACTTGGGGTCAGGAAACCTGGGTTTATAACTCAGCTTCGATACTGACTAGGACCATGACCACGGAGAATTTGCTTAACCTCCCTGAGCCTCAGCTTTCTCATCTGTGAAATGGGGAGAATAAAACTTGCCCCATTTATCTCACAGCCAGATTGCTGTGAAGAAAGGACTTTGTAAACCTTATGGTGCTAGATAAAAGTGAATAATTGGTATTTATGCCAATGATTGTGAATAAATGGTCCAAGGTCTTATTACTGGCAGAGCTAGGATTACAACCCAGACTCATCCAATTTCTAATTTGGAAGGAGCATAGGATCACAGACATAGAATTAGAAAGAACCCTAGGGAGCATCTAGTCCCACACTCTCATTAGACAGTTTGAGAATTTGCCCAGAGAGACATCACTTCCTTATTCAGTCATTACGCAAAGACATCTTCCTCCAGATCCAATACACTTTCCACTCTACCTGGATAGAATCTTGGGTTAGTCACTTTACCTCGCTAGGCTTCGGTTTTCTCAACCGTCAAGCTAAATTAAGTCAAGACGAGTCAAGGAGCATTTATTAAGCACCTATTATCCAGTGACGACCCCCGTGCTGTTCCTCCTCTCCATCTCCAGACTCTGGGCATTTTCTCTGGTTGTCTTCCATGCCTAGTATTCTCTTCCTCCTCATCTCCACCTCCTAGATTCCCTGAATTCTGCCAAGTCCCACTTAAAATCCCACCTCCTACAGGAAGCCGTTCCTGACATCTCCTAATTCTAGTTCCTTCCCTCTGTTGATTATCTCCAGTGTCTACATCTTGTTCCTATGTTGTTTATATAGTTTGTTAGAATGTAAGTCCCTAGGGGTGGCTAGGTGGCTCAGTGAATAGAGCACTAGCCCTGGAGTCAGGAGGACCTGAGTTGAAATTTGGCCTCAGACACTTAACACTTACTAGCTGTGTGACCTTGGGCAAGTCACTTAACCCCAATTGCCCCTCAAAAAAAAAAGAATGTAAGTCTCTTGAGGACAGGGATTATCTCCTACCTTTCCTCATATCCCTAGTAACTGACTATGTGTCTGCCATCATGCTAAGTGTCATCCTTCCCTCAAGAAGCTCCCAGTCTAAAGAGGAAGATGACATGCAAATAACTACACACAAAAAAGATGTACAGGATGCATTGCAGACCATCTCAGAAGGAAGCCACTAGCATTTAAGGGGAATGGGGAAAGGTTTCTTGCAGAAAGTAGGATTTTAACTGAGCGCCAATGCCAGTCGTCCTGACCTGTAGCTTGCCATCGGACTCTGACGTCTCAGGAGGATATAGTGAGGCTGGTGACTGTGCACAGCCCTGCCTCACTTAAATCCAATTCACTTGTAAGTCAAGACATCACATTGCTAAGGTCGTCTTTGGTCCTCTTTGAGGAGGAAGGGTGAACGACAAACAACAACAAGAATTTTAGTTAAGTCTTCGAAAGAAGCCAGGGAAACCAGAAGGTGAAGCCTAGGAGGGAGAGAATTCCAGGCATAGCCAACAAAAAATGTCAACTGAAGAATAAGAACTAGATCAGGAGTTTTTAACTTTTTGTGTATCATGGTTCCCTTTGGCAGTCTGGTAACGTCTATGAATCCTTTTACTCAGAATTTTCATTGCTTACATTCATAATTGAAGGAAATGCTAAGTTTCATTTATTCTTTAATGAAAATAAAGATGTAGGGGTGGCTAGGTGGAGCAGTGAATACAACACTGGCCCTGGAGTCGAAGAACCTGAGTTCAAATCTAGCCTCAGACACTTAACACTTACTAGCTGTATGACCTTGGGCAAGTCACTTAACCCCAATTGCCCTGCCTTCCCCCCTCCAAAAAGAAAGATGTAATTTTCTTTTCATCTAACTACATGGATCCCCTGAAATCTACTCACAGGCTCCTTTGAAAACCAGATTAAGAATCCCTAGACTAAATGAATTCTAAGGTCTCCACTCTAAAATTACAGGATTTAAAGACCATCTACACCAGTGGTTCTCAACCTTCCTAATGCTACAACCCTTTAATACATGTAGTTTCTCATGTTGTGGTGACCCCCAACCATAAAGTTATTTTTGTTGCTACTTCATAACTGTAATTTTGCTACTGTTATGAATCATAATGTAAATATCTGATATGCAGGATGTATTTTCATTGTTACAAATTGAACATAACCCACAGGTTGAGAACCGCTGGTCTACACCAACCTCCACCTGAAGCTGTATTCCTTTCCTACAACATCTCTGACAAATCATTCAGCGTCTGCTTGAAGACCTCCAGTAATGAGGAACTCCTTATAGTTAGCTCCTTCTATTACTGGCCAACTTGAATTGCTTGGAAGTTTTTCCTTATAGTGTCTTGCAGCTTCCGCTGTTTGGCTCCCAATTCTTCCCTCTGGTGCCAAACAGAACATGTCTGACCTGTCTTTCACATTACCGATCAGTCAACACCCCAATGCTAAAAGCCTATAGGAAAGGAAATGTGTTTGTTTGTATACTGTCTTGTAAATGTTCTTTAACATTCTCCAACAGTGTATGGTCTGTCTCCACAAATGGCCTGTGCGCAGATGTTTTTAATTTTCGTTTTTTCCTGCTCCAAACTTCTTCAAACGCCCTGCATATCACAGGGCTCAGTAATAATAACAGTATTAGCAACAACTTGTATTAACTAGTAATGATTAATTATAATAGTATTAACAGTTCACATTTCTGTAGCATTTTAAGGCTTATAAGTTGATTCTCTATAACAACAACCCTGTGAGTCCAGCAGTACAAGCCTTATGAACATCATTTAACAGGTAAAAGAAACAGGCAGAGATTTGCACACTGTCATACAGCAGAGCAGCTAGGTGGCGCCATAGTGCACAGAGTGCTGGGCCTGAAATCAGGGAGCGTCAACTTTCTGAGTTCAAATCAGACCTTAGACACTTACTAGCGATGTGACCCTGGGCAAGTCACTTAATCCTGTTTGCCTCAGTTTCTTCATCTGTATAATGAACTGGAGAAGGAAATGACAAATCACTCCAGTATCTTTGCCGAGAAAACCCCAAATGCGGTCACAAAGAGTCAGAAACAACCAAAAAATGACTGAATGTGTAGTAAACCTCAGAGCTAGGACCCAAACTCCAAATCCAAGCTATTGTTATATGACTGATACAACTGGCAGAAATAAAACTGATAGAAAAAGAACACATGTGGAGGAAACCCAAGTTCAAATCTGACTTCAAACACTTACTAGCTATGTGATCCTGGACAAATCACTTAGTCTCTACCTCAGTTTCCTCATGGGTAAAAGGGGTAGAATAAATAGCACCTACCTCCCAGGGTTGTAGTGAGGATCAAATTATTATAGTATTATAATTTTTTTAGCACTATTTATACTTAGCCAGTCCCTGGCTAAGTAAGTGCTACATAAATGTTAGGCATTACTAAGAAAATTTTCATACATACAATCATACAAACACATGCAAATTGTAGAAATTAGCATTTTTTTTAATCCGGAGAGAAAATATTTGGTGACTGAAATACAGTCAGTTAAATGTAAATATGTGGGGCAGCTAGGTGGCACAATGAATAGAGTACTAGCCCTGGAGTCAGGAGGACCTGAATTCACATCTGACCTCAGACGTTGGGCAAGTCATTAACCCCAATTGCCCTACCTTCCCCCTCCAAAAAAAGCAAAAAAAAAAAATGTAAACATATAAAGCCCTTCCTATTGTCCTATGTCTGATATCATTTTCTATTTGTTGGCAAAAAGCTAATAAAAATTAATTCATTTGTGTCAAGCTGTTGTGGGTTTTTAAATCAGTGTTCTCATTTATAAAATGTCTCTTAATATTGGTTAACTTTTATTTCGGGCCAGGACCATTAAGCATCAAGCAAATAAATCCAGCAGCAGACAGGAGAGAGACCCAAGTAAGTGCAAATTAATACATTGTAAATTGATTACCTATGTGCTGAAAACAGTAGAATCTCTCTCACTAATTAATATTCACTGAGCCTTTAATACATTCTCACCTAGTGTCAGAGATTCAGGACAACTTGGTGACCAATCCCAGTTAACTTGACCATTGAGATGGTATTTCTGCTTCCATTTCCAGAAAAAAAAATCCACATTCTTCTCCCAAGAGTATAGGCATAAAGCCAAGAAACAAACAGTAAGAGACAGAACTTCTGAAGGAATCTTGTGAGTGAAGATCTATTTACATAGTCTATGTATATAGCATACATCGCACCCCTTTACAGATAGATGGGAAGCTAAATATTTATCTTAGGGTATAGATGGCTATGTATACAGCCAGGGATGCCTCATCTTCTTGTGGCTGCCAACACTTCTTCTACTGAAGATCTTGTTGGTAGAGAGACTAATAAGAGTCCTTGGGGGAGGGGCAGTGTGATACAGAAGGTTTGGGGAGGACCCAGGTTTGAAATCCCACCTCTGACACTACTGCATGACCCTGGGCAAGTCACTTAGTATCCTTGCGTCTCAATTACTTCATCTTTAAAATGAAGGGTCAGACTAAATGATATCTAAAGGGCCTTTCCAGATCCAAGTCTACGATCTTATGGTTTTCTAGGGGATCCTCTTCTCTTCTTTCTTACACTCCCATGGCTTCATCTATCACTTTTATGCAGATGACTCCCATATCTACACCTCCCATCCTGGCCTCTCTTCTTAGGGCCAGACGCCCATCTGGGCATCTCACTGGATCTAAAACTCAACATGTCCAGAGCCAAGTTTATTATCTTTCCCCAAAAACTTCCTCCTTTTTCAGTTAATGGTATGACCCCCTAATCTTCTAATCTCCCATGTTGGGAACTTGGTGTTATCACCCGCTCTTCTCTCTCACTTCGAGTCACTATCAATCCCTATTGATTTCACTCCTCTATGATCTCTTGGATCTGTTCCCTCTTTAGTATTAGTATAGACCCTCAAGGTCCTCAAGTGCATCCCTTTGACTGAATCTAAACTTCACAGAACAAATCCCCTTATAAATAAAAGGATTTGTTAAATTTAAAACTTATGGAAGTGAATGTTGAAAACTAAAAATGAATAATTTAATAAAACATGAAAATTTTTTTAAAAGACTTTTTTCTATAAAACTTGAATTCACACCCAAGACCACACCCAAAGACCTGGAAAGCCACATGCAGCCTCAAGGCCACAGTTTCCCCACCCCTGGTATATGTTACAATAATAATAATGCTAATAATTTTATAGCACCTACTATACTATGTGCCAGGCACCATCTTGAGTACTTTACAATTATCTCATTTGATCCCTACTACAACCCTGGGTGGGAGGCACTATTTATAACCTCCATTTTACAGATGAGGAAACTGAGGCAAATAGAGTCGACGTAACTTGCCCAATTTAGTAAGTGTCTAAGACCAGATTCAAACTCAGATTTTCCTGACTCCAGGACCAGTACTTTATTCACTGCACCACCTAGCTCCCCCAATCACCACCCACCTAAACTATTACAATGGAGGCAGGCAGGTGGTGCAGTGGATAGAGTGCCAGGCCTAGAGTCAGGAAGATTCATCTTCCTGAGTTCAAATGTGGCCTCAGATAGTTACTAGTTGTGTGACTCTGAGAAAGCCACTTCACCCTGTTTGCCTTCATTTCCTCATCTGTAAAATGAACTAGAGAAAGAAATAGCAAACCACTAAGAAATGGCAAACTGCTCCAGTATCTTTGCTAAGAAAGATGGTGATGAGATGTTAACCACGTGAACTTAAGGTACAGTGTGAGACACGTGTACGTGTGTGTGTGTGTGTAAATAACCAATATGGGAATTTGACTTGCTTGATTAAGCATATATGTTATAAGGGTTTTCTTTTACTTTTTCTTTTTTAATGAGAAAAGAAATGAATAGAAAAATAGATTTTTTTTTTAATTTGGGGAGTAAAAAAGAACCACAGTGAAACCATAAGAGTAGGAATCAGTCCCTGTACTATTATGTAGGAATAACAATACTTGCCTTACCTGCCACAAAAGAACTTTTCTGAAGATCAATTAAAATAATGGATGTGAAATATTTTGAAAAACTAAAAGCATCCAGAATATATAAAGTATTAACATCATGGCCTTTCTTAATACTGTATTCAGTAAATTGTGCCATTATAGAATCTCAGATCTAGTTCAGCCCAATTATTTTACAAATGAGGAAACTGAGGCACAGAGAAGTTCTCAGGTCACAAATGGTAAGCATTGGAAGCAGGATGTAAACCCAGATCCACTGACTCCAGAGGCAGGGCTCTATCCACTGTACCCTGCTGACTCCCTGGACACTGCACTGGGAGAGCAAGAAATTGTGGTTTGGTAACTTCTCCTTATCCCCCCAGTGCCTAGCACAGTGTTCATGTAGGTATACAATAAATGTTTGTTGAATTTGATTTGGCCGCCCTGAGTTTATCTGGGGGCAATAAAATAAATGCATTTACAAGTTCACTATTGCCAGCAATGACCTCATCCATCCAGCTATTTCTGTCACAACAGGATCAGAAAAATTAAGCGTTTCTGATGCCTTGAAACAGGATCCACTCTTTGCTAAGTTAAGAAAGAGGAATGGAGAGAGAGACAGAGAGACAGAGAGAGAGGGGGGGGAGAGAGGGAGAGAGGGGGGTAGAAGAGAGAGAGAAAGGGAGAGAAAAGAGGGAGGGAGGAAGAGGAAGAGGGAGAAAGAGGGGGGAGGGAAAGGGAAAGGGAAAGGAAAAGGGAGATGGAAAGAGAGGGGAAGAAGGAGGGAAGCGGGGAAGGGACTGAGGGAAGAGAAAGAGAGAGGAGGGAGGGAGGCAGAGAGGGAGAAGGAAAGGGGGAAAGGGAGAGAGAAATGATCCTTCTCTAACTGGGAATCAACATGCCCTAGTTTATGGAGACCAAAAACGGATCATTATTGGCTTATGAAGTCTTTTTTTTTGAGTGGCTATATTAGTTTGACTGTAATTGGGTGAGAAAAGATATTTATTGTTGGCACCTAGTACAGGGACTGTAGAAAAATATCCAAGTTTCCTTTCCACAGTCAGAGTGTAATCTTATCTGTCATTCACTCCTCCTGAGACCCAGGAACAACATGGGGAAGAAAGTGTCCGGAGAGACTGCTTATCAAGGAAAGCTAATTACGCTTTCATCATATCTGTTGTATTAATTCACTTAACTTCAATTTCCCAACCTCTAAACCCCCTGAGATTTCAAAAGAACGAATTGCAAAAGATAAATAAATAATAATGCTGGAAGACGTTCGCTGCCTGCCCCTGCTCCCAGGTTTCCAGGGCTGGGGGTCGTGCACATCTGCGGAGACTTTCTGCCCTTCCGCCACCAAAAGTAACTCATGTTTTTCCGTCAGTCTTAGAAGCTCAGTAACCACACACTTCAGCAGCTATTCTTGAAGGATAAGAAGTATCTCAGCGTGTGGTATCTTCTCCTCCCACTCTCTCCCACTCATTTCTCCTGATGTGGTATATGATTCCGTGGCCACCATGCTCTAACATGAACCTTATACTCCGGTCAGGTTCTCCTTACTATTCCATGGATTCCCACCCAATGTGCTTTAACTCACCCACATCTTTGCTCACATTATTAACTTTTCTGATCCCTTCCACCAAGATCTATTTGTCAGTCAAAGCACAATTAAATCCCACTTCTTCACTCTGTCCCTCCCTCACTTCAAATATCGTAGCACTTAGAGCCTACTGTACAAAATTGTCTTCCACTGTTCTAACTCAGAAGGTTCTCAAGAACTAGACTATTAGCTCCTTTGAAAACAAGGCTTGTATTTCCCAAGTGCTTAGTACAGGGCTGTATATACAGCAGATGGTCACTAAATATTTGCTAGTTAATTGATTGACTGAATGACTCAGTCCCAAACACCCCCTCCCCCCACCTCCTTTTACCTTCCTATATAAACCCTCCAATCTTTACAGACTTTCGTGTCAGGTAGAACATAGAGCATAAATAATATAAAGATTTGGGCCACAAAATTTCCCCTTGACCCTCCTCCCACAGTAGCATATACAAAAACAGCAGTCAAGCCTCCTAAGTAATTCCAATGTCCTTGGGTCAGCATTCCTTGTGGGTTTTGCTTCATTATTCAACAACAATGTCTCCTTAGTTCTTTTCCCCAGACTCCTTCAGAATGGGATGAGCTCCACAAAGCTGGCCAGGCCCAATTCCCAAGAGACCAGGACCCACCAGGTTGACTTTTCAGGAGTTTAGGTTGCTGCCATTCCTCCTCCCCATTCTAAAAAACATGACAATGGAACAGGAATTATCCCCACTTACATGGGGCCTTCTAGGTACTCAGAGTGGGCCTCTTTCCTATGCTCTAGACCAGAATATACCTCACTGTCCCAGGTTTGAGTATATCTAAGAATTCCTGAGTCCAGAGACAGTAGCTACATTTAGGAAAGCAACTTCTTCTAACTATTCCCCATCATACACAGCACATATACCAACCAATAACATCCAGATATCTTAGCTTAGTATACTGCCTAGCTTTATTAAGCTTTTAATAAATGCTTTTTCGTTGTTGTGTAGTCATTCAGTCATGTCCAACTCTTCAAGACTCCATTTGGGGTTTTCTTGGCAAAGATACTGGAGTGGTTTGCCATTTCCTTCTCCAGTTCATTTAACAGATGAGGAAACTGAGGCAAACAAGATTAGATGACTTGCCCAGGGTCACACAGCTAGTAAGTGTCTGAGACTGTCAGAAAGACAGCCAGTAAGATGCGTCTTCCTAACTTCAGGCCTGGCTCGCTATCCACTGCACCACCTAGCAGCCCTTAATAAATGCTTTATCTATCTAAATTAATTCATTTCCACTGAAATATCATATTCTTTTGGATTTTTTTTACCTAGCCAGCAAAGTACTTGAACAAGCTGAAGAAATACTGAGTCAGAGCTTAGTTCTGCTACAGAGAAGGGAGGATTTGAAGCCATGAAAAGTAGGAGAGACCCCTGGTCTCTGTCCGAGGGGAAGGGGTTTGGACCTGTCCTCCACATGCAAGTCCCATCGCTGCTCCGAGCCCACGAGGCAGGGAGAAGAGGTCAGAGGTCAGAACAGCATTCTCTCAGGAGGACCTGGGAGCTGGCTCCCAGCACTGGCCGTGCCCATATTTGCCAAAGCTATCTGTTCCCCAAGCCATTTCTCCCGCCCCTTATCCCTCCTCATGTGGGAGGCTGCCTTATGAGGGAGCCCAGAGCTGGTTTTTCCTTTTTCAGTCACAACATTCAGGGACCCTTCTCTGCCTGCCAAAGAATTCCCTGCCCTAGCCAGGAGAAGCCTGTGTGGCTCTCAGAGGCAGGCAAGGGGAGTGATAAATTTTCCTTGAGTGAACTTCCCCTCACATCCTCCTCATCCCTGAGGAAGATAAGGAGGGCCCTTCTCAAGTGTCCTACTCTCACCCCACCTGGTTTGTCTCCCACAGCTCACCCCTCAAAAGGAGGCCCAGCAGATGCAAGGGGACGAGGAGTTTCAAAGTTTACCTTGCAGCATGCTCCTGTAGGCTGTATCCGCGATGGCGTAGATGTGGGGTGGCATCTCATGCCTCTTCTTTCCTTTGTACATGTCAATAATCTTCTCTGAATAAATGGGCAGGTGTTTATAGGGATTGACCACAACACAGAACAGGCCAGAATATGTCTGTCAGATGAAAAGTCAGATGTCTGTGCTTACTCCAAGATATTCACAAACAGCAAATACATGAGAAAAAGCAGCTCAGTTCTAGTATTATATGAGAAACCCTTCCATATAACAACAGCGTTGGGGCGGCTAGGTGGCGCAGTAAATAGAGCACTGGCCCTGGAGTCTGGAGGACCTGAGTTCAAATCCAGCCTCAGACACTTAACACAAAAACTAGCTGTGTGACCTTGGGCAAGTCACTTAACCCCAACTGCCCCTCCAAAAAGCAAAAAAAAACCCCAAAAAACAGTGTGAAACTGGAAGGATTAACACCAGCTTGATAAACCAAGGAATAAAGGCTTGTTGAATAAATGAATGAATCAATATTCATTCCTTTAAATTGTAAGCTCCTTGAGGACTGGGACTATCTCTTGATTTTCTTTGTACCTTAGCACAGTGTCTGTGCTAAGTGGACACTTAATAAATGTTGATTGATTAATTGAATACTATTAGTCTTTTACTGTATGTTAATGGTTATGTTGGTTGGTTGGTTAATGTTTCAGGAGAGAAGATGTGACCTATCATCTATCTGAATCCAGGTAATAAAGAACCATGTAATAATAGTGTTCTTCTCTGCCTCCTGTTACCATAGTGTCTTCATTCCCGTAGCTGTTATCCCATTTCCCAACACTGTTGGGAGGCAAGTGGAGGAGACTTAAATAATACTCTAACTCTCATGTTAGAGACTGAGAAAAGCGATCAACAGAGATTGTAAATGACTTCCCTAAAGTCACACGGTAAGTTGTAGGAAGTGGTCAGAATGCCACTTTTGCTCTTTTGCTCAAAAATCTTCAATAGCTCCCTGTTGCTTCTTAAATAAAGTGTAATCTTCTCTGCCTAATATTCAAAACCTTCTAAAACATTATCTTTCCAGACCTCTCTCATCTTATTCCTTCACACATACTATTGTATGCTCAACTTCCTGTCTGTTTCCCAAAGATGTACTGGTCTTTTATCCTTCTGTGTTTCACTTAAGCTATTTATATCTGAAAAATCTTCCCTTACCTTTTTCTGTTGAATTTTTACCTGTTTTCAAAGTCCAACTAAAATGCCACTTTCTCCAGAAAGCCTTCTCTTATCCCTTTACATAGCACTGTTTTGTAAATATATGTTTAAGTATATATATATATATATGCATATAAATATATTATATGTATATTATGCATTATTGTACCTATATATTATGTGTGTATCATATTATATATTTATGTCTATAAATATGGATACACACATACACACAGTTGTGTAATATTGTCTGCTACAAATATGTTTTGGGATCTTATCTCTCCACTAGACCATCAGGTCCTCAAAGCCAAGATCCATGGGGATCATTTCTGATCTAAACGTCATATAGGTAGCTTGGTAGCTCAGTAGATAGAGTGGTCCTGAAATTAGGATGATCTGGGTCCACTTTTGATCTCAGTTATGTAGTTATGTGACCCTGGAAAAGTCATTTCTCAGTCTGCCTCAATTTCCTCATCTGTAAAACTGGAATAATAATAGCGTGTACTTCCTAGGGTGGTTGTCAGGATCAAATGAGATACTATGTGTAAAGTAGTCTGAAAACATTAGAGCATCACATCAATTCTATCTAGTACTGTTATTACTTCCCCAAAGCCAACCTACTTGGATGTTTAGCACATAGAAAGCATTAAACATATATTTATGGATTGTTCATGGATTGAACCAGTCCTGAAAAACAAGTCCTTTAGACTTAGATTCAGAAGATATTAGGTTTGAATCCTTGTTCTGATTCTTACTGGGTGACCTTGTATATACATCACTCAGTTTCCTCTCTGGTAAAATGAGAGGGTTGGGCTGAATGATCCATAAGGTCATTTCTAACCCATATTCTGTGAAGCCCTGATGATCTGAATCCTGATCACATCATCTAGCCCTCAGGCTACCTGCTCTCTAGCTAAGGAATTAAATGCATGTGTCTGAAAACTGAAGAACGCTCATGAGATTCATTCCTATGTTTGGCAAAGATGTCCATGATGCCAGAGGAATGCTCTCTAAAATGGCGGCCTTAGCATTCATTTATAACATAAGCCATTAACATTCATTTTCCCATTAGGGAGAATAGGGGCAATGCCAATATGAGACTTCTCTAATGGTTAGGGCTTGGGATGACCTCTTGGAGACAACCCAGGTATAAGTTCATGATGCCAGACCAGAAGTTAAGTTCTTTCTTCTTTTTAGGCAGCTAGTAGTTTAGGGGATAAAACTTTGGCTCTAGTCAAAACCAGTCTCAGATACTTCCCAGCTGTGTGACCCTGGGCAAGTTACTTAACCTCTCTTTGCCTTAAATGTAAAATGAAGGTAATAATAGCTCTTCCCTCACAGGATTGTTATGAAGATCAAATGAGCTATTTGTAAAAGTGCTTAACGCAGTGTCTGTGTTAGCACATAGTAGGTGCTATGTAAATGTTTATTCCCTTAATTGGTCAATGATTGGTGGTTTGAGGCTGTCTGGATCTGGCAGGGGAACAAGAGGGGATGTCCAGCCTTGTTCTCTAAAAAGATGAACCAAATTCCAAATGTCCTTCTTGGCCAAGCCTGAATCCCTACCTCCTCCATGAAATCCCTACCTCCTCCCTGACTTTCCTAGCTGATCATTTTTTTCCCCTTTCCCTAGATCCCTGTGGAACATGGACTCCATAGTAGATAATCACACTTGAATATACAGTACAGCATGTTTTGTTCTTCCCCAGTTATTTCATGGGCATGAATCTTGTTTCCTACCAAGATCACAAGCTCTCCCGGGCAAAGGGGCTTGTCTATTCCTTCTTTTTTTTTCCTCTGCCTCCCTGGCACTTGGCAGAGTGCTGAGCACACAGTGGACACTTGATAAATACTTCCTAATTTGATGTGAATCTAATTAGACAGTGCAGATTGCAACAAGTCTAGGTCAGGGCCATTCCTCTTTTTTTTTTTTTTTTTTAATAAATCTGGCAATGATGCTATCACTGTGTAAATTCACTGGGATTTGATCTTCTTTTAATTAGGTTATAATAGTAGTTGATTAATTTTTCCTCTCCCCTCCCCTCACACAATTATCTTCTTCTGTGTCTACATCAGGACATCAGCTGCCATGTCCTTTCTACCTCCAAGGGTTATTGTCCTGGCAGGCATTTGAGCGGGCACCTTGCCATGGGCAGGTTTCAAACATCAGCCCAAGGATTTCCCTCTTGTGACCATATTAGGAAGAAGTTGAAGTTTTCCTGGACACTTTATATAGTAAGCCAACAAACCCCAGAGCCATGTCTGTTAGGAGAGTTGGCTGGCTGGTGCTGTTGCCCTCAGCAGGAAGCAGGAGCCAGAATCCATTGATGGTCCTATTCATGATACCTTTACTTTCCTGCCATGCTGGGAAGACATACATTCCCAAAATGGCTAAGCCAATTCTTGCTCAGAATGTTCAGTTTTCCTGGCAAGTATCTTGGAAGGAAGGCATTTCTTGCCCCATCCCCTAAGAAGAATAAACAACTGAAAGAATGTTCTCTTGTATTCACTGAGGAGTTCAGTCTTCATAGAGAAATATGGAGTATAAAGAATAAGGATATCCAGTTTTTTCTTTATGCTGCTCCTCTCTTCCTGAAGTGTACCTCCTTTCTCCAACTCTCAAAAGTCTATCTCCAAGGAACTGTTCTAGTCCTACCTTTTTTAGAAAGCCTACTTCCAACTCACTTTTGACCTCTTCTTCCTCTGTAATCTCATGATTAAATGACAGAATTGTAAAGTTGGATAAGAGGCTCTAGTTCCAATTATACTCAAACCACAAATTCCTAATAAGTGAACATCTAGACTCTTTTTGAAGACCTATAGAGATAGGCAACTTATTATCTACCTGGAGCATCTCATTCCATTTTTTTTTGATAGCTCTAAAAGTTCCTCACAGCTTATCACCTCATTGTTTTTAATGGGTTTATGTGTGATAACATCTTCCCAATTCAATTATAAGAAACTTGAGGACAGGTACCAGGTCTCACGTTTATACCTATTCACAGTACCTAAGACAGCTCTAAGCATATATTGAGCACTTAGTAAATATTTGTCAAATGACTTGCTGGCTCAGAAAAAATGTGAAAATAAAGCTGCTGTCTGAATGACCATGTGGTATAGTGGGAAAAGCCCTAAACACAGAATGTAAAAAACAAAAATTATTGATGCTGGAGAGGCTATAGGAAGGCAGTTAAACTAATACATTGTTGGTGAAGCTGTAAATTAGTCCAACCCTTCTGAAGAAAAAATTGAACCTCTATCCCCAAAATCCTTAAATTGTACATACCCTTTAACCCACCCATTCCACGACTGGGCATATATGCCAAGGAGATCAAAGAGAAAAAGGTCCCATGTGTACAAAAATATTCATATCTAAACTTTTTTTGTGTTAGCAAAAAACTGGAGAGGTGACATGGAGAGAGCCTGCCTTGGAGTTGGGAAACCTAAGCTTCACTCCAGAGGCCTAAAAAGGAAACATTATTAAATATGCTTCCCTCATCTTACAGAAAGATGGTAGACAAAGGATGGGGAAGTTTGGATTCAGTCAAAGGGCCGCTCTTGAAGACCTAGAGGGCCACATGTGGTCTCAAGGCTACAGGTTCCCCACCCCTGTATAGGTGTAGAATGAGGCATATATGGCCCCTGCATTGACTTGTTTTGCTTAAATAGGATTCTTTGTTATTAGAAAGGGTTTGGGAGAGGAAGAAAATTATTGGAAACATAAAAAAGAACATCAATTAAACATTTATTAAGAGAAGAAAGAAACCTGTCTTGGGAGTCAAGACTTGGGTTCTGAGTTTGTGCTAACTTACCCTATGACTTTGAGTCAGTGACTAACCTCCTCTCTGGTTCTCTCTGTAAAATGGAGTCTCTGGCCTAATGAACTCCAAGGTCCCTTTCATTTCTAAGATTTGAAGAATTCAGCTAATGCTAGCAAAAGGCCCATAGCTCTAAGCTCACCTTGCAGAAAGAATAAAAGTTTCTTCATTATCAAAAACAAAGTATGATTCACCTTGGCAGTTTAGCTGCAAGAAACAGGATCACCTTGCAAGCTCACTTATGAAAAGTTTTTGCTTTGGGGCAGCTGGATGGCTTGACCTGTACCTTCTTTCTCCCTTCATGGCTAACAGATTCTATTAAGTGATTAAATCAACTGGAAAGGAAAGGTCTAAGAGCAAGATCATCACATGGTTTGAAAGGCTTTAATCTAATCTACCCAGGGAAGCGGAGCAGGAATTTGGGGTGTTTAATTACATTTTCATCTATGACTGGAAAGATATTTTAGGAACTGTATTTTATGTCTCTTCATCTTTGTGCAAGTCCCATAATTTTTCTGAGTCTATTTTCATCCCAAGTACTGTTTTCAAGTACAGAAGCTCATAAAGAGATATAAATTTCCGTTTAAGCCTCTAATGGAGACGACATGCATTTGAAAAAGATTTATGGACCCAGGGAACCAAATTTGCTTCTCAGTTCTTTCATGTTTGGGGGCTATAAATGTTTTCTCTGCATCAGCAGCTCAGGCTAGTGTTTTGTTTTGTTTTTTAAATAAAAGACCTTTCTATCAAGGCAATTTTCTTCCGATCCTTTTCCAAAATTTTTGGTTGGTTCATATTCCTCGACAACAAATCTGAAATTTTCTTCAGGCAAAATGCAAAATACAGACTCTATAATGGCAAAATGAAGTCATTGATTACGTGGGGGAAAGTCTGTTGCTTCTTCATCTAGCTCAGTGGTTCTCAACCTTCCTATGCCACAACCCTTTAATACTTGTATGTGGGTGTGTCTGCATGTGAGCGGACCGACCTGGAGACAGATAGAGGAGCGCGGTGTCTCCCTAAGACCATTGGAAATACGTGTTTTCCGATGGTCTTAGGTGACTCCTGTGACCCCTGTAAAAGGGTCGTTCGACCTCCAAGGGGTTGTGACACACAGGTTGAGAACTGCTGCTAGCTAAAGGCTACCCATCCTTCAAGTCCCAACTCAAGTCTCATTCCCAGTGACTCCAGCTAACACTGAGCTCTCTTCTCTCTTGCACATAGTGATAAAATCTTAAGAGGTAGAATGGGCCACCCAGTTCAACTCCTACTGAAAAATTGAATCCTATTATGTGGTCATGGAACTTCCCTAGAGGACAACAAAGCAACAGGGTATTGGGATGGGCGGGTGTGTGTGACTGTGGGGAGAAACAAAGGCCTGGACTAATGGACACTGTCTACCATGGAGATTTATTTATCCCACTTTGGCAAGTTCCTTCAAGAAGAAAATGTCCTCATGAGTCACAGTTTCCCCTGGAGTCTGGCTATTATAGGTGAAATCTGATCTCTCCTGGTGATACAAGTAGGTCTCCAGAGCAGAATGACTTAGGAGTTTGGGTTTTCTCCAGGGTAACATGATGTAGTGGAAAG
This sequence comes from Pseudochirops corinnae, assembly GCA_028646515.1. Taxonomy (NCBI): domain Eukaryota; kingdom Metazoa; phylum Chordata; class Mammalia; order Diprotodontia; family Pseudocheiridae; genus Pseudochirops; species Pseudochirops corinnae. Next base: position 137,062,070 of record CM053590.1, read on the forward strand.
AGCATTGCCCAGTCAGGGCATCTGGGTTTATACCCTGGTTCTCATTCTTAATAGCTGTGTGATCAATCATAGACAAAGCATGACCTCTTTGAGCCTCAATTTCCCTATGTGTAAAATGGGAAGGTAACTATTTATACTACCTACCTTACAAAAGCTATTGTGGGAAAAGTGCTTTATTAAAAGTTAATACTGATACTGAGTAAAGTGAGTAGAACCAGGAGAACATTACACCCAGTACCAATATTGTACGATGACCAGCTTTGATAGATTTAGCTCTTCTCAGCAATGCAACGATCGAAGACAATTCCAAAATCCTCATGATGGAAAATAACATCCACATCCAGAGAAAGAAGTAAGGAGTCTGAGTGCAGATTGAAGCAGACTGTTTTCTTTTTATTTGTTTTTTATTTCTCATGGTTTTTCCTTGTTCTGATTCTTCTTTCAAAATATGACTAATGTGGAAATATGTTTGATTTTTTTTGGAGGGCAGTTGGGGTTAAGTGACTTGCCCAAAGTCACACAGCTAGTAAGTGTATCAAGCATCTGAGGCCAAATTTGAACTCAAGTCCTCCTGACTCCAGGACTGGTGCTCTATTCACTGTGCCACCTAGCCACCCCTGGAAATATGTTTAATATGATTGTACATGTACAGCTTATATCAGATTGCATGCCATCTTGGGGAGGAGGGTGGAAAGGAACGGAGAAAAATTTAGAACTCAAAAATCTTATAAAAGTGAATGTTAAAAACTAATAATAAATAAGTAAATTAATTTTTTTAAAAGAAGTTAATGTCACGTAAATATAAATTTTATTACTAGAGGGGCATTCTCTGTAGATCCCATAATGGCCCTCAACTATTTCTCATGATAGCCTAGCTTCCAGGTCGTCAAGCTCAAATCAGGATAATCTTTTTCAAGGAAGGTTGCAAAAAGCTTATGATGTTCTTCCTTCTGTGATTATCTCTAATTTCTCCTGCAAATATTGCCTTGGTCCACAGTTGTCTGTGTGTTGTCATCACCACTGAACTGTGAATGCCTTGAGACTGGAGACTGTGTCCCCAGCACTCACCACAGTGGCTAGAACATGGTAGATGCTAGATAAATGGTTGTTGATTGACTTGTTGACTGTAAAGAGAAACCAAAGCCACTAGCTTCCTCGTCCCTAAGCCTAAGTAAATGGAAGAAAGTAATGCTACCTGAGGCTGTCAAGTTTGGGAAGACACTGGGATTCTCCCTGATGTCTGCCTGGCTAGCCCCAAAGGCCCCCACAATTCCCCCAAAGGACTAGAAAGAGTACTGTCTTAAGACCAGGAGAAGCCCTCCCCAGGGTACTTACATAAATAAGTCCTGAAAAGTATCTCTCCCTCAGGTTATGTAACACAGATGCTTCATTAAGGCAGGTCAATTCTGCCATATCTTCCACTTTGGAGAATTTGGGGGGATTCATCTTCTGGATGTCATCTTTGCCAACTGTGATTTTCTTGCCGTTCTCGGCCAGCTCCACAACCACTTCATCCCCTTTCTCCTCTTTGATGCTTGCAGCTTCGAAGCCCTGCTTCTCTGAAGGGACCCATACTAGTCTTTTGGCTGACCAGTCGGCCTGGGCCACTGGGTTATTGATGAAGTTTTTGTCCACGAAGAGGAACTTCTCATCATCACTGAGCTGACCTTTCTGTGCCATGGTGTCTCAGCAATCACCTGGGAAACAAGCAAAATGTAGTCTGAATCAGTCTGGGTTGAGGCATGACTTGCGAATCAACTCCCCAGCATTTGTTGAGAATGGAGTTATTGGTTGTGAAGACAACTTACCACCCACCAATCCTTATTGAACAATACTTATACAATGCCTGTGAGTGGAAAGGCCCCAAAGCTGTGTTCCTAGGGTCACACACAGGACCTTGACCCATGAAGTCAAGAACTTACTTATGTTGCATTCCTCCTACCCCCAATGCTCAGTGCAGTGGCTGATTTGTAGTAATTGGGTAGAAGGAGAAGGGGAGGCTGGGAAAATATAGTCTTACTATAGCTCCAAATGGAACAGTATTAAAAGCTAAGGAATGAAGGTCATAGGAGCATGAGAACATAAGGACTTTAGAGGACATTTAGTCTATCCCTCTTGCTTCAAAGAAAAGGAAACAGGGTCAGAACAATTAAGTGACTTAATTATCACAGGCAGTTAAATGTGAAATGTAGGATTTGAACTCAGTTCTTTTGACTTTTTCCACTATACCATGCTGTGTTAGAGGGCACGGAGAAGGCAAGGGCTCTGCCTCCCACAGGACCGTAAGATCCTAACTTTAGAGTTGGAAAGGAATTTAGAGGTCAACTAGTCCAACCCTTTTATTTTAGAGTTAGGACATGGATGCAAAAGTGTAGGAGTTTGGCTGAGAAAAATAGCATGAAAACTTGTAGGGATGGTAGGTAGAGTCTAGTAAAGATTTAAGGATTGGGAGAAATAGACACATTTCTTTTTTTTTTGTACCTAACTTTTTATTTAATAAAATGTAGTTACTAATTATATTGGAAGAAATAAATAGGACAAACATGAAACAAGCATCTCACATGCACGTGGAATGCTCTCAAAAATTAATCTTGCATCAATTCATAAAATCTGATCAATTAAAAAATGCAGAAATTATAATGCTATGAAATGTTCTAAAACTATTAAAATTATTAAATATAAAAAATCCATATAGCTTTCTTTCAGCAAATCAGAGCACATAAAGAAAATCGATTTTTAACTATGATTTCAATGACCAGAATTGATGAAAATAATTTTGCCATGTTGTAATAGATTTATTTGATCATAAAAACTTAGTTTTTATCTACAATCATTTGACAACTTCTTTTTTGGTTACTAAGTTTTTTTTATTACTTTATTCATTAATGGCAAGATTAATACCTTTTCTTCAAGGTAGATAAATCCAAGGCTTATTATCCCTGCCTAAAACAAAACTTTTGAAAGTCTTGTGGCAAAACTACTGGTAATAATATCCTTTACACATGTGACTTCAAAAGAGGAAGGATGTTTTCCTTGTTGGACAGAAATTGGCACTGCTAGTCACCAGTATCATCAGGGTGCCAGTATTAACTTTGATGAAGTCAGTGATCCTGACAATTTCTATTTTTTAAATTAATTTATTTTGACATGTTTTCATTTTAGAGTTAGATAATTAAGGCCCAGAGAAATTAAGGTCAAACAGGTAAGGAGTGACAAAGCCGGGATGTGAATCGAGGTCCATTGATTCTAAATCCAGTATTTTTTCCACTGTACCACACTATCACAAATGTATGAAAAGGTATGATAGAATATTAATAGAACCAAGTCATAAGACATGCCATAGCTATGCTGTCAGTAAAAATACGCTTTTTGATCCAAATAGAAGATAAATTAAAACTGATTTTTTTTCATTTAATATAATTCTTTTCTATTCAAGACTATCCTCTCTGGTTGCCTAAAATTCTGGAATTTTTTATAGTTCCTGACAGTTTGTTTTCCAACATTCATTATTAGAAATAATTATTTGTATAAATATCTTTTGTTAAACTTACTGAAATTTTCCTTCTACCCCTCTCCCCCACCATGAAATTCATTTATAAAGAAAACTACTGTTCTCCCAGAAAGATGTATTTTTTTTTTATGGATGTAAAAAATTAGACAAAAAAACGAGAATGTAAAGAACTTTTTTCTTCCCCATGTTCAATCTTTTAGTTTCAGAAGAGGAAAAAATAAGATGAAAGTTATGGAATCACAGAATTTTAAACAGAAGGGACTGCCATTTGCCCAACCCACACCAGAAAGGAATCCCCACTAGAACCTGACAGGTATGTGGTCATCCAGCCTCTATTTCATGACCTCCAGTGAGGGAAAACTCTCCATCTAGATAGGGCCATTCCATTTCTGGACAATTCTAATTGTTAGAGAGATTTTCAGAACTTCAAGGTTAAATTTACCTTTTTGTAATTTCTACCCTTTGAGGACAAAACAAGTCAAATTCCTTTTTCACGTTAACAACCCTTCAAATGCTTGAAGACAGCTATTATATCTATAGGAGTTTATTCTTTGGTAACCAAATCAAGAAGTGATCACTGATTCAATGACCTACGCTAAGTAGCTAATTGTCAAATTTATACTTCTCCCCTTGACCTATCATCCTTAGTCCCACATCTCCACTTGGATGTCCCTTAAGTATCTCCAGCCTAACATATCCAAAAGAAAACTCATTATCATTTCCCCTAAACCCACTCCTTCTCCACACGTCTTTTTTCCTATTGAGAGCACTATTATCTTTCTAGCCATCCAGGTTTGCAACTTCAGAGTTATCATTGACTCTTTCTCCCCTTTACTGTAACTCCCCTTATTACCTCCCCAATACCTCTCACATCTATACCTTTCTCTCCTTTCTATCTATAGAGTTGCCACCCAGTTCAGGCCCTCATCACCTCTCACTAAGGCTATTAGAATAGTCTCAAAATTGAACTCTCAGCCTTCCATTTCTCCTCTCTCTAATTCACCCACTACAGTTTCCAAAATAATTTGCCTAAAAGGATTCATATATACAAAAAATGTTAATAGCAACTCTTTTTTGTGATGGCAAAGAATTAGAAGCCTAGGAGATACCCATCAACTGTGGTATGACTGAACAAGTTATGGTACATGAACTTGATGCAACACTATCGTGCTGTAAGAAATGATGAAGTGGGAAGGTTAAAGAAAAATCTGACAAAATTTGTATGAATTGATACAAAGTGAAGTAAGCAGAATCAGAACAATGCATACAGTAACAGTAACACTGTCATGATAATCAGCTTTAAAAGATTTAGTAACTCTGATCACTGAATAACAAACTATAATTCCAAAGGACTCATAATGAAACACTCTATCCACCTCTGTAAAGACAGCTGATGGATTCAGAGTGCAGAATAAAGCATATTTTCTTCTCTTTCCCTTTCTTTTTCTTTCTTTTTTTTGGGACATGGCTAATGCAGGAATTTGTTTTGCATGTTTCACATATTTGTAATGGGGTTTGTTTTTCTTGCCTTCTCAATAGGAGGGGGAGACGGAAAGAGAAAGAATCTGGAACTGAAAATAGAAAAAAATTAAATCTAAAAAAATTAAAAATGAAACAAAAAATAGTCTTTATAAAGCATAAGACTGACTCTACTCAAGAATCTTCTGTGACTTTCTATTGCTTCTATGATAATGAAATAAACATCCCTCAATTTGACATTTCAAGCCCTTCGCCATCTGGCTCCCGCCTACCTTTTCAGGCTTATTCTACATTAATCTCCTTCATACACTCTACATCTGGCCTATTTTTTGTTTGGCATTCCATTTCTGGCCTTTCTGTCTTTATATAAACATGCCTGGAATACACTTCATCTTCATCTCCACCCTACTCCCCACCCCCAGGATTCCTAGTTTATGTCAAGGCTCAGTTCAGGTGCCATTTTCTAATGGTAAGTCTTTCTTGATTATTCTAGTTGTTTGTGCTGTCTCTCTCCTCAAATTGTCATCTATACACTTATGTGTTTACACATAGAATGTAAGTTCCTTGAGGGCAAGGAGCCCTTTTCTTTAATCTTTGTATTTCTATGGTCTAACATAGCACCTTGTACCTAATAGGCACTTAATAAATGATTGTTAAATTGGATTGGATTTCAACTACCTCCTGGACATCCCTATAGAGATGTCCTCCTGTCACCTCAAACCCTGCATGTCAAAAATTGAACTTATCACCTCCCCAAGAACTCACCCCTTCTGAATCTATTTCTACTAACGGCAAACCCATTCTTCCACTGGAGATCAAGCTCTGAGGGTCATTTTTGGATTTTCCTCTTCCTTCACCTCCATATCCCATTATGCTGCCAAATTCTACTAATTCCATTTCCACGTTTCTTATATTTGTGCCTCTTCCCGCACTTTTCCAATCATCCTCACTTCAATCACTCTAAATATCTACTTATCTCTCACCTAGTTTTTGTTATAGCTTTCTATGTGAATTCGCTTCCTCCAGTCTTTTTCCTTTCCAATTTGCCCAAAGTAATCTTCCTAATTCAAGGAATTAGGAACACATCATTCTTATGTTCATGACATTCAAAACCTTCCATAATCTGACTACAATCTATTTTTTCATCCTTATTTCCTACTGCTGCCCTTCACAAAAATCCAGTCAATTAAAGTGCACTCCTGATTCTCTGATTTCATCTACCCTTCATACTTTTGTGCACACTGCCCCCTATGCCTGGGACAGTATTCTCTTAGCATCTGAACCATTCTTTTTATCTATATGCAACTTCTTTCACAAAACTTTTTTCTTTTAACTATGAGAGTTTTCTTCTTTCTCAAACATCTCATAACACTTTTCATTTGGGCCACACCTCTGTATGTATCTTAGGATCTTTTTGTTATTTCTATATTTGCCATATCTCCTACTAGAAATTATAAGCTTCATTGTATCTTATTTCATTTTTGAAATCAAGTTTGAAGTGTTGTGATTTGTATCACACAGAGCAAGTGCTTAAGAAATGTTTATTGAATTGACTTGAACCTTAAACATATATTTATATTGGGGATTGTTTTTTCTGTTCTGGACCTCTTTTGCACTCTGGTGAAACGCTATGGACGTCTCAGAATAATGTTTGTAAATAATTAAAAGAAATGCTGAATTTCAGTTAGAAATGAGCAAAAACAGGGGTGGATAGGTGGTGCAGTGAGTAGAGCACCAGTCCTGGAGTCAGGAGGACCTGAGTTCAAATATTGCCTCAGACACTTAACACTTACTAGCCTTGTGAACTTGGGCAAGTCACTTAACCCCAATTGCCCTTCCAAAAAAATAAAAAATAAAAAAATAAATTAGCAAAAATAAAGATGTAATTTTTTTTTTCCTATCTAGGGTCACAGATCCCCTGAAATCCATTCATTGACCTTTTAGGTGTCTGTGATTCCCATATTAAGAACCCCTTCCTTAGAGGATATTTTACTTTATCCAACAGCCTATCAACAAATTTCATATGATGTTTAGTGATCATGCTTCCTGCTACAGATGATACAAGGAAGTATAAAATACATCTCTACCCTCAAAGAACTTGCAATCTAGTTGTAAAGTTTAAAAAAACTGTCTTCCTTTGCTAGATCTATTCTACCCCTTAAACATGGATATCTCCCAAGTCTCTTCTCTCTGTCCACTTTCACCCTTCATGAGCTCCTCTGCTCTCAAGGATTCAATCACTTCCTCTGGCTGCCAAGTATGTGTATACAGATTTCATCTCTTATCAGAATTCCAGTTTTGCATCTCTAACCACCAGTACTACTGCTTGTGTCCACTGCCATAATTTCCATCAGGGTGTCCATCAGTACCTAAACTCAGCATGTTTAAAACAGAACCCAGCATCTTCCCTAAATCCTTCCCTCTTCCAAACTTCCCTTTCTGTTTCTGTTGAAGGTGCCAATAGTCACCCAAGGGTATAATCCTTCTGAGATTACTCTTTTTCTGATAAGTGAGTTTTCCAAAAGAAAACTAATGAGCATTCCCCCATAAACCCATCCCTTCTCCAAACGTCCCTATTTCTGTTCAGGGTACCACCATGTTTATAGTTATCCAAATTTGCAAGCTCAAGAGTTATCCTTAACTCTTTCCCTCCTTTACCACCACCCCCATACTCAATCAATTGTCAAATCTTGTTCCTTCCTCCACAACACATCTAACATTCATAGTTGGATTCACCCCATCTCTAGTCCCCTAGTCACTAATCTACGTCAGGCCTTCATCACCTGTTTCCTGGCTGGTCGTAACAGTCTCTTTAATTGGTTTCCCTGCTTCCTCTTTCCAATTCATTTTTCATACATCTGCCAAACTAATCTCAAACTGCCTTGTATCTTCTTCCACTTATATGACTAGAAGTGTACCGGTAAATGTTTAACAACCAGCAATTTGGGAGAGAAAAAAAATGTACCCACAACATTACTAAATTTAATCTGCGTTATTAACATTTTATCTATCACTTTCTTAATTCTAGGCAATCAACAAAACAATAAATGCAAGCTCTGATTTGTAACATTTGCCAATTTCCAAGGTGTAAATGCTCACACTAAAAATTTAACAATTGGCTCTAGCCATTTGGTACAAGCTGGCTACAGCATACCACTGGATAGGAACCATGCCTATCACTTTCTTTGTTAGGTTTTTTTGTTGTTATTGTTTTGCTTTTTGGAGGGGTGAGGGCAGGGCAATTGGGGTTAAGTGACTTGCCCAAGGTCACATAGCTAGTTTGTGTGTTCAGTGTCTAAGATCAAATTTGAATTCAGGTCCTCCTGATTTCAGAGCTGGTACTCTATTCACTGCACCACCTAGCTGCCCCCCTATCACTTTGTTTAAAACACTAAGACGTTCCCTATTTCCTTCAGTATAGAATGCAAGTGTCTTGGCTTGCTATTTAAGCATATTAACAATCTGACTCCAACCTACCTTTTCAGTCTTATTTTACAGAGTGTGTCCCAAAGGTTTTACAGTGGTTTTAAATAATTTAAAACTACCAAGACCTTTGGGATACTCCACCTGCACTCTCCGTTCTGGACCACTAGCTGGTCCTTGAATTCAAAATTTCCCCTGCCCTCAGCCACATAGTCTCTGTCTAGAGAGGCAGCACCGTGTAGTAGAAAGAATGCTGACCCTGGAGCCACACAGCCCTGGGTTTCATAATAATAACATAATAATAATATTTCATAATAATAATAACTAACATTTCTATAGCTTTTACTATGTGCCCGGCACTGTGCCAAGCACTTTACAACTATTATCTCATTTGATCCTCACACCAACCTGGGAGGGATTTGCTATTGTTATCTCCATTGTACAGATGAGAAAACTGAGGCAAACAGAGGACAGAGGAAGCAATACAAGGACACTTTCAAGGTCTCTCTGAAGAACTCTGGACATGAGAGAAACTGGCAAAGGACCACCTTGCATGGGGTGTGGGGTGACTGCATCAAAGAGGGCACTGTACTCTATGAACGAAACAGAATTGTAGTAGCTCAAAGGAAATGTGAGATGCACAAATATAGAGATATCTTCACTCCAAATGTTCATGTGGACTATTTCTGCCTGACCTGTGGTAGAGCCTTCCAGGAGCATGTGAAACTAATCAGCCACAGTCGGACACACTGTACCTGACTCCAACATAGTGATGTCATTTTGGTTTTCTTTGGGAATGAAGGACAACAACCAGTTCTAGTCACATAGTTAGTAAATGTTTATGGAGAGAGCCTCAGATGTGGTACCAGAGAACTTGGTTTCCAGTCCTGATTGGGCCACTTAGACAAGGGCCTTTGGGTCTTAGTTTCCTCATCTATAAAATGAGATGGTTGCACAAGATTTCTTCTATGGTTCCCCCTGGTTCTAAATCTATGATCCTATGAATTGGGTGAAATTGAATTGTTAAAGCAAGAAAGGATCTTGGAGATAACTTAGTCATTGAATCTTGAAACTTTAGAGCCAAGAGACCTCAGAGGTCATCTGCACTGTACTTGGTATATAGGAAATACTATGTAAATATTATTTATTTATAATATTGTTATTACTATCTGGTCAAATCCTTTCATTTTTTTTCTTTTTGGAGGAGGGAAGGCTGGACAATTAGGGTTAAGTGACTTGCCCAAGGTCACACAGCTGGTTTTTGTGTCAAGTATCTGAGGCTAGATTTGAACTCAGGTCCTCCTGACTCCAGGGCCGGTGCTCTGTGCCACCTAGCCACCCCAATTCTTTCATTTTTTAAATTAGGAAACCAAAGTCCAGAGAAATGAAATTATCTAATTCAAGGAAATAGAGCTGGTCAGGGGCAGAACCAAGATTCAAACTCTGGTGTTCTAATTCCCAAATCCAATGTTCTTTCCATAACAGTATCTTCCTGTCTTTATCCTATCAATCAGTCAAAAAGAAGTTCTTAAACACTTACTCTCTTCTTGGCAGCATACTAGTTTTACAGCAGAAAGAAAAAAAAGTGATTAACACAAGGCAGCACAATGTTGGGTTCCAGAGAGGAAGCACTACAAGGATTCAAAAGGCAGGAGAAATCATTTTAGTCTTGGGGTGATCAAGGCTTTACAAGGGGAGAATAATTCGAATTAATTCTTGTAGGATGGAGAAGATTTAGGTGGATAGAGAGAAGTACGGCAGGCATTCTGAATGGGAATGGAAGGAGCAAAAGATATGTTTGGAGGATAATGAGTAGGCCAGGCATCGTTCAGATACTTAGGATAGATGTGGGCCTGAGATGTGGGGCTTTTCACATACAAACTGGATTCATTCCAGAAGAAAATTTTCTTGGACTCTAACTATGGGAGGTAGAGCCTCTTCTGCCAACATATTCCAACTCCATATCTTGTCTTCCAAGAATGGTCATCCAGAATGAGAATGTGTGACAATCAAGACACATTATATAGCTCATATGCATACTTTAGCAAGAAATATTCCAGGGGTTATTTTTGAAGTTGGAATGAAGAATTTGGTTCTTATCACAAAAATCAGTGTCCGTCTGTGTCCCCCCTATACAACTAGAAAGAAAGCCAATAGATTGAGGATGTGACACATGAATATTGTTGGCAATGTTAGAAAGGACAAATTCAGAGAAACAGAAATATATATGAATTACTAGGCATTGGTACATGCCTGTGATCCTTGCTACAAGAGGAGACTGAGGCTAGTGGATCACTTAAGTTTGGGAATTCAGAATTGTAGTAGAGGTATCTGGCATCAAAATGGTGAACCTCTGAGAATGGGGGTGGGGCAGGGGGCAGCACCAGGCTGCCTAAGGAGAGTCTAACTAATCCAGATTGAGAATGGAGGCCAATGTTCCTGCACCAATAAGCAGAGGGATTGGGCCTATGAGTGGCCATTGTACTTTCAATGTAGGCAAGATAGGGAGACCTGGTCTCAAAATTTAAAAAAAAAAAAGAATTGTATAAACTGTTGCTGACTGAAGACAGCAGATGTCAACAATATAGATAATAATCTTAGTAATATAAATAAAAACAATACTAAAATTCAACTGACTGGGGCAGCTAGGTGGTACAGTGAGTAGGCCCTGGAGTCAGGAGGACCTGAGTTCAAATCCGACCGTGTGACTTTGGGCAAGTCACTTAACCCCAACTGCCCTCCAAAAAGCAAAAAAAAAATTTTTTTTTAATTCAGCTGATTTCAGATTGGAGGAATTGAGCAATACTGTTTTCAGACAGCACATGACTATCTTTGTAAAGAGTTAGAGGACCATGGGTATTGAATCCTACATACCCTATCAGTCATGAGGTCAATTTATTTTGCTTAACTATTTTTGTTTGTGACAATGGTTGGTTCTATGGGGAAGGTGAATATTTGAAAACATCTATGGTATTTTTTAAAAAAATTTTAATTAAAAAAAATCAGTGTCTACTTTTCCACACTGGCCTCTTTGATGAGTTGGAGTCCTTACCAAAGAGACAGACTAAATCAGTCTTATCATTAATCATTCCACTGAGCTACCATAAACTCCTAAAAGAACTCCTAAAATGGGAAACTGATTTGGAGCTACAGAATCTGACTTTGCTTTTCAGAACAAATGGGAAAGATAAATAATGTTCATCGCAGTGATGAACTTCGTTCTTTTTCAGGGGAGGAAGAAACAAATATTATTTTGTTCACTGGAAGAGCTAGCCTTCTTAGAGAAGGGGAAGTGTGATTCTCTGATTCAGAAAAGGGAGAAACTGATGAATCATTCCATGAATCTTAGTAGTTCTCCTTCTCTCTTTTCTGTGAGTAATAGGGAAAGATCAAGACTATAAGCAAGAAACAAACCTCATCTAATATTGAGAGATAACATTCAGGTTATTAAGCTCAGAGCTTGAGATCTAAAAGGGACCATCTAGTCTGGCCTCTATTGTACAGAGAAGGAAACTGAGGCCAAGAGAGGTTAAGTGATTTGCCAGAGGTCACCCAGAGACTAAGTGGCAGAAGCATGATTTGCATATAGGTCTTCCAGCGTTCTTTCCAAATTCCACTTTGCCCCTTCTATCGTTTCACCATAAATAACTGCTAACATTTGTATAAGGGCAGGTAGGTGGTGCAGTGGATAAAGGTCTGGAGCTGCAGTCAGGAAGACCTGAGTGAGCCTCAAACTCTAGCTATATGACCCTGGGCAAGTCACTTCACCCTGTTTGCCTCAGTTTCCTCATCTGTAAAATGAGCTGGAGAAGGAAATGGCAAACCACTGTAATATCTTTGCCAAGAAAACCTCAAATGGGTCACAAAGAATTGGACATGATTGAAACGACTGAACAATAATAACAACATTTATATAACACTTCACAGAGCACACTCCTAAAACAACCCCGTGAAGTGTGTTAATAGGTGTTATTAACCACAGTTTATAGATGGGGAAACTGAGTCTCAGAGAAATGACTTAATAATAGCTGATATTTAAGTAGCTCTTTAAAATTTACAAAGCATTTTACTTATATCATTTCATCTGAGCTTCATAAGAGCCCAGTGAGATGGAAAACCAGAGGTATTATTTTCATATTTTACAGATGAGACTGAGAGAAACTAGGAGAGTTGCCCAAGGTCTTATAGCCAGAAAGTGGCAATGTTGGAATTTGAACAAAGGTCTTCCTGACTCCAAATCTGGAATTCTATCTACAATTCTACTATCTCTCAAGTTAAAAAAAAAAAAAAGAGCTTAGAAGTCAGAATTTAAACCCACCTCTGCACCCAAGAACAATGCTCCTTCCATTACATCACATTACTTTTCTTATATATTGATCTTTTATTTGTAGCAATGCAAATGTTTCATTATCTCTCTATGTATTTATGCTGTTAAGCTTTCTATACTTCTCTAAATCTGTCTGCATTTATGTCATTGGTCCCCAATTACAAGCTCAGAAGAAAAAGACCACATCTGTCCAATTCATTCTGTATAACCCGAAAGGCAAAGAGGTACAAAGATGGAATGGATTTCATATTGGTTTATCTCCCCATCCCTTACCCTCCCAACCTATACATATCCCTGCCCAGACTCTCTGAAAATACATAATTGGCCCTGATGATAAAATGAAGAACTAATGGAATAATTTTCACAGAAGGGAATACCTACAGTGCAGACAACTTTCCATAAACCACAGACTGGTGAAAAAAATTAATGGCAGAAATAAGAAACCGGGAGTTGTTGTCAGAAACCTGTTCTAATCCAACCCTTACAAGCAAAAACTGAGATCAACCCCAAAGAATTCATAGCTCTCCAAAAAAGGAGAGAGAGAACCAACTTTACTTGGTGAAAAGCATTGCTTTCCATTTCTCTGATACTCTGCACAGTTATGATGTACTAATTCCACTTTGATCAAAGTAGCAGAGGAGAATCAAAAGTTGAGAAAACTTTATAGAGACCGATAATGCTTCAGTATGGATGGGAACTAGATTTGAGGGGATTTCTGGTTGGGTTTTTTTGGTTTTTTTTGGCATAGAGAACCCCTGGCTGAGGCCCTCCCTCTACTGATAAATTGGCACCTTCTCTGTAAGTCATAATCTTAAAGAATTGTCTAGAGTACTGAGAGATTCAGTGACTTACCTAGGTCACACAGTCAATAATGCCCAAAGATGGGCCTTAAACCCAGGTCATTTTTGATGCAAGGTCAGACCGCCTCACAGTGTATCAGTGACATCAATGAACTTTACTAATGAAGAACTTGAGCTTCAAAATACAACTTTCATTATCAATTCAACTTTTGATTCTTTCAGGGTGCTGCATCTGTATAGCTTCCTGTCTCCTCCACCCACTGGACCAAGAGGAGGAGGGGACATATCCTTTGTTCTTCTTCATTCTCCAAACTTCTATTCCTATCATCACTGAGCAACTTCTCCACTCATCTATATCAACCTAACCAAAGCCTCTTTGTGTAATCTACAAGTTTCTCGGTCATTCTCCCCCGTTTTTCAAGAAGTTCAACATGCTACTCACCCCCAACCACTGCCCATATACTTAGGGTCTTCAATTTACATGTTGATATGCCCTTAAAATCTCTGACCTCCCAGTTATGAAGCACTTCAGTTTCCATGATCTGCATCTTCATTCCACCTCAATGACACATGGAGATATCTTAGCTCAGATCTGACCACTGCCCATAATTGTTTATCCTCTATGACCCAGAACTCTGACCTTCCTCCAATAGACGACAGTTCTTATCCTCATCCTCTCTCTGCCTCATTCTTCCTAATCCCATTTTAATCTCCACTACAACGTTTACCTATCATTATTCTTCTAATCACTGATGCTCTGACTTAATCTTCTTCCCAAAAATTTTGACCCTGAATTTGACCCATTCAGCTCTACACTATTCTCTACATTGGAATGCTCATTTGTCCCCCTAAATAATTACCCTCTCACGCTTTGCCCGTCTCATCCCTATATTAGCCCACCATCTATCGACTCTTTATCATGTGCTACAGAATATCACTAGACAAAATAACACATTAACAGTTGACTGGGCCCACTATAAATTTGTGTTAATTAATCTCCACCAGACCATCACTGCTACATGGCAATCTTTTTAAATTCTTCTCCCATTGATTTTTATCACACTCTCTAAGTGGCTATTAATGATATTCTCTTCTCTCCTCAGGTCCCCTATATCATCCCCACCTCCTCCTTTTCAGCAGAGGCCCTATATACACTGAGACAACTGGGACCATTCAACATGAACTCCATCCTCTCCTTTACCCCATAACTAAGGACTAAACTGTCCCCCATTCTCTTCTTTGCTCCACTCTCAGAGGAAGAGGTTGTCTCTTTTTTCAAGGCTGATGATCCTACTTGGATAACTGTTCTCTTCCCCACTCTCTTTTCCAGGACCTTGTCCCTTAAATCAGAGATATTAAATACAACCACACTTTCTGAATGCAGCCCAAACAGATTAAAATATAATTGTGAAATATTTAAAGAAATAAATAAAAATACGGCAAAACATAGATAACATTGCATTTTTTTAAATGAAATCAATGTGCAGGAATCCTTATGTACAGATTTGTGGCCCTCATTTCTACTTGAGCTGGAAGCCACTGACTTAAATCATTCTTGTCTTTCTTTCATCTTCAGTCTTTCATTATCTATAAGCTCATCTATCATTGCTTATAAACATGTTCAGATCTCTCTATTCTTAAAAAAAAAAAAGTTTCACTTGACCCTTCCACCCCCTCAAGCAACCATCTTTTATATATTCAATTTCATAACCAAACTCCCAGATATGGTTATCAATATTCATTGCTGTTAACTCTTCAACTCCCACTCCTCAAATATTCCAAACTGGCTACTGACCAATGACTCAATCACTGAAGTTGTTGTCTCCAGGGTTATCTCCTAACTACTAATGCCTAAGATCTTTTCTCAGTCCTCAACCCACTGAATTTCTCTACAGATTCTGATTTTGTCAACTACCCCTCTCCTCCCAGATAGTCTTTTTCCCACCGGCTTCAGAGTTAGGTGAATGGGGCTTTGCTGCAGTGAACTCAAATGGGGGGTAAGGGTGACCCCACAATGGTCACCATTCTCATCCTTGCCCTTGCCCTTGCCCTATTACTGCACCTTGATTCAGAGCATTCTAGATCAGGGCTTCTTAAACTTTCTCCACTTGTGACCCCTTCAGTGCTTCTTAAACTATGGGTTGTAAGAAGCTATACTCTAGAGGTATTAGGTGTAACTCTTCCCCCACCTCAAACCATTACTCACTTCCCACTTGACTCCAAAAAGGATGAAATTTTAAGACTTAGGTGAGCCACCTCCCATCTGTGCCCATGGGCAGCACCCCACCCCCACTAACTCAAAAACAAACTGAATTTACCCTCTGTGCCATTTCAGCTCATGAAGTCCAGCACCTCATCATTTGTGACACAACTTTCCTGTTGGTCCTTTTATGTGTTGGTCTGCTCCTATTCAGCCTCCTTTGTTAGATTATCATTCATCAACCTGACCCTAAGTGTGGGTGTTCCCCAAGGTCTGTCCTGTTCTCTTCTCACTCTACAGTCTCTCTTGGTGATCTCATTTGCTACTTTGGGCTCAATGATCATCTCTATAGAGCTGATTTCACATCTAATATATCCAGCCCTAAACCATGAAAATCTTCATTACCATACCTGTTAGACATCAGCAGCTGGCTGGGTTATACAAAATAGAACTCATTATCTTCTCCCTTAAATCTGCTCTTCCCCCAAGTTTCCCTGTTTCTGTTGAGTCACCAGTATCTTGTCAATTTGACCTTCACATCCCTCACATCCAGCCCCTTCTCTCTACTCAAAAGGCCATTTACATTAGTGCAGAGCCTTCATAGATTATTGATTGCAGTAGTTTCCTAATTGGTCTCTGCCTCCGGTCTTTCCTCTCTCCAATCCACCCTTTACCTAGCTGCTAATATGATCCTCCAAAGGCACAGGTCTGATCATGTAACCCACCTACTCAAAAATCTTCAGTGGTTCCTTGTGCCTCTAAAATAAAGAACAAATTCTTCAGTCTGGTGTTTTGAGACCTCTGTAATCTGGTTTTGTTGTTCCCAGATTTATTCCACATCACTTCCCACTCCATACACTCTAAGATGCAGTCACCCTGCACAATTAACTACTGCCTAAACTTAGCATTCTGTCTCCCTCATCTCCATACCTTCTCACAGACTGTCCCACCGAGCCTAGAGAAGATTCTTCATCACTGCCTCTTAACAGACTCAGGTACGATCTCCTACAAGAAGCATTTCCAGTTTCCACAGTTTCAGGTGTTTTTTCACTTCTCCAATTACCATGTATTTACTCACCCATTGTATCCCTTGGACAAAATGTTCTAAAGAACAGAAACAAAATTTCTTTCTGTCTTTATATCCCCAGGTTTAACACAGTGCTTTTGCACAATAGGAGCTTGACAAATGTTTGTTAACTGAACTAGTTCCAATCCTCCACAGAAAATGACAAGAACGGGAGTGTTGTGATGCTCAAATGAGATAATGGATAGAAAGTGTTTGTAAATCTTAAAAGTGTGATGATGATGATGATTATTTTATTATTAGTATTATTACCAGCTTCCAGTCTACTGATGAGGTAATTCCTTGAGGTTTCTACTGCCCTCCTGTGGAGTTCAAGCAATGTTTGCAGAGGATGTACTGGTAAAAGTTTAACTGGGCAATCCAGGAAAAAAGAAATGTACATACATTTTAAGTTTAATCTGCATTATTCATGCTTTCTTAAATCTAGACAATCCACAAAACAATAAATCAAACCCTGATTTGGAGAGATGGTTGATAACTGAGCTTTAAGTGGTCCTACTGAAAAATTTAACAATGGGCTCTCTCAAGTCAGAGCTGGCTCCAACACACCCCTGCACAAGAAGGCTCTTTTTAAGTGCTCAACTATTGGCCCACAAACTGCAAGAAACATTGAAATAGAAGCAAGGGAGTCGGAAGACCTGGGTTCATATTCTGTCTCTGATGTGTACTATCTGTGTGACCTTTGGCAAATCACTAACTTCCATGGTCCTCAGATTTCCCATCTATAAAATGAAAGTCATAGACTCTATGACCTTGGAGGTCCTTTTGGGCTGCAGGATCTCTTAAATCATTCTCTAGCAGGGATTCTTAACCCAGCATCACTGAACTTGTTCTATACATACATACACACATACATATATATGTATGTATATACCACACATATATACATATATGGACATATACATATATGTGCATAATACATATGTATTTTTGATACTGTATTTAAATATATCAGTCCCTTTGGAATCATAGGCATTTTATTTTCTCCATTTAAGAATATTATTCTGAGAAGGGGTTCATAGACTTCACTAGACTGCCAGAGGGGGTCCATGATGTCAAAGAAAGTAAGAATCCCTGTTCTAAAGAAAGCTACAACATTGGTCCTGGAGTCAGGAGGACCTGAGTTCAAATCTGGCCTCGGACACTTAACACACACTCAAAAAACTAGCCATGTGACCTTGGGCAAGTCACTTAACCCTAATTGCCCTACCTTCCTCCCTCCAAAAAGCAAAAAAAAAAAAAAAAATTAAATAAAGAAAGGTACACACACAAATTGAAACAGTCCTGGGAGATGTATGAACAAAGGGGCTATATATTGCAAAATATTGTCTGCAGCCAGGGTTTAGATTTCCAAATTTGGGAGTGATGAGTGAGCTATAAGCAAACAGAGTTGGTGCAGGCAAAGATGGACACTGAGAGAGGATAAAAAGAATGTGACCCAAGAATGTCAGTTATACTTGAATCTAGACTCTAGATACAAGAGAAAAGTTTGAAAAATCAGCCCTTGAAATACTGAAATAAAGACAAACATTTCTTCTTGCTCTGTATCTAAGTCCTTGAGCATGACCAAAAGGAAGAAAGAAAGAAAAAAAAGCAAGGAAAGAAGGAAGGAAGG
>CM053590.1:137081008-137109387 GCA_028646515.1 Pseudochirops corinnae
GGAGGAAGGAAGGAAAGGAGGGTGGGAGGGGGGAAGGAACAAAGGAAAGAAGGCAGGAAAGAATAAAGGAAAGAGGGCAGGAAGAAAGGACGAAAGAAATGGCACTTCTCTCAGGAGAAAAATCAAAGTTCCAACCCCGATGAGTCAATACTTGGATAACACTGCCTTCAACACCCAAATAGCCTTAGCTGCCCAAATGGTGACTGAGCTACTCCTGACAAGAGACAGATCACAGGCCCATCTTATCTCCAGTAGAGTTTACCACCTATCTCTTTACAGCCTTATCAACCCCTCCTTCCACTACATCTAAGAGACTGTGAATATCTCAGGATGATATGAAGGCTCAGTCAAACTCTTTTGCAAAGTACTACTAAGTGAATAACTGAATTGCATGAATCTATCAATCATGTTCAAATGAACTGTGTCTGGATATCCCTGCATACCAGGTAGGGTTTGTAGTGCCTAGAGCGCTGGAGACCTGCCTTTAAATCCCATCTTGGACACTTAACAGTTTTGTGACTCCAGGTGAGGGACTTAGCTTTTCTGAGCCACGGCTTCTTCACCTGTCAAATGAGAATAATAACACTTGCAGTACCTGCCTCACAGGGCTGTTGAGGCTCAACATTAAGTGCTATTTATGTAAAGGACGACATTAAATTTTAGTTATTATATTCCCCTAGTGGAATATAAGCTCCTTAAGGGCAGGAATTGATTTGGTTTTGTTTTTTCTTCTTCATATTTCCAGAGCCTAATATAATGCCTTGTATACAGCAGATAATTAATAAAGGTTTGTTGAATTGAATTAAGACCCATATACCACGAAAACTTCAAAGTCAAAGAAACAGGTGGCTTTCCTCAAGGGCTGATCCTGTATCCTGGTCAAATTACTTGTTTCTGTGTTCTTTGTCTACCTCCATCATTAGTTTTTTTTAAGAGCTGCTCATTTCTCTATGTAACAAGTGCTTAAAGCACACCAACAGAGAATTTCCAAGAGTTTGAGATTTGGGATTTTAAGGAAGTTTGTTTTGGATGAACTTTATTTCCCAATAGAACCTTGTGGTAAAGATCTTACTCTCTGAGTATCAACACAGAGACAACTAACAACAAACCTAAGGTTTTGAATACTTCTCTGACAATCTTAGTGTCTTATGAGCCATGTTTGAACATATTTGCTAGAATTTTTTCTATACGGGATCACACAATTCAAAGGAGCTTTTGAAATCACCTCATCCAACTCCTTCATTTTAAAGATGATGAAACCAAGGCATGTTAAGACCACATGATTTTCTCCAAAATGACGCCATTAGCTAGGGATGCCAATAGTTATCTGGAATTGGACCTAAAGGTCACTGAATGTGAACCACCTCTGAAATCGTAAAAAGTCAACAGTGACAGAGCTGGGAATATCAACTTTGAATACATCAGTTCTCCCAGACAAAGTTAGTATCTAGAGGGAGACCCAAGGAGAGATAGTAAGATGTATTAACTGTGAGTGGCCTCAAAGGGCAACACAATTTTAATCCTGAAACATGGGATTTGAGTATATTATTTAGATGGCATTTGGCTTTTATGAGGAGGGTATGTCAGCTTCCATAGAATAAGAAAATTCTCTACATATGGATCCTCAGAAAGTTTCCTGTAATGGCAGAACCTAACTATTGGTTCCCTTTTGCAATCTCAGAAAAGATCAAACAGAACAAGTCATTGTATATAGTCACAGAGGAGTGTATATCTAAGAATCCTAACCTCTGGAAAGAAAGAAGAAGTGAGCGTGCTCCATTGGTCCTTCCTTATTTTTGGTTTCTCAAGCTCCTAGAAAAGATTTTTATGTCTTTTTAAGAGGAGAGAGTAGGTATCAGGACAAATACAAGTGTGACTAACTTTGACAAGAAGATAAAGAGAGAAGAGATATGGGAGAGCTTTTCCTCACAAAAAGGATTCATAGGTTTCCTTGAATCAGTTCCCCAATCAATCAGATTTCCTGCCCTCTCAAAACTCATCTGCGCATTAAAAATGACCCATGATGGAAATTATTCTCATCAGTGAAACCTATTCCTTTTTTTAAATGGACTTTATTGGTTACCAGGAGGTGTAGAGATCTTACTTGTGTACAAAGACATTTGGAATTTTCTGGCTATCTTCTTTTATCTTCCAGTTAAAAAAAAAAAAAAAAAAAGAATTCCACAGAGACAGAAAGCCTTCTGCCCAGGATGCTGTTCTGCCTTTAGGGAGGGAGATGGACACAATGACCTTTAGTGGTCTCAAGCAATATTGGTATCCTGGGATTCTATATCCATTTGCTGTATTTCTAGTCTGGATAAGTGAGGGGAGGGCAGCTATCTGGGTCGAAGAGCAAATCCTAGAATATCCTACTATTGATCTCACAATCTAGGGAAACCTGTACCTCAGAATCATCACAGCCTTGGAACTAATCATAGAAATAAGAGACAAATGCCATCCTGCTGGTTTTCATCTGTCAGAATTAATGATCAACTCTTTCATTTTCAAAATCATTTTTCCTTTTTCTTTTCTATAAATTCTTTAGAATTCTTGTGTAGCCTTCATGAAATTCTGTCTTTCCTCAAGGTACTGATCAAAATCATTAAATTAGTTCTAAAAGTAGGGATAAGGGAAGAAAAGGAGAGAAATACAATTGTCCCCATAAATCTGGTTTCCTGTTCTCTTCTAATGAAGTTAGATCTCTGAATAATCCAATAAAACTTGAAATGTGTAGTAAACCTATTGCTTGACATAGCAAAGGCTTCTAGATGGCTTCTGGTCCAGAACACACCCTAATATGTCGGTTAAATTTGACAAAAAGATAAATTAAAGAGAGAGTCTTCTTTTACAAAACGATCCATACTGTTTCCTTGGCTCAGTTTCCCAGTCTGTAAAACAAGGAGTTGAACTGATTGGCAAGTGCATTTCTTGCTCTGAAATTCTATGTGTTTTGTATATTTAAAATACAGGTTGTATGTTTAAAGCCAAGGATACCTGTTGTGACTTTATGCACTGTGGAGAGTGATACTATTTTTACACACACGTTTGGTCTTCTCTTCTCAAATAATAGGAGCAAAAGTTCTCTTTCCTCCAGAATCGTGATTAAAATCAGTTAAGCAAGAGTCTTTCCCAACAATCTCCACATCTCATAAAGGGATATGGTATGGAAAGATAAATTCCTTGATTCACAACTAGCAAGTATGAATAATTTGAAAAGGGCTCTGGGTGCTCAACATATGAATGCTACCATAAAAGGACATGTTCTCCTCAATACTAGCTGTTCCACAGAAATGTAATGATAACAAATTCAAACAAATACCTTGTAGGGAATAACACGCCTATTTCCAAGTGATAATAAAAACATAGGGCTTTACATGGAAAGAATCACAGAATTTTCATGTAGGAAAGAAAACTAAGAAATCTTGGACACCTAGTATTTCAGATTTTCATTTATTCACTCATTCATCCATTCAAAAAATATTTTTTGAGAACTTACTATGGGCAAAGTACTGTGCTAGCTATGGGGCATGCCACAAGGATCCATCAGATGAGTTCACTGCCCTAAAGGACTTTACAATCTAATAGGAGAGCTAAGTCATGTACCTAGATAACTATCTACAAATTGTAACATAGCAGTTCCTAAGAGAATTTATGAGTCTGGATAAGGATGAGGTCACTTAAAGTGATATAAAATGAGCGTTACTGAGATTACCAGGTGTGGCAGCATAAGAGAAGGTTTCATAAAGGTAGAGGTAGCTTACACCCCCATTTCCATCCTTTGCCTCTACTCTCAAACTGTGAAAAGAATACTCTTCTGGAAAAGTACCCAGACTTCTTGTAATTCACAGAAAGCCCATTTATTTTCTCCTCAAAGAGATGCTTACCAATATACATCATACACACAAAAATGAGTTATTTAACAGAGACTTGAAATTTAGACACTTGAAATTCAGGCTTTTCTCCATTAAGCCCTGAGTTAATAAGAGTCCTGCAAGTAATACAGTGTTATAAAAAGAAAAAGTGAATTTTATTTTGAGGAGCTCAAGAAACTTTTACATACTGCCATCTACTGACATTCTTTAATCATGTCTTAAAATTCTCACATAGGAAAAAAAGTATTGTAAAGGGCATTTAAAACACACAAGAGAGGAGTAACTCAGTTTCATAGCTATCTGCGTGGCTCCTCTCTCTGACACTGGTCAATGTGTAATTTAGCATTAAGTATAAGAACTCTGTAATCAAATCTACATGGGTTTCATAGTTCCGGATATTGGGGGGGAGGATTTGGGGGGTCTACTTAACAAGTGTTGCCTTAAATTGTTTCCTTAAGTATCAAATTCCTTTATAAGGTGCATAAACTGAGATTAACATCGATGGTAAAGTAGCTTGGCTGCAAAATGTGCTGCACGAATAAAAACACTTGATAATAAAACTAGGGACCTTTGATGACCCATTTTCATTACTGGCTTACTAGGACTTGCACAAAATTGACAGTATATTCTATTGTCTGTGGATGTTCCAACGACTCCATCCCCATTTAAAAACAAGATTAAAAGGACCACACTGATGATGCATGATGATGCTCTGAGATTTTGGCAAGGCATTTTTTGTACACAGAGAAAGTCAGTCCCGTTGAACACTTTACTTTGGTCTTAACTAAAAAGTTTCCCCCAAGTTACATAAGTGTCCCCTTTATTAGAAGCATCTTAAGGCAGGTCCTCAACCCTGGGTCTTGAGCGACAGAGTAAGGGTGATATCTGGTGCCAGTCTTTCCTCCCACCCCCAAACTCCCTTCGGACCCCTACTGTCCACTACTTACAGATATCCTATTGGGGAAGCAGAGAAGGAACTGGAGAAATCGGATCCTGCACAGTTCACAGCTGGGACAGTCCAAATCCCCTCTGCCTCTCCAGCCTCTCTATATAGAGGGAGAGCTGATACGGGGTGGGAAGGATGGGGCGGGAGAGAGAGGGGGAATAGAGAGAAAAGGGGAGGGGGGAAAGGACGTGGGGGAAGGGTTTGGGCCCAGGATACTGCCCCCTGCTGGGAAGATTTAACGAAGCGACCCCAAGAGCTTTACAAACAGCTGTCAGTAGAGTGATGCCGAGGGCTTGGAGAAGCAGGGTGCGTAATCTGAGAGGGAATCGTGCTGAACAAGATCTTCACGTCTAAGCTCCAGGTGGTAGGGAAGTTGCAGAGCGTGGGGAAGAGGAAGACAAGGTCTTATCTCTTCCCCCCCACTTTTTTTAATTGCTAAACATTCAGCAGCTGCAAGAACCCTGACTTTAACCTCTTCTTCCCCACCCAGGGACCAGGGAGAGGGGGTCGGCCAAGGAATGGGGCAAAGAAAGAGTGCGGAGTTGGCATCCCATCAATCTATATCCCACGGTCAGGTCTTCTCCTTCCCTCTCCCAAACCCCTCTCCAAACCGTCCTAAAATGTTTATTTCTCACATTCAGCCTATTTGGGGGGAGGACTGAAAAGAAGGGAGAGTGGCACTGCTGGGGAGAACAAAGTAAGAGGAGAGCATTTTGTATTTTTACAGACTGTAGAGCAAAGATCCCCGGCTTCTAGGAACCTAGGGCCATTTATAGTTCTGCCCAAAGTCTTTGGGGGAAGGGAAACTTTTCGTATTTCTTAGTTTTCTTCCACCACCTAAAACTTCATAGCCGAAAAAAAAAAAAAAAAACCGAAAAAAAAAAACCTCTGTGAACACACACAAGCGCGCACACACGTACACACTCATTCTTAGACACCCCATAAAAGGAAGAAGAGAGGAAAGGGAGCCGGTAAATTACTAAGGGGCTAGAAAGGGACAGGCAACCCCGGGGGGAGAAACTCTGGTCCTTAATATTCTGGTTAAAATTCTTCCCCCACCATTTTCCTCTCAATTAAGACTGAGGTAACCTCTCTCTCCCTCCCCCCTCCACAGCCCCGCCCCAATTCGATAGATAAATATCTCTTAGGAAGTGGAGAGCCCTAGGTGTGAGACATCCCAAAAAGGGAAAGCCAAAGTTCCTCCAGGAATTCCCATCTGTTGCATACCGGATACGGGACTGCCCGCTACCCCTGACTAAATATGGTACCGTGGTAGCATCCCAGCTCCAATGTAGTGCTCTGGAGGGCACTTCAACTTGTACTCTGGGGTTCCCCTACGTACTCTCTTTCCTCTCCCTAGCTTCTTAGACATTGTCAGGAGAGGTGAGGAAAGGGTGTGCAAAGAATCTCATCCCACACAGGTTGTGTCTCTGAATAAAAGGGAAACATGAAGCAGGTCTTCAGATAACTCTGTTGTTGCTCAGTCATGTCCCATTCTTTCTGACTCCATGGACTATTACTGTCTGTGGGGTTTTCTTGGCAAAGTGGTTTGCCATTTCCTTCTCCAGTGGATTAAGGCAAACAGGTTAAGTGACTTGCCCGGGGTCACACAACTAGCAAGTATCTGAGGCCAGATTTCACTCAGATCTTCCTGACTCCTAGCCTTGAGTTCTAACCACTAAGCAATTTAGCTGCCTTCAGTTAACTCAAAGTCACTGCAAACCCCAAATAGGTCTCAGGTATTTGAAAGGGAGATTCTGAGAATTTACTGGATTTATTTCCATTCTTCCCTGTTTCTGGACTCTCTCTGCCCCTTCTTGAGCTGTCACAGTAGAGA
Source organism: Pseudochirops corinnae (assembly GCA_028646515.1). Classification (NCBI taxonomy): domain Eukaryota; kingdom Metazoa; phylum Chordata; class Mammalia; order Diprotodontia; family Pseudocheiridae; genus Pseudochirops; species Pseudochirops corinnae. Next base: position 137,087,664 of record CM053590.1, read on the forward strand.
GGGCTGAGAGAGAGACCAAATCTTTCCCTGAAGACCCCAGGGGAATTTGCCTGACAGCTGACTCTGTTACCCATCCCAAGGGATTTTGTCTATATACAGAACAGCTTACTCTTTGGCATAGTATCAAAGATTTCTCCCCACCCCTCTAGCATAAAGCTTACCTTTTCATTTTAATACACTCTTCCCAGCCCAACCATAATTCCCCCAACTGTCACAGAAAAGTTAGAGTTAGTTTTAGCTAGCAAAATAGATGTAAAGCTATTGGAGAAATGATAAATGGGCTTCTGCCACTGGGGCATTTTAACAGCAAGCACACTGTAAAAGGAGTGGAAATTGTCTGTCCCTGGGTTGGAGGATCTGCTAAGAAGATATTTTGTAGCAGGTTTAGTACAGTAATGGTGCTGAGCCATGAACACTGTCAGGCAGGGAAACAGAAGAATGAAAGAAAACCAGAAAAGAAATAATCAAAGGATTCTAGATTCTGGAAACACTTGAACTTAGACACTGAGGAACCAATTATTCACTTCCAGCTCAGTGAAATTCTGGACACAGAAGCTGATGCCTCAGGATGAGAATAGAGACTTTTGGTAGAAGAATTAACTTTTCCCTTCCAAATGGTCTTCCATTTAGGAAATATTGATAAGAACAAAACAAAACAAAAAAAAACCTTGGAATATTAGTAATGATCACCCTCCTTACAAATGATTTAACTCCTTAAAGTTAGAAATCAGATCTTCTACCTCTTTGATATACTTCTGGTAGTGTTCAATTGATGCACAAGTTTTGTTATTGTTTTAGAGTTGGTTGAGCACTCTCTGACTCTTCATTCCTCCATTTAGGGTTTTCTTGGCAGAGATACTGAATTGGTTTGCCATTTCCTTCTCCAGCTGATTTTACAGATGAGGAAACTGAGGCAAATAGGGCGAAGTGACTTGTCCAGGGTCACATAGCTAGTAAGTGTCTGAGGCCAGAGTTGAACTCAGGAAGAGGATTCTTCCTGACTCCAAGCCTAGCACACTGTCCACTGTGTCCCTTAGCTGTCCTATGCACAAGTGAGACATTCAATAAATATTTATTGGAGGACTAAATGGATGGATGGAGTTTATCACATAGTAGGACTGATGAACTATTAACAATGTCCTGTTACATCAACTCTAGAAATAATTTAATCTAATGTCATTTAATTAGATATCTACTCAATTTTTTACTTATTTCTTTTAGCTACTCAGATGACTGATATTCGCTCTATAATCACTCACCAAATAGTTATTGTTGAATACCTACTGTGTGTAAAGAACTATGAAACATACAAATTATGACAATCTGCTTTCAATGAGCTTATGACCCATTAGCAAAAACACATTAGCTTACAACCCAATAGCATAAAACCATTACAATCTACCTCCTTTCCAAATTTAATTTTTATAAAAATTATATATGCCCTATAATTCATGTCATTGTTCAGTGCATACTTACATTTTTTTCATTTAGAGAGTTCTCATATTAGTGTATGCCCTATGTTTGAATCAATATATTAAATAAAATGTTAATCAATGCAGAACCAGGTTCCAGAAAGTACCATTTTCAAGATGGTTTCACATCTGCCAGAATATTAACACTGATAGCTGCCCCCAGCAACAAGGTGTTGGGTCAGTTTGTCTAGTATGACTTCTCAGTGAAGGATTAACATGTCCAAGAATATGACTCAGAGCATATTGGCTCCCTTTGATTCTTCTTTAGTTGAATATCTCCTGTTTTTATTCTGCTCCCAAAAACCTTTAACACCCTCTTATTTTAAGGAATATCACAAATTCCCTAAAATCACAAATATACCTACCCATTTCACTTGTTTATGTACCTTCAAGATTTAATAGTTAAGAAGCTATCAACTAAAAGACAGAGTCTAGATGGTGGAGTTAGAGTAGGAACTCTCCTAAACTCTCTCAGATTCTCTTTCCAGTGACTTAAAAAATAATGCTTCAAATAGAATTCTGGAGCAGCAGAACCAGCAAAAGTTTGGGTGAAACAATTTTTCAGCTGAAGACAATTTAGAAGATCAATAAGAAAAGCGTAATTCACTGAAGTGGTAGTTGACTTGGAGCCCCCAATCTTAGCACTCATCAGCAGAAGATCTTGGAGGTGGCTGCATAAGTGGCAGCCCACAGATGGTAAAAACTGGTCAGAAAGATGATAGTTGACCCTTTGCTGGTGCTGGGTTTAGGACCGTATTGCATTGCCCATATGCAGTTCTCAGTTTCAGCTCCAGGGCAAGGAGTACTTAGTGCTTGAGGCTGTGGTGGAACTGTGGCACTGGTCACAGTTCCAGGGTGGAAAAGAATACTTGCAGTTAATCAGAAGGGAGCAGGGGTACTAGTCCCATTTCTAAGGCAGAAAGGAACACTGGCAATTGTGGGAGAGGTGGGTCACAGTTTCAGGATCAACAGGAATGCTTCCATTTGAGGCTATAGAAGAACAAGGTCTCTTCCTGGTTAAAGAATAGAGCACAGGACAGGAGATCAATGACCATGCTTCTCCTTAGATCATACAACCTTGGAAGCATCAACAACATACAAGCCCCAGAATCCTGAAAACAGCAGCATGAAAAACTTAAAGCTTGGGACAGTGCCCCCTCCACTCCAGGAGCAACGCCCAACTTAAACATAAAGCTAAAGGTCAAGAAGTAGTATAGAAAAATGAGCAAATAACAAAAAAAGAACCTGACCATAAAGAGTTATTATGGTGACAGTGAAGATCAAGACACAAAGTCAGAAGAAGACAACAATGTCAAAAACATTACAAGCAAAACCTTAAAGAAAAAGTGTATATTGCACACAAGCCCAACAAGAATTCCTGGAAGACCTCAACAAGGATTTTAAAAATCAAATAATTTTCCTCTTTAGAGGAAAATTTGGGAAAATAAATAAGAAAGATGCAAGAAAATTATGAAAAGAAAACAGTTTGGTAAAAGAGGCACAAAAAAATTCACTGAAGAAAAGAAATCCTTAAAAAGTAGAACTGGCTAAATGGGAAAAGAAGTACAAAAGCTCACTGAAGAAAATAATTTCTCAATAATTAGAATTGGGCAAGTGGAAGCTAATAACTCTTGAGACACCAAGAAAGAATTTTAAAAATAAAAAAAAGAAGAAAATGTGAAATATTTCACCAGAAAAACAACTGACCTGGAAAACAGATTGAGGAGAAATAATTTAAGAAATTTTGGATTACTTGAAAGTCATGATTAAAAAAGAGAGAGAGAGCCTAGATATCATCTTTCAAGAAATTATCAAGGAAAACTGCTCTGATGTCCTAGAACCAGAAGGTAAAATAGAAATTGAAAGAATATACCAATCATATAATCACCCAGGTCAAGAACAAAATATTGCAAGCAGCTAGAAAGAAACAATTCAAATATCATGAAGCCAGTCAGGGTTATACGAGACTGAGCAGATTTCACATTAAATTCACATTTCACATTGAGCAGATTTCACGTTGAGCAGATTTCACATTTCACACAAGAGAGGCATAAAAAGGTAAACAAGAAAGTGAAATCATAAGGTATTCAATAAGGTCAAACTGTTTATAATCCTATATGGAAAGATGATACTTGTAACTCTTAAGAACTTTTTCATCACAAGGGCAGTTATTAGGAGTATACACAGATGGAGGGCATAGGTCTAAGGTGACTACAATGGGATGATTTTTTAAAAATTAAGGGGTGGGAAAAAGGGATGCCATAACAGGAGTGTGGGATAAGAAAAATGGGGGAAATTATCTCTCATAAAAGAGGTGTGCAAGGAAGAGCTTTTACAGTGGAGGGGCAGATGGGAGTAGTGGCAAATAGTACTTGAACCTTACTCTCATCAGAATTGGCTCAAAGAGGGAATAACACACTCAAATATAGAAATCTATCTTACCCACAGTGAAGTAGGAGGGGAAGGGGAGAAGAGAAGGGAGGGGGCTGATAGAAGGGAGGGCAGATATAAGGGAGGATGTGGTAATAAGCAAAATAGACTTTTGAGGAAGGACAAGGTAAAAAGAAAGAGAAGGATAAACAGGAAAAAATAGGATGGAAGGAAATACACAGTCACTGTACCTGTGAATATGAATGGGATGAATGACCCAAAAAATAGAAGTGGATAGCAGAATGGATTAGAAACCAGAATCTAACAATATGTTGTTTACAAGAAATACACTTGAAACAGAGAGACACACAGAGTAAAAATAAGGGGCTGGAGCAGAATCTATTATGCTTCAGCTGAGGTTAAAAAAAAAAGTGGTAGCAATCATGATCTCAGACAAAACAAAGGCAAAAATAGATCTAATTAAAAAAGATAAGCAGGGAAGTTATAATTTATTAAAAGGAACCATAGACAATGAAGTGCTATCAATACTAAACATGTATGAATCAAATGGTATAGCATATAAATTCTTAAAGGAAAAGTTAAATGAGTTACAAGAGGAAGTGGATAGTAAAACTACAAGAGTGGAGGACCTCAACTTTCCCCTCTCAGAACTAGATAAAAACTAACCATAAAATAAGCAAGAAAGAAGTTAAGGAGCTGAAATAGAATTTTAGAAAAGTTAGATATGATAAACCTCTGAAGAAAACTGAATGGGAATAGAAAGGAATATACCTTTTCTCAGCTGTACATGGCAACTTCACAAAAACTGACCACAATTAAGGCATAAGAAGCTCACAACCAAATGCAGAAAAGCAAAAATACTAAGTACATCCTTTTCAGACCATAATTCAATAAAAATTATATTCAGTAAAGGGCATGGAAACATAATTTAAAAATTCATTGGAAACTAAATTATTTAATCCTAAGGAATAAGTGGATCAAAGAGCAAACCATAGAAACAATAATTTCATAAAAGAGAATGACAACAATGAGACAACATACCAAAATTCATGAGATGCAGCCAAAGCAGTTCTTAGGGGGAAATATATATATATATATATCTAACACTTACAATAATAAAATCAAAAAATAGCAGATTGATGCAACTAAAATCTAGAAAAAGAATAACTTGAAAATCCCTAATTAAGCATCAAATTGGAAATTCTGAAAAAATCAAAGGAGAGATTAATAAAATTAAAAATAAGAAGTTCCTTGAACTAATAATTAAAACTAGGAACTGGTTTTATGAAACAACCAATAGATAAACCATTGGTTAATTTGATTATAAAAGAAAACCAAATTTCAGCATCGAAAATGAAAAAGGTGAGTTTGTTACCATTGAAGATTAAATTAAAGCATATTTTACTAGACATGCTAGCTATAGCAATAAGAGAAGAAAAAGAAATGGAAGGAATTAGAGTAGGTAATGAGGAAACAAAGCTATCATTCTTTGCAGATGATATGATGGTATAATTAGAGAATGCTAGAGAATCAACTAAAAAACTAGTAGAAATAATAACTTCAACAAAGTTGCAGGCTATAAAATAAACCCACATAAATAATCAGTATTTCTGTATGTTGCTACCAAACTCCAGCAGGAAGAACTAAAAAGAGAAATTCCTTTTAAAATAATTGCAGGCAATATAAAATACCTGGAAGTCTACCTGCCATGACAAACCCAAGAACTATACAAATACGATTATAAAACACTTTCAAAGTCAGATCTAAACAATTGGAGAAATATTAATTGCTCATGGGTAGGCTGAGCCAACATAATAAAAGTTACAATTCTACCTAAAATAATTTACTTATTCAGTGCCGTACTAATCTAATTACAAAAAAAATTAGCAAGCTAAAAAAAATGATAAAATTCATCCAGTCTTAAGAACAAAATGTCAAGAATATCAAGAGAACTGATTGTTTTTAAATATGAAGGAAGGTGGTCTAGCTATACTAGATTTCAAACTGTATTATAAAGTGGGAATCATCCAAATAATCTGATATCAGTTAAGAAATAAGAATGTTGAATCAGTGGACTAGATTAGGTATACAATATACAGTAGTAAATGACCACAGTAACCTAATGTTTGACAAATCCAAAGATCCAACTTTTGGGGAAGAACTCACTATTTGACAAAATTGATAGGAAAACTGGAAAGCAGTTTAGAAGAAGCTAAGTATAGATCAACATCTCACACTGTGTACCAAGGTAAGGTCAAAATGGGTTCCTGATTTAGATATAAAAGGTAATATCATAAGCAAGTTAGCAAAGCATGGAAAATTTTACCTGTCAGATTATACATAAGGGAAAATTTTATGACCAAATAAGAGACAGAGAGGATGGTGGGATATAAAATGGTAATTTTGATTATATTAAATTTAAAAGGTTTTGCACAAACAAAACCAATGCAACCAAGATTAAAAAGGCAGAAAACTGGGGGGAAATTTTTACAGTAAGTTTCTCTGACAAAGGGCTCATTTCTCAAATATATACAGAATTGAGTCAAATTTATAAGAATACATGTCATTCCCCAGTTGATAAATCGTCAAAGGATATGAACAACCAGTTTTTCAAAAGAAACCAAAGTTATCCATAGTAATATTTTAAAATGCTCTAAATCACTACTGGAGAAGTGCAAATTAAAACAACTCTGAAGTGCCACCTCACACCTATCAAGTTGGTAATGACAGAAAAGGAAAATGACAAATGTTAGAGGGGATGCAAAAATTGGGACACTAATGCACTGTTAGTACAGCTGTGAACTGATCCAGCCATTCAAGAGAGCATTTTGGAACTATGCCCAAAGGGTTATAAGACTGTGCATATCCACCCAGCAATACCAATACTAGTTTTGTCCTCCAAAGAGACCAAAGGAAAAGGAAAAGGACTTACTTGTACAAAAATATTTATAGCAGTTTTTTGTGGTTGCAAAGAATTGGAAATTGAAGAGATGCCCATTCATTGGGGAAATGGCTGAAAAAATTGTGGTATATGATTGTGATGAAATACTATCGTATTATAAGAAATGGTGAGCAGGATGCTTTCAGAAAAACCTGGAAAGATTTACATGAACTGATGCAAAGTGAAGTGAGTAGACACAGAACATTGTACACAATAATCACAATATTGTATGACGACCAACCACAAAAACTTTGTTATTTTCCGTAATACAAGGTGCCAAGACACTTCTGAAGGACTTATGAAATGCTATCCATCTCCAGAGAAAGAACTGATAAAGAGTCTGAATGCAGATTGAAGCATACTTTTTTTACTTAGTATTTTAATATTACTATTTTTCGTCTTTTTTTCATTTTTTTGGTGGGGGGTGCCTGGGTTTTCTAATATAGAAATGTTTGGTATGACTGCACGTATGTAAGTTTTATCAAATTGCTTGCCTTCTCAAGGAGTTAGAAGAGGGAGGGAGGGAATTGGGAATTCAAATTTTATTTAAGTTTTCAACATTCATTTCCACAAAATATTGAGTTACAAATTTTCTCCCTGTTTCTCCACTACCCTCCACCCCAAGATAGTAAGCCTACTGAATACCTCTTCCCCCAATTTGTTCTTTCTTATATTCTTCCCTACCTCCCCCCCTTACTTTCTTGTAGGGTAAGATGGATTTCTATACCCCACTGTCTGTATATCTTATTTCCCGGTTGTATGTAAAAAACAATTAACATTTGTTTTTAAAACTCAAAAGTTTTTAGAAAATGAACGTTAAAATTTACATGTAATTGAGAAAAAAATAAAATATTCCAGGAAAAAAAGTTATCAGCACTCAGATCCATCTATCCTAAGAGATGCAGAGGAGTATTTTGAGCTCTTTATAAATGACATATACTCAAGAAGCCAGAAATCTTGCTTTCAAAAGTGCTCCTGTTCAGTCTGCAGTAAATCCTGAGTACTCCATATTGTTAATACTGTTCAGTAAATGCTTTTGGGCAAGTTACTTAACACCCCTGGGCCTATTTTCTCAATTATAAAAAAAAAGATGGGGACAGACTTGATGGCCTTTGACATCTCTTCCAGTTTTAGACCTATTACCCTATGTTTATTTAATAAATGATGACTCACCCTAATATTACAGCAATCCAGGTTATCTCCAAATATCATATCGCAAAATCCTACATCAAAATTAGCTTAAAATCACTTTAACAATCAATAAAGGACAAAGGAGATATAACACAAAACCAAGTGACAATAGGGTAACAATACCTAAGAATGACCTAATACTAGCTAACTGTTTAAAAAGCAGTTAGAAATTAGTCCTTTATTTATGCCCTCTTTTAAAATCAAAAGGTACTTCGAATGTTACACAACCCTAAGAGTGATGTTTAAATAAACACATCTCTATAGCTATGTCCCAAACCTGTTATCAGACTTAAGCTTTTCATAATCCTAAAACCCATAGTGGACACCAGTTCATTCTCCACCTTCCCGAACTTTTTCCATATTCCCTTTTGGGTATCCTCTGTAATCAATTTTTCTTCCCATTAATCCTACATTCTTTAGGACTGATTTCTCTAACTGCTCACTTAAAACCACCAATGCTTTATTACTAAAAAGGTTTAATGATTATGGTGAGCTGATTAACTGTACAGTTAACATCTCTTCCCTCTAGATGAAGTCTTCCTTTTAGTGTCTTAACTGTTTTTCCATTCTAAAAACAGAACTTCATTTAAAGAAAATACTATGCTTGGTGTCAACTAGCCTCAACGCAGCAAGTAACTTTAGTAGCCATGATTAAAGGAAGTAGAAATTCACCTAAAGAATTAGAGGGGAAAAAAGCAGTTTTTCTAAATTAATTCATATAATCATACGACTGCACTTAAGAAGATTCTGTAATGATAAAATATAGCCAAAATCCAGTTTAGTTATTCCAAAATATGCCAGAACAGTAACCTAAATGTTCTTTTAAACAAAGGCTACACAAAATAGGTGATTTAACCCCATTTATTTAAAGATACAAAGTCATCATAGTATAAAAATTGTTACAAAACATTGTATCTGAAAGTACTAGGCTCTATATGTGACATAATTCTATTTCACTTCCATTTTGATGTGCTGACATCTGCATACAAAATTACAGTATTCGATTTTGACTGAATCTGGTCCTACATGATTGCAATTCTTGAGGTAAATTCAAATGTTCACTGCCAACATCCTTAGAGCCTGAAGTTAATCTTCTGGGAAGAATTCAAACATTTATACTCCCATATACAATACAATGGAACTCATGATAGTAATCACATAGTACAAATTTCATTTTAAATTAGTAACTAGTTTTCTTGCATCTTTATACAGTTTTATTCAATCAATCGTACTTAAGTTCTTAACTATATAATAGACTATTTAAAATCTGATGATTTATAGGATTATGGTTAATGGTAATACTTTAAAATCTTTTGTATTCTGGTAACACTTTTGATCTGTTAATCCCAAAATGCTACACATTACCTATTACCATCAAATATAAAATCAGTAGAAAGTATTTTCAACTGGAATGAGTCTTGTTTGAACTAGCCCTTAACATTAAGAAACAAGAGTTTCTACTTACACTAAAATTTCTCTACAGATAATCTTCCAAAATTTTACTTTTATTATACTGTACGTAACTTCTTCTAGTAAGGCACCATACTTTGTAGCAATCAGATACATTCCATAGCAACTGGGAAAATGTTAGCTCAACATTATACATGTAACTAATGAATGTGGGAGAAAGCAAATTTTAGAAGAGTTAACTTTGTAAGAAAATTTCATACTTCCTATTTTGAAGCCAAAATAAATTTTAAGGAGGATTCCCAGATACGAGTATGAGGTAGGCATTTTCATATTTCATCCTTTAACTATACAATTGAGGATTCTATAAAAGCTAAACAATACCATCTTTTTAACAGGCAAACACATCCTGGCATTTTAACCCAAAGCCTGTCCTTCATGCCTGCAATTTCACATGTCCATACTACAAAGTGGGCCTTTTGTTTCACTTAATGAAAATTTAAAGAGCTGGTTCTTTGTCCAACTTCAAAATTAGCCCTTCCAATAAAAGAACAAACTTTTCTAAGGTAAAAGATTGCTGAGAAAGTAAAAATTCATATTCTAAAGCAATTTTAAAACCTTTATTAAAAGCTGAAAAAGCAGCTTCTTGGAAAATCATCTTACATTTTTCAAATACCTGATTTAGTTTTTCCAATTTTAATATTTTTATTATGTTGGCCTTTTCATTTTGCTCCCTATATATTTATATATATAAATGTAGGTATTTTGAAGTAGTTTTGCTGTTATATAATTTTTGTTGGACAAAGCAATATGGTGAAATGGAAGTATGCTGAAAAACACATGGCTATGTTCAGCCCTGTTTCCCAGTAGGGATAAGGAAGGCAAAGAGGTGAATTTTACAGTAAATGAAAGCATTTTTACTTTCTAGTACTTTAGAGTCTTTTAAAATACTGCCTAAAAACAAAATGCTTATCTTCCTCAAATCACATTCAGTAAACTAGATGACAAAGTTGACCTTTATTCATAAATGTAGAAAAATACGACATAGCTAAATATGTTCCAAAAACTAACATTTCTAAATAATACACATATTATTTATATAATTATATCACAATAAATAGCAATTTAATATATACATATAGAAATTAAAAGCTATATATTTGCACCAAATGAAAGCTATTTCTTCACAGCTTTAGAAACATGATGATCTTCTGATTTAGTGCCCGTTAACCTCCACTTTTCCAAATGACCATCTGAAATTTAAAACATATATAAAATTAACAATTATACAGAATCAAAATTGGCAAGTCAGCTCTAAATAAATTTTACTATTACCAAAATTTCTTCTTCCATTTTCTGATACCACCTCATCATATGGAGGTCAGTGTCACTGGACTCTTGAAGGCTATGAGTTTGGATCACTAACTCTGACATGTAAGGTTAATCTAAAAAGGGTCTAGCAACAGATAACTGCTCAAGTATCAGTCTAGTTATTTATTATCAGAAGGTTGGGCATTAGGAGATGAAATCTGTGGCTATAGCAAATCATGAAATGACTAATGAAGACAAGGACTTATGGTAAATAACTGCAGAGTGATTACCCACATTAATGAAATCATAGACCTTTACAAGTTTTTAAGAATGATAACTTTGTATAGTATGGCACAAAAAGAAAAGGATTGTATCTTCCTATGTTAATTACATTTTTAACATGATTTTTCCATATATTATTAAAGAATAGTAGGAATTTACATTATCACAATTTTAAACTCATTTTCAAAAAATTTTAAACAATTAGTTTATTTAACAACAAGATGTCTGACTTGAAGGGAAAACTAACTAGGATCAATTTCTTTATAATTTATCCTACTGAGATACAGAGATTGCCCTTCATGTAACAGCTACATACAAAACAGTTAGAAAATCATCCTTGGTTTTACAATGATACAAGGAAAATATTGAAATTATCCAATCAAACAAGGTATGCAAGGATTTTTTGGTGTTTTTTGTTCTTGTTAAACAGTGAGAGCAAAATAACTTACTGGCATATAAAGATAAAAGTTGAATGAGCATGCCACTAATGGAGAAAAGGGATATTTTCACAGAACCAGTTTGTTTTTTCCCCTCCCCATCTCCATTTGATGTTGAACAAAACATACTATTGGCTATTTTGTTAAAAAAAAAAACAAACAACACTGCATTATGCCTGTGCATGCACATACACCAGTTACTTTATATACAATAAAGGAATGGGGGAAAGGAATCAAAGAGATAAAACTATACTATAGTCAGGATCTGAATGAACCAAATCTTGGTTTTCTAATTGTGAATGTATTGTTTTCCTTGGGAGCATAATTCTGGAGAAGAGCTGTAGATTCTCTACTAAGCACCTCCTGTCTGCTGCTGGAATACATCAATTGTATCCTTCATCCTCCATTTCCAACTGTGCAGGTGTGTCTGTTTCATTGATTAGTTGCCCACCAAATTGGAATCTAATCTGCCTTACTGAAAAACCCTGTCATTCACAATAGGCTTTCATTGGTTTACTAAATGGTGTGTGCCTCTTAATCTTAAATTGCACCACTGAACCATCTTGCCCTGCCATCTTCAAATTAATGTGGTGGCTGTTTTCAGTCTTGACTCCTTCCTTCAGCTTTTCCTCGGCCATGGTGAGTCTAGGGGTCTCCTCAATCGTCGCTTTACAAAAGAGGCACCAGAATGGTCGCTTCAAGGAAATGGAGGGAGAAGCAGCAGTGGCAGGAGCAGGAGAAGAAAGAAGATGATGGTAGTGATGGTGAGGAAGAAGAGGAGGAGTAAACTATTCATTTTAAGGCAAAAAGATTATATTTGGCAAGTAAATCTAGATTAAGAGAACTGAAATCACTTTACATTCTATTAAAGAAACAGAAATCTAACACATTTTACGTGACAGCATTTTTAATCAGTATTCTCTAATGCCAGTTTCTCACTGAAAAAGATTCTTGTTTAAAAAATTTCTGCTTCCAGAGCACCCTCTTGTGGTAAGAGGAGAATTTACCTAGTAGTTCTCATACTATTATCCTTAAAAAAGACTTTGTATATTCACTGAGAATAGTAATATACGAGTAAAAATCACTGAAAAGTTTCCAGGAAGTAAAGAATATATGACAACTATGACTTAAAAATTAAAAAAAAAAGAATTCTTATAGCAATAAGGAATATTTTATCCACTTCTAATGGCAAATACAAAGTGTGAATATTTTAATAGCAGTAAAATGTAGAGGGTTATGGGTGGACTAATAGTTAACAATGAGCTTTCAAAGATAATCAGGCTGCAGAGATGTAGGTAAACACATAATTTTACTGAAAGGCATCTTGGAATGCAATGAATCTTGAATAACAGAATAAAATAAAGACACTAAACAAATAAGAAGTGCTCATTTTTGGTGGGAGAATGAGAAAAATTAACAGAAATAAATGTAAACTTAAAACAGTTATAAAAAAGGGCATAAATTATCATAAAGGAATTTCCCAATTCTAAAAACAAGTTCTTATTAAGATAAGATCAAAATGAGTACATGATTTAGACATAAAGGGTGACACCATAAGCAAATTAGAAGAGTAAGGAACAGTCTACCTATCAGATGGGGGGGCGGGGTGGGGAAAGGGAAGTGATCAAAATCAAACAAGATAGAGAAACATTACAAAATGTAAAATAGATGATTTTGAGTATATTAAATTAAAAGGCTTTTGTACAAACAAAAGCAATGCAACCAAGATTAAAAGGAAAGCCGAAAGCTGGCAAACAATCTTTACAGTAAGTATCTCTGATAAAGGCTGCATTTCTCAAATATATAGGGAATTTACTCAAATTTATAAGAATACAAATGACCAGTTGATAAATGGTCAAAGGACAGGAACAGGAAAGTTTTCAGATGAAGAAATCAAAGCTATCTATAGGCATATGAAGAAGTGCTCTAAATCACTTTTGATTAGAAAAATGTATATTAGAACAACTCTGAGGTACCACCTCAAACCTATCAGATTGACTAACAAAAAAGGAAAATGATAAATGTTGGAGAGGATCTGGGGACACTGGACCATTAATGCACTGTTGGTAGATTTGTAAACTGATTCAGCCATTCGGGAGAGAAATTTGGAACTATGACCAAAGGTCAACCCAACTACGTACCCTTTGATTCAGCAATACCACTACTAGGTCTGTATTCCAAAGAGATCACGAAAAAGGGAAAAGGACTTACATGCACAAAAATATTTATAGCAGCCCTTTTTGTGGTGGCAAAGATCTGGAAACTGAGGGGATGCCCATCAACTGGGGAATGGCTGAACAAGCTGTGGTGTATCAATGCAATGGAATACTATTGTGCAACAAGAAATGACGAACAGGCCTATTTCAGAAAAACCTAGAAAGACTTGTATGGTCTGATGCAAAGTGAAAAAAGCAGAACCAGGAAAACATTGTACATAGTATCAGCAACACTGTATGATGATCAACTATGAATGACTCAGCTCTTCTCGGCAACTCAATGATCCAAGACAAGTACAAAGGACTCATGAAGGAAAATACTTTTCATATCTAGATAAAGAACTGATGGATTCAAGCAAAGCAAATTTTTTTCACTGGCTTTATTCTTTATTGTGGGTTTTTTTTTCTTTTTTGATCTGTTTCTTCTTTCACAAATGTGACTAATGTGGAAATATTTTTACATGATAGCACCTGTATAAACTATATCAAATGCCTGCCATTTTCAGAAGAGGGGAAACGAGGGAGAAAAATTTTGAACTCAAAATCTTGTAAAAATGAACGCTAAAATTTTCCTGACATGTAACTGGGAAAAAAATAAAATACTATTTAAAATAAATACATAAATAAAAACAAGTTCAGTTGTATGAGCCCCTTTATATTACTTGCTGACATCTTAAATTCCAACTCCTGGAGTAATTATCTTACAGATACTTCATAACAACTAACAAAATCTAACTGTGTAAATGAAAGGTAGGTAAGCAGTTAACCTGGATTTTCTTTGCCTTTGGGGTGGGCTTGGTGGAAAGAGGGTTCTTTAGGTTTCCTAATTCAGATAATGGCAGACTCATAAAGCTGAAATGGCATTTAAGAGATAATATGGTTCAACTCCATTATTTTAGAGATAACAACTTGCCCAGGACCACAAACACACACACCTCTCTTCCCTCCTATCAGAAAAAGGTTCTACAATCTAGACCTCTTTGCTCACAGTCCAGTGTATTTTCCATATAGCATGTTAGCTACAGGTTTAGAGGTGCAGTCCTACTAGTGAGTTTCATTAAGCATTTTTAAAAACTGAAATTAATTCTCCTTTTGGAAAAAAGGATATAAAGTTCTAGAAGGTGAGGTTGCATGGGGCCTATGATGATATAAGACAATTTATATTAGTGACATTTCATTCATTATTTAACTCAATCTGCTAAATTAGATGTACAAATCTTTCAAAAATAGAATGAAGGTCATGAAATAAAATCTTATTGGTAAATTATGCTTTTGGAGTGGACGAAAGAGGGAAGGAAGTCACATACTTTTCCAGGTATTTGTACAAAAAAGGTCATAGCTACTTAGAAGTATCTCTGATGACCAAGCAAAATATATTTTGAATTATACTTTACACTCTAATGTCTATGATAATTTGGAAGAAAAGATCACAGTCGATGTTCTATGATACGCAAGTCTCCAAATAATCAGTAAAAGAGAGGACAGGAATGAACAACAGCTTCAAAGGCAAGGAAGGATATCAGAAATGGCAAAAATTTGGAGTCAGAGGACCTGGGTTCAAATGCTGACTCTGCTTGTTTTTGTGTGATTATAGGCAAGTCATTTAAACCCTCTAGTTGTCAAATATTCTTATCTGTAAAATAAACGGGGTTGGACTAGATGATCCCTAAAGTTCTTTCTAGTTCTAAATCTTATGAACAGTGTTCTTTCTTCATAAATCACTACTGGATTTAAAAAACAGTGTACTAAGTCCAATTTTCTAGATAGTGATTTATCTAATTAACAAAATGTATTCTATAGCCAACAACATTAAATATTTACAGGTACACCTGATAACCAGAAAAACTGTTTCTCAAAAGGATATTTTTCTTAAAAAAGTGGGAAAACCCACTACACTCTTCATAGGAAAATGACTTATAACCCAGAGATACCAAAGTTGATTAAGGTGGTTCTATTTTGTTTAGTCATATTTAAATGTGAATTTACATCATTAGTATAAATATTAACAATGCCAGCAGGTGAATGTTTATGAAAATTCAAATGATAATAATAACTTACCTAAGTGGTCACTCAAAGTCATATAAGCAGTATGAGAAATCTAGGTGGGATTGTGAATATTCAACATTTGCTCCAAGCCAATCGTGGATTCAATTTTCTCATGCTACCCTAAATCCCAGTTTTGGGGCATAACATTTAAAAGGTAGACAAGTAGCTTTCCTTGATTGGACATAATCAGAAGCCTCAAGGTATTAAAAAAAAAAGTATGAAAGACAAGACTTATATCTAATTAAGATTTTTCCCCTTGTTAGAAAAATTGAAAGATCACTGAAAAAGGGAAAGCTTTGAAATGATATGGGAACATTTATCAATAAATGCTGTCCAATTAGGTATGTTAGAACCCATCTCCCACCATATCCCCTGGAAAGGGTAGTCTATTCATATTTACTTAATCAGCATCTTCTTCCCTTATCTTTACATGAAGGGGATGGAGAGCAAAAAAGCTACTTTTTATTAATTCCTAAGAAAAGTCCTTAATGGATTAAAGAGATAGCTAGTGAACACTCAGAAAAGGCAGGTTTCATTACAAAAAGTCAACATAGGTTTATCAAGAATAAGTCATGTCAAACTAATTTTATTTTCTTTTTGATAGAGTTTATTATTTAAAAAGTAGAACAAGTGTTATATGGTTTAATTAGATTTGAACAAAACATTTGATAAAGTATCTCATAGTCTTCTTATGGAAAATATGGGAGATATATGAGCTATAGATTTACAACTAAGTGAATAGTCAGACAAAAAAAACTAGCTACTAAGTGACTTGATGTCAATTTGGCAGGAGAACTCCAGGGGCGTGTCACAGAGATCTCTGCCTGGCACTATAAATGAGTGGCTAAAGGCATAAATGATATGCTCATCAAATCTGCAGATGACACAAAATTAGGAGGGATAGCTGGCTGACAAACAGGATCCCCCCAAAATGGACAAATTAGAATACTGGGGCTAAATCTATTAAGATGAAATTCAATAGGATAAATAAATGTAAAATCTTGTATTTGTGTTAAAAAAATTTACCAAGTACAGAATAAGGAAGGTTAAATAAGGTTAAATGGCAGTCTGCCTTAAAAACAACAACAAAAAACCCCAAACAACTTAAGGACTTTAGAGGAATTCTAAAGAATCCTCCTCACCTCATGCCACCCCAAAGGGAAAGAAAACCTACATTTATTGCTTACGTACTTTTTACAGACACAGTTAGATTTCTGTTAATTGGTATGGAATTTAAGATGTCAAAAAGTAATACAAAGGGTTCATACAATTGAACTTGCTTTTAAAATTGAAAATTTCCTCTACAATAAAATATACTCTTTTTCCAACAGCCTGTTCAACATGATATGGCAGTGCTGTGGCAGCTAAAATGCTAATACAATCTTGTGCCACATGAAGAGAGGTTTAGCTTCCAGGCATAAAGAGGTAAGGGCACTGCTGTCCCAGTAAGAATACTTCTGGTATATTTAGAGATGACAGTGATAAATTATCTTGGGGGAAATCCAAGAGAAAAGGCCACCAGAACAGTAAGAGGTTTTGAGTCCATGTCACAATGAAGATCAACAGAAAGAAGTGGGGATGTTTAGCCTGAAGAGAAGAGACCTGAAGTTATCTTCAAGTATCTGAAGTACTGTCATATGGAAGATGGATGTGACTTGCTTTGTTTGGCAACAGATGACAGAACCAAGAATGATGGTTGGTAGGAACTACAGAGGCAAATTTAGGGCTGATCAGTAAAATGTCATCCATGAGTGGAATAGGTGGTCCTGAGATGCAGGGGATTACTCACTTTTCTTCCTATGAGCCACCCCCACCCTCCATTTGAGTGTTTTCAAGCAGAGGCTGGATACCACTTGTCAGGATTTCTTTCTGGGTTAGGTTATATGGCTACATGGCTACAGAGGTACCTTTCAACTTTAAAATTCTTTGATTCTCTGAAGTGTACTAGGATTCAGTCTGCAACAAAGCTTTCATCAGGAACTCTTATTTCTAGGAAGAAAGATCAATCTGAATCTCAGAATTTTGTTCATGATCATTTTCTCTCTGGGATTCTCTCAGCATAGTATTTTGGGGCTAGGAGGTATAAATTAATACCACAGTACAACAATATTTGGTACAAAATTAAATAAAATTATGTCCACGATGAAATATTCCAAGGAAAAAATTATGTAACACTAACGAAACAGAAATT
This sequence comes from Pseudochirops corinnae, assembly GCA_028646515.1. Lineage (NCBI taxonomy): Eukaryota > Metazoa > Chordata > Mammalia > Diprotodontia > Pseudocheiridae > Pseudochirops > Pseudochirops corinnae. The sequence continues at coordinate 137,105,549 of CM053590.1, forward strand.
AATATTCAATTACAGTTAAAAGATGTTTTTATAAAAAAAAAAAACTTACACGCATTTCATGTTTTTTTAATTGGACTACCTGCCAAAATTTCATCTTGGAAGCTGCAGTGAAGATCCTTTTATGAAAGTGGTTTGGGTGCCATCTTTATTTGCATGTAAGAAATGAGCTATAATTCCATATAAAAGAGGTCTATGGTAGAAAGAAAAATAAAATAAGTAAAAGCAACAGATAAAGTATTAAAATGAAAATAAACATTCATTTCAAAAAAGGTAACTTCTGGGGAAAAAAAAGAGCCACAAATATCTTATAAAACATTTTCTGACATAAATACCAACCGTTAATACTTCCCTTAAATTCAAGATAGTTAATATCATCACACATCATCAACAATTACGTAATGTAAGAGCTTGAAGGGACCTTGGAGATCATCTAAATTCATGTTAAAGATAAGGAAACAAAGGACTACTGGGGATGAGTAACCAATTCAAGGTCACACACCTAAAGGCCAAATCAGGACTTGAACACATGCCTCTGACCCTTTTCTCCTGGATACTCTTCTTCCTGGATTCTTATGGCATTGCCTTCTCTTCTCTCCTTCCCGTATGACCTTTCCTTCTTAGTTTTCTTTCCCAGATCATCATTTATAATACACCCCTTAACAAACCAAAGCTTTATTCTGGGCCCTTTTTCGTTCTCTTTCTTAAAAAGGTTTATCATCTCTACCTAATGACTCCTAGATCTAGTTCTAGTCTCTATCCTAAATTCCAATTCCATGTTACCAATTGCCTTTGGATACTTAAAACAGGACATCCTATAGGCATTTCAAACCAATCAAGTCCAAAACAGAACTCATTTTCTAACACTCTCCTCCCCAACTCCTAACCATTCCTTTCAAAACTTCCCTGTTACAGTCAAGGATCCTAGCATACCTTCAGGAACCGGGGTTTACAACTTTGGAGTCATTTTCAACTGCTCACTTTCCCTCACCTCACGCACAAACAAGCATTTGCCGAGTCTTGTCAATTTTGCCTCCAAACATCATTTCTTAAATGTACCTCCTTCTCTCTTCTCACATAGTGACCATTTTATTTCAAACACTTGAGATCTCTAGCCAGGACTATGGAAATAGCTTCATAATTGGTCTCCCTGCCTCAAGTCTCTGCCCTCTCCAATTCATACTCCACATACCTGCCAAAGTCATATTCCTAAAAGCACATATTCCTAAAGGCTATGTTTCTCTCTACTTAAAACTCTAGTAGTTCCCTGTCACCTCTAAGATCAAATACAAATTTTTCTATTTGAGAGGTTCCAAAAAACCCTAGAGACTGCAACAATGGGCTGAAAACAAGGAAAAATTTAAGTGAGATAAATGTAAAGTCCTAAATTTGGGTTTAAAAACTCCACTGCACAAGAATAGGATGAGAAACAGCTAGAAAGTAGTTCATGTGAATGCTGAGTGAGGAGAGCAGAAGCAGAACTTTGTACACCATTATAGACATGTCGTATGTGTATGACGACTAACTTTGATAGACTAGGCTCCTCTCAGCAATGCAAGGTCATAAGACAACTCCAAAAGACTTATGATGGAAAGTGACATCCACATGCAGAGAAAGAACTACGGAGCCTGAATGCTGATTGAAGCAAACCATTTGCTCTCTCTCTTTTATTTTATTTCTTCTTTCTCATTGTTCACTCCATTGATTATAATCCCCCTTTACAACTTGACTAATGTTTAATGTGAAGGTATTTGTAGATCCTATATTTGACTGCATGCTGCCATTGGGGGAGGGAGGAGGAGAGGAAGCGGGAGAAAATGTGAAACTCAAAGGAATGAGGAACTGAATGTTGTAAACTAAAAGTAAATAAATAAAAAATTTTTAAAAAAGAAAAAAAAGAAAGTAGTTCACGTAAAAAGAATTTGTAAGTACAAAATGAGTCAAAGGTGTGTTACAGAAACAAATGCAATTTTAGGTTATAGTTCAAAAGTAAAATGTCCAGAGTAAGGAAAACCACATTTGAAATTATGTCCTGTTTGGGTGCCATATCTTAGAAGGACACTGACAAGCAGGAATATTTAAAGGAGGGCAACCTGGATGAGAGATGGACTTAAAAGAATGTCAGATATAGGACTGATATAACTAAGGATGCTTAGTCTGGGGGAAAAGAGGGCTTACCAAAAATATGGTAACTGTCTTCAATTAATTGAAAGATTCATTGAAGAAGAATTAGACTAATCTTGCTTGGCCTCAAAGAGCAGAGCTAGAATTAACTGGATATTTTACATATTACATTTTCTAAGAATTAGAGCTAACTAAAATTAAAATGGGTTATATTATCAGATAAAGTATTACCCATTATCAGTAGAGGGCTTCAAGCAAATGTTGAATGACTACTTGTTGGGGATATATAGACCCCAAACTGTATGGGGCCCATAACAATATCCAGGATGACCCAAACCAGATTAAAATGTCATTAAAATGTAATCAGATTAACATGTAAATTTAACAAAATAAATAAAAATACAATAAAATATAGAAAACATCATATTTTAAAATTAAGTCAACATGTGGCCCAAAAGCGGTCCTTATGTATGGTTTAGTTTCTTTTTGAGTTTCATGCACGTGCTGTAGAGGATTTTTATTAACTGAACAAGGGCTGACAAGAGGCAGCTGTACAATAGCCTGGATCTGAAAGCTTTTTGCCTCTTACTACCTATATGATCCTGAGCAGATTCTTTTTCTCGTCTGTAAAAAGAATGAGCTGCCTAGACAACACCCAAGGCCAACTTTCAGCTCTAAATCTAGGATTCTATCATCTGTGAGTTCTCTACCACACCTCTGTCATTTTATAGTTTCTCAATGCAGGGACTATGTCTACACCTTAACAAATTATCTGTTAAATTGCTACTCTTAAAACAATAGTATTACTCACATAAAATACTAACTCCAAAAATTCAACCTGCCTGGAGGGTCAGATTTATTTTCAGTGCAGTGTATCAAAATTTCAACTAGAGTCCAATCCAAAAACAACATCTTTTCAAAACAAGGAAAAACATTTAGTTTTAACATGTAAAGTAAAGACAACTTCCTCCTCATTCTGTGATAACCACTGGTTCCACTTGTTTGAAACATTAAATTATGCTATCAAAATCCATTTGGTCATCTGACCATATATTAGATTAAAAACATTAAGTGAAAAAGAACTTGGGCTCTACCAGTTCTGCAATTTATTGACTGGGTAACTCTGGGCAAGTAACTTCACCTTCTGGATCTCAGGTTCCTCATCTATAAAATGGAGGAGGGTGGGGAAGGTGTTATACTAGATCAGAGGGTGTTAAGTAGTTCATGAACTTTTTTAAAAAGTATTTTTTAAAATTTATTTTTAGTTTTCATCATTCACTTCCACAAGATTTTGAGTTACAAATTTTCACCTGTCTTTCCCCTACCCTCCACCCCAAGATAAAGAGCCTACTGAATACCCCTTCCCCCAATCTGCTCATCTTCTTATATCCTCCGCGATACTTCCTCTAACTTTCTAGTAGGGCAAGATGTATTTCTATACTCCAATGCCTGTATATCTTATAAAAATATATTTTGATAATTATATTTCAATATAATTAGTATCCTTTGTAATATTTTGTATTTTATAAATTTAAAAAACTTATTCCGAGGAGAGGTCCATTGCTTTCACTAGACAACAATGCCAAAGGGGTTCATGAAACATAAAAGGTTAAGAATCCCTGTACTAGACAGCTCCAAAGGTCCCTTCCAGCTCTGATTTTTATATGATGCCATTCTAAATTAACTGACTCAAAAGGAAAACTGATTTTATGCTAATT
>CM053590.1:137109887-137127493 GCA_028646515.1 Pseudochirops corinnae
ACTGGATAATGAAGACTCCAAGACCAAGGCCCAAGACGACGATCCAGATCCAGGCCGCTCAACGCGAGAGCACTGGCCTGAAAACAATCGCTCAGTCCCCCTGCTGTCTGCAGGCCGCGAGCGGGAAGCTACAACGCGGAGGCAGGTGCAAAACCTCTGCCTTTCGCTTTTCTGCTCTGGAGACCTTTCAGCCGGACTGCTTATCTCCCCCTTTCGCAATCCCCACTCGCAGCTGGTGCTAATCTGCTCACCTGAGAGGCTCTTTCGCCGCCCCCAGGACATAGCCGCAGCTTCAGGCCAGGCTGGTTTCGGTTGGCAGTGCTGATATGGTTCCTCGTAGCCAAGCTGACTTTAGTGGGAAGTATCCTTGTGTGCGTTTTGAAATTCTAGGATTGGTTTAGAGTCCTAGTTTATGGGTATTTTGGGGTGGCTATGTGAGAGCTGTAATATGTTGCTGCTGCTACGCCGCCATCTTGGCTCCGCCCCTCAAGAAGGACCTATTTGTACAAAAATGTTTATAGCAGCTCTTTTTGTGGTAGGTAAAAATTGGAAATGGATGGGATGCCCATCTATTGGGGAATGGTTAACAAGCTATGGTATATGATTGTAATGGAATGTTATATATAAAGAAATCACAAGCAGGATGATTGCAGAAAAACCTAGAAAGGCTTAGTGAAATGAACAGAACTGTGATATTGTTTAGTGAAAAATTATGAATGACTTAGTTATTTTCGGTAATACAATGATCCAAGACAATCCCGAACTTGAATACAGACTGAAGCATGACATCTTTCACTTTCCTTCCTTTTCTTTTCTTTGAGTCTTCTTGTACAAAATGACTAATATGAAAATGCTTTATATAATTGCACATATATAACCTATATCTGATTGCTTACTGTCAAAGAGAGTGGGGGAAGGGAAAGAGGGAGGAAGGCGTAGACTTTGGAACTGAAAACGGAAAAAAAAATTTTTTATTAACACTTAATGGGAGGGATTTGATATATATGTATATATGTATGTATGTATTTACATATGTGGGTGTTCAAAAATCAGAGAATCATAAATTTAAGGCCATTTGGTCCAAACCCCTAATTTTACAGTTGAGAAAACTAAGGCCTAGAGAGGAGAATTGATTTATCTAAGGCCACATAGCTAGTAAAAAGCAGAATTTCAACGCTGACAAGGGAAAGAGGCTATTCCCCATAACAAAAATTGTATTCTCTGCTCTCAAAAATGTTTTCAGATTCTTTTCTGAGGGATGAGCAACAAGTTTATTCAATCCCTTGCTTACTGGGAGGATTAGAGATTAAGGCATTATTAAAATTACTATTCCATGTCTCTAGGATTAAAGTGGGACAAAAACTACAGGTCATTTGAGTTCAAAAGAGTAAGGCTTGACTGAGAATTAAAATGATTCATCTGTTAAACAGCCACTGCTGGGAGAAAAGGAACCCTCCCCACCCTCCAATCCTCCCAAAGGTGGAATTTTACAAAAATGAGATACCTACTTTATGGAACTACCTCCCTATCACGTTAGGACAGTTTTTTAAAAACAAACAAACTGTATTACATGTCCTATACATCAGAGACCTCCTTCCTGCAAGAATCTGAGACCTAAGCTTAAATTGTTGATTGAAGATAAATTTTAGGGAAATTTGCATTTTTTTTTTTGGACCCTAGAAATAGCACAAATGCTCTTATACCTGTAGAATGTGTGCAATACATGTTGAAGACCCAACAATTGCCTTCAAATATTTGAAGCCTGAAATATAGAAGAGGATTTAGACTTGATCTGCTTGGCCCCTGAAGGCAGAACTGGGAACCAGGAGTTCAAACTTGCAGGGAAACAGATTTTAGCTTGATAAGAGGAAAGACTTCCTAACTAGAATATCTCTTCCATAAAGGAATGGAGAGCCAGAGGAGAGTGGATTCCCCTTCACTGGAGGTCTTGGAGCAAGTTCAGATGACCACTCCTCTTATTACCTGAGAATCATGTTAATCCAGGACAAGCCATACAAAACAGTCTGAGGAGGTAAGTTAGGTAGGCTCAAATCACCTTTTTGAAACATTCATTTGAATATGAAAGGAGAGACCTTGGAGAGAGACCTTAGGACTGAGATGTCTCTAAGGGGGCAGAGATCTAGGCACATTATATAGCTGCTGCTGGAGAGGCCCCCCACTGGACAGGAGACTAGGGAAGAACTTATATAGGTAGAATCTTAGTTGGGATTCAACTCTGGGAGTGGTAGTGATAAGTACACTATCTGGTGGCTTCCTATTTAAGATATTATTCTTTCTTAACTAGGTGCTAAACTCCAAATTCTGGTATCCTATCTCAAAGTGCAGATCAGCTAGGTAGGCCTCTGGGTATAGATTACATTATATGACCTCTCCTGTAGCTCTAAATCCTATGACCTCTGACAGCGCTTCCTACAGTTGGATTTTGCAATTGTATGTGTATGGTTTTTTTTTTTAACCAGTATATTGATCAGAAGTCACCAGCCTTACAAAGGGGAGAAACCAAGTTGTGGCTAACAACTCTAGGTTTTCCCCAACACAAAGAAGGGAGTGGGGAATCCCAGCTGATTTGTTGGAGTAAAGCAGCACTTAGAAGGCTCAAAGATATTTTCTCACTATGTTTCCCTAATTAGGAATTCTTTTGGGTTAACTTGACCTTCTTTTAAAATGTAAATACCTTGGGGAGGGTTAACCTCTTGAGTCATTCTCGCTTTAGGGTGAATTGCTAAAACTACCTTGGGGTAGCTAGGTGGCACATCGTTCTTAGTTCAAATCTGGCCTCAAACACTTACTAGCTGTGGGACCCTGGGCAAGTCACTCAACCTGTTTGCCTCAGTTTCCTTATCTGTAAAATGAGCTGGAGAAGGAAATGCGAAACCACTCCATTATCTGTGCCAAGAAAACCTCAAATGAGGTCACAGAATCAGATGCGACTACATGATTGAACAACAACAAAAAAACCTACTTAAGATTAAGTCTGAAGGTTTGACCTGGTAACAAGATGAGGAAGGAGGGCATAATTGTCTTTCTTTAAGAAGTTTTATTAATGCTTTTTTTTTTACGCTCTCTGTTTCCATAATATAAGAGGAGTAATTTTCAATCTTAATATTCTTGGGAAAGGGCAGGCTTTTGGGGCCCCATACGAGGACCGTTGAATACTAAGCTTGCAGAAAGATCCCAAGGAAGACCCAGAGCACAGCTCATTGAGGCAACTGCAAACTTAATGCCCATAACCAAGATTTTTTTTTTTTTTGGAGCAGGGAAGGCAGAGCAAGTGGGGTTAAGTGACTTGCCCAAGGTCATACAGCTGATAAATGTTAAGTATCTGAGGCCAGATTTGAACTCAGGTCCTTCTGACTCCAGGGCTGGTGCTCTATTCACTGTGCCACCTAGCCACCCCTTTTTTTTTTTTCATAACCAAGATTCTAAAGGTCCTAAGGAGAGAACTATAATCTCCAGTAATATGGGATACAAACCTGAGATAAGGCTCTACTCTGAGGCAGTCAGCCTGGTAGATTTGAAACGCCTTTAGTTAAAAGGGGCTCATTTACTTCAGGTTCTCTTAAGAATAATAGCTCCCACCAATGCAACCAAGGTTAGATGGAAAGTTTAAAACTGGGAAACAAAATTTTTACAGCAAGTATTTCTGATAAAGACCTCATTTCTCAAATATATAGGGAACTGAGTCAAATTTATAAGAATACAAGTCATTCCCCAATTGATAAATGGTCAAAGGATATGAACAATCAATTTTCAGATGAAGGAGTTAAAGCTATTTAGTCATATGAAAAAAATGCTCTAAATTACTATTAATTAGAGAAATAAAAATTAAAACAATTCTGAGGTACCACCTTATACCTATCAGATTGGCTAATATTATAGAAAGAGAAAATGATAAATGTTGTAGATGTGGGAAAATTGGAACACTAATGCTTTGTTGGTGGAGTTGTGAACTGATCCAGTCATTCTGGAGAGCAATTTGGAACTATGCCCAAAAAGCTATCAAACTGTGCATACCCTTTGATCCAGCAATACCGTTTCTAGGTATGTATTCCAAAGAGATAAAAAGGGAAAAGGACCCACATGTACAAAAATATTTATAGCAGCTCTTTTTGTAATAGCAAAGAATTGGAAATTGAGGAAATGTCCATCAATTGGGGAATGACTGAACAAGTTGTGATATATGAGTGTAATGGAATACTGTTGTGCTATGAGAAATGATGAACAGGCAGTGTAATGCCATGCACAAGCAGCTTCCCGAAAGAATGCTACTGTGAACAGCTTTTAAAGTTCTGATTACACAGTATAGTGAACATTCCATTTATTCCATAATAAATCAAGGCAAACATTCACAACAAACCACAATATAATATTCACAATATTACATCTTATCACAGAAAATCACAATATAGTCTTCACAACAGCTTAACATTAAAATGACCACATAGTTTTCACCAAATTGGTCACAGTATCTAGAACAAGGAACAAAAGAACAAACATCTGGTATCCCTAAGGAGGTTTACCTCCTTACTGGGTCATTCAGTCATCTCACAATACAATAGTCAATCTTCTATTCTTGGGGCAATCATAGGTTAACTTAATCAGTCACTTATCTAGCAATTAATCACTAAGTACAGTCATTAGAAAATTACACAAACCCTCCACCTTGGTGTCTAGTAAACTTCAATTTCATCACACATTCAATATCCAAGGAGAGGCCTTTTCTTCTTGACTCAGGATGGTCTCTCAGATTCCCTGGATCCCCTTCCATGGTCCCAGCTCCTACCTGAATCCACCAAACAGTCATATGGATTCAGAGGCAGACAGCATCCAGGTTCTTGTCCAGTCCTCTGGGCAGTTCTTGCTACACACTGAAGTTCACAGGGTCCAGCACATCTCAAAACCTTCACAACTAATGTCACCAGGAACTCAAGGATCAACCAAGCCACAAACAAACAAAGTCTTATCCCGGTCATGCTTCTTCAGTCCTCCAGCAGTTCGGCTGGCCCTAGGACCCAGAAGAAATCTCAGCCTTCCAGGCGGCCTTCTTGGCAGCAACTTCAGCCTTCACCAGGTTCTGGTCTCAAGAAAACTCCAACTCAGTTCTCAGCCCAGCTTCCAGATGCTGAGAAAATTCTGCTTCTTCTACCAGGAGCCTGCCAGGAGAAAAGATTCTTGATTCTCACTGTCTCTTTCTGAGACTCTTCTTATATACACAGAAAGCATTGGCTTACTGTTTCAGCCAAATCTTTCCTGTTATGTCAGCAACAGGAGACAGAGTTTACACCCTCTGCCTCTTAGCCACAAAGGTTTGATTAGTTACTAAGGGCTAAATACCTACTTACTTGACATAACAAAAAGAAGTCTTCAAATTTAAATTAATTACCATTACAGGCAGATTTCAAAAAATCCTGGAAAGACTTACATGAACTGATGCTAAGTGAAGTGAGCAGAACCAGGAGAACATTGTACACAGTAACAGCAATATTGTACAATGATCAACTATGATAGGCTTAGCTCTTCTTAGCAATACAATAATCCAGACACTTCTGAAGAATTTAGGATGAAAAATGCTATCCACCTCCAGAGAAATAACTGTGGAGTCTGAATGGAGATGGAAGCATACTGCTTTCACTTTTTTTTTTTGTTCTTTTCACCCTTTGGTTTTTCCCTTTTGTTCTGTTTCTTCTTTCACAACATGACTAATGTGGAAATATATTTAACATGATTGCACATGTATAATCTATTGCCATTTTGGTGAGGGGGGATGGGATGGAGGGCAGGAGTAAAATTTGGAACTCAAAATCTTACTTAAAAAAATGAATGTTGAAAATTATCTTTACATGTAATTGGAAAAAGTAAATACTATTTATGAAAAGAAAGAAAAAATAGTAGTAGATCTCTCTTGACTTTATCTGTACTTCTGTCTTCTTACCACAGCTTTTCATCCATTCCTGTTTGAAACTAACTCTGTACTCCAAATTCTACCTCTCCTGCCTTATGATCAGCCCTTCTTAAAAATCACCTGACTGAATCAACTGTGCCCCTAATCTGAACCCTGTCAATAACCAAGATCTTTCCTTACCTGCTTTCTCCTATGGGGTGCTCCCACCATTCTTTTGTATACTAGAACCTCTAAACTCTTTATCCCCGTCTTCTAGGCTTTCACCCCTGCTCTAACCTCACTTTCCTCCCTTCCCGTGCTCTTCCTTATCATTAACCAGTTCATCTCTACATGTCCTCTGTTCTGCTACTTATTGCCCCACCTATCCTATGGAAGCTCACACCTTGCCAAACTCCTACCCTTTTTATTCCCACCATCTGCTTCCTTTGCTCCTGCTCATTTACTGCTAAAAGAAGCTGGAGTGTCAGGAAACCAAACTGAATGAGAATCTCTGTCAAATTTATTATCTGATCTCAACTGGGCCCTGATCTCAGCAAGGTAATCCTTTTATTCCTCCCTAATTGATTCTCTATCTCACTCCCCACAGAGGTTGCTCCCAAACCTTTTTCTTCTCTTCTCTAGCATCCCACACTATCCTCCCTTCCCTATCTTTCTCAGCAGAGCACCCTGTTTCTTATTTTACTAGAAAATAGAGGCCACAGATGGTGAGCTCCCTCTCCTCCCCTTCTCTATAAGGCAAAATATCCATCCCCTGCACAATTCTGCTTTCTCTCTAATCCTCAGCCTCTCCCTATTTATTTCTTCTTTCCCTGCTGTCTACAAACAACAACAAACCCTTACTAAGCCCTACTACCCACTTATACTATTGTCTTATATTTCTCCCTCATTTCACAATTGACCTCTTAGAAAAAGTCTATTCTCCTGTGTCTCATTTCTCAACCATTTGCAATGTGGCTTCAGAACTCATCTCTCAAATGAAACTGTTCTTTCTTTCTTGTCACCTGTGACTTTTTAATCACCAAATATGATGGCTTTTTCATATTTCTTATCCTTCTTAACTTCTTTGTAGCATTTGATATGGTTGATTACCTATTCTGCCTGAATACTCTGCCTTTTTTTTGCTTTTCATGACATTGCTCTCTTTTGTTTCTCCTCTTCGCTATCTGATGGCTCCTTCTTGGTCTCCTTTGCCGGTTCATTTTCCATATCATACCCCTTCCCCTAACTGTGAGTGTATGTCAAAGTTCTATCCTGGGTCCTTTTTGATTCTCTTTCTATATTCTCTCACTTAGGGGCCATTTCAGCTCCCATGGGTTTAATTATAATTTCAATGCAGATGATTCACAACTCTAAACCAACCCTAATTTCTCTCCTAAGTTCTAGTCAAATATATGCAATTGTCTTGGATATTTCAAACTGGAAGTCCTATAGGCATCTCAAACCCAACATATTTCACTCGTTATCTTTCCCTCCAAATTGTTCCCTTCTAAATTTCCATATTTCTGTCAAGGTCACCATCATCCTTCCGGTCATCTAGGTTGACAACCCTTAATGTTATTCTTGACTGCTCGCTCTCCCTCATTTCACATATACAGATTGTCACATCTTTTCATTACCACCTCCATAGTGTCTCTCCTTCCTGTCTGTCCCCTTTCTAGTCACAACATTGTAGTCCAGGCCTTCATTACTTCTTTCTTGGACTCCTATATTGGTCTCCCTGACTGATCTCTTCCTTCTCCAATCCTTTCTTCACACAGTTGCCAAATGATTTTCCTGAAATGCAGATCTAACTATCAGTAAATTCTAATGGCTCCTTATTGCTTCTAGGATCAAGTATAAGATCCTTTATTTACCTTTTAAGCCCTTCACAACTTGGCTCCAACTCATCCTTCTAGTCTTGTTATTGACAACCATTACTGAGTTAGGCTGCATGTGCAGGTTTATTTATCTCAAAGCTTGTGGAAATGTGTGTAGAGATATGCATGGGAATTCATTGAATAAAATAAACTGAAGCGGGGTGGCTATGTTGGGGTTCAGGGTTGGGAGAGCTGGTTCAGATTTTTGAAAGAATTAAATCAGACCTCTTTAGCTAAAGGAAGCTTTATTAACACAAAAGCATGTGGGCCTAAGACTTAGCAAGGAGCTAAACAAAGGCAATGATATAGGACAAGGACTAGACTTATATAGCCAGAAAGCTATACATTCTATAGAATGGTGATGTAAGCTTTAGGGATTCTCAAGGGGGTTGGAGATTTAGGGATGAGATAAGTCTTGTTGTGGGATGAAGACTATGAATGACACAAGATAAAGGGGGCAAGGGAATTTATGACAGGGTGGGAGGAGACAAGGAATTTTAGAATAAGGTGAAGTTTTGTGATATTTCAAGATAAGGGGAGACTTTAGAATGCCAGAGAATGAGCAACTCAACCTTTAGGTCACCTCTGTATTTTAGGGTACCTCTAGAGGATAAATCAGTGAAAGGGCAACTCAAACTTTGGGGCATCTTTCAGCTGGGTGGTGTAGTGAATAGAGCACTGGCCCTGGAGTCAGGAGGACCTGAGTTCAAATTTGGCTTCAGACACTTAATACTTACTAGCCATGTGACTTTGGCCAAGTCGCTTAATCCCAATTGCTCTGCCTTCCCCCCTTCCAAAAAGCAAAATAAATAAATGAACTCAAGGCAGGATAGACAAAGGGGACCTTATATCTTCAGAGCAATTAATTCCTTCTTATCCCTTCCTGCCTCAGGATGCCTATGAAAGCCAAAATTATAGTCTCCATATGTGTTAACCGTAATATAAGAAAGAAATTTCTTAAGTGGATATATTGTAAATACAATAAGATAGGAGAATGTCAAGGTGCCAATTGAAATTATAGATCCAGGATGTCTGTGTTTCTTCTATCATTAACATGACATAATATAACATAACGTGTCTGTAGAATGTCAAGATAAGAAAAATCCCATTATTCAAGATAGTGTCTGGGTCAAGGCGTGTTGTCCTTGGTAATTATAAAGAGAAGAATGCTCTTAGTCAGCTTCATCTCACCTTGTAATTCCTGACACAGAAAGGAGCACTTTGAGTTCACTCAGAGAGCAAGCAAAGCATGTCTGTTATGCCAGAGCATGCAAAACCTTATGGTAGGTTAAACTCAGACTGGGCCAAAATGTCTTTCTCTTGATTGGTCAGTCTAGATTTTCGACTTTCCTCAGGTGATGGAGTTCAAGATGGTTTGGGGAGGTTTTTACATTAGACATTACTCTACTTCCCATGCTCTGTGGTCTAGCCAAACTTGCCTTTTTGTTGTTTCTATACCATACTCTCATAAAATGTGAAAGGACACATTTTAAGGAGGAGGCCCAGACCAACCATGTCTTTATTCTCTCCCCCTCCCCTTCCTTTACAGCCACCTTTTATGTCTTGTCTTTCTGTATTAGAATGTAAGCTCCATGAGTGCAGGAACAATTTTTCTTTGTGCTTGTATTTGCATTCCCATCTCTCACCACAATGCCCAGCTCACAGTAAGTGCTTAATAAATGCTTCCTCGTGTTTTTGTTGTTGCTCTTATTTATGAGATGACTAAGCAAAATGAGGGATGGCCCTAGAATAGATTTTTTTTTCTTTATTAAAATCCACTTTCATATAATGAGGAGCATTCCAATACTTTCCTTCCTTCCTTCCTTCCTTCCTTCCTTCCTTCCTTCCTTTCTTTGTTTCTTTCTTTGTTGGTTTCTTTCTTTCTTCCCTTCCTTCCTTCCTTCCTTTCTTTCTTTTACATTATTTTATTGAGCCAACAGAGCAGACATGGAGCACTGCTAAATTGTTGCACAGGCTACTAAATCCTGGAATTGAATATCAGGGGAACCAATGGAGATTGATTAGAAGAAAGATCGGAGAATCAACTTTGAAATCAGACTAGAAACATCTTTTAGAAAAGCAAATCCTGTTTGAAGTAAATAACAAGATTCTCCTCATGCTAGTTTCTATAACTATATGAATAACTATGCATCTATCATCCAAATCCCAGGGGTATTCCAGGGACTGGTGGATTGCAAATTACTACTTCAGGGTTGAGCCTTGTTGTAATGAATGACTTTATCAAGGACAATGGGTGCCTATAAGGCATTTTCCCAGAATAGTTAAAAGGGATGAGAACCTGATATTCAGTTGGTAAATAACAGTAGTTTAGCAATAAAAAAATTCCAACAAAAGGAAGAGAATAGGAAATTTATCCTTGAACATGAAATTTTGATTTAGATACTGAATAGGATGATAAAAGTTACTTGTGCCAATAGCATAGACAAATAACCCCAGATGTATGTGTAGAAAGACTGAAGCCATGTAATCACAGGCTTTACATGGGCTTCATCATAGCAAGTGATGGCAGGCTCTTATTTCTCATTATGTCTCAATACTCAACCTATGTTCCAGTTAGATATCTGTCCTGCTCACTGGCTCCTCTTCTTTTGACTCATTTTTTTCACCTGTAATGTCCTCCCTCTCTTTATGTAAATTCTATTCATGCACAAGGCCAAGTTTAAGTTTTGTCTTTCACATGAAGCCTTTCCTGCCCACTGTATTGCCCATACAGCTAATCTATCTTCAAACTCTTATTATATGTGTTTACAATCATAGAGATGGTAGAAGTCATTTGAACTGACATTGTATTCCATGAACTACCTCCACAATAATACCAATAATAGCTAGAATTTAATATAATAACTATAATTTATGTTGTTATTACCATTTTATTCTGGCTTGCAAACTATTTTACACAGATCACTTTACGCACATGTGAAATTCACTGTTTAAGATTTAAAGTACATTTTCTTATATTGAAATTAATATTATCTTTCTTTATCAAAATCTTTCTACCTGTCTCTAATTTCTGTGAGATGGTCTTAGTGATGCTCTCTGAAGTTGTATCCCTGAGTCTAATTCCTCTTCCATCTAACATTCCTACAGATATCTGAAGGCAACCATCTTATCCTATTTAAATATTCTCTTCTCAGGGCTAAATATCTCTAGTTCTTTTTCCTGATCCTCATGTGAACCCCCAATTTGTAATTTAATAATAATTTAATAATCATTGACACTCAATGGTTGTATATTTGAAACTTAAATGAAAAAAAAACCCAAAAGGAAAGTAAAGACAAAAGAAATAAGTGGTAACAGTGCAAATGATATATCAAAGTCACTGAACAAGTTGACATCAAGACAAAAGGCAAAGAGGTAAGGAGACAGGCTGAGTGAAGAATTGTTACTTTAGCATTTTATTTTTAGGATACATGAGATTATTACTACTCTAAACTAGTAAACAAAGAATGTTCAAAGAACAGAACTTAACCGAACATGTCACCTAGAGAACTTCAAAGGTGACCACATAGTGGCTCTAATTGTGGTGAGCTCAGCTGCCTACTAGGCAGAGAAATAGTCAATAGTCCTACTAGGGATGCTAAATGAACAAACTACTAAAGTTGTGTACCTACTCAAGTTGCATTCTAGTAATCCAAGTGGGAATTTCTCAGCACTCCCCTGACTAAACTCCACATGAACTCAAGGGGAAAAAGGATGAATACTGGGGATAAATATGCTGATTGTAAAAAACAGAAGATGCCAATGAAAAACTTATGTAAAAAATTAAATAAAATGCACGTGGACTTCTGTTAAGTTTTATCTTTGTTTCCTGTAATTATATAGTTGATTTTTTGGAGTTAAGAGTAAGACTTTACTTTTGTCCCTATTAAATGTCATCTTGTTAATTTGGGTCCATTGTTCCAGCCTATTAAAATTTTAAGATTCTGACTCTTTCATTGAGAATATTAGTTATATTTCTCAGTTTTAATAACGATGCTTTCTTATGTCCTCATTTAAAGCAAGCATGAAAATGCTTTGTAGAATAGAACAAACAAAAGAATTCTGTGGCACTCCACCACTAGAGATCTCTCACAAGGCTGGTATCATGTACTAATCAACAATCCTCCAACAAAATTGTTCAACTAGCTACTTTTGGCTTCACTGTGGTATCTTCTAGCTCATACTTACACATTTAGTCTACAAAGATTTTATGAGAATATTTGTCATATTCCTTAATAAAATAAAACATACCATATCTATAGTATTCCCTGGTCTACCACCCCATTAAAAATAGGGTTAGGAATTGAATCTATGAATTCATTGAAATAGAATTCCCTGATGAGGAAATTCCCACTACCAGTACAGGCTATCACCTTCTTTGCAATTCATAGCTTTAGTGACTTGCTTAGAGCATTAAGAGGTTAAGTGATTTGCTCAGGGTCACATAGCCAGTATATGTCAGAGGGAGGATTTGAATCCTTGTCTTCCTGATTTTGAAGCCAGCTTTCTATCTGCTATACCATGCTCTCTCTCTTTAATATAATTACCAGTTTAGCAATTATATTAAAAGATGGACATGTTCTTACTTTGAAAGATTTGTTCCTATTTCACTTCTGCCAGGAACTGTGAGTTCATCAATGTGGGAACTCCCTACATCAATGCTGTTAAAATTTCTCTAAGAGGAATTTTGTGGCTTTATTGCTTTAGCATATACTTTCAGACTTTCTGTGTTGTAGAACCTGGCATAGCATGTATTCTGTTAGTATTCGCCTTCAAGAATCCAAGGTAACCTCCAAATCATGATGAAGCTATAGAATAAGAATTTAGTGGAATTTTGTTCTTAGTGAATCTATATTGGCATTTAGTAATTAATGATTTCTAAGTTCTCATAAACCATCTGTTTAATAATTCATTTTAGAATTTTTCTAGGGATCTGTGCTAAACACACTATTCTATAGTTTCTAGAATTTACCTCTTGCCCCTTCTTGAAAATCAAGACTTCTCCCACCCACCCACCTCCTCCAGTCTTTTGGTGGTGTTTTTCCTCCCCATTCTTCAAAATTACAAAAAAGAAAAAAAAGAATGATTGTGGTTCACTTATTAGGTCTGCTAGTTCTTTTGGTACACAGATACAATTCTTCTAGGTTCAGAAGCTTGAATTCATTTAGAATAGCTAGGTGCTCTTTTATTTCTTTTATCTTCTGCTTATATTTCCCTTTCTTTGTTTTCTTTTTTCCATTTTGATGATCATTTTTACAGATAGAGAAAATTGAATCAAAATAATGCCCTATCACCTTATTAACATTATACCATTGTCCCAAGGAACTGACCTATACCTTCTTTGTTATACTTGAACTGAAATGTAGCTCTAAAAAAGTTCTATTTGGTGTCAGTATTTTCCACAAAGCTCATTTTATTTTTTTCTACCTTTCTGTCACTACTTATAAAATTACCTCTTTTGTGTTTATCTTGGATTATTTTTTACTTCTTCCAGTTTAAAATCTGAATTTATCACAAAACCTCCTGTGCAGCTATATTAATTTCTTTGTATGGTTTCTGCTTTTCCTTTTTATCAGAATTATTTGCTTTTATATTAGGATTTCATTTTTGATAATCCCTACCCTTCCCATCACACCCTTCTTTAGTTATTTTCCTTTTAAGAGTCTCTGACTATGGGATTATTATATCTATTATTAATCTGAATTTTAAAAATCAGTTTTCCTGAAACTAAACTAAACCTGAAACAGGTGTGTGTGTGTGTATGTGTGTATGTGTGTATGTGTGTGTGTGTGTAACTATATATAGTATAACTATGCCCAGCATTGCTTTCCTGAGCTATTATGAACTTAGAGATGACAGAGACACTTTTTTTTAATCACTTCTAATGAGATTTTATTTGTTGTTGTTGTCATTTAAAAATATTATTTATTTTTAACATTCTTTTGAAAAAGTTTTCGGTTTCAAATTCTCTCCCTTCCTCTACTTCCTTCTCCCCATTGACATAGTAAACAATATATCAGTTATACATGTGAAATCATATAGAACTTTTCCATATTAGCATGTTGCAAAAAACAAGAAAAATAAAGTAAAAAATTCAACTTCAATTTGCACTCAAGAGTTCGTTAGCTCCCTCCCTCTCTCTCTCTCTCTCTCTATGTCTCTCTCTCTCTGACTCATCATGAATCCTTTGGAATTGTCTTGAATCGTATTGATCAAAGTAGCTAAATTTTTCACAGTTGATCATCATTGCGATATTGCTGTCACAGTGTGATCTGTACAGTGTGCTGTACAATGAAATCCTGGTTCTGCTCACTTTACTCTGCATCACTTCATTTAGGTCTTCCCAGGTTTTCTGAAACCATTCCCCTTACAATTTTTTTATATAATAGTATTCCATCACAGTCATATACCATTTGTTCAGCTGTGCCCCAAATGATGGACATTTCCTCAATTTCCAATTCTTTGCCACCACAAAAAGAACTGCTTATAAATATTTTTGTACCTGTAAGTCCTTTTTCTTTTTCTTTGATCTCTTTGGGATACAGACCTAGTAGAAATGAAGCCTTTATCAGAGAAACTTATGGTAAAAATTTTTTAATATTACTTCATCGTTTATAGTACCATTTAGCAAAATGTAGTTTCCCTGTTTATCTCTTTTAATTAGCTCTAGTTTTGCTTTTGTTTTGTCTGAGACTGTGATTGCTACCCCTGCCTTTTTTTTTAACTTTAGCTGAAGCATACTAGATTCTGCTCCAGTCCTTAATTTTAACTCTGTAAGTGTCAGTTTCAGATGTGTTTCTTGTAAACAATATATTGTTAAATTCTGGTTTCTAATCTATTCTGCTATTCACTTCTGTTTTATGGGTGAGTTCATCCCATTCACATTCACAGTTATGATTACTAATTGTGTTTCTCCCTCCTTCTTATTTTCTTCTGTTTATCCTTCTCTCTGTCTTTCTACCCTGTCCCTCCTCAGACATCTATTTTGCTTCTGACCACTGCTTCCTTTGGTCTACTTTCCTTTGTATCATACTCTTTCCGCCCTTCTTTTATCTTCTTCTTCTTCTCTGTTGGTTAAGATAGATTTTTATACCTAGTTGAGTGTATATATATATTCTTCCCTGTTTGAACCAATTCTAATGAGAGTGAAGTTCAAGCATTGCCCTCTTCCATTTTCCCCTCCACTATAAAAGTTCTTCTTTTATTGCCTTTTTTAATGTGAGATAATTCTCTCCCTTCCCCCTTCTTCCAGTGCATCCGTCTTTCTCATCCATCTTTTTTTTTTTTTGAAATCATCCCAACGTAATAGATTCACTCTTGTACCCTCTGATGATAGAGTCCTTGTAACAGCTCTAATAATGATAAAGTTCTTAGGAGTTACATGTATAATCTTCCCTTATAGGAATATAAACAATTTATCCTTATTGAGTCCCTTATGATTTCTCTTTCATCGTTAACTTTTTATACTTCTTGTGAGTCTTGTGTTTGAATATCACATTTTCTTTTCAGCTCTCGTCTTTTCATCAGGATTGCTTGAAATGCCTCCATTTCATTAAATGTCCATTTTTCCCCTAAAGGTTTATACTCAGTTTTGCTGGGTAGATTATTCTTGACTATAATCTTAACTCCTTTACTTTTGGAATATCATATTCCAAGTCTTCCTCTCTTTTAATGTGGAAGCTGCTAAATCTTGTGTGATCCTGACAATGGTTCCATGATATCTGAGTTACTTACATATATCTGGCTACTTACAATATTTTCTTCTTGACCTAGGAGCTCTGGAATTTGGATATAATATTTCTGGGGTTTTCATTTTGGGATCTTTTTTGGGAGGTGAGCAGTGGATTCTTTAGATTTCTATTTTACCCTCTCAGTCTAAGATATTGGGGTAGTTTACCTTGATAATGTTTTGAAATATGATGTCTAGGCTCTTTTTTTTTCAGGTAGCCTAAAGATTTTTAAATGACTTCTCCTCAATCTATCTTTCAGGTCAGTTGTTTTTCTGATGATATAGTTCACATTTTTCTTTTTTTCATTCTTTTGACTTTGTTTTATTGTTTCTTGAAGTCTCATGAAGTCATTAGCTTCCAGTTGCCAAATTATATTTTTTAAGGAATTATTTTCTTCACTGAAATTTTCTACTTCCTTTTTTATTTGGCCAATTTTGCTTTTTAAGGAGTTCTTTTCTTTATTGAATTTTTGTATCTCATTTACCATTTGTCCAATTTTGTTTTTAAGGTGTTATTTTGTTCATTTTTGTGTGTGCCTGTTTTACCCAGGTGTTAATTCTCTGTTCATAATTTTTTTTTGTATCCCTTTTATTTCCCATTTTTTCCTCAACCATTTACCTCTTTCTTTAATTCTTCTAGGAATTCTTGTTGAGTTTGTATCCAGTTTTGGGTCCAAAAACATGGGTTTTTCCTTTGAAGCTTTTCTTGCAGCTGTTTTTCCCTTGTTGTCTTCTTCTAAATTTGTATTTTGCACAGTGAATAGAGCACTGGCCTTGGAGTCAAGAGGACCTGGGTTCAAATCCGGCCTCAGACACTTAACACGTCCTAGCTGTGTGACCTTGGGCAAGTCACTTAACCCCAATTGCCCTGTTTTTTTAAAAAAATGTTACTTCTTGGGGTTTTAAATTTGTATTTTGATCTTCCCAGCCACCATAGTAGTTTTTTTATGGTCATGTTCTTTTTTTGTTTGGTCATTTTTTTCTAGCCTATTTCTTGACTTTGAACTTTATGTTAAAGTTTATCCCTGTTCACTTGGGAGTAAAGAGACACCGTCTCAGACTTTAGACCTTTTTGTGCACTAGTGCAAAACGAAATGAGTAGAACCAGAAGAACATTAATAGCTATATGGTAAAGGCAATAGCCTTTGAAAGCCTTAGTAACTCTGATCAACACCATGACCAATCACAATTCCAGTGGACTCATGAAGGAATAGGTCACCCACCTCCTGACAGAGAGGTGATGAACTCAGAGTGAAGATTGAGGGGAAACAGAGGCAAGGAATCCATTAGAACATAAACTCACATTGTCTTATTTTTTGTGCTTGTATTCCTAGCACTCAGCTCAGTGCCTGACATAGTGTAGGTGTTTAATTATATTCGATTGGTTTACTTGGCCTCTTGGGAAGTGGCATTTCAGGAGTTCCTAGTCTGAAAGAAAGAAGACCTGGGGGTTGACAGGGATCTAGGACCATGAAGGGAACCCACTTCTGCTTTATTGTGTTCTTGGTTCTCTGATCTGCCCCCTCATTCCCACCTATTGAGCTTCCCTGGCTTCCTTCAAGACTCACCTCAAAGTCTACTTCTGAAGAAGGCATTTCTGGATTCTCCTCCATTTATTAATGCATTCCATCTTTTCTGCATATATTTAGTATGTACATAGATCAGGGGGAGTTGTGTGTGTGTGTGTGTGTGTGTGTGTGTGTGTGTGAGATGGACCCCTCTGGCTGTCTGGTAAAGGCTATGGACTCCTTTTCAGAATAATGTTTCTAAATGCATAAAATAAAATGCATAGCATGTGAGCTCCTGTATCAGCAAGCACCCTAGCATACCCAGGATGGCTGCTAGCATAGGTTCTTAGATCTGCTTTTCTAGAGGAAAGCAACTCAAAATGGGTTAACAATCTTACTTTAATCAATTGAACATATATCATTTACCTAGTTCAGGGGAAAAAGTCAGCACCCTGAACTTCAGAGAATACAAACAGGATACAAACAGAAGTGACAATCAGACAAAGGAATAGATCAGCAGACGGGCTTCCAGCTGTCTAACCATTACATCCATACCTAGTGAGTTACCAGAGAGGGAAGCACCAACATCT
>CM053590.1:137127593-137189857 GCA_028646515.1 Pseudochirops corinnae
ACTCTTTCCAAAGTGAGCCCCAAAGCAAAAACTCACATCAGGGTATATATAATCTTCTCCTGGATCAGAGAATGTCACAACCCTCTTGACCCACTGCCCAATCACAAAGTAATAAGGTGTGGGCATTCCTGAAGAACAAGCCTCCTGCCACAGGCTCTGTGTGACCACATTCAGCCTATTAGGGGACAGAGTATATTTTCAAATTAGAGAAGGTTCTCAGAGTCACTTAAGCTTATCAAGGGGCCTAGGGGCAGGGAAGATCTTCAGATTCCCATCACAGCTTCTCCAGAGCAGAAACTGTCTTTTGCTTTTCTTTGTTTCCCTAGTGCTAAGATTATTGCCTGGCACATAGTACATGATTAATATTTATTGCCTGATTGACAAAGGCAACCAATCATACTGAAATCTTTATCAAAAAACCAACCCCATACATTCACAGAATCCTTTATTCAGTATGTTTGTATGTAGTTGTTGGCTTATTGTCTCCATCTTTAGACTTGTGAGCTCTTTGAAATCAGAGACTGCCTTTTGCCTTTTTTTGTATCTTCGGAGCTTAGCACAGTGCCTGGAACATGGTAAGCACTATGCAAACATTTTATTATTACTCAGATTGAGACTTTTTTTTTTGATGTGGTTAATTCAGGAATTTATTTTGCTTGACACGACACGTTTGTAATGGCGTTTTGTTTTTCTTGCTTTCTCAGTAGGGATGGGAGAAGTGGGAGGGAGAGAAGGTAGATCTTTGAAAAAAATTAATTAAAAAGAAAATCAAAACTAGAAACAAACAAGTATATACCTGTTTGACAGAAAGTGTTGCTCCTTCTAATAGATGTTTTTTTAAAAAAAAAAATACCCTTTCAGTACTATATTTCAGTAATGAGTATTTTCCCATGAAATGGCAATACCAACTATTAAATTAGTTTTCTTGTGTTAAAAATGTCAAGTTTGTTTATACGGTGGTGCACTTGTGAATAGATATTTGAGTCCATTAGTATTATAAAGATACCCTCTTCCCTGTTGTTTTGATTCCATGAGTTACTGGGCACCTCCTTCATGATTGTTTTATGTCATTTCTATTTTGTCCTCTATTGCATCTAGTTTTAAAGAAATGCTTTTCTTTCTAAGTTTCTGTTTTAAATCATCTTGATCAGGTTGGCAAATAAAAAATGCTGGTTTGCTGCCTTTATAAGATATTATAGGGTGCTGTAGCACTAACACAGTATTTACAGCTCCAGCAGTGACTGTGAATATGCTGGCATAGTGCTCAATCACAAAATATAACAGACTCTCAGAAGACAGAAGCAAAACATTTATTCAGATGCCAGAAAAACAGATCCCAACACCAGGAAACCAAATTCATCATAGCACAAAGAAGTTAATACACCACAATGTAGCAGAGAGCCACACCATCCTTTAGCCTTCCCACAAACATTTACTCAGAAGCCTAACTTGGCTACTTGCCTGCTTTCCTCTCTACTCCCTTCATCTAGCTGCTCTGATGTCCAGCTTCCTGTGGGCTCTGCTGTACTCTTCAGCAAGCTCTTCATACCATAGGCTCCATTTGATTACATTCATCCTATTAGGGGGCAGGGAAGATCTTCAAAGGGAGTAGAAGTCTTCAAAATCCCTTAAGCTTATTAAGGGACAGGAAAGATCTTCAAATTTCCATTACCAATACAGGTACTTAGATAATATATTTAGATCTGAAAAGTACCCTAAAAGTCTCTACTCTTCTTCACTGAGAAATTAATCTGATATTGTCAAAACTGTGGGGCTTAGCACTTAATTTTTTTCTACTTGATCTAGGTTGTGTTTCTCTAGCTAATTCATTAGCTTCTTGAAAGTTAGGATGGTGTCTTTTACTTTCTTTTGTGTCTTGAAGAATACCTGATCATTCTGGGCACATAATAGGCCAAGCCTTGGTAACTTTGGGGAAACGTGCCAAATGTAGGACAGGAGATATTTTCAGTGCCATGCTGAAGTCCTTCTTATGCGTCATCATGGGATGGAGGTGATTTGGGGTTTTTAAAAGATCTACCAGGAGATCATGGACACTGCCAACTTTTACCAGTGGAAAACAATTAAAATTCCGTGCCTGGCAATGAACTGTTTGTCAGTCATCCCTGAACTAGTTAAGTTATCTCCAGGTACTTATGCAGCAGTTAGTAAATACTTATTAAGTATGTTCTGTGTATCAGGCACTGTGCTAGGTGCTCAGGCTATGAAGAAAGGCAAAATATAATATGGCCCTCAAGGACCTCTGTCTAATGGAGGAGACGATATGCAAACAAAATATTTATAAACAAATTATATATAGGATAATTTGGAAATAATCAACAGAGAAAAGGCACTAGAAATAAGGCACTAACAAGGCTTCCTGTAGAAGGTGGGATTTTATTTTTTTAATTTAATTTTAAAATTTTCAGTTCTAAACTCTCTCCCTCCTTCCTCACCCTCTTCCACCCATCTGGAAGGCAAGAAAAACAAAACCCATTATAAATATGTATAGTTTTACACAATGAATTCCTGTATTTGGCATGTCACAAAAGAAAGAAAAAGAGAAAGCAAGAAACAAAGAAAAAAAGCTATGCTTCAGGCTGCAGTATTGAGTCCATCAACTCTTTTTCTGGAAGTAGATACCATTTTTCACTATGAGTCTTTTGGAACTGTGGCTGGTCATCATCTTGATCAGTGACTAAGACTTTCAAATTGATTATCTTCACAATATTGTTATTTTATAAATTGTTCTCTTGTTTCTGCTCACTATACTTTGTACCAAGTTCATACAAGTCTTTTCAAGTTTATCTGAAACCATCCCAAAATGAGAGGCTTTATCTAGGACTTGAAGGAAGCCAGGGAAGCTGGGAAATGGAGATGAGGATGGAGAGCATTCAGGGTATGGGGAAGATGGTGAAAAGTCCTAGTCAGGGATGGAGTGTCTGTTAGAGCTACAGCAAGAAGGTCATTGTCATTGGAATGAAAAGGACACGGTGTGTGTGTGTGTGTGTGTGTGTGTGTGTGTGTGAAAGGAGTTGAGGTTGGGGAGGGGGGAGTAAGGTATAAGAGGACTGGAAAGGGAAGGGGCACATTTTGAAGGGCTTTGAACACCAGATGATTTTTATATTTGATCCTGGAAGTGATAGGGAGCTACTAGAGTTATTGACAATCTGGGAAAGGATGGAATACCCCTGTAAATGACAGATAATTGAGTATTAAAGTAAATCACTGTCACCATGGACTTCAGCAAAATTGCAAGTGAGCTGAGTTTGTTTTGTTTTTTTCATCTTCCTTTCTCCATCTATTTCTCACTACCTCTAATCTCTTTTCTTAATCCACTCTCTAACTCTCCTGGCAGCCACCCAGTTAAATTACCTCATGCCTCACCCAGGCCTCATGCATCCAAATTATTCTTCTCTTCCCCCCCCCCCCCCCAATCCCTCTCTGACAAAACTAACATTTGAAGGGGAATGGGTTTGTTCTCATCTCTCCATTAAAATGAAGCAATCTGATGTTCAGTTTGCTCTTTTGCTTGTAGGATGTAGGATGTAGGTGGAGATTTTGGGGGCTTTTCCTTACCTGTGCTGTCCTCTCTCATTCTACTCCTGTTAGCATCTTTTGTACTGTTAGCTAGTATTTACAAAATTCGAAGTCTGCTGAAGCTGATTTTTATCACATTATAGGCATTCACTTAGTCAACAAGCATTTATTAAGCCTTCACCATGCCGGATCCTGTGTTAAGCTGTGGAGATACAAAGAAAGGCAAAAACATGAGCCCTTATCCTTATGGAGCTAACAGTCTACTGGGAGAGACAACATGGAAAATACAAGTTCACACAAGATATATACAGTGCAAATGGCGTGTACTGAAATCCAGATCCTTTTATTTTAGTCTCTTGCTTTAATATCAGTATCCAGTGGTGTTGGCCAGGTGCCCAGAGCCTCTGTGTGCACAGGTATTAGGGTATTTGTTTTTCTTACCAGAACCTCAGAAGGGGAGGGAGGTTAGAGGGGATCTTGCTTTAAGTGCAAGGAAAAGAGAGAAGTAATAGCTCTTGGACAGCTTAGGGAACTAGCAAGTAAATTAAAGCAAACTTTTACGAGAACAAAAAACAAACCTGCCCATCCCCGAACTAGTTAAGTTATCTCCAGGTACTTATGCAGCAGTTAGTAAATACTTATTATTATCACATTATAGGCATTCACTCAGTCAACAAGCATTTATTAAGCCTTCACCATGCTGGACTTCTTCAATGTCATTGACAAAAAATATTTAAATGGCAATCAACAGCTATTCTTCTGCAATGCACTGAACATCCCTTAGTCTCCCCATTTGATCCTACATAGAGGAAATCTCTACTTACATTAGTCCAGGATTTTTTTTTTATTTTTAAATCACATCAAGGAGAAAAATAGGGGGTAGCAAGGCTGTAAGAGAAGCTTACTATTTCTCATTCTTTGTACTTGTATTGCTGGTGCCTAGTACAGCGCCTCTCACAGCAAAGGTGTTTAATAATATTTGGTTTACTTGACCTCTTGGAGGAAGCAGCATTTCAAGAGTTCTTAGTTCAAAAGAAAGAAGACTAGGGGATCGACAGTGATCTAGGGACTGGAAAGGATCCCACTTGTTCTGCTCTTGGGTTAAGACTTATCTGCCCCCCTCATCTCCACCTAGTGAACTTCCCTAGTTTCCTTCAAGACTCAAAGTTCACTTCTGAAAGGAGTATTTCTGGGTTTCCCTCCATTTGTCAATGCATTCCATCTTTTCTGCATATATTTTGTAAGTATATAGATCGGGGGCCTTAAGAGAGAGAGGGAGGGAGAGTGTGTATGTGTGTGTGTGTGTGTGTGTGTGTGTGTGTGTGTGTGTGTGTGTGTGGTGTGATGGACCCCTCTGGCAGTCTGTAAAGCCTATGGACCACTTTTCAGAGTAATATTTTTAAGTGCATAAAATAAAATATATAGGATGTGAGCTTTCCCAGAGCAGAAACTGCCTTTTGCCTTTGTTTCCCCAGTGCTAAACTCATTGCCTGACACATAGTAGGTGCTTAATGTTTATTGACTGATTGACAAAGGTAACCAATTATACTGATATAATTAATAAAATTATTTTTTAAAAACCCATAAGTTCACAGACCGTTTATTCAGTTAGATTGTACATGGCTGTTGGTTTATTGTCTCCATCTTTAGATTTGTGAGCTCTTTGAAGTCAGAGACTGCCTTTTGTATCTCTAGAGCTTGGCATAGTGCCCGGCAAGTGGTAAATGTTATTATTGTTGTTGCTGTTATAATGCCTCCTTTTCGATTGTAAGCTCCTCCAGGGCAGGGACTTTCTTTAGCTTCTTTTTGTACCCCCAGTGCTTAGCAGGATGCCTGGCACATAGTAAGCGCTATATGAATGATAGTTACTATGTTATTATCATTATCGTAATGGTGACAATTATTGGCTTCCCCCTTTAAAACTGTAAGCTCCTTGAGGGCAGAGGCAGCTTCTTTTTTCATCCCCAGCGCTTAGCATAGTGCCTAGCACACAGTAGGCGGCGTTATGTTTACTGATTGGTTGAGTGATCCTGGATCTCGCTGAGGTTTCTCTTCCCCCCATTAAACTGTAAGGTCTTTTGAAAATTGAGACTAGTGGAGAGAGACAGAGACAGAGAGACAGGGACAGAGAGACAGAGACAGAGACAGAGAGAGAGAGAGAGAGAGAGAGAGACAGAGAAAGAGAGACAGAGAGTGAGAGAGATAGAGTGAGAGATAGAGTGAGAAAGAGAGACAGAGACAGAGACAGAGAGACAGAGAGAATGAGAGAGAAAGAGAGAGTGAGAGACAGAGAGAGTGAGAGAGAGAGTAAGAGAGAAAAAGAGAGTGAGAGACAGAGAGAGTGAGAGAGAGGAGAGAGAGAGAGACACACACACACACACAAAGAGAGAGGGAGAAAGAGACACAGAGAGAGAAAGAGAGAGAGGGAGACACAGAGAGAGAGAGAGAGAGAGAGAGAGAGAGAGAGAGAGAGAGAGAGAGAGAGAGAGTTTTCTTTGTATCCCCAGCGCTCGACCACGATGAACGTTTTCTAAATGTTTGCTGATTTCTTGCTTGATAGAGTGACCAAGGCGCGTGTTCGGGAGGAAGGCATTTTGGGAGGCCTGGGGATGGGAAAGTAGAGGGCCTCCCCGAGCCTCCGAGTTCCTCAGTTTCCCTCCCCAGCCTCTCTCCCCACCCCCCAGCCCGAGCTCTGCCCGAAGGTGAGCGCGGACGACTGGGCGGAGCCGGGCCCCATCCCGGTGACGTGAGGGCCAACCAGGCGGCGTTGCGGCTCTCCGGGTTCCCTCCCGGCCGCCGCCGCCGCCTCCTCCTCCGCCTCCTCCCGGCTTTCTCGTCTCCTCTCGGAGCAGCCGCCGCCGCCGCCTCTGCTGCCTCCAGCCTCCGCACTCGCTGCTGCCGCCGGCTGCTCGGCCGCCAGTCCATCCGTCCTTCCGCCGCCCCGGCCCGGCCCTGGCCCTGGCCAGACCACATGGCGTTCCCTCGTTTCTGCAGCTCGGACGGCTCCGACCCGCTCTGGGTAGATAACGCGTGGGGCTGGGGAGAGGCCGCTCCCGAGCTGGAGAGAGCAGGGCCGGACTGGGGTTGCCTGACCGCGACCCTAGACACCCCGCTGGGCGAACCCCCAGTAGGCGGGAGGGGGAGCGAGGACCTACTGGTCTGTTCGACCCCGGGCCACCTGGACCGCGGCTTCGGAACCTGGGGGGAGGGGGGATGGCCGCGGCAGCGTGCCCAGCACGCTCTTGGGGCGTCCTCAGTCCCTGCCCCCCCGCTGCTCCAGGGCCGGAGCTGGAGGCTCTGCTCCTCTCTCCGCCAGTTCGCTCCCCTGGGGCTGGCGGAGAGTTGGTGCTCTCATTTCCGATGGTTAGGGATGGGTGGGAACCTGTTTGGGTCGGATTTGGAGCGGTAGGAGGAATGGGAGCGGGGAGGTGGAGCATCTAAAAGGATGAAAACAGCTTGGCACTGGGTTCCCCCATCTACCCCTTACCACGTACCCCCACCCCCTTCCCCTTTCCCATGGGACCCTCGGTATAGTTAATTATACAGGAGAACTTAAGTATCTCATCTATATGACTTCATAGCCTGTCTGCCTGGGGAGTATATATGTGGCTGAGCCTTGAGACTGAAGGGTGGGTGAAGAGAGGAAACGGTGTGGGACTCTAGGTTCTGTGGACGTGGGAGACTGGAGACATCCCTTCAGCTGTTCTGGGTTTCCTGGACTTAACTGGGTGCTTTCTTTCATCTGAGTGAGTGGGGTTGGGGGCATTTCATTAGAACCACTGAGGTACTTTTCCTTCTTGTGGCTCCATGCAAATAAGCGCACTTGGGGTATTTTGTGGAAAGTTTGGGGTTGATTCCTGACTCCTCTCTTCAAGCCAGGGAGTGAATTTATTGTTCGCCCCCAATGGAAGTCACAAAGCATGACTATGCTCTGGCTGTGTGTTATCCTCTCATTGTGCCACTGGGGGAAACCACTAGAAGGGACCACTAGGCAGGAGGTCGAGTTCCCCCACCAATGATGCTCTGTGCTCAGTAGCCTGGGAAGTAAAAAACAAAACAAAACACTAGTAAAAAAAAATGAATCCTATAATTTGGTGCATGAAGTCTTTGAGGATGCATCTCCAGGAGTACTGAGACTACAGTAATCTGATACTCCGAGGAGAGGAATTCCTGTTAACTCTCAGATTATTTACCTTTCCTTAGTTTAGAGTTACTTTCACCATGGCAAGCATTGTTTCCTCTGTTGTCTTGAAGTAGGGAGTTAGACTTAACAAAAACTTGTATACAAGCTGTACACATCTGGATTGAAAACAGTGTGGGATCTTTAATGAGGGATTGTTAGGGGGAGGGGAAGAAATTGCTTGTAATCCAAAAGTGGGTAATAGGAAATCTGGCCATCCTAAATGCATTCTTTTCATTGTTTTTCTTGTTTTTATGCAACATAAAGTGCATCTAAGATGTTTGTGTAATTCCTCCCATTGCCTCAGTAGTACTAGAGGTGCCAGCTCAGTGTGGCAAAGCTGTAATGAGCCACTTGTCTTGTTTTCAGTTCACTGGAATATGATATTTAGTCTAGCGTGGGAATATTTAAAATTATTTAGAGTCAAGGCTCAAGAGAGATTTAGCAACACAATTTCTACAATGACCAAATGAGATAATATTTGTATAAAACACTTGGTACATAGTAATCACTGTTAAATGCTTATTCCCTTCCCCTTCCTTCCTTTACAAAGGCCAACTGTAGTAGTCAGGATGTTCTAGTGGAAAGTGTGCAAAATTCCTGTCTAGGAGAGACCTTGGTTCAAATCCTGTCTCAGGCACTTTATTACCTAGGTAACCAACCTCTCTGATCCTGTTTTCTTACCTGTGTACCTGTAAAATTCAGCTAATCATGGCAGTACTTTGTGGTTGTGAACGTCAAATGAGACAATGTTTAAAAAGCCTTTTGTAAACCTGAAGGCCATATATAAATGCCTCATTATTACTATTATCAGTGGAACTGCTTTGGTGAGAATTGAGGAGAAAAGTTGAGGCTTTTTCTTCTATTTATTATCTTACCCTATGGTAGCATATAGACTTCTGTAAGAATTCATTTGGAGTTGTCAAATTGCTAGTTACCTTGAAATGATAGAAGTTTGTTTTCCTGAGTTAATGGGAAATCAGTAAATGATCCTTAGGAGACTACATATTTCTAGGAAAAAGCTGCTGTTTGCTTATATGTTTCCCTTGAACATTGTTATCTGGTGGTATTCTGGTTGCCTTAATTGAAGAAAACTTACTCAGGAAGAATCTAAGTCTGCCAATTTAGTTTGTGTTTTCCTGAAGGTTTTGGCCATACCCTTCCAGCCAGTTAATTAATAGTCACTAAATGGCCTTTTCTCAGTTAATAACTCTGGAGTGGATTCTTTTCTTGTCTGCTAAGAGAGTCATGGCAAACCAGATCATGTGTCACTCTTTTTCTAATATGCCTTAGTGAATGAGTAGGTGGGGAAGAAGGAAAGCAGGAAAGAAGGCATTAATAAACACCATAGACAGTTGCATCAGGATAGACAGAGTACTCCCTGGACACATGTAACTGCATGCAAATAACATCCAAGCACTAACATGGCCCTAGTCTAATCACATACTGTCCTACTTATGGGAAGATGGTGTAATTGGTGTTAATCAGACTTGCTCTGTGGTTAATTTTTTTCCTGGAGGTGGGGATAGGTTGCATTGAGCCATCAGTATTCAAGACAAAGGCCTCTTTACCATTAAGGTCATGCTTTATGAAGTGATAAACAGGTTGTTGGCTGGGGTTAGGTGCCATACTGTTGTGATGGAACAGAGAAATGTCCTGGCCTCTGGGTAAATCACATCTGTTATAATAGCTTCCCTTTAGCCAACTGACTGTAGACCTGCAATAGGAATCAGAAAAAGACTAATGTGCCTATATGTATGTAAAATATATATATATTTTTAGCAATAGTTATTCTTTTGTTTCAGTTGTGTCCTGACTCATAACCTCGTTTGGGGTTTTCTTGGCAAAGATAGTGGAGTGGTTTGCCATTTCCTTCTCCAGCTAATTTTACAGATGAGGAAACTGAGGCAAACAGGGTTAAGTGACTTGCCCAGGGTCACATAGCTAGTAAGGGTCTGTGGCCAGATTTAAACTCAGGTCTTCCAGAGTCCAGGTCAGGTGCTCTATCCACTATGCCACCTGGTTGCTCTTACAACAACAATACAATAACCCTAGGAGGTATTATCTACATTTTACAGATGAGGAAACTGAGGCTCATCTAGATTAAACGACTTGCTTATTGACACTTAAGCATTAGCCATAGTGACTGATTGAATTCTGTTAACTCATAAAACCTGGATCTTTTCAATGGATCACAGGGTCATAGATTTAAAACAGAAGGGATCTCAGAAGTCATTTAGTCCATTCTCATTTTGCAAATGAGGAAACAGGTCCAGAGCAGCGACTTGCCCAAGGTTTCATAAGTAAGTGGCAAAGTTCAGGATTTGAATCTGCATCCTCGGACTCAAATCTACTGGTCTTTTTCACTGTGCTGCAGCAAAACTTTTTTTTTTTAAAGTTGAAAGGAAGCAACCATGTTCTTAATCTACTCTGTTTTTCCTTCCTTCTGGGTGAGTCTTAAAATGAGAAAGGGAGAGGAGAGGTATGACCCAGTGAATGAAGGCATCAAGTTTATGAAGTACTAAACAAGTTTTTCCATTGCCTGTCTCCATTCTTGTTTTTGGTTAAGTCAATAAACTTCTTGAATGATCAAGTTAAGAGTTTTGAGAACCCAGCGTAAGTGGAATTTTATTACCTTTGAAGTGGCAATGAAAACCACAGAGAAGGTTAAGAAATTTCTAATAAGGTGTAACCTCTCAAGATGGGAACTTCTACACTGAAATTTTTCTGCTCTCCTAGCTTTCTTGCTCTGGAAGAATGAATGTTTTCGTTGGAATACATTGGCCTGAAGTTATTTTAAACAATTTAACTTGTTGCATTTCAGATCTCTTAATTTCCCATGTTTTTCTCTTTCCCTTTCATTTTTCTGTATCCTTCCTACCTTGTACTCTGGTTGTTTCTTCTGGGTCTTGTGGACGGACTCTCCAAACCATAGTAAACTACATGCTTGGTTAAGCTTCTCTTGAAAAAGATGGCTTCCTTTTTTTTTTCCTTCAGGTAGGTGAGAGATAAGTTTGGCCTTACATGCTTTTTTCCCCATATTTCCTCAGTTCCTGGTAGTTGAGATCGTTTGGGATTGTTGAGGTCTAACATGGTGACAGTAAATGGGTAATGAGCATACTTTTACCACTTAGATTCCATTTTTTTTTCCAAAGGAAGAATTTGTAGGCTAGGGGTTCTTAACCTGGAGTGTATGAACTTGTATGTGTGTTTAAATTTGTTTTTTGATAACTATATTTCAATAGAATTGATCTTTTTGGTAATCCTATATATTTTATTTCATGCATTTAAAGGTATTATTTATTCTGAGAAGAAATCCATAGGTCAGATTGCCAGAGGGTCCATGACATAGAAGAGATTAAGAATCCCTATTCTGAGCCAACTAGGGATGTTAATCTAATCCAGTCCAGTCCAGTAGCATTTATTAAATTCCTGTTCTGGGCAAGGCACTGTGTTAGGTGCCAGGGATATAAGGATAAAAAGACCCCTAGTCCCTCAGGTAGCTAATGTTCTACTGGAATGGGCCCCTAGGCAGCCAGGAACCTCCTCTTTTGGAGAGCCCTGCATCACCTATAGGCACTAATTTGCATATCCAAACTTCTTATTGGCAGTGGCTTGGTGCTGGCTGTTAGATGACCTGTGTTTGGATCCACTTGGCTATTCTACCTGTGTGGCTCCTGCTAAGTCACTTTCTGGTCCATAGTTCCTAGTCTCTAAAATGAGAGTATTGGACCAGATAACTTCCAAGGACCCTTTCAACTCTAAATCTGAATGAGTCTATGTGGCTGGGTCCTGTAGCTCTTCAAATAGTTATAAAACCAGAAGACCTGGGTTTGAGTTGGTATCTGACACATATCAATAAAGAGAATTTCCTTACTAAGAAGTTTCCTCTGCCAATTAAATCCCGGGTCTAGTCCCTCTTTCTTAATATTATGTTATATTAGATGCTATGGTGTGTGACTTTTGTGATCCTCAATAAGGATAACAACAGCCATAACTTTATATAGTACTTTAAACTTACAAAAAGTATGCCCCACAAGAATACTGCCAGATGAGGGTGTACTACAAATATAGATCTCTCTTTTTGAGATTTTGAGAGGTTAAGTGAATTGCCCATAGTCACAGAGTTAATGTTGAACCAGGACAGTGCCTGGGCTGTATAGTGTGTTCATAGTTAGGATTCTGATCCAGGCCTCCTGGGCTCTTCTCATTATATCACTACACGTATCTTTTGTGTAGTGATGACTGCAAATGTGGTTCCAGCCCTGTAGAACTGTATCACTGACTTAGATGGAGATAGATTTGGAGACAGAATGGTGGACACACTGATTGTAAATCTTCCTGTCTGATTGAAGTATGCACAAGTATATAATATAATTTGTGGGCTGGCTCTGGAAGCAGCATTGAATTTTCAGTATAGGCTTTCATGCTTTCTGAGACTCCCTTCATTACTGGATCATAATAGCTCATAAAACCCCAGCATATAAAAACTTCCCTCAAGCATTTTGGCAAAATAAATTGTAAGTTTTTACAAAATGGCCTGATGGTAAGAATAAAGGCCTGAGGGCCCTTGGTGGAAGTATAACCCTTCCCAACATGAAACATCCGGTCCTCAAAGGAAAAATGAGAGTACTGTTGTTGCCTGGGGACCTTTTCCACCTACATGTTCACTTATAGACAGACCCCTGTTGCACGCTGTTCACTCATTCCCAGTGAACTCAACATATCTTCACTTCCAGCTATGAGCAACTGTTTCAGGTGGTAAGTGGAGGTGAACTGTTCATGGGATGAGGGCTAAGACTTCTTTTCCTTTACCCTTCCTAACTGGTTTTGATAGCCCTTTTTGATGGCTTGGGAAGGCCTAATTTTAATTGGCTGCTTTGAGGTCATCTGCTTGGTTCTTAATCTGGCAAGACTAATACATTTATATAGCTAATGAGATAAAACTCCCAATAGCTGAGGAAGTGACTTGTGGCAGCTTTCCCACTTGTCTCAGAGCTTGACTAGCTGTGTGACCCTGGGCAAGTCATTTAACCTCAGTTTCCTCTTCTGTAAGATGGGGATAATAGCACTCCCAGGGTTGTTGTGAGGATCAAATGAGAAAATAATTATAAAGTGCTTTGCAAACCTTAAAGAACTATAGAAATGCCAGCTATTATGTCAGTCCATAAACCCATTAAAAAAAAAATTTCAGTTCCAAATTCCCTCACTTCTTCCACCCCTCTCCTGCCCATTGAAAAGGCAAGAAATAACAGTACCTATTATACATATGAAGTCATGCAAAACATTTTCACATTAACCATGTTGCAAGAAGAAAAAGAAAAATGTTTCAACATGTATTCCAGCAGTTCTTAACCTGTGGGTTATATTCAATTTGTAACAATGTGAATACATCCTGCATATCAGATATTTACATTATGATTCACAACAGTAGCAAAATTACAGTTATGAAGTAACAACGAAAATAATTTTATGGTTGGGGGTCACCACAACATGAGGAACTGTATTAAAGGGTCCCGGCATTAAGGAAGGTTGAGAACCACTGAATTCAGAGTTCATCAGTTCTCTGTCTGGAGACAGATAACAATTTATATCAGAGTACTTTGGAATTGTTGGGACATATAAATCCATTTTATGACCAAGTTCTGCAAATTTATTTTTATTTTTTGTGAGCTCTTTTCCCAAGTGGGCTCAAAATAAAGAGTTTTAAAATAAAATTTAGATCTTGGATACTTCACTTTAATCAGATTTCTGAGAATGGTTAGAGAATTAGGAAGTTTAAATTCAATTTAAGGTTTCCTGTGTATTAACTCTGAATTCTGTTGGCTAGTTCCAATCCAAGATTGAAGGGAATGAGCTCACTGGTTTTTTTTGTTTGTTTTTTGGAGGGGGCAAGGCAAGGCATTTGGGGTTAAGTTACTTGCCCAAGGTCATACAGCTAGTTAAGTGTCAAGTCTCTGAGGCTGGATTTGAACTGAGGTCCCCTTGACTTCAGGGCCTGGACTCTATTCACTTCGCCACCTAGCTGCCGCTAGCTCCCCTGTTTTGCAGGGGTATTTGGACCAGTCCTACTTAATGAACCTGGCAAATGATGAAAGAGGATAAGAGGGCTGGACCTGAAGTCAAGAAAACCTGATTTCAAATACAGCCTCAGACATTTACCTTCTAACTGTGTGACCCTGGACAAGTCAACCTCTCAGCCTCAGTCTCCTCATCTATAAAACTGGGATAATAAAATAGCACCTACTTCTAAGAGGCTCAAATGAGATATTTGTAAAGTGCTTTTCAAACCTTTCAGATCTCACTTGTTTGCCTTATCTTCCTCAGAGACCCTTTGATATGTTAAGTCCTATTTGTCTTCATCCCAAGGCATTGGACAGAGTCAGGAGATGTGGGTTCTGGCCCAGTCAAGGCCACTTACAGGTTCTTGGCAAGCATTTCCCATAGTCTCTTTTTGCATTGATTTCCTTTTCTGTAAACTAAGCCAATAATAACTTGTCTTACTTAGTTTTCTTTTATCCTTACTCAAATGCACTCAGGTTTTCTTGACCTCAGGTTTAGCCCTCTTGTCCTCTTTCAACACCTGCCAGGTTCATTAAGTGGGGTGGGCCAGTGGAGGTAGGAGAGCGAAAAAATAAATGCTTGCTAGTTGAAAAAATTTAATTAAACAATGATTCTCCGCTTCTCACCTCT
Organism: Pseudochirops corinnae; assembly: GCA_028646515.1. NCBI lineage: Eukaryota > Metazoa > Chordata > Mammalia > Diprotodontia > Pseudocheiridae > Pseudochirops > Pseudochirops corinnae. The sequence goes on from CM053590.1 coordinate 137,142,004, forward strand.
CAAGGCTCATGTATTTGAAAATGTTTAATTCTATACAGTGATATGGCATTGTCTGGTAGCACCATATTATGAGAAAAATGGTATTACCCTTTGGGGTTGAATTAGTGGGATCACCTCATCCTACCCTCTCACTCTATAGAGAGGAAAAAGACTAACAAGTCAGAGTATTCAATAAACATTGATCAAGCCCCCTTCCTTGTACAGCATATTCTCTGGTAGTGAATGATTGAAAAAGAACAATTTTATTTTGGCTCTTGTGGAATTTTACAAGTCTAATGGGGGCAGGGGAAGGGGAAGGCACATTCAGTAAATTATAATACCAATTAAGACATGGGCGTACCCTAGAGGTTAGACCCAGATCTCTAGACTCTAAATACAATTACTGTACCATTCCTGTTGGTTAATGTGTTTAGACCTGTCTCGTTTTGTTATCCGATTCTCCTCCCCGCTCTTGGCTCCAAGCTGCATATGAAAATTCTGCATTCAAGTAGCTGCGACTTGACAGCTTTCCACAAAATTCTAACCCCCATTTTTCTCATTGTGATCCAGTGTCCCCTTAAACCTTCAGTCAAGATTTTGTTTTTTTTTTGTTTTTCCTATAGTAAATACTGTTGATTGAGCAATTACAGTGACTTTGCAGAGATGTAAGTAAGACTATTTCCTTTGGGGATTGCTTCTTAACTGAACTCAACTTTTGGGTCCACCAGGTTATACTCTTAAATTTTGTAAATTCTGCTGCCTCTCATTCTCCAGATAGTGTTATCAGGAACAAGGTGGAAGGGTGTGTGTGTCTGTGTCTGTGCCTGTGTGTGTCTGTGTCTGTGTGTATCTGTGTGTGTCTGTGTGTGTGTGTGTTGGGTGGGGGTTTCCACTGAATTGAACAAATTCCACTCTAAAGGATTTCCAGCCCTTAGGTTTCTGTTGATTGTGGACCTCTGCCTGCATTTGGCTCTCATGCCCTTTAAAAAATATAAAGAAAGAAACAAAATACCAAGTTTGATTTTTAAGTGCTCAGAATAACTGGCAGATTTTTTAGAGATTGTCCACTGGAGATCTTTTTGTGCTGTGGATGCCTTTGGCAATCTAGTCAGTAATGTCTTAAAATACAGAAAATAAAATATAAGATTATAAAGCAGATTGATAATATTGAAATACTATTATCAAAATAGTTCTTAAAAAGTCCAAGAAGTTCACAGACCTCAGGTTAAGAAACCCTGATCTAGTTCAACTCCCATCATTTTACAGATGAGGAAACTCAGGGCCATACAAATACTACGTGGCACATCCCAGGTTCTTTCAGGTTTCCTGACTGTGAAGCCAAGTCCTTTCTCCTATTATACCATCTTTTTTGATTACTACACCATATTCTACATTATTATTATTATTTTAACTTTTTGCAGGGTAGAAGGCAGGGTAATTGGGTTTAAGTGATTTGCCCAAGGTCACAGGGCAAGTAAGTGTTAAGTGTGTGAGGTCCTCCTGACTCCAGAGCCAGTGCTCTATTCACTGTGCCACCTAGCAGCCCCCATTATTATTCTTTTTTAGAGAGAAATATGAGTTTGTGAAATTTCTTTGTCTTGTGTCCTTGGACGATTTCTTGAAATTGGGGGGAGGGGAGGTATGCTGATCCAGGTGAAAAGCATTTGGTGGGGGAGGAGAAGAAGGTGACCTGGTGGTTATAATTAGGTTGGATTAACTAAAGCCTTTTGAGAAATCCCCTTCCCCAAGATCATTAATAAAATTATTCCTGGATAAGAGGAAAAGCCATGTCATAGGTTAGAATCTGTTGAAGGACTAGAGTGTAATTTATTGAGGGTGAATAATCTGGCCATTTTATTAATGGATCTTCCCCTATTTCCTTTTTCCTCCAAATAAAGGAAAAACAAACCATTGCATGCCTTCTTCTGATTTTTAGGGTCGAGAGTAGTTAGTTTGAGGGTACAGCTTTTAGCCACCTTGAATGACTTGGTTTGGAGGCAGTGTGTGAGAGATGGCTTAATCATTACACAAGTTGGAATCCTCTTGAATTTTGATGGTCTCTCAGTGATTTGGGGGAGAAATAACCATTGGCAGAGGGAAAAGGGAGTGTAGGAGATAGAGAAATGAGGAAGATTCAGAAGAAAGCTGTTGCTATGATTTGACAAGATCTGATTTATTAGACCCTGGTAAGCCCAAGATTACATGGAAGGCCTTAGCAGAATTGGTGACACAGCCTAGACCTCTTGTCTCTAGGTCACTCGAGGTTCTTTTGGCTTGGGCTGCATAGGAGATAAGGAGGAGAGTTGGGTAAAATGAACAATAGGGATTTATGTCAGGTTTAAGGACTGAACTTGAGCAATTGGCTGGAAAAAGCAATTAGTAAATTCCTTAATTAGGTCCTGTTGGTAGTTCTGTTGTAAGGATAATCCTTTCATTAGCTTAATCTGTGAAAATAGGACTGAGACCCCTTTTATATTTAACAACCACTGATCCATACCTGTGAAATTCAGGTTATCCTTTATTGAAAGGAAGAGGTGACTGAATTAGCTAAGAAGTCATGATGGTGTGGTGATGTGGATACAAAGGTACCCCAAAGGTTGAGTTGCCCTTTCACTGGTTTATCCTCTAGAGGCACCCTAAAATACAGAGATGTCTTAAAGGTTGAGTTGCCCATTCCCTGGTGTTCTAAAGTCCCCCCTTATCTTGAAATACCACAAAACTTCACCTTATCCTAAAATTCCTTGTCTCCTCCCATCTTGTCATTAAAGATCCCCTTGCCCTTCTTATCTTGTGTCATTCATAGTCCTCATCCCTAGTCCTTATCTTGCAAGATTTATCTTGTCCCCAAATCCCCAACCCCCTTTAGAAACCCTAAAACTTACATCACCATCCTATAGACTGTATAGCTTTCTGGCTATATAAGTCTAGTCCTTGTCCTGTATCATTTCCTTTGCTTAAGCTCCTTGCTAAGTCTTAAGGCCTGCAAGCTTTTGTGTTAATAAAGCTCCCTTTGGCTAAAGAGAAGGTCTCATTGAATTCTTTCAAAAATCTGAACCAGCTCTCCCAACCCTGAACCCCAACAGTGGGATTTATAGACCTCTGCATATACACTGTAAAATGGGGGAATATAATCTTCAAATACAGAATTATAATCTGTACAACTCCAGTGTTTTAGCACAGTTCCGAGCACATAGTAAGCCCTAATAAATGCCTATTGACTGACTTCCTTTTTAAGTATATATTCTTAAAATGTGTGTGTGTATACACACACTTATATTGTATATTATATAGAGAATGACATTTATCTATTTGTAGGCATATCTCTCTCTGTCTTTCTGTTTGTCTATCTTCTGGAGTCCTAATAATAATGTAAGATACTTTACTTGTCGGAAAGAATATAGGCTAGGAGTCCTGCTTGGCTTCACTTCTGACTTGATGAATAATTTGAGGCTGGTCACCTAACCTCTCTTAGTTTTGGTTTTGCCACTTAGTTTTGGTTTTGTCCATGAGGATAATGTGGGTTACTGGAATACCTTTTATTTTCTGAGTGCCTTGCCCTTTTTGAAGGGTTTTCATATGTTATTTGATCCTTAAAGCAACCTGTGAGAATAAGTGAATCTCCAAAAGAATGGGGAATAAGACAAAGAAGTTTGTAAATCCAAAGTGTTGATGTTTCTACATCCATTTTCCATGCTGGACTGAAGTGGGATAGGGGGTGGGGAGGGACACTCTCAGAGGTTGACCCAGGTCAGTGAAGTAGCTGTTTTCCTTCTGCTAACGCCAGATTCAAATATGTGATTCAGCACATTGTGCTCCCTGTGCCTAGGGGTAGGTAAGGAGTATTTTGCTTTTCCCCCTTCTATTAATCAGTATTTCCATAAGGGAGAGAAGAGGGTGATGTAAGGCAAAAGATATTCTTCATGAACATCTGTTGAAAAATATTCTGTTGTGGTGAGGTATCCCGAAGAGACAGGTTTTATTGCCACCTAAATGCCATAGGTTGGCAAAAACAACATTGGTTTGGGCAAGTGTTGGTGGAAGGAATTGTTGAAACAAGAAGGATCGAAAGCAGCTTATGGGAATAAGTTGTTAAAGACAGACCCTGGAATATTTGGCCAAATTTTGGTCAGATCACAAGCTGGCTAACTGTAGAATCTGAGGCTAAAATTAGTGCTGCTTGTTGTATGTTTGCCCAGCAGTAGAAAGATGCTCCAAACCAAGAAAATCTTATCTTTTTAATGCTGATAATTTAGTGACACTATATTTCTTTTTAAAAAAGGTTTTTTGATGACTTTTGTTTTTACACCATAGTTATTTCCCTTATAAAACTCTTCCACCTCCTCATTCTCCTATTCTTTCAATTGAGGGGGACAGTATTAAGGGATGTCAATAGACACAGACACCCAATTTTACTGTATATGTTTTATTTTGCATCCATAGTGCACTCCCTCTGTACTGAGAGGAAAGAGTTGTGTTTTGTTGACTGTTCTCTGGGACCAAGATTGGTCATATAATTAATCAGTTCTGGCAGCTGCCTTTTAGAGATGTTCAAATTTAAGTTGTCAGTATGAATATTGTTCTGGTTCTATTTACTTTTCTCTGTATCAGTTCATCTAAATCTTGAGTGCTTCTAAGAATTTCTCAGATTTGTCACTTCTATTTTTTTGTGTTTTATTGATGCTCTTGTTTTATCATTACTATTTCCTATATTTATTTATCTTTCCCCCTGTCTAGCCCTCTTCCCCTCAAAACCCCCCCATTACTGTTGAGGGTACCACCATCCTCACAGTCCCTCTGGATGGCAATCCAGGTAGCATCTTCAGCTCTTCATTATCATCTCTTCCTCCCCATATCCAATCTGTTGCCAAGGCCTGTCACCTTTTCACCATCTCCTCCTTCTTTCCTCTGACGTTGCCACCACTGTATTGCAGGCTCTCATACCTGGACGATTGCAGTAGCCTGCAGGTAAGTCGTTCTGCCCCAAGTCTCTCCTCACCACAATCCATCCTGCATTCAGCCACTAAGGTGATTTTCCCAAAGTTCTGGGCTGACTATGTCACCTCCCTACTCAGTAAACTCTAGTGGTTTCCTGTCACCTCCAGGATTAAACCAACATCTTCTGTTTGGCATTGAAAGCCCTTCATAACCTAGTTCCCTCCTACCTTCATAGGCTTTTTACACCTCACTCCCTGACATATACTCTCCAATCCTGTGACACTGGCCTCTTGGCTGCTTCATCAACAAGACACTCTATCTCCTGGCTGTCCCCTGTGCCTGGAATGCTCTCCCTTATTTCTGCTTCCTGACTTCCCTGGCTCCCTTTAAGTATAACTAAAATCCAGTCTTCTACAGGAAGCCTTTCCTAATCCCTCTTATTTCTAGGGCCTTCCACTGTTCATTATTTCCTGTATATCTTGTATGGTTATTATATTTGCTTGTTCTCTCACCATTCATTAGATTGTAAGCTTCTTGAGAGCAAGGACTGTCTTGCCCCTTTTTCTATATCACAGTAAGTGCTTAACACACATTCATTGACTGACTGACCAACCTTGGAGCCCTTCCTTGCAGCAGGTGCTGCATTTTTCGTCACATTGTAATATTCCTTCACATTCCTGTCTCCCCAGTTTGTTCAAATGGTCCCTCATCTGAGGCACTTCGCTAAGCTGAACCCTCAATAATCACTAAAGGGAATATCTTCAAACACTTGCTAACTCTGATCTGGTGCAAGTCACTTCACTTTTAATTTCCTCATTGACACAATGGGGGTGATAATGGCACCTACCTCACAGGGTGGTTGTGAGGATCAGATGAGACCGTATGTATAAAAGTGCTTCAAAAACCTTAAGGCACTATAGAAATGATAGTTATTGTTTTGTGAATATATGTGCTGTTTGTTGACTAGAAGTTAGTGCATGGGTGACCCTGTAGGAAGCCCTTAAAGAATTTACTACTGATATTAGATGAATTTTATTAGCCTGATATAGGGGGAATAGATTATTTTCAAAAAGAGAGCACATTTAGGCATTAGCATTTATAAGAAGTACTTGAATCAGCTTCCTCATTCATAAAATATGAGGGTTGGACTAAAGGATTTCAGGCCCCTTCCGGATGTAAATCTATGATTCACACCCTTGAAAGGACTCAATCCAAGATTAATTGGTATAGTTTAAAATTTTACTTGGATTAACAACAGTGCCTCTCTCCTTCAGTGCAAGCTGGCTCATGTTAAAAGAAAAGGCCTTGCTCTGCGTGGGCTATTTTTCAAAACACATTTATGTGGAAACTCCCTCTGTTATCATGGGATGGCTCAGTACTTCTGGAGACATTATGATTATGTATCAGGAAGGGAGTGAGGTAGGAGGGTTGGGGAGGTAGGGAGTTGTATGTGATTTAGAATAGGATTACTGTGGAAGACAGAATTATCACTGAGGCTGGGTTTCACCAACACATTCATCAGCATTTCTTAAACTCTCACTATGCAGAGCACCTTGAAAGATGCTGACAGATACAAAGATTAATCCCTGCCTTCCTGGAGTTTATAGTCTTTTAAAGGAATTCATTTAAGAATATTCCTTCCTTAAGGACTAGGATGGTGCCCATTTTTTGGTACCCCCTAGCAAAGTGCATAGCACACAGTGGGCACTTAATATGTGGCATACTTTTAGTACACTTAATATGTGGCATAAATGAAATATAAGTATGGTGTTGGGAGAGTTTCTGAAGGATGTAAGAGTTTACAGATTGGGGGCATCAGGGAGGGTTTCATAGTGAGATTGTGGAATTTAAGTTGGGCTTTAAAAGTAATGAGTGGGATTTTACCAGGTGGAAGACTATTCTAGGCATAGGACATGAGCAGAAGCATAGGGGTGGGAAGAGGTGGGATTCCTATGAAGTTCCTATGAAGATGGGTGCAGGGGATGCCAATTACTACAGTTAGGCTTTGTCCTCTGTAAAGTATATGGAAGAGAATATTCTTATGTGCTGCGGGAAAGAATGAAAGGTGTTGAAATCACTATTTCTAGCTTCCCTAGACATTACTCAGCCTCCTGAACTCTGTTGTTGTTGAGTCATTTCAGTCATGTCCAGCTTCCCATGGCCCCTTTTTGGGATTTTCTTGGCAGAGATACTAGAGTGGTTCGCCGTTTCCTTCTCTAGCTCATCTTACAGATGAGGAAACTGAGGCAAACAGAGTGAAGTGGCTCAGCCAAGGTCACACAGCTAGTCTCTGAGGCTGTATTTGCATTCATGAAAATGAGTCATCCTGATTCCAAGACCACTGCTCTATCCACTTGCCACCTAGCCCTCCCAAACTCTGAGATCCAGCCAAACTGACCTCTCTGTCCATTCCTCATACGTGACACTCCATCTCCTGTCTTCATATCTGGAATGCGCTCCATCCCTTCCTCTATTTAAGATCCAGCTCAAGTTCCATCTTCTGCAAGAAGCTGTTCCTGATCCCCCCAGCCGGCACCTTCCTGCCTTCCAGACCACCTTGGGTTTGACTCCTCTGTATAGATTTGTATTCTTTTACTGTATATTTCTGTCTGTGCTTGTCTCCACATTAGAAGTCCCTTGGAAGTAGGAGTTGTTTTGTTCTTTGTACTTATTTTCCCCTAGCAAATAATAGGCACTTACTAAACGCTTGTTGATTGATCGACTTTTAGGTTCCAGATTAAAGAGCACATTTTTCTGTCTGGGCTTCATCATCATAACTGAACTAGAAATCAACAAAGCATTTATTGAATATACTACTTACATGCAAGAGCCAGTATTGGGTGCTGGGGATAGAAATACTAGAGCTTATATTCTATCAGGAGAGAGATCCACATGCGTAACTATATACAGAATAAATGCAGGGTGTATTTTTGGGGAAGAGGGCATGAGCAGTGAGAGATCAGGAAGGGCTTCATGCAGAAAGTGATATTTTCTACTTTCATAAAAAAGGGCGAGGGGATTCTAGGAAGCAGGGGTAAGTTTCTAGAGGGCATGGGCCATTACTTTGAACTGGAATTGGGCCAGATTCACTTGATCTGGTTACACTTTGTGTTTCTCTGCCCATTGATGAAACCGACTCTTCTCTTTTCTCTTACTTCAGTGGAAGTAAGTGAATGTGGAGGGGAAGAGGACTATAAATCATTTCTCCTTTTTAGTTTCGTGACTTCTCAGGGCTTTTGCAACATGTGGGTGATGAAGCACTTTTTCAGTGGTCAGAATCTTGGCCTGTTTTCCTGCTTTCTTCTTGCTGCCCATTGCTTCCCACCGAATTCCAGGATGATTATAGTGAGTAATACTGAAGGACCTAGGAAACTGAAGGAAATTAAGGCTTTTAAAGTTAAAGAAAACCCATTAACTTGTTGACAAGCAGCCTTTATCATCTTCTTGTGAGTTCTGTGTTTCCTAAGCTCATATGGGGAGGGAGGATTAGTTTTATTTTTATTAGCCCAAGGAAATGCTTGTGGCCTTATGTTGTCCATTTTAACCCAGGGACACAGGAGGAACATAGGAGCAAAAACTCACACAGTCATCTTATCTTATCACTATCATCTGGGTAAAAACAACAGAAAATAGGATAAGAGCCACTCTTGCCTTCTCCTGAAAGTCAGAAGCATTCATTACAGAGGGCTGAACTGCCTGACTCTCCTTCCATTTAAAGTTAAATTAATAGCAGCAAGAGAAAGCTATTGGCACAGATGAAAATCTGGAACCCAGTGAAAGATTGAACTAAGAATTACAAAGAATGTTGATAAGCATCTAGGGGGCAGGACAATGAATGGTCTCTCAGTTCTTGCCTACATTGGATTGACTCTGTTCACGTGCATTTGTTTCAAAAGTTGCTCTTTTTCATATTTTTTCCTGTTCTTCCATTAGGCTAGAAGGGCAAGAACTGAGTCTTCTTTTATATAACAATCTCCTTGCCTCTCCTAGTACCAAATTTTGCCTCCAAATCAATAATAATACAGATATATATATATGGCTTTCAAGAGACTTCATATATATTATCTTTGATCTTTATATCCCTGTGATATAGGTGTTATTATAACCTATAAATAATTATTATATTATATATTTATATATCTTATAAATATTATAACTTATAAATAATAAGTATTATTCTCATTTTACAGATGAGGAAACTGACTTAGGTTAAATGAAGTGTCTGAGGCCACATTTGAACAAGGCCTTTTCCGAGCTCTATGGAAAACTGTAAAGTAAAGCAGTTTATCTTGAGCACAAGCTTCTATATCTATAATTTCCCCTCTCTGGACACTTTTCTCCCTTAAGATGCCCTGTCTTTTCTCTTCATTTAAGAACTCCTTTTAAGACGGGAACTTAAATTGGGCCTTTATGCTTTAGGACAAGGTTTCTTAACCTCTTTTGTGATGTGGATGCCTTTGGCATTCTGGGTGAACCATCCAGACCCCTTCTCAGAATAATATTTTTTAAGTATATAAAAAAGAATTACAAAGGATTACATAGGATTACAAAGGAAATCAATTATATTGAAATAAGTATCAAAATGTTATCAAAAAAAGTTCACAGACTCAAGGTTAAGAGTCTTTTTTAGAGTGTTTTTTTTATTTTAGTTTTTTAGTGTTTTGGAGTGAACTTAATTTAGTGATCCTTGTCGATTACATTTAAGTCATCATTAATTATAGAATAAAAGCATCCTATGCACAGTAGGCATTGGATTAGTGGCTTCCTTAACTATCAGACTTCTTTGTGGGGGATACTTGACCTATAAGACACAAAGAAAGTTAGGAAAATCATGGTGGCTGCTATTTAGAACAGCAAGCTTTCTCAAAACTAACGTTTTTACTCCTTTCTCTGTGGGAGGATTAAGGAGCAGCATGTACAGTGGCAGAGTAGTGTTTCTGTTGATAGGAACATTTGCCATTAAAAAGTGTCCTTCTGGGTTTCATTCTTTGGAATCAAAAAGTCTTGGAAAAGTTGATGCAGGCTTCCAGGGTAAAAGTAGCTACAGGAATGCCAGATTGATAAATATTCATGGTTGTTTTATTTTTAGACTTGATGACTCAGAGAATGAGGACTCCTTGGAAAGGATCCCCAGTGAGTATGTGTGGGATTGATGATGGGAGACTGGAATCTTCTCTACAGATAAGTTTGATTCTGTTTCTGATAACCATCCAGTCAAACCTTATTGTTCTCCCCCTTGTTTTGTTCTAGCTTTGGTACTGGGAAAACGTATACAGAGTCTGTCTCAGATAGGATTAGCATCCAGAGCACAGCAGATCTGATATTGTTCCTGTCCGTGCCTAGCTGCAGGCCAGTGATTGCTTCTTTGTTTTGTATTCCCTCTAAAGTTAGGGATTCACTTTGAATGGGACTTATTCATTTGTCCTTGTTCTGAATGTTGCATTTTTCAGTATTTTTATTTTTTGTGTATGTATCCTTTCCCTCCCAATAGATAGTAAATTCCCCAAGGACTGGTAGTGCGCCTATCTTTTTAGTATTTTCCCACAGGCTTTTACTTATGGTGGATGTTCAGTTGATGGTGTGTTGACTGAGCAGTTGCATTTTCCCCCTCCAGTTCACTTAAACCAGCATTTCTTTTGAGCATCAGTTAATTAGGTGAAAGACTCTAGACTAAGTCCTGAGTATACAAAAACTTCGAACCATCCAGCCCCTGTCTGAGAGGAAGAGTTGACAATTGAGTGGACTGATGATGATTCCTGACCCTTATTAATCACAGCTAGCATTTCATTTTCTAGAGGACTTTAAAGTTTGCAAAGTAGTTTACAAATATTAACTCACTTTATTCTTACAACAGCTCTGCAGGGTGGGTGCTATTGCTAACCCTAATTAGAAATGAAGAAATCAAGGCACACAGAGTGACCAGACACTGCCTGGTGTCACATAGCTAGTAAAAATCTCAGGTCTGGTGCTTTATCCACAGCACAACCGAGTTGCCTCTAGATTTACACTTTACATTTTATTCTTAGAATTGAGTTCCATTGCTACTTAACTGGAATCACAGCAAAACTTCACTTATTTGGAATGCTCAGGGATAGAGCTGTTTTGATGAAATTAAGAAGATTATGAAAAATGAGAACTATTATTGGAAAGATTTTTGTTTGTCCTTTGTTGAAAATGTTTCTGAAATAAAAATAATGATGGTTAACATTTACATAGCACTTACTGTGTACCATGAACTGTACTAAGTGCTCTACAGTTATCTCATTTGATCCTCACAATAACCCTGGGAGGTAAGTGCTATTGGTTTTTTTTTGCTTGCCTTTTTTTTTTTTTGGAGGAGCAGTTGGGGTTAAGTGACTTGTCCAGGGTCACACAACTAGGAAGTGTCTGAGCCTGCATTTGAACTCAGGTTTTGACTCTGGTCCCAGCACTCTATCCACTGTACCATCCAGCTGCCTTTAAATTTACACTTCATTTTTTTTTTTTTGCTTTTTTAATCTCTGCAGATTTATTGTAAATTTGCCTTAATATAGTAGAGAACTCTAAACGCTGATAAAATGCAACAGATAAACCTGTATGCTGTAGGTGGTTTCTATACCAAATCATACTGCTCATTCAATATTCAAATCCCTTACATTTCACATTTTACTCTTAGAATTGAATTTCTTTGCCCCTTCAAATAGAATCACAGCAGAACTTCATTTAGTTGAAATACTCAGTGATAGAGATGTTCTGATGAAGTTTGGTTACTTACTGGAAAGACTTTTATCCCTTGTTGAAAATGTTTCTGAAATGTTTGAAAATAAAAGTGATAAGAGGCTGATCTGATTTTGCTCTGGTGATGTTCAGTGGTCTGAAATCTGCTTGTTTGTTTTAAAATAAACACCCAGGTGAGCTTTTGTGTGCCTCCTGAATGCCAAGAGCACTGAAATAAGCAAGATTATTTGTGGGCTGCTGGTGCTCTGGTTGAATCAAGGACTTACTGTAATATCAATGAACGAGCATTAGGAAAAAAACTTACTATGTGGAAGGCATTTGGATATACAGATGCAAAAGCACCAGCTCACAAATAATCAGTAATCAGTGCAAGAGCCTTATATTTAATTGGGGTTTGTAAGTCATAGTTTATGATGAGCCTAAATCTTGAATCCATTGAGTGCTTAAGGTGCCTTGAGATCTAAGAAGCAAGTTGAATATTTACGCTTTCAACAGCTGAATTCTTAGAATGAAACAATATTCTGCTGAGAAAGTCTTCTCTTTTGTTCTTTTTGCTGTCTTGTGGAGATCAGATTCATGCAGTCATAACATATATGATGCCTATGGTTGCACTTTAAATATTATTGTCACACTGTAATGGTTTAGGAACTGAAGGTTGGGTGAATACATATTTACAGAATTAAATTACAAAGGTGCAAAGGACAACCGTAGGAAGAGGTGGGTTCCCTCTCCCTGGAGGCTGGATGAGCACTATTTTTTTGTTGTTGTTTTCAGTCATGTTTGACTTTTAGTGATCCCTTTTGTGGTTTTCTTGCCAGAGATACTGGAGTGGTTTGCTATTTCCTTTTCTAGATCTTTTTTACAGATGAGGCAATTGAGGCAAATAGGGTTAAGTGACTTGCCCATGGTTACATGGCTAGTAAGTATCTGAGGCTTGTTTTGAACTTAGGTCCTCCTGATTCCAGGCTTGGCAGTCTATCCACTTTGCTGCCCAGCTGCCCCATGACTACTATTGGGTATGTTGTATTGTTTTTTTGTTGTTTTTTTTTTTATGAATTGGACTAGATGGCTGATTCTAACTCCTGAATTCTGTGATTAGCCTTCTAGTGAAAAAAGAATGAAAAGTTTAGCATAGGAGACATCGTGGTACTGGGGAAAGAAAACTGACCCTGGAGTCAGGAGACCTGGTTTTCTAAACCTGCCATTGACAAAACTTAAATGACTGTGGGCAAGTTAATGAATCTCTTTAGGCCAGCTGTTCTCAACCTGTGGGTCACGACCCCTTTGGGGGTCGAACGACCCAGTTTTCACAAGGGTCACAGGGATTCCTTAAGACCATCGGAAAACACATATTTCTGATGGTCTTAGGAACCAAGACACTTCTCCTTTATCCATCTCCAGGCGGGTCTGCCCACATGCAAATACGCCCCCATACGAGTATTTAAGGGTCCCGACTTTAGGAAGATTGAGAACCACTGCTTTAGGCCTTAGTCTCCTCATGCACAAGATTCGGGTAGGGGCTATGGGGGTGGGAGTGGAGGTAGAGTTTGCACCCTGAGGTCCCTTTCCAGCTCTATGAGCCTGTGAAGTTTGAACTGGGAATTGGGATAACTGTACCCTAGTGTTGGCTCTTCCAGATGACCCTGGATAAGATGCAAAGCTCTGCTCTGTGTCTTAATTTCCCTATAAGGAAAAGATTCAACACTGGCCCCTTTTTGTCTTATAAGCATGGAGTGAGTAATTTTGTTTGGATCAACAAGAAGGGTGAGGTAGCAGTAGACCTTTTTTGTTCAAGGGGAAGTTTGCTATGCATGGATAGGTCAGGTGGGTTTTGTGCTCTGCAGAAGTTAGAGGCATGCAAGCCCTGCCTCCCCACCCCCCCACCCTGTGCAGCTAGAATAGGAAACCGCAATTCTGCTCTGAACAGCAAATAGCATCCTCCTCAGAAATTGTTTATGAAGTCACTGGCCTCTGTACTATGTGGCTGTCATTCTAGGGAGTGCATTTACCTCCCTCCACCCCCTGAGAACAAGCATCCATGCAATTGCATTTCATATATCCGTACTCCAGAAGTAATGCTAAAATTGAGTTCGTGAGCTAGAGTTGAAGTGGCACTGGGGTGGGAGTCTGGGGTGAAGAGGCCTCAGTTCTGCTCCTTTTTTTTGGAGGTGGGGAGGTGAGGCAATTGGGGTTAAATGACTTGCCCAGGGTCACACAGCTAGTATGTGTGAGGTGTCTGAGGCTGGATTTTAACTCAGGTCCTCCTGAGTCCAGGGCCAGTGCTTTGTTCACTGCATTACCTCGCTGCCCCTCTCTGTTCCTTATTAGTTGGGTGACCATGCTATCATACCACTTTCTCAGTTTCCTTATTTGTAAAATGGATGATAAAGCATATAGATTTAGATGTGGAAAAGACCTTAGCAATCATCTGGTTCAAACTCTTCTCCCTCCTTCCCCCATTTTACAGGTGAGGACATTGTGTCTTGGGTTGAATGGTTTGCACAGGATCACACAGTCAGTGGCATGTCCAGAATTTGGTTCCCACATCTTTTAACTCTGCTCTTTATTGCCTCTTTCCACAGCACCAAGATGCTTCTCCTGGGGGTAAATAATTTCTGCCCTGTCAGGTTTTTAAGGATCAGATGAGGTGACACAGATGAAAGTGCTTTTATGAAAAGCAATCTTAGAACCATTTGTAAGGAATTATTGTAATTATTATCTTGATTTCAATTCAACAAACACTTAGAGGCAGCTAAGTGGTGGTGGATAGAGCTCTGGGCCAAGAGTCAGGAAGACCTGAGTGCGAATCCAGCCTCAGCCCTTACTCGTTGTGTGACTGGGCAAGCCACTTCACTTCCTTCTGCCTCAGTTTCCTCAGCTGTAAAATGAGGAAAATAATAATACCTACCTCCCAGAGTTTTTGTCAGGATCAAATGAGATAATATTTATAAAATCCTGAGCACAGTGCCTGACTTAGTGGTTAGTAAATGCTTTTTGGTGCTTAGTGAATACTTATTCCCCTTATTTCCTTGAATGCTTACTATGTGCAAAACACTCTGCTGGGCAGAGAAAATGAGGCTGAGATTAAATGGTCCTGCTGTCAAGGACTTGCATTCTGTTGGAACATCAAGATGGTTTGAGCTGTTTGCTAGCCATGTCTGACAAATAGCTGCTTTGTATAAGTTTGTATTTATTAATTCTGTGTTTATGCTGTATGTATTTTTATATGTACTTGTTGTTTTCCCATTAGAATGTAAGGAGGAGGCATTGTTCCATTCTTTTTTTTTTTTGGAGGGGGGAAGGCAGGGCAATTGGGGTTAAGTGACTTGCCCAAGGTCACCAGTGTTTGGGACCAGATTTGAACTCGGGTCTTCCTGGCTCCAGGGCCAGTGCTCTATTCACCACACCACCCAGCCACCCCCGTTGTTCCATTCTTTGTACTTGTTTGCCCACTGACCAGCACCAGCATGGTAGAGGCTTAAAGATTTGATTGATTGATTAATATTTGACTCCTATAAAGAATTTTCTCTGACTACCACTGATTGTGCAAAGCTGTGTTCAGTGTCCCATTAAATGATGAAAATATGCTTCAGAGGACATCTAGTCCCTGTTTATATCCTAATATCATAGTTGCCTGACTCCTCTGTGCTTCAACAGACCTGAACTGCTCAAAAGTTAAGATGTAACAAAGTATGATAAAATTTTGCTGCCAAAATTCCAACTGAAAGAGGCCTGGTCTATGTAACTTCTAGCCATCTCTGCCACTAAGTAGCTTAAGGATCTTGGATTAGGTATTTCATTTCCCAGGGCCTCAGTTTCCCTCTCTTTATTGGTATCATATTCCTTCTTTGTGAAGGATAAACTCTTCTGCTTGGGCCCTCTGTAATTTGGACCTGTCCTACCTGGCTAACCCAATGATTTGATAATCTCCCCCAATATGTATCTTCTTCTGTAGTCAAGTTCAGTCCTCCTTGTCATTGAACAGTATATGAAAATTCCCACCTCCATTCGTGGTATCTTGCCTAAAATGCTCTCACCTGTCTTTTTTCTCTCTATTACTGTATAGACAGAAGAGAGTATCCACTCTTAATGGTATCAGAGATCCATGAAGAGTTGAAGTAGGTATAAGTTATGCATTTTTTAATGTGTAGTTGTTCTATCTCCCCAACTGGATTGAGGGATGTCTTTATTTAAGGATTAGGGCTAAGGACTTTATTCGTGTTCAAAATTTTCTTTATTTAAAGAATCTTCCATGTTATTGACTCAAAAAAGATAATAAATACTTTAAATTTATTAGATTATAGAGTATGAAACTCCCCTAGATTAGAGATTCTTATTCTGGGAACCTAGGGGTCTGCAGATACATTCCAGGAGGTCTGTGGACTTGGATGGGTAAAAAAATCACATCTTTAGTTTCACCAATTTCTAACAGAAACCAAGCCTTTCCTTCAGTTATTAAAAAAAAAAAAAACCAACCCAACAACAACATTATTGTGAGAAGGGGGTCAGATGAGTTCACCAGATGACTCAGGGGAGTGTGGCATGACACATAAAGGTTAAGGACTCCTGATCTAGAAAAGGAGTTGAACGTTTAGCTGGCTTGTGGGAAACTTGCAGCTTTTGCTGCCTGGGAACAGGGAGAGTTGCTTGGACCTGTTTGCTCCACGGAGCTCATCCTGCCCTGTTAAGAGTCAGGTATCTCCCTACCCCCAGCCAACCAGAGAGTGTGGTGGCAGAAATCTTCTAGCCTTTCAGCTGCTCCTGCTAAAAAAAGAAACAACTGTTTTCATTCCCTTCGGGTTAATGAACCTGATGGCCTATGAGACAGCTATAAGGAACAAGAATATTTCAGGAATTAGTACTGGTAGTACTCTACTCTGCAACTTGACCTGGAGGGAACTCTTGAGTTAGAAGGGCCAGTAGCTGCATTTTTGTTAAGTATTGAGAAGATGTCAGGGAAGGCTAAAGTATCTTATTTTTTTTTCTGACTTCTTGCTTTCTAATAGAAGAGACTCTTAATTCAGTTCAGTTCAGTGTCTAATATGTACAGATGCCTTCACCAGGGGTATAAAGACAAAACTGAAAAACGGACCCCATCCTTAAAGATTTATATCTTACTGGAGGGATACAGAATGTATACAGATAAGTACAAGGACGTTTGGAGAGAAGGACACAGGCAGAACAGTGTCATTGAGTAAGAGGGTATTAATAAAAGGGGAATTAGGGAAGGTAGCATCTAAACTGAGCTCTGAATGAAGAGAAAGATTGTGAGAGGAAAAGTCCAGAGATGGTGTTGGCTTGAGCGGGTTGCAAAGGATCTTAAATGTCAGGCTGAGGAGTTTGTACTCCAGCCTGGTTTGCTTTAAATAATTGCTTGATTGGTAATCTTAGAGTCAACAGAAAGACTAAGAATGTTGATGAGCAAGGTAATGACAGGTTATTTTGACGGATATTTAGAGGACAAAAGACTGGAAGCAGGGAGACCAGTTGGTCCAGGTAAGGAATGATGAACATTTGAACAGAAATAATATTCATTTGAATAATGGGAACAAGCGAAAGATATGGAGCTTGAATCAACCACCAAATGATGTTAGCAAGAAAAAACCACCACCAACAAAAAGTGGCAGGTATTCAAAGATGTTTTATAGCAGCATTATATGTAATTGCAAAAAAACAAATGGGAAGCAGCTTAAATGAGTAACAAGTAGGGAAATAGTTAAATGAATTGTAGTACTTTAACATAATAGAATATTATAATGCAATTAGAGTAGATAAATATAAGGAACACTTTTATGAGTCAGCTAGGTGGTGCAGTGGATATCAGAAAGACTCATCTTCCTGAGTTCAAGTCCATCCTCAGACACTTATTAGCTGTGTGACCCTAGGCAAGTCACTTAACCCTGTTTAACTTGATTTCCTCATCTGTATAATGATTTGGAGAAGGAAATGGCAAACCACTCCAGTATTTTTGCCAAGAAAACCCTAGCTAGGGTTGTGAAGAGTCAGACATGACTGAAATGACTGAACAACAACAAATTACTGTGCTCATGGGTGTGTGAAATATCATGGAAGAGGCCTGAGTGAATAGAAGGAGAGTTGGAGTAGGAGTCAAAAGGCTAGAAGGTAGGTGGGGTTTAAGACCCTGCTCTGCTATCACCTTACTTCAGTTTTCTATTACCCTTCACCTAGACTAGGGGTGGAGAACCTGCAGCCTTGAGGCCACATGTGGCCCTCTAGATCCTCAAGTCCGCCCTTTGGCTTTGGATTTAGTCAAAAGGCTGCACTTGAGGACCTAGATGGCCACATATGGCACAACTGCACTTGAGGATCTAAAGGGCACAGGTTCCCCAGCCCTGACCTAGATTATTACAACAGCTCCTCTATATCGCCTTATCACTCCATTCTGTGCTACACGCTGCTAACCAAAGTAGTTTTCCTAAAGTGTAGGTATAACCTTGTGACTCTATGTAATAGACTTTTTCTAGGGTAAAATATAAACTTCTGGCGCGGCTAGGTGGTGCAGTGAATAGAGCACCGGCCCTGGAGTCAGGAGGACCCGAGTTCAAATTCGACCTCAAACACTTAACACAAAAACTAGCCATGTGACCTTGGGCAAGTCACTTGACCCCAATTGCCCTCCAAAAAGCAAAAAAAAAAAAAATTATTAAAAAAAATGTAAACTTATTTTCAGCCTTAAAACACGAAAGATCCTGACTCTTAACTGATCTTTAACACCTCACTGGACATTTTTCTGCCTTCTGGACTCTGCCCATCAGCCAGACTGTTCTCTTTGCTTCAGTCTTCTGTTTCGGGTGCTTTTGCACTGGCCATCCTCTATTCCTGAAATACCTTCCTGCCTTACCTCTGCCCAATAGAGTCCCTGTCTTCTTTCAGGCACCATCTTTTGCATGAAGCCTTTCCTGATCTCTTCCACCTGGATAGTGCCCTCCTTCCCAAACTTAACTACTTAACTACTTTGTATATATTTGTATGTGCTCACTTTATATTTATGCTGTATATGTTTTTGATAGGAACTTGTTTCTTATAAATAGTAAACTCATTGTGAGTGGGGATTATTCCCTTCTCTGTACTTGTATGCCCAATTGCCTAACATTATGCTGGGCACATAGTAGATTCTTAAGAAATACTTGTTGATTGATTGCTATTAGCCTGGCAACTTTGGACAAGTCATTTCAAAGAGGAGTTTGAATTAGTTGACCCACCAAGGTACCAGTTGTTGAATGCCATGAAATTGTACAGCACTGGTATCAAAACATCTGGATTCTAATGCTGGAAATACCACTAACCAACTATGTGACTTTGGGCATGTTATTTAATTTCCTTGGTTCTAGCCCCATGTTCTGTAAAATGAGGGTGTTGAGCCAGGAGATTTATAAAATCTGTGTAATCATTCTAGGGCTAGAATTGTTTGAGGAACCAAATTGTTGCTGAAACAATCTCCTCTTTAGCCATTAAATTTTAAGTACTTTATTAATGTGCAGAGTACCTGTGAGAATGTTCTGGGGGAATTTAGAAGAAATAAAAAGGTTAGTCTCAGCCTTGGTTTAATTGGTCAAGTCAGAAATACACAGGGGAAATATCATGGCAAAAATTATAGTGGCAGTCAGAAAGTACACAGTGACATTGTACAGATTGGATAGTCTAGGTCCAGACAATACTTTGAGTAAGAAGCAGTTAGTGTAAGGACATGGGAGACCATTGAGATGGGAAATGGAGTACTCTCAGGTACTTGTAGGTAAGCCAGTCTAGCTGGAGTGGGTGGTATTATCAAGGTGGACCTTTTCTAGATGAATTTTTGAGTCAAGGCTAGAAATACATTTGAATGAGGACTGGTGAAGAAAAGGAAAGGGGAAGAGTGAAAATAAAGAGTGTTAGGATTACAGTTTTAGAGCCGGAAGGAACCTTAGAGGTCATCTAGCGTAACCTCATTTTAGAGATAAAGAAACTCAGGTCTAGAGAGGTTAGCTGATTTGCCCAGATGACAGAGCCAAGAATTTGAACCTAGGTCTTCTGACTCCAGATTCATTAAACGTACACTACGCATCAAAATGGGCAGCTACGCGGTACAGTGGATAGAGTGCTGGGATGGAGTCAGGAAGACCTGAGTTCAAATGTGACCTTAGATACTTCCTAGCTGTGTGACCCTGGACAAGTTGCTTAATTCTGCTTGCCTCAGTTTCCTCATCTGTAAAATGATCTGGAGAAGGAAATGGCAAACCACTCTAGGAAACCCCACAACGAGTCACGAAGAGGCAAAAATCACTAAAGAACAACAAAGCATCTAAAAGGACGTAATATTCATCCTTCACCTACCCTTTCTAAGTTTTTGTTTTCCTGTTGGAAAATACACCTAATAACCTATTTCTTACTTTTATCAACATATCATCAGACTGAATGAAATCCTTATATAGAAACTTCATCAGACTCTCTGGATGGGCATGTCAATGGGATTTGACGACTTTATGGATTTTGTTGAAATGTTATGATTAGAATATGTTAAAGCTAGTTGTCATTCAGAATCTTTATTAAAACTTAAAACTGTTGAAACTTTTGGGACAGCTTATATATTTCTTTTAAAAAATATTTCTTTTAATAGAGAAGGAACTTAATGCTATTGCCTTCCTTCTGGGATTATCTCCAGTTTATCCTGTATAAAGCTTGTTTGTCCATAGTAGCAGACTGTAAGCTCCTTGAGAATAGAGACTATTTTCGCCTTTCATTTTATCACCACCTCTCAGAACAATACCTGCCACACAGTAGGTGCTTAATAAATGCCTAGTTACTTGATAGGCTTGACAGTGCTCTATGGGGTGGGAAGTCTTATCTATGGTTTTTTCCTCCTATAGCAAATTAGTTGGTTTTTTTTTTTTAATTAGTGATTTTTTCTTTAGGACACATAGTAGGTTTGAAACTGGAAAAGGGGATCCAATCAATGTGAGTGACTCTGTATTCCTTAACTCCGTATTTCAGTGAAGCTTTTCCCATGGAACTTTGTCATTGTCTGCCTCCCAGAAAACTCAGCCATGAGAGTAGAAGGGGAAGGCAGCAGTGGCACCTTAAATAGTATTAACTCCTCAGAAGACAGGAACACTCTCTTTGTATGCCCTGTACACAGTAGGAGATTAAGAACTGTTCAGTAATATTTTCTAGAATCCCTAACCTTTGTAAGGCCCTTCAAAGAGCTTCAAAATAGGTGCTACGTTTCTTGTTTTCTTCTCTGCTTCTTCCCTGATCACATTAATTTCCTGTATAGTTCTTCAGGGTGGATATGGAGGGCCCCTTGGGGATTGAAAAGAGTCCCTTAACTCCAACTACGGGTCAGAGTGTTATTAAAAAAAAACAAATACAGAAAACTTCCAGTGTGGTGGTGTGCTTTGGTGGTTTTTTTCCTCAGGCCCCTTGGGGAGCAAGCCAGCTTTATTTATCTTCAGGTTATCTGTCTTCCACTTAAGGAATACTTCCTCAGATCTCATACTGCCTCGGGAGGGAACTTCAATGAAGCTCTCTCACACTGGAGTCACTCACATTAAAAACCATCGTTGAGACTTCCCACTCCATAGAGCACTGTCAAGAGAACCATGCTTAGGTGGTTGTACTAAGCTTCCCAGGTAATTTGGAGGCATTGAATAAAACTAACAACTCTTAGGATGTATGGATTACTGTGTCAGTGAACTATACAGAGCACTGTATCAAATATTCCGGGGTTCCAACTGTATTTTGAGCCTTGCATAGTTTATCAACTTTTTTTTTTAATCAAAAAATATTTTAAATGCCTACTCAGGGCTATTTAAGACTGTTAGTTGCAGAGGTGCCCATGTGCATTGGTCTAGTTTCTGAACCCAGGAGTTCCCTCTGCCAGTGAATCCAGAGGTCTAGTGTGTCTTATCTTTGTTCCTATTCCTCTCCTCCCTGAAAAGCTTTTGTAACAAAGAATAAAAAAGGAAAAAATAAAAAAGGAAAAACTAACCATAATTGGAAGAAGTTTGACTTGTGTTCAGGGTTACACACCCATAGTAGCCCATTTCTTCAAAGAAAATGTGTTTTCACGTATCCCTTCTTTCTTTCGGTTGTGGTTGTACTCTTGTAGTCTTTTACATTTTCTGAGTTATGGTGTATGTTGTTTTCCTGCATCTGCTCAATCCAATTTGCATCAGTAAACAAATTTCTAAAAGTACTTCCTACCTGCCTGAGGACAGCAGCCCACCACCACTCTGTAGACTCCCACTTGGTTTATTCAAACAAGCATTTGTTACTTGTTTTAAAAATAAATTTTTATTGATACCATTTGTTTTTATATCATCTCCGTTTTCTATTATATGATTTCCTCCAACTCCCTGAAAGCTATTCCTTATGATAAAGAAGAAAAAAAGAGGAAGGGGAAAAAAAACTTGGCAAAAATTAATATGAATCGGCAAGCTACTGTTAGCCAGGCACTGTGCTAAGTACTGGGGAAAACAAGAATGAATGAAACTTGTCTCCCTATTCCCAAGGAGCTTATTCTAATGGAAGATTAGTAAGAGACAGTAAGAACCTATCTAAATACATACAGCATAAGCACAAAGCAAGTAAATAAAATATATATACAAAGGAGTTAGACCCATGCTAGTCTGGGAGGGAGGATACTAACAGTTGGGGGAATCAGGAAAGGCTTCATGCAGAAGATATATTGAAGAAAGAGGGATTTCCCAAGGGGGAGGTAAGGTTGGAATGCATTCGAGGCAAGAAGGAATTCAACCAATCAATTAGCAAATATGCTTACTCTGTGCTAGGCACAATTTTAGGTGCTGGGATTACAGAGACAGAAATTAGGGACAATAGTCCCCCAAAGTCTTAGGTCTTACATTCTATCTGAGAAGATTGTGTGTGTGTGTGTGTGTGTGATGCATTTACTTACATATTGGGTTTGTAAAAAATAAAGGGAAGATAGTTGGGGGGCGTCACAAAATACTTTTTTTTAAAAAAAACATTGATTTGTTAATTTAGTTTATAAGATTCAGTTCCACAATCCTTTGAGTTTCAAATTTTCTTCCCTCCCCTACCCCCCCCCCCCACATGTTGGCTTGCAATCAAATATAGGATCTGCAAATACTTTCACATTGGACATTAGTCTGGTTGTATAGAAGGGTTGTAACCGATGGAATGAACAATGGGAAAGAGGAAACAAAACCAAACCTGGAAAAGAACAAGAGCCTGCAACTTGCTTCAGTCTCCATTTAGACTCTGTTCTTTCTAGATCTTTCTCTGAACATAGACATCTCCTTCTATCCTGAGACTTTTAGAGTTGTCTTAAAACTTGCGGAATCCAATTTATCCAAGTTGATCTCACACATACTTTGTGTCTGTCATTGTGGACAAATTTCTCCTGGTTCTGCTCTTCTCACTTGGCATCAGTCACAAAAGACTTTATAGAAGGTGGTCCTTGAGAATTGATCATAGAACTTAGTTGGGGAAACAAGAGCAATGCACCTTCCAGTAAAAGGAGTGATAAAAGCACAAAATTCAGTTTTTCAGGAGAGAGAGAACCTTGAGACCTGAAAGGTGAGGTGTAAATTTTAAGGCTCTCTGAGGAGATGGAACTGGAGCTTAAAGATGCGTAGGATTTGAATACATGGAGTTTCATGGAAAAGGCATTCAGAGGCAAAAAACATGAGGGAATCTGATCATGGGAATAACTGTTGTTTCTGGGTAGAGAATGTGGGAGATTGGAAGACATACAATTAGGAGATCATCCTGACTAAACCAAGGGATGAATTGACCAGCAGTAAATAAGGATAGTGATGTTGGGCAGCTAAATATATATATGTATATGTATAGTTATTCCTTCCACATTGCAGGGGTTAGGGGTGTGGTGCCCCCCCACAACTTGGAAAATCCAAGTAAAATTTTTTGACCCTCTCTTTCTACCAGAGAAGTTGTCTGAATCATTATGGTATTAAAAAGATAAAATATGTTGACATTATACAATGTTATGCATGTATTTTATGCATTTCTGAGTTTCTAAACTTTTTCTCTGTCATCTGCTGGCCTTCACATGCCTCCTCTAGCTTCTGCAAAACTCTCCCCAAATTCCCATTTAATTTCTTAGGCCAGCTCACCACTCTGGTGAGGAAAGTCGTGGGATGTGGAAGGGACCAGTGTAATAGTACAGAACAGGGAGCAGGGGAGTGACAAAGCATCCATCTTAGTCTGGCAGTCGTGCCTAGGATAGATGGGATGAGAGGAGAGACTGGGTTGGGTGGGGGGAGGGAGCAATCTGAAACATGTAGCAGTGGTTAAGGTATCATGGAATAGGACACCGTTGAAGCAATAGAAACTCCATGTAATTCAATGAACGTTTAATGACTTCCTAAGAAACCCCATCCAGTTCAGTCTATATCACACAACATAACATTTAATTATATGACCTTGTATTGTTGACCTTTGTTTTATGTGTATTGGTCTTACTTCCCAAGCCAGTCTGTAATAATTCAAACTTTTCATTAAAAAATCCATATTTGGTTAAGTTTTGCTGCATTTCGTCCTCTCCTTGAGAAGGGGAACATCTAGTCATTTCTCCCTTAAAGGCCTTGTTATGCTTGAAGATTATTATCTACTACTTATAGCCTGTTCTTTGTAACAAGTACCCCTCTCTTAAATCTTTACAAGTCAGTTCCTACAGCACAATGATTATAAGGGGTTGCTCTTTGCTACCAGACACTTGCAGGAGATCTTTAACCCATACTGAGAGCTAAGGGTGCAATGAAGGAACTATTAGCCCCCCGCCAATTCCTTTTGGCAGCAATAAAAGTTCAAGCCCGGAACTGGTGCTTCCCCTTTTTCAATCTCCACCCTCCTTCCTTCCTTTGTACTGACCCCATTTGTCATCATGCTTTCTGTTTCAAGACTCCTGGTTTTATTTTCTCTTCTATAGTACCCTCAGAATGTCCTTTCTGTAACTGTCGCTTTGAGGACATCTGTTTATAGTAGGTGTTGAGTAAATCTTTGAATCGGTCTAAATTGATGTTCCCATAATGTAAGCAAATAATTAATTCCTCACATCAGAGACCAAAGAGGTATGACTTGGCAGGTATACCGGAGTGACTGGGGAGAAAAACACTGCTGGTATTGAGGACAATACCACTTCTGGAGTTTCCTAGTCTAGGAAACACTGTAGGTGTGACTCAGTATAGCATGAGTAAGATGAATATCATCCCTATTGGAGTCATTCAGGGTGGAAGGAATTTTTGTCTGTGTTACCCAAAGGCAATGTTTTGTTTGGATTTTAACCATAATAGTACATGCTTTTGGCCTTAACGGAAGTTTGACCAAGTCACAGTGATAGATTCAGAGACTGGTCTCTCAGCTCCCTTTTCATAGGTCATGAGCCTATCTAGTGGAATTTTTTTTAGATCAATCTAGGTTAACGGCCCCAATGGAGGGTCAACTTTTGGCTAAGGAGGATGGTTGTCTCTCTTTTTTTTTTTTTGAGGGCAATTGAGGTTAAGTGACTTGGCCAAAGTCACATGGCTAGTAAATGTGTCAAGTGTCTGAGGTTGGATTTGAACTCAGGTCCTCCTGACTGCAGGGCCGGTGCTCTATTCACTGTGCCACCTAGTTGCCCCAGATTGTTGTCTCTTTATTGTTACTTAAGCAGGTGTAAATCAATTCAACAGCAAGCATTTATGTCAGTCAGTCACTAAGCATTTACAAATTGCCTACTGTGCTAGGCACTGTGCCAAACTCTGGGGATACAAAAATAGGCAAAAGATAAGTCCCTTGCCATTAGACCACACTTTAAAAAGAGAGGGAGAAGAAGGAATGGTTCCCAGCCCCCAGCACACGATGAAGTCCTGTAGCAGGTAAAAGACAATGGAGTGAAAGTATTTGCAGATCCTATACTTGATTGTATGCTGCCATGGGGGGAAGGGAAGAGGGAGGGGAGAAAATTTGAAACTCAAGGGACTGTGGAACTGAATCTTGTAAAGTAAAAGTAAATAAATAAATCAGTTAAAAAAAAAAGAAGAAAAAAAAGAAAAACAATGGAGTGACCACTCCTGAGCACCCTCCTTAAATGGAAGATGTAGTAACTTCTATTTTCTCTAACCTGAGTGAGCCAGGGAGGTGAGGTGGTACCAGGGCCAGGGAATAGTGGGGACGTGGAAGCTGCTGTGCAAACATCTTGGGGAAAGCACTTGCCCTCAAGGAGTGTACTTGTCAAAAAGGAGGACAATATGTACCTGTACTAGTCTGTACACAAAACGATTAATTACTGGGAGGCTTGGGGAGGGAAGCCCCTGAGTTGTTAATATACACATCTTCTTAGAAAGAAGGCAGAGCTTGAGGGGAAGCTGAGGAGAGGAGGGGCCCGCATAGGGCAGGGCCACTGCAAGGACAAGGAGAGGAAGATGTAGTGCTGTGTTCTGCGGTGGGACACAACTGAAAAACAAAAAAAAAGGCCAGGACCCTGGAGCATAGCATGTGACAGAGGACAAATTCTCCCCTGCTTGCCTTTCCTAGGTTTTCCTTTATTTATTTAAAAAAATATTTGATACTTTGTGTCTATCCGTTTACCTTTTTCAACTTTCTCTCCTTAATTTTTGCCTCAGACACTGTGTGATCCTGGGCAAGTTACTTAACCTTTGTCTCAGTTTCCTCAACTGTACAACAGAGATAAGTTGTGCAAGTTTGTTGTGGATGTTAAATGAGATGATATTTGTAAAGCGCTTAGCACAATGCCTAGTGCGCAGTAGGCGCTGTATTAAAGCTTTCCCCTTCCCAGCCCCAAGCCTCTTTGCTAGGAAGAGATTTTGTCATCTGTGTATGAGGACCCTCACTGGTCATTTAGTTACTCAGAGACCAGTTTCCTCTTAGCGGTATCTTTATTTACATTGTTGTGAATTGTTGTATATATTGTTCTCTTTGCTGGCTCATTTTGATTTTCATCATTTCATACAAATCACATTTTTCTCTGATTTTGTTATTTCTTTTTTTTTTCTTTTTGGAGGGGGCAGTGCAGGGCAGTTGGGCTTAAGTGACTTGCCCAAGGTCACACGGCTAATAAATGTTAAGTGTCTGAGGCCAGATACTCAGGTCCTCCTGACTCCAGGGCTGGTGCTCTATTCACTTTGCCACCTAGCCGCTCTAATTCTGTTATTTCTTAATGAACAGTAATTGCATTACATCATAGGCAATTAAAAAAAATAACTCAAAACCAAAACTTGTTCCTCAGGTATTGGACACTCACTTTTTTTCCAGTTCTTGGCTACTTCTTTCCTATGAATATTTTGGCACATAGAGCCTTCTTCCTTTGATTTCCTTGGCATATGTGCCTAGTAGAGTGGAATTTCTGGGTTAAAGTATCCCATAGACAGATGCAGCATTTTTCTTCTATAATTTTAAAATGACACCTGGTGTGGTTGGGTCACTTCTTAGCTCCACCAGTAATGTATTAGCATGTTTGTCTTCCTTGGACCCCTCCAACATCCACTGCATTCCTTGTCCTCTTTGCCAGTTTGCAGGAGGTAGGGTGGGGCTGAGATTTGTTGAAATCTTACAGTTGTTTTCATTTCATTTCATCTTATTCTTAGAAGTTTTGAGTATGTTTTGATGGAGTCATTTATTTCTTGCAATTCTTTCAGAAACTCT
Organism: Pseudochirops corinnae; assembly: GCA_028646515.1. Classification (NCBI taxonomy): domain Eukaryota; kingdom Metazoa; phylum Chordata; class Mammalia; order Diprotodontia; family Pseudocheiridae; genus Pseudochirops; species Pseudochirops corinnae. Next base: position 137,169,280 of record CM053590.1, read on the forward strand.
TTTTGGGTTTATATCCTTTAATTACTTATATCTTGGATAATGACTATTGGCATTATATACTTGCCAATTTCCTATGTATCTTGGATATCACACTTTTATCAGTAGATATTAGGTACAATTTTTCCCCTTTCTATATTTTCTCTTCTTACTCTCTCTGCATTGATTTTATTCATGCAAAGCTTATGAATTTTGGCAAAATTATTTTATCTTCCATAATCTTCTTTTTCTCTTATTTAGTAAAGAATTCTTCTAGCAACAGTTGTGAAAGATACCTTATCTTAGTCACTTATAATTTTATATTCAGGCTGCTCATCCATTACAAGTTTATTGTAGCATGTAGTATAAAATGTCTAATCTAAACCTAATTTTTTTCCAAACTTCTTTCCACTTTTCCAGAAGTTCTTACCAAAAAAGGAGTCCCCCATAATTCATATTTTGGGGCTTATCAGCTTTTTGCTACTTTTAATGATGTCTTTTTCATGTTACTGTAGTCTTGTTCTATTTAGTGAATTTTTTATTTTGTTGTTGAGTTCTTTCAGTTGTGTCTAACTCTTCATGACTCCATTTGGGTTTTGTTTTTGACAAGGGTAACTGGACTGGTTTGCCGTTTCCTTCTCCAGCCCATTTTACAGATGAGGAACTAAGGTGAACAATATTAAGTGATTTGCCCAGGGTCACACAGTTGGTAAGTGTCTGAGGCTAGATTTGAACTCAGGAAGATGAGTCTTCCTAATTCCAGGCCCAGCACTCTATCCAGTGCACCTAGCTGCCCTTCTATTTTTTTGACCAGTACCAAATAATTTTGCTGATCATAATTAATAGAACTTGAGGTCTGGGAATGTTCTTCTCAGTCATACTTTTTCTTTTCTCTCTTTTTTTTGTTGAGATTCTAGAACTTTTGCTTTTCCTATTAAGGCAGGGATTGCCCTGTGAAAGGGCCATAAACATGTTAACCTGGATGGAATTGCATTAAACCATTTTTACATTAGGACAACTAGGTCTCAGATCACTAAAATTAGAAGAACAGACCTGGAGGCAGGAAGGTCTGAGTTCAAACTTAACTTCAGATACTTCCTAGTTGTGTTACCCCAAGCAAGTCACGTAACCCTGTTTGCTTCAGTTTCTTCATCTGTAAAATGAGTTGGAGAAAGAAATGGCAAACCACTCCAGTAGGTATCTTTTCTAAGAAAACCCCAAATAGGGTCATGAAAAATTGGATACAATTGAAATGGCTGAACAGCAAAAATCTTTACATTGGGAAGAATAAGTTGATCCGTTTGCCTGGTAGCCATGCAGGCCCTAGAAAATGAGACTCAGAACGAGGAATTTTATCTTCCAAGAAGAGAAGGAGAGGCAGGTAAGGTCTAGAGCAGTGGTTCTCCACCTTCCTAATGCTGCCCTTTAATACTTGTATGTGGGCTCATCTGCATGTGCTTGGACCCACCTGGAGACTGATAGAGGAGCGGTGTATCAGTTCCTAAGACCATTGGAAATATGTGTTTTCTGGTGGTCTTAGGTGACCCCCGTGACCCCTGTGAAAGGGTCGTTCGACCCCCAAAGGGATCGCTACCCACAGATTGAGAACCACTGATCTAGTGCATGAGACTCTAGAACATTGGTTCTCAACCTGTAGGTTATGTTCAATTTGTAACAATGAAAATACATTCTGCATATCAGATATTTACATTATGATTCATAACAGTAGCAAAATTACAGTTATGAAGTAGCAACGAAAATGATTTTATGGTTGGGGTTCACTACAACATGAGGAACTGTATTAAAGGGTCGTGGCATTAGGAAGGTTGAGAACCACTGCTCTAGAAGGAGGGCTCAGTTAATTTCATCAAGCCTTTATTAATTGCTTGCCACATGCCAGGTCCTAGGTTAAGTACAGGGGATACAAAGGTAGAAACAAAACAGCCCCTGTCCTCAAGAAGCTTATTTTCCAATGAGAAATGTCTTACTTAGAAAATTCAATACAAAATATATAGAGTCACAATGGGGGGAGGAGGGGAGAACAGATGGACATATCTATAGGAACTTTGAAATTTTGAATTAACCTAAGGATTCTGTTAAGTGGTGGGGAGGAGGGAGTGCATTCCAGTCCTGATAGCCTGTGCAAAGACACACAGACATGGGAGGTGCTGTGACCTGAACTGGAATGTCTTGGGGTGGAACAGTCATTTGACTGGAACTAGAGAGAGTTCCATCCAGTAACTCTGGAAAGGGAGGCTGGAGCCAGATTGTGAAAGTCTTCAAAAGCCAAAAAGGAGTTTATATTCTACCCTAGAGTTGAGAGAGCCCCAAGGGGAACTTGGGAAACCAAGCCATATCCGGGATAGCCTGATAGCAATGCTTTGAGGTGTGTTGAATTGGCAAGAAGAAGAGGAAGGACAAATATGAATATGAAAGACACATTTTACCTACTTTATAATTTTAATTTTATACTAAGGCCTTATTAGTCAGCCAGCAAGCATTTATTAAGGGCCTACTTTGTCCCATGCACTGTCCCTGGGGACACGTGGGGAGTATAAAGACAAAAGAGTGCCTGCTCTCAAGGATCCCCCAGTCCAATGGGGCGAGACAGCCTACAGACTCCTTTGTAGCTACACATAGGATAAATTAGAAATAAACCACAGAGGGAAGGCTTTGGAATTAAGGGGGAATGAGAAAGGTTTCTTATAGGGGATTATTATGGGATTTTAGCTGGGACTTGAAGGAAGCCAAGAGCCAGAGATAAGGAGGGAGAAGATTGCGGGCATGAGAAAAAGTGAAAATCCCAGTTGGGAAATTGAGTGTCCTGTTCAAATAACCCCAAGAAGACCAGTATTATTGGTTCACAGAGTACTGTTGTGTAGGGATGGGGATGGGGGTGTGAGGTATAAGAAGATGGAAAATGTTGGAAGAAGGCTGGGTTATGAAAGGTTTGAACACCAAACAGACGATTTTATATTTGATCTTGGAGGAGAGGGAGAGGGAAAAGGAGAGAAGGAGAGAGAGAGAGAGAGAGAGAGAGAGAGAGAGAGAAAGAGAGAGAGAGAGAGAAGGTGCTGTCGTGTGGAGAGACTTAAGGCAGGCAGACCCACCATCAGGCTGTTTCAGTAGTCCAGGTGTGAGATAATGAGGGTTTGCAGTAGTGTGGTGGCAATATCAGAGGAGAGAAAGGGGGCATATATGAGAGGATTATGAAGGGGAAATGGACAGGATTTGGCAACAAATTGGGCATGGGGTGAGGGGAGAATGAGGTGTTAAGCCTGACACCCAGGTTCCCAACCTGAGTGACTGGGAAGATGGTGGTGCCCTGCAATAGTAATAAGGGAGTTCACAAAGAGAGGAGGATTTGGGGGAGAAGATAATGAGTTCAGTTTTGGATGTGTTAAGATGTCAGTGGTCCATCCAGTTCAGATGTTTAATAGTCGGTTGGAGATGTGAATTTGAAGGTTAGGAGAGAGGTCAGGACTAGAAAAGTGGATTTGGGAATAATCAGCATAGAGTTAATAGTTTAATTGCTGATGAGAGCACCAAGTGAAATAGCATAGAAGGAGAAGCCAAGAGAGTGAAGGACAAAACCCTGAGGGGATACTCAAAGTTAGCTAGCTCTGTACTGTCAGGATAACTTGAATTCATTCTTGCTTTAGGCTTCTTGTGGCCAGGGATGATTTTGCATTTTTTTCTTTCTGTCTTCTTCCTTATCTAGTGCTGGGTTTTGCATATAGTAGGTGCTGTGTAACATTAGATGAATTACACTTAACTCCAGTTGCCTTGCCTTCACCCCTCCAAAAAAAAAAAAACAAACCCCAAAACAAACAAAAAAATAAGATGAATTGAATTCCTGCTGTCTTTGGCCTTTCATCCTTTCTAAACGCAGTATTATTTGGTTTCTGTCAAATAAAAGCCATTGGACAAAGGTCATGCAACTTTTAAGGGGGAAAAATGTGCTAGATGGCCAAGCAGAGAAAGCCTGGAACCATAGAGATCTAAGTTTTTAAGTTTAGATGTGGCCTCCAACACTTAATTTGTGACCGTGGGCAAATTGTTTCACTTCTGTCTGCCTCAGTTTCCTTGTCTGGAAAATAAGGGGAGTAATAGCACTTCTCAGGATTGTTGTGAACATCAAATAAGGCAATATTTGTAAAAGATTTTGCAAACCTTAAAGTGCTACATGAATGCAAGCTATGATTAGTAAAATATGAAATAATGTTGAGTGCTCAGTGTTGATGGTGACATGCTTGAATTATTTTATGCATTTTCACATAATGGGGGGTTTATAATTCTAAGTATGAGCCTCAGACACTTAACACAGAACTAGCCGTGTGACCTTGGGCAAGTCACTTAACCCCAATTGCCCTACCTTCCCTCCTCCAAAAAGCTAAAAAAAAAAAAAAAAAAAGGTAGAAGTAGCCACATGTCATTATTTAGAGCTAGCTGTTCGTGTAATAAGTAGGATGCTGAGCCTGGAGTCAGAAGACAGTTCAGATCTGAACAAAGACACTTAGGCCCTGTGTGATGCTGGGCAATTCACTTCAGTTCTTTTGGCCTCAGTTTCCTAAACTGTAAGATGGGGACAGTAGCATCTACCTTACAGGGTTGTTGTAAAGATCAGGTGAGATGATATTTGTAAAGCATTTAGCACAGTGCCTGCCATATGTAAATGCTTATTCCCTTCGTCCCTTGCCAGTGTCATTTTCCTATTTTAAGAGAGAATTCTTTTTACCCCCCTTTTTGGAGGGGGGAAAGCAGGGCAATTGGGGTTAAGTGACTTGCCCAAAGTCGCACAGCTAGTAAATGTGATCAAGTCACTGAGGTCACATTTGAACTCAGGTCCTCCTGACTCGAGGGCTGGTGCTCTATTCACTGCACCACCTAGCTACCACTGTAAGAGAGAATTCTTGGGGAAGAGACTTCCTTCTAGTGACAGTTTAGAAACAGCTCTAGCTAGAGGACCTCAAAGGTGGCAGGCACCCCATGGACACCTAAAGAGTTTTACAGAATGTGGGCATACCTAATATCTCATCTTAGTGAATACCTATTTACAGAGTTGCCTTAAAACTTTGAAAGTTCATGGTCATGGGGGAAGAAAATTGACCTTATAGTATTTTTTTTTTTGTGGTTTGAAACTTCCTGGTTGAGTCTTTGCATTAGTTTTTAGAATAAATATTAGTGTTACTTTAAAGAGAGCTCCCTGTTCATGATGCCATAGAGCACTACATAAATGTATGAGTGTGGGTGTGTAAGTAAATAGTACTGGAGGAATCACATTTTATGTTCTCGTAGTTCCTTGTCTCCTAAGAATTAGTTCTCCTTAACACATTTGGATTATTTTGATCAGGTAACAGTCGGGGCCTGTTAAGCAAAGTGTCTTCATTTGTACAGTACCTCTCATCTTCTATATATTTACCTGTTGTGTAACCTTTGGTAAATCACTTAACCACTGTGATCCTTAGTAAAATGAGGGGCTTAGAGTAGATGGACTCTAAGATCTGTCTCTTACAACTCTGAACTTCTAATACTGTGATCCTTATGGACCAACCATTGACTTACTAAGGAAATCTGCTCTTCTAGACCCTATATCATAGTGACAGTATCTAGTTTGCTAGTTAGGCTAGGCAGTTTTCTCTTTCCTTTTTAGTTTAAATCCCCTTTGATTAGATTCACAAAACTCTTGCTAAGTGGTATAGTGGATAGTGTGGGGTCTGGAGTTAGGAAGACCTGAAGTTCAGATCCAGCCTCAGATACTTCCTAGCTGTGTGACTCTGGGCAAGTCACTTAACCACTGTCTCCTCTTCCATAAAGCACCTACTGCAAAGGGATGTTGTAAGGATCAAATCAGATAGTTAATGGAACAGCACTTAGCACAATGCCTGGCACATAGTAGGGTACTATATAATTTTAGCTAGCTCCAAATCAAATCTTACCTTTCCTTGTTGGGTGGCCACCATCCCTGACCAGAAAGTGTCTTCCTCTATTTCTAGCCATAGGTCCAGAAATCCAAATCCCACTCTTAGATATCATGTTCCTAACCAGCTTTTCACTTCCTGAATCTGCCTTTATTTAAAAAAAAAAAGTTTATTTATGTCACATTTTTAACCTCACTATATTTTCCTCCTGTATCTCTCTCCCTCCCAGACAACCATTATATATAATCTGCCTTTCTCATATTAAACCTTTTCTTTAGCTAATATATGCTAAATACTTTGTGACCTTAAAAGGACTCCTTAAAAATGTTAGTTCTTAAAAACAAATAAATAAATAAATAAATAAAGATTAAAAAAAAATGTTAGCCCTTATTTATGCACCCTTGTAATTCTAATATTCTGTGTTTCTATGATTCTAGAATTCTTCATTAAAAAAAAAACTAAGCAAACTTGACCATAGAAAACTTTTGTTGGCACGTGTTAAAATTTGACAACATTTGCAAAATTCATCATTATAGGAATTTTTCTATATTATGTGAAAGCAAGATGCAGCTCTGTTCACACTTTCAAGTTTATTGGTTTGCATTGTCTACCACATTCTTATTTTCCCCATAAGATTGTGTATGGATGTTCTCTTCTTAAGGCCATAGTGTTTGGTAGAGTTGTAACCAGGGCAGTGCAGTTGGGCTCTCTGCTGAAATTTGCAGGATTCTGACAGTACTTGTATTCTTTCAACAGGTGCAAATAACGGCATTCTTAGAACCTAGTTGGAAAGACTAATTAATTAGTTAAAATAGAAGACAACCAAAAGGCAGATTGTTTTTCCTCTTAGTAATCTACTCTAGGCAAGCTTCCTCTTTATTAGTACCCTTCATAATCTGAATTTTGGCTCATCCTGGGATGTGTGATGCTGAGGTTGCTGTCTCCGTGGACCTGGTGTCTCTTCACCAATAGTGCTTTGCATCTCCAAGGCCATGAGGTCTTTTCCTCACATTGCCTTCCATCTTCCCTCCCCTTGCCTCCCTCTGCTCCCCCAAAAAGAGAGACAGAATTTATCTTGGAAAAACTGCTGCTATGATACCTTGGGCTACTTTCCCCCAGACTCTTTGACTCTTTTTTGCCCTAGGTGTCAGAATTGCTGAGTATGGCTCTGGTATCTGGGTCAAGTCCTTAGAGCAGTGGTTCTCAAGCTTCCTAATGCCCCGACCCTTTAATACTCATATGTGGGTGTATCTGCATGTGGGAGGACCTACCTGGAGACCAATAGAGGAGCGGTGTCTCAGATCCTAAGACCATAGGAAATATGTTTTCTAATGATCTTAGGCAACCCCTGTGACTCCTGTTAAAGGGTCGTTTGACCCCTTTGGGGGTAGTGACCCACAGGTTGAGAACCGCTGTGGAGGGAGGCACTTGAAGCTTTGTGCATGGGTCTTGGTGTGCTGTTTGATTTCATTGACAAAACTCCTTTTTTTGTCTCTAGGATTGGAACACTACCTGGTACACTAATAATCCAGATTTCACCAAGTGCTTTCAGAACACAGTACTGGTATGGGTGCCTTGCTGTTACCTCTGGGCTTGCTTCCCACTCTACTTCCTCTATCTCTGTTGGCACGACAGGGGCTACATTCAAATGACACATCTCAACAAAGCCAAAACTGTAAGTGACCCTGATTTTTTATTGTGTGTGTATGTGTTTTGGGGGGGGTGGAAGTGGGGTGAAGGAACAGATAGGTTGAGGTCAGCAGCATACACTTGAGAGGATTTGACTCTTTCCATTCCATTGGCAATAAAACTTCAATTAATTGAAACTCAGCTAACCAGAATCCTAAGACAGCTAGAATTTTTTTTAAAAAATAGTTTATTGCTGCATTTTGTTTTGATATTGCAATAATTTCTGAATATATCTCCCTCCACCAATCCTGGATAGCCTTCCCCTTTAGCAAAAGACAAAAGTCACACAAAACCAACCAGCTCATCGTTTCTTCTAATAGTTTGTCAGTCATCAAGCATTTATTAAGTGTATTGTGAAAAAAACTGAGGATACAAAGAAGGCCAAAAACCAATCCCTGCCCTCAAGAAGCATTTATTCCAGTGGTTCTCAACCTTCCTAATGCCACAACCCTTTAATACTTGTATGTGGGTATATCTGCATGTGGGCGGACCTGCCTGGAGATGGATAGAGGAGTGGTGTCTCGGTTCCTAAGACCATCAGAAATATGTGTTTTCTGATGGTCTTAGGCGACCCCTGTGACCCCTGTGAAAGGGTTGTTCAACCCCCAAAGGGGTCACGACCCACAGGTTGAAAACTGCTGATTTATTCTAATGTGGGAGGTGACATATAAATAACTATGTATATATAAGCTATATACAAAGTAGATGAATGTTATCTGAAAAGAGGCATTAGTAGCTAAAGGTGGGATTGGTTTGGACTTGAAGGAAATCACATAAACTGATATGAGATGTCTTATGCAGCTCTCCACATGCATAGCCCACCACATCTCCAAGGAAAAGAGGGGAGTGCATTTTTGCTTTTCTTCTTTGGGGCCAACCTTAGTCCTTATAATTACGTAGTATTCAGATGGTAGATGGAGTTTTTTTTTTTTTGGCACATGGCTTTAAAAAGAGAGATGCCAGTGATAAGAAAACAACTTCATTAAAGAATTATTTATTTAAGAAAAAGCAATACATGGTATTATCATATGGATGACAGTTATGTCCTAAAGTCAGTATGCCTTCATTTTAATTTCCTATGCCTTCTATGTCTCTGTTCCTTCCCCAGTGGCAACAGGTGTTAAGACTGAGGCTGCTGAAGTCCCTTAGGGTCTGGGTTGTTAAAGATAACACAGTGTTCACTGGTTGGTACTCTGTAACTAGGGACAGTGAACTTTAAAAGATTTTCAACAGGAAGTTAAAGTGAAAGAAAGTTTCTTAATAACCCTTGTGCCGAAAATTAGCAAGAAGGATACCTACTCCTTTTCGATCCATTACTTGAATTAACTGAGGAGTGAAACTATGATTTGGGGACTTGCATTCACCCTAGGAATTGTGCCAAACCGGGCACTTTGAATGTCAGTGGGTGGTAGGCAGGTTTTTGATGAATATTTAGAAATCTCCTAGATTTGAAGCACTTGGTCAACGGTTTCCTGATTCCCACCCTCTAGCCCTACACCCTAGAAGGGTGTCATCTTTTGATGGGGGAGGGGAAGGAGGACAAACAAAAGGATTGCATGATCAATGTTGAGGAATGGAAAATTGTCCATTTATCTTCAAGGTCTTTTAAGGTTTGTGAAAGATGGTCTGTTAACAGTGAATTTTGGAAAGCTTCTCCCTACCCTTTTCTTGGAGAAGAACTGTGTTTTAAAAATACATGGGTTTTTGTTTTTTTTAGAGGGGGGAAGGCAGGGCAAATGGGGTTAAGTGACTTCCCCAAGGTCACACGGCTAGTAAGTGTGTCAAGTGTCTGAGGTCGGATTTGAACTCAGGTCCTCGTGACTCCAGGACTGGTACTCTATTCACTGTGCCACCTAGCCACCCCCAAAATACATGTTTTTGAACTTATATTTTTCAATTGTAATTTATTCTTGACATATATTTTAGGCTGCTATAGGGGAAACTCTGCCCTCTGTTGACCACTTTTGGGGAACAGTGCCTTTGCTTGACCTGAAAATAGTCCAACCTTTGCTTATTTGATTATGAATTGTCTGTGACCCCAAGTCTGCATTTTCTGTATGGGCTTGCCTTGTTTTTAACTCTGCTCTACTCTGGTTACCTCAGCTCTCATGGCAGACCTGGCTGATCTAATCCTAGGCCTTAGATCTGCAATAGCAGTGACTCAGTCAGATGGTTATCAGTGAGATGCACAAATACACCTGCAACCCAGCAAAAAGATGCTGTCACATTCATCAAGAAAATGTCATCAGTCATCTTAACATCTTAGTGGGGATGTCTTCACTTCTTTAAAATACTGTCCTCCAAAGTAAAACAAAAGCCTCATTTTTTTAACCTTAAGGTGACCAGGCTCTCCTGGTCCCACCCTCTTAAATATTTAGGGTCAATCCTTTCCTACTGTCTTGGGAATGCAAGATAAATCTGCTATGGTAACTCTACTGCAGAAGGAGAAAATTGAGCTTATGTATCTTATATATCTGCCCATTCCTTCTTCCCTTCTCTGTTATCCTTAGTTAATTTGGATAATAATCAGTTGTGGGTCTGCTGGACTCTGATTACTGTCTCTACCCCCACTACCCCATAATGAATACAGATGGGAAGCAACGGTAGTATAAAATGTGCATTTCTATTACAGGCCTTGGGCTTTTTGCTATGGATAGTCTGCTGGGCAGACCTCTTCTACTCTTTCTGGGAAAGAAGTCAGAGCATTTACCGGGCTCCAGTGTTTCTAGTCAGCCCTACACTCTTGGGCATAACAATGGCAAGTATGAAATGTCCTGTGTTGGTCCTTGTTGGGTGAGAAACATGATTTTAGGGGAGAAGAGGAATTTTTCTTGACTTGAATAACAAATGTCCCCTCTTAGTTTTCTTATGTCTTCCTCCCTCAGTCTAGGCCATCCTTAGCTTCTTCATTTTGTGCCTTTCTCTGTTGAATATCCACTCTTAGCATAATTGCCTAGATATCACTGAGATTCATCCTATTGTGGGGAAAGGAGCAGAAATGGCTAAGAATTGAGCAAATCCACCAGACATAGGATAATTTCATCTTTCCACACATCTGTCTATATGGGTATTAGAGTAGTGGGGAAGTCCTATTTCTAATTCTGTAACCATTATGTTCTCCTTGGACCCAGAGAAACCTGATTAAATTTATTCCTAAGGGTAGTTGAGCATGTTCTCAGTGACTAGTATGAGTAACTTGCAAGTTTAGAGTGGAATTAATGGAATAGCAGAAATCTGTTACCATCTCCTGGAAATTCTGCTTCATATCCTGGAATCTTTGGGCTTTACCTAGCCTGCCCCGTAGGAGTCATTCTGCCTTATGACAATGGCCACAAACAACTCATGAACTGCCCCCAAACCATCCTTACTGGACCCACAGATCCTAAGCATCTAAATGGTTTATGTTGGAACCTTCATTCCAGCTGCCTTATTACTCTTGGTGCTAAAATTTGGGGTGACCAGTTTGTTTTTGAACATGAGTATTTGGGTCCACAAATTTGTTGAGTGGCAAGTCATGATGGCAGGGACAATCTCTTATTTTCAAGTCATACTACATTGGTACATTTGGATGCTGTGTATATCCCCTGCGTGACAAACTTACAGCCCAAGTTTGTGATATATGGAGGACCTATGATGCTGGGATGAAATAGCAACCATAATAGCTATTAATAATAATAGCTGACATTTATATTGTGCTTTAAGGTTTGCAAAACAGTTTACAAATATTATATCATTTGATCCTCATCCCGGGAGATAGGTGTTATTTGTTATCCCCATCTTACAGATGAGGAAACTGAGACAAACAGAGGTTAAATGACTCTCTCAGGGTCACACAACTAGTAAACGTTTGAGGCAGGATTTAAACATGAGTCTTCTAGACTCCAGGTCCAATGCTCTACGTATTGAGCATTATATAAGTGGAATTCTGAGTTTTCAGGCCAAAAGTTGCCCTTTTGAAAGGGAGAAATGACTTTATAATAGAACAGCAATTCATCATGGATGCTTAGGTGGCCTTTTCATGGAGTCATAGAATTGTAGAACTAGAAGAAATTTTAGAAATAATCTATTCTAACCCTTTTATTTTATAGAGAAGGAAATATACCTTATAGCTAACAACTGTATATCACTTTGGATTTGCAAAGCTTTTTAAATATGTTATCTCATTTGGTTCCCACAATCTGGTTGCCTCTTAGGGTTATTGTGAGGCTCAGATAAGACATATGCATTTGTATACATACACAAATACACACACATAAAAGCACTTTGCAAACTGCAAATCTTATAATATTTATATTCTTATCATTGCTACATTATTTTAGGTCTTATCATTATTATTATTTTAATATCTTGGTTTTGGCCATGCATTAGAATGGTACATATTTAGCTGAATCTAAATGGCCCCTATATCTAGGATTCCCTAATATATCTTGGTGATATTTTTCATGTAACTCTTGGGAAATAGTTTGAGGACTGTTAAAAAAAAATGCTAAACATAGAAAAGACTGAGCCTCAGTTTACTTCTTAAAACAACATTTTTTAACAAAAAGTGTAGTCCCTCAGAGGAATTATACAAAATGACTTAGCTCTCATCACTGTTCATCAACACGCATTTTTAAAGTGCGTACTATATGACAGGTATACTGAGTGCTGGGGATACAAAGAAAAACTGAAAGTTGGGAGATAGATTTTTGTGTTGAAAGAAGCTGCCATAAGACTGATGTCTCGGGATTTCCATTTAGATTAGAATTTCCCAGGCCAAAATGCTACATGCTAGCCAGTATATAAATTCTCTGCCACAGACTACTGTCCCTTTTATGTTCTCTGTTCTGTGGCTCACAGAGTTGAAGGAGGAAGAGGCCAAATTCAAGGAGATGGTGGAATCTTTAAAAAAAATTAATTTGTAGGCTTTTTTCTTTTAAGAAGTATAGATAAGGGGTTAGGTGGTGCAGTGAATAGAGCACTGGCTCTGGAGTCATGAGGACGTGAGTTCAAATAGGACTTCAGACACTTAACACAAAAAACTAGTCTTGTGACCTTAGGCAAGTCACTTAATCCCAATTGCTCTACCTTCCTCCCTCCAAAAAGCAAACAAACAAACAAAAGAAGTATAGATGGCTGGTAGTCATAGTTTTGTTTACTAGTAAAAACTTGTTGTCAATCAACAGTTAGGAAACATTGGTGGCCAGGGGGAAACTTGTTCTCTTAGTCTGTTATGTAGCACTCAGGCTCGTGTGGGGACTCAGAGAAAAATGTCATTTTCCTAATAGTTTCCTCTGTGTGTGTATGTGTGTCAATTTTGTGTTCATTTCTTTTCCAGTTACTTGCTACCTTTTTAATTCAGTGTGAGAGAAGGAAAGGAGTCCAGTCCTCAGGGGTCATGCTTACTTTTTGGCTCCTTACCCTGCTATGTGCTAGCATTATCCTTCGATCCAAAATCCTATATGCCTTACGAGAGGTAAGTAGTCTCTTGGTCACCTCCTGTCCTTGAGTGTTGTCTCACCCATGAAAGGTGTCTGCCTTTCATGTTCTTGGTATTGCATGGCCTTATGGATCTGAATGCTTGATAGAAGCATAGAGATATGCTCACTCTCTGAGAGCAAGGACCAGGTTGGGGGGTAAGGCCTCCATATGGTATTATTTATGGTTAACTGGTTGGTCTACAAAGTACTAAGAAAGGCCACTATCCCATGTCCTTCAGCATCAGAGCAGGCAGGGAAAAGCTTGTCCCAAAATCACCTCTGTATGGTAAATTTTTGTTCTGTCTCTGAGATGAGAAGATGTGTTTACTTTGTTTCCAAGTGTGTGCCCTTTTAAAGCCCAAGAGTTTAAAAAACTTAGTTGTTTAAAAAATACTTTAATTGGAAAGGGCTAACAGCCTCAGCTCATTTTTTAAAAATTGCAAATAAATTTTGCCTTAACAAAGCATAATCCTTCAAAACAGTTAATCAGAACTCCATTTAGCTCTCTGTGAGTTTTTTGTTTTGGGAGGTTTGTTTTTTTGTAGTTTTGGGAAATGGACTTACAATTTCTTTGCTGTAGGGAATTCCCATTGTGGAATCACCTTTTTCAAAACAGATTGTCTCCTGTTGTGTAGATTATAGTCTTAGAGAATTATCTGGGACCCTGAGAAATTAAGAGACTTGCCTAAGGTAACATAGTATGGATTAGAAATGGGACTTGAATACCAGTTTTCCTGGCCCGTTTTCTCTCCATTACATCACACCATGTGTCTACAAGGAGTTTTCCTTATTCCTCAAATAGACCCACATTCCAGAGGAGTATTTCTTTATAGTAGTTTCCAAACTTTAAATTTCTGTTTTTACCTGGCAGGTTCATTTTGTGCTACCGTCAGGAGTAGACATAGTAGAATACACCACATGGAGTAGCTAGGTGCGGCTGGAATGACTTTTATTTTCCCAAGCTGGACGTTTTTTGGTTGGGAGTGGTAAGGATCAGAGTTGGTGTGTTATAGGTGTCTGTTTTTGCCTAACATACCTCCCCTTCCCCGAATACCTCCGAGAGTAGAAGTTCTGAAAGTTGGGTATTTCTTATTTTTTCCTCTCTTATGTTCAGAATTATGAAATTGATGTGTTTCGTGATGTCACTTTCTACATTTACTTCATCCTGGTACTGATTCAGTTGATACTGTCCTGCTTCTCAGACCAGGCACCCCTCTTCTCAGAAACCATCAACGACCCTGTAAGTATGAAGAAAAAGACGTGTGTGTGTGTGTGTGTGTGTGTGTGTGTGTGTGTGTGTGAGAGAGAGAGAGAGAGAGAGAGAGAGAGAGAAAGTATGAAGGAGAAAGAGAGTGCGTGTGTGTGTGTGTGTGACTGGGTGGGTATCACTCTTCTCCCTCCAGTCCCTCACTCTCAGCCTGAGGGTGATCATGCCAGTATAGTCAGGATTTCACGATTTCCAAGACAGTAGTATGGATTGGGGTAGGAGGGATATAGTCCTCTGTCTTCTCTCCTTTGTGGGTTCAAAGGAAATTGCATTCTTCTGTACTTGAAGCATTATTCGTGGCCAGCCATCTGTGAACTGGAGATTTCGTAGTGGGAACAGTTTTCTGGCTGCTGAGATACACTTGGACTTGGCCTGGATTGACCTGGAGCTGGGCCATTGGCTTTATGTAGGATTGATCTTTGATGTGTGGTCAGTTTAAATGGGAGGGATAAAGGTGCTCTGGTGATGAGATTTTTTTTTTTTTTTTAAAGAAATCTTTCAGCCAAGATATCGTAGGAGGGAGGAGGGACCTGGAAGTTCTTGTTTTCAGAACTCCTGCCTGGAGACCTAGTTCTGCTGAAATGAGCCCTTAGAGAATTCAGTTAGCAGGGGAAGGGAGGGAAGGAGGGGGAGAGAGAGAGAGAGAGAGGGAGAAAGAGAGAGAGAGAGAGAGAGAGAGAGAGTGTGTGTGTGTGTGTGTGTGTGTGTGTGTGTGTGTGTGTGTGTTCGTTCTTCTCTTACCTTACTTTAGAGATCTAAAAGCACATATTAAGTGGTTATTTGCCTGTGGTGCTGTGCTGGATAAGGAAGAGTGAATCACACATGACCCTGTGGATAATTAAAGTCTATACATGGGACAAATACATAGATAAGACCAAAAATATATGTTGTTTACAAGTCATCAGTTTGTGATTACTGAAGTAGTGATGGTGGGCAGGGGGAAGAGAAAGGCACCCAAAATTTCATACTCTGGCTGGGTAGCTTTAGGATAAATAATTATCTCTCTGTCAACAAATTCAGGAAAATAGAAGAGAGGATGGGTTTTTTTGAGTGCTGAACCTATTAGGGATTAAGATAACAGAGTTCTTATGTACTTCCTGAGTGCAGTGACAGGATGTAAAGTAGAATTCATGGGTTTTTTTCATTTCTTTCTCTTCTTCCCTCCCTCCATTCCCCTTTGCCTGCATCAGGCTGATGACACTAGCTTTTGTGGTATTCTTTTGAAAGAATGAGATTCTCAGTGCCCAGCCCTGGTGGGCAGACACTGGAATGTGCAGGACTGGGGAATGTTCCCACCTCCTTTCTGTTTTAGAGAGGCTTCTGGAAACACTCAGCTGGACCATGGCAGTTAACCTTAAATCTGGGATGAATGACAGGTTGCAGAGAAAGATGGATGGGGAGCAGGGCTTGGGAGGGGGAAGTTCTACCATTTCTAGGAGTAAAAGAAAAACTCCAAAACAACCCTTCTTAATGATGGAAACCTCTGCTGGTGCTAGAGTCTTTTCTCCACGGAGGATTTTGTTCAAGGTAGTGTTGAAACTGGTCTTAGACAACCTCTAAAGGGCTCAACGGATTTCATAGAGCAGGTAGTACTGTTCCTTGCTTTAGTTTCTTCACTGATATCAGCCAAGTTGGCAAACATTTGTGTAGGCTGGTAAATTTTTGATATTTAATTATACAACTGGCTGAGCATATGTTGTTTAGGTTAACAAAATCTATTCAGTTGGCCAGCTTTTTTTTCACCCTTTGGTTTTCCTCTTTTAAATAGTAGTTTTTCTACTAGGACTGTTTCAGTTGGTTAAAACAAAATTTATTAAATCTCTCTTACAAAGAAAACAAGTCTGCCACCTATTAAAAGCATTGCCTTGTATTGCTAATTGTCTAGACTGTGAGCTCCATGAGGGCAGAGACTGGATACCTCTTACTATCTTCCATGTGCCTTCTTTATTTATTGTTATTATTATCAGTAGTAATAATAATAGTTGACTTCACATAGTGCTTTCTGGTTGGCAATGTGCTTTGTACATATTATTTTATTTGATCTTCACAACAATACTATGAAGCAAGTCCTCCAGGTATTGTTATCTCCATTTTACAGGTGGGAAAACTGAGGCTTATAGTGGTTAATTGACACTTGCTCTCCCTTACGTAACTTGTAAGGGTCAGAGGCAAGATTTGAACCTGGCTCTTCCCACAATATCACCCTGCCTCTCAAAGTACAGAACAGGTATTCAGTAAATGCCCACTGGTTAGTATTAAAAGCTATTGCTCAATGTGAGTTTATACCCATGACTGATTTTTATCTCCCCGTGCCCCTGATTCAGCCTCTCTTATAAATTGCAGAATTTTGTTTGTTTTGAAACAAGATTTTTCAGTATCTGTGTGATTTGTAAACATGTTTATTTGTTCTCTCACCTCCTACCTACAGATACTAGAGAAGGCTAAGGGTTCATTTCTGGGTCCAGAGCAAATATGTCATAATGATTTAGTGAGGAGGGATCCTTCCTATTTGTGCTCCAATCCTCCCTTACAACAGCAGGACTACTTGTACCTGTGTTAACTTGTGTCAGTATCCAGGCTGTAGAGGAGACAGTGTTGGGCTGTGAACAAGAATACTGAGTTCTAGTCTTGGCTGCTATATGTTGTAGTAAATAATTTAACCCCATCTAGGCCTCGTTTTCTTCTTTAGTAAAATGAAGAGATTGGACTAGACACCTTTAAAAAAAAATTCTTGCCTATGTTCTCTGCTAGATGCTGGGAAGTTTAAATAGGACATACATCCTCCTCTCTTGGAGCAAAGGGTTAAGACATCTTAGACATCCTCTCTGAGTCAAGTCCCTCCTTATTCTAATCCATCTTTTACTTAGCTGCCAAAGTGATTTTCCTAAAGTCAAATCTGACCAGGTCAACCTCCTACCAACAAACTGCAGTGACTCCCTATTACCACCAGGATCAAATATAACATCTTCTGTTTGACATTTGAAGATGGTTCTATTCTACCTTTCCATTCTTCTTATACTTTACTTCCTTCTGAAAATTCTTTGATCTGGTATCATCGGCCTATATGCTCATCCTCAAATGAGACAGTCCATCTCCTGACTGTGCCTTTTCACTGGATACCCCCTACATCTAGAACAACCTCCCTCCTCACCTCTGCCTTGTGGGAGTTTCCCCAGCTTCCTCTTAAGACAGGAGTTCTCAACCTGTGCGTTGAGACTCCTTTGGGGGTCGAATGACCCTTTCACAGGGGTCACAGGAGTCGACTAAGACCATTGGAAAACATGTTTCTGATAGTCTTAGGAACCAAGACACCGCTCCTCTATCCATCTCCAGGTGGGTCCGCCCACATGCAGATACGCTCACATACGGGTATTAAAGGGTTGCAGCATTAGGAAGATTGAGAACCACTTCTTTAAGACAAAGCTTGAATTTCATCTTTGGCAAGAGGCCTTTCCTCATCCCTAGCCTTCCCTCTGAGATTACTTCCCATTACTATAAGTATCTTAAATCAAAAATAAAGATTTAGTTTGCTTGTGTGTTGTTTTCTCTATCAGTATGTGAGCTACCTGAGAGCAAAGATATCCTTGTATCCTCAGTGTATTATACGTAGTAATTGCTTAATTAATACTGATTTATCATATTAATCATACAATATTATAAACACATTGGAAAATTGCAAACTAAGTGCTTTCTGAGGTCTTGAGTGGAAAGGATATTCCTGATCAAGAATCAAGGAATGCTTCCCAGAAAAGTAATTAAATTGTGCTTTTAAGGATGGGCAAGATCTGACAAATACAGAGGAAATTATATTTGTAAGGAATAGCGTTAAAAAAAAAGACAACAGTATTATTTCTGGGGGATGGAGTAAAATGTGTGGTGGAATAAAATGAAATTACAGGCTAGAATAAAAAAGGCCAGTTATCATGGAGAGCTTTGAACATGAGACAAAGGAGATTTGAACTTTATTCTTTGGGCAGTAAGGAGCCACAGAGATTTTTGAGCAGAAGAGTCACATCCGTGTATAGGGGAGAGAACATTCTGGCTGTGATATGAAGGATAAATTTGAAGTGGAAGAAAATGAAAGTAGGAAGACCTTTTCAATGTTATTGTAATAATCTAGATGAGTATTAATGAGAGTTTATAGTAGGATAGTGAGTGAAGGAGTAAGAAGGAAAGGGATAGGGATATTCGTACAAGAGAAGTTGTGGAAGTAAAATCAGTAGACTTTGAACTCAATTGGGAGGAAAAGATGAGCAAAGAGTTAAAAGATTCAAATTTGGGAGACTAGATGAATGGTGGTACCACTGACAGAAAGAGTTAATTCTCTCATCAAAATCCCCATTCCTGACGAGATCCAGAGAATGTGATTCTGCCTACTCTGCCTCCTTGATGAATCTCACACCCCATATGGTAAGGGCATTTTTTCTGGTATTATTTTCTTAAGCCTTCCTTTTCAGTTAACTAAGAACCACTCTGTCCAATCTTTCTCATAATTTGGGGCCTTCTTGGATTAGGCAGATTTTGGTTGCAGTCCAAACAGAAAGAAGGAACCCTAGATCCCTGGGAAGTTTTCATTTCTGTCGATAGCTGGTAGGCTTTCCATTTCCCTGAGATTAAGAGAGTAGAAAAAAGAGGAAGACATATTTGCTGAATGTCTTTAGTTGTATTTAACAACGCTAGTCTGCTGAAAATGATGTGTGAGATTTTGTAATGAGGCTTCACTCAGATTTTACTTTGATCTCATTTCACTTTGGGGTAAGAGGTAGGGATGAGGGAGTGTAGCAGCAGAAAGAACTGAGTTTGTATTACCTTGAGTATCCAAAGTCTATAGAGAGTGTTAGGATGTTTTTTTGTGTGAAGACTACTCACCTGTTAATATTTTTTTTTTCTCATGAAAGATTTAAATCTTTTTTTTAATTGGGAATTTTTAAATTTATTTATTTCTTTTCTTGTTTACATCATTCATTTCCACAAGATTTTGAGTTACAAATTTTCTCCCCCTCTTCCCCTCACCCACTACCCGAAAACAGCCATTCCACTGTATAACTCCTCCCCCAATCTGCTCTCTCCTATGTTCTCTCCCATCTCCCTCTGACTTTCCGGTAGGGCAAGATGGATCTCCCTACCCCAGTGCCTGTATATCTTAATTCCCAGTTGCATGTAGTTAATAATAATAATAATAATAAATATATATGTATATATACACACACATACATATATGTTTTTAACATTTGATTATAGAACTTTAAATTCTAGATTCTTTCCCATCCTCCCTCATTATCCACCCCCACTGGAAAGACAAGCAATTCAGTACAGACTGTACATGTGTAGTTATGCAGAACATCTCCACAATGGACATATTGTGAGAGACTGATTATATGTCCCTCTTTCCTATCCTTCCCCACCTCCTTGTTCTATTCTTTACCCTGTCCCTGTCCCTTTACAGAAATGTGTGTTTCCAGCAACCCTCCCCCCCACTTTGCTCTCCCCTCCATCATCCTACCTCTCATCCCCATCCCCCCTACTCTCCTGTGTCGCAAGATACCCAGTTTAGAGTTTATGTCATTCCTTCCCTGAGCCAAATTCAATGAGAGTAAGGTTGACTCTTTTCCTTTTGCCTTTCTGTTCTTCCCCTCCATTGTAACAATCATCCTTAGCTTCTTCTATATGAGATGATTAACCCCATTCTGTCTCTCCCTGTCTCCTCTCATTCTATTCCTCTCCTACCTCAGAATTTCACCTTTTAAAGTATCATCCCTTCCTATTCAGTTGATCCTGTGCCCTCTATGTACACATATATACACATACTCAGATATGCATTCATACGCATATATATACTCTCCTATATAGACATATGTGTATGCATACGTATATATACATTTGTATTCCCTTTACCTAGCCTCATACTGAGAAAAGTTTCATAAGTTACAATGATCTTTTTTCCATGTTGGCATGTAAATAGTTCAACTTTGATAAGTTCCTTTTTTTTTTTTAAATTTTATTATAGTTTGGATCATTCATTTCCACAAGATTTTGAGTTACATATTTTCTCCCCCTCTTTCCCCCCCACCACCCCAAAACAGCCATCCCAGTGTGTCCCCCCTCCCCCAATCTATTCTCTCCTATGTCACTTTTCAGTAGGGCAAGATGGATCTCCCAACCACAGTGCCTGTGTATCTCAAGTTCCAGTTGGATGTAGTCAGTAATAATAATAACAATAATTGCATATATATACGTAGATACATATTCATAACATTTGATTATGG
>CM053590.1:137190357-137215531 GCA_028646515.1 Pseudochirops corinnae
CTTCCTGTCCCCCCTGCTGAGCTGCCTTCAGTGAGAGATATGTTTTTCTGTACTTTTGTGAGTTCTGGAGCCCTAAAATTTGTTTAGAGTCATATTTTATGGGTATTTGAGGTGGCTATGTGGGAGCTGTAGAGTTTTCCTGCTTCTACACTACCATCTTGGCCGAAAGATTTAAATTTCAATCATTAGTTTTAGGATCTAGAACAAGGCAGGACCTAAGAGATCATATTCAATTTCATTTTAACCTCCCCTCACACAACCCGCCATGCTAACACCGGGACGTCCAGTCACTGAGACACAAAACTGACAGAACCGTGGCCGCTGGCGTCGCCAGCCCAGCAGCACTTCTCACCTGTTAATATTTATCTTGCCGTGCGTGATTGACCAGTAGATCTTGTACTGATCTGAAACCATCTGACCACAGCTATCTTGGACTTTTTTGCAATGACATAGGGCTTCTCTTGAAAATTGGCTTCCTTTGATCCCCAGCTCCTAGCACAGTGTTTGGCATACAGCAGGAGTTTAATAAATGCATGTCCATTGATGGCCTGATTCCCAGTAAAAAAAAGGTATATCACCATAGCCATGCTACTTTTGCTTTCCTAAAATTAAATTTCAAACAGCCTTCTCTGTCCTTATCTAGCAAAGTAATATCCAACCTAAAGAGCCACAAATGGTGCCAATGCTACAAAGAGAGGGAATTGTTCATAGACTCACAGATACATAGTAAGAACAAACCTCAGACTGATTAAATGACTTGCCTAAAATCACCTGGTTAGCTCGTAAAGTGTAATTACTTAGATTTGATCCAGATTTTTACCTCTTGGTTTAACAGTCTTTCCCCAACACTATGCTTGTGGGATCTTGGGCAAGTCAGTTAACTTTGTCTGACCTTAGTTTCCCCATCTGTAAAATGAGGGATTAGGCCAGAAGATAGTCTCTGAGGTTCTTTCTCTTTACAGCTTTAATGTTCTCTGATTCTACATAATTGAAACCTTTTAATTCTAATATGGTTGGCTTCTTAGAGTCAGTTTAATGTACCTGATTTTGAAGCCAGGAAGTATTGAATCTGACACATACTGATAGTGTAACCCTGGCTAAGTCCCTTAACCTTTCCATGCTCTAGTAATTTACAGAAAAGGTCCCAACCTGTATTGGCAGAGGATGCTTTCTCCCCCCAGGAGTTCCATATGACAATGGAATCACAGCTCCAATCCTTAACTCTTTCCTCTATGGCTGATCTTGGAGGTTAAAAGGCCTGTAACACCAGTACTGTAGAGGATTCCCATTTCATTTGATTGGCTAACAGTGTTGGAAAGTAGTCACCAAAAAGGGAGGTAGAGAGGATTAATTCAGTTCATTGAGGTCCTATAGAGAAACAGGAAGAGCATGTGACCTTTCCTGAATGAGTCTCTAAGCCATCACTGAAACAATGAGTTTAGCTAGTATGAATGATTTCACATGAAAGGTACTACTTCTGATTGCTCCACAAATCCCATAAACTGGTGACTTTCTTTATTTACTTGCCACTAAAGATGCAACCCAGAAGGATCCACTCTTTTGGAACCCAGAAAAAAACCCACAAAAAAAGGGGGCACATGGAGTTGTCTCTAGTGGTTTGGCTGTGTAGACAGCCTGACTCTCCCTGATCCCTACCTACTTCCCTTCTAAGAGAGGAATCCAGAAAGCCTTAAGGGTGCTGTTATCTCAGGGCTTCTTATACTCAGCGCAGTCTCTAAGGCCACATTCTCTCTGGCTAATTTAATGCTTAGTCACAGGCTTAGCAGCTGTCCTTGGGAGTGAGACAGCTCTTGATTCACAGTGGCCTTAATCTAGGATGTCCAGCATTTGTGGAGACCATGTGGTCTCTATCCTCCCTCTGCTGGCCCTTTGCTGTAGCCCTGGAAATTGACTAAAGGTTTTTCTGGCCAGTGTGACAGCTGGCTAAAGACTGAACAGACCTTAACTGCCCCCTCTTTCTTCCACCCCACTCCCCCTAACCTCCCTCTCTGTGTTTATCTGCCTTACCTTGCTGTCAGGGTATCTTGGTTGTGTCTCTTAAAGCATGCATATGTGGGCATAGGCTTGTGGAGTGCATTTATTTGGAAGAATGGAAGCTCTAGAAACCAAACAGATTTATTTAGACTAGTCTTATAAAATCTTAATTTGGGGTAGAACTTCTGTCGTAAACTGTAAGGTGTTTTAGAAACTAAAATGGTTTCTTTATTGCTATTATAACTGGCATTCCTATAATGCATTAACATTTGCATAGTACCATCTTTCCATGTATTAACTTATTTGAGTCTCAGAACAAACCTATGAGGTAAGTTCTATAGGTATTATTCCCATTTTACAGATGAGGAACTTGAGACATAATGGTTTAGTCAGTCAGCAGGCATTTATTGACAGCTTTGTTTTAGACATTGAGAATATTAAGAAAGCAGTGAAATAGTCCCTGTCCTTTGGGAGAGAGAACAAGTATGTTTTTAAGAGTATACAAAATTAATATAATTTCAGGGGGAAGACACTATTAGCAGCTGGTGGGGAGGGGGTCAGGAAACACCCCATGTAGAAAATGGTTTTGAGCTGAGCTTTGAGGGAAGCTAGAGATCTAAGAAATGAAAGTCAGGATAAAATGTTTTCTAGGAATGGTCAAGCAGTTTGCCCATGGTCCAAAAGCTGCTGACAGATGGAGATTGAACCTAGGTCAAATATACAGTGTCTGGCCCTCTGCACCAGCACCAGTAGTAATAGCTTGTGTTTATACATTACTTTAAGGTCTACAAAGTGCTTTCCTCACAGTAACTCTAAGAGGTAGGTAGTGCAAAGTATGATTTGTTCCCATATTCAAAGGATGAAACCGAATGTCAGAGAGGCTGTTTAATTGCCTGTGGTAGAACAGCTTATAAAGTGTTGAAGCCACATTTGGAATCTAGGCCTCTCCTAACTTAAGACTCTAAGCATGGAGGTATGTAAGGTCATTGAGATAAGTTAATTAAAATCTGCAGTTCACAAACATATGTGCGCATATATATATATATATATGCATATGTATATATATACACACACACGTACGTGTATGTACATATGTATGTATATATGCATATATTAATGCTTAAAATTGCTGTAAGCTTTTGAGATAGAAACACGCCACCACCGCCCCTCCCCACCCTAGAATGGACTTCAGAGAAGAGATCATTAGTTCAGCTTCCTCTTTTCCCATGGTTGCTTAGCTAGTTAGTGGCAAACATAGGACAGCAGCCTGTCCTTGACTCCCAGTATAAAGCATATTTACATTCTGCCCTACTGCTTCTCTGGCTTCAAGCCATTTTGTGTGCCCCAGCACAGAGTATAGGCACAGTATAAAAGCTTATTCCTTACTTGATTGTAAGTAGAACGGTGGTTTTATTAACACTTCATACTCTAAAAATGTAGCAACTACTTCAGGATCATGAAAGTTAGCTCCTTTTCTGTGAAACATTCAAGAATACAAGAGGCCCTTCCTTCACCCTTGGCTTTCCATGAAGCATGTGAAAAAGGACGGCTGTTATAGCTCTGGTCAGACCAGACTTGTAGGGAGATAGTTTTCTCAAGCCATGATTTTGGGAAGAGAGAGAAGAATGGAAGGAGCATACTGTTCTTAAGAAGGCCAAATAATCCTGCTAAGCTGCTCATATCTTCTTATAAAGTAAGAGGCTGCAGCTCGGCATCCAGAGAACAAAACAGTCCTTTGTTAATCACGCCACTCTTAGTCACTCTTCACTTGCTGAGAGTCACCTTCACCTCCTCTCCCAGGACTGAGTCTGAAATCTCATGGGTTCTTAATTACTGGAGTATGAATGCATGAGGTTCTGTAGTAATGCTTTAGGGATGAAATCCTCTCAGATTCTGCCCCGTTCAGCATATCAGAGATGTTTGTCCTTCTGGATGATGGTGGTCTCTGTAGGCAGCCTTGGAGTCTGCAGTTGTCAGTCCAGGGCAAGTATCTTTTGTGGGTGATAGGAGTGGCTTAAAAAAAATCATGCTTGAGTTAACTTAAATAGATAAACTGTAGGAAAAAATTGAAACTTAGTTCAGTGGCGTTTTTATTTCTATATGATTCTTTGCGTCTTGGCTATTTTGAGATACCTGTGATCTTGATTCCTTATCCCATGTGCCCTTCTACAGTCAACTTTTCAAATCTATATTTAGTCATTTCTCTGTTAATCAGAGAAGCCAGTTGCATAAATAATATAAAGAGAATTTGGAAATCATTACTCTTTAAACTTATATACACATCCACATATGTAATGTGTGTCTTTATAAAGACTCTCTAAAAGTTGAATAATTTAGGTTGTGAATGCAGTTTGGGAGGGATCCAGATGGACAATTTCATTTCCAGTATGGAAGTTCCCTTCATCATTGCAACCCCACAAAGTGCCAGTAACTTATAATCTTAGAGAGTTGTCTAGAGCACAGAGAGGTTCAGTGACCTGCAAGTAGTTACACACCTAAGGTATTAATCAGTAAGAAGCATTTATTAAGTACCTGTGTCTTCCAGGCACCATACTAGGGACTAGAGATAACAAATACAAAAGTGAGCTAATCCCTGTTCGCAAGGAGCTCCTCTTCTGTGAAAGGATACAATCAACTCCTTGGGTTTTCCGGAACCCAACTGACTATAATTATCTCTGTTTGGACACGGTATTCATTTCCTTCCCTGCCATAGTTATACCTGTTTGGCTAGACTCCAGTTTGTCAACTTCTCTCCCTTCAGATATAGGGCTCCAATCTGTCTGTCTGTGTGTCTTCCAAAAAGTCTTAGCGTAGAGGTGGCTAGGTGGTGCAGTGAATAGAGCACCGGTCCTGGAGTCAGGAGTACCTGAGTTCAAAGCCAGCCCCAGACACTTAATATTAGCCTTGTGACCTTGGGCAAGTCACTTAACTCCAATTGCCCTGCCCTCCCCCCTCCAAAAAAAAAAAAGCAAAAAGTATTAGTGTAATTGGAAGCTTTAATAGCTTAAATCTGCACTAAGCCTTTTGGGACACGCTGTATGTGTCAGTCATTCAATCAACAAGCATTTATTTAGTGCCTTCTCTGTGCCAGGCACTGTATTAGGAGCCAGGGATGCAAGTGCAAAGAAATTTATTGAAGCTTATATCCTGATGGAGGAGACAGGTACACATAAATAAATATATATAGTATAAATATAAAGTGAATAAATAGGAATACATATATAGTAGTTAAACACAGAGTAATTTGGAAGGAGAGCCCTAGTAGTTGGAGGGATCAGAAAAGTTCATGTAGAGGATGGTGCCTGAACTACCCATTAAAGAAAGAGAGGTGAACAAGTTGTGGTATATGAATATAATGGAATACCATTGTTCTATAAGAAATGGTGAGCAGGTGGATTTCAGAAAAACCTGGAAAGATTTACATGAACTGATGCTGAGTGAATTGAGCAGAACCAGGAGAACATCATACACAGTAATAGCAGCGTTGTGCAGTAGCCAGCTTTGATAGACTTAGCCCTTCTCAGCAACACATTGATCTCAGATAATTCTGAAAGACTCATCATGGAAGAGAGAACTATGATGTCTGAATGCAGATCAAAGCATGCTATTTTCTCTTTTTTTGTTTGTTTTTTCTTTCTTGTGGTTTTTCCCTTTTGTTCTGATTCTTCTTTCACAACATGACTAAAGTAGAAATATGTTTAATATGATTGTATATGTAAAGCCTATATCAGATTATATCCCATCTTGGGGAAAGGTGTGGGGGGAGGAGGAGGGAGGGAGAAAAAAAATAAGAGAGGTATTCAGTGAGTGAGATCAAGGAGAGAGGTGCACCTCAGGCATTTGGAAGGTGTAGAGCCAAAGCACAGAGATGAGATGTGGGGTATCTTGAATTGTGTGAGGAACATAGAGGCCAGTTTGCTTGGATTCCATGGTGCCAGAGGGAGAGGAATGTCCAAGTGAAGCTGGAAGGGTTGCTTTGGGCCAGGTCGTGAAGGGCTTTAAATGCTAAACAGAAGTATATTTTATTCTAGAGGCAATAAAAGCCACCAAAGTTGACTAAGTGGTGGAGCCACATGATCCAAACTTCACTTAAGGAAAATTACTTTGGCAGCAGTGGTTAGGACAGGCTCCTGGAGTAGGGAGAGACTTGAGGCTAGAAGACTAGTTAGGCTGTTGCAGTAATCTGGGAGAAAGGTGATGTAGGCTGCAGTGTCATGTGGTGCCTCTGTGAGTGGAGAGGAGATGGATTCATCAGATATGTAACAGCTGTTCTGCCCCTCCTGCCTCATGTTAGGCTAGCAGATTTCCCTTTCTAATTGTGTTTGGTTTGTGTTGATAATTAATTTGCATTCACCTTATCAGATACCCACCTGTTTTTGAATTTGCCATCCTAGGAAACAGGTGGATTACTGGGTAAAGACACTGAACCCTTACTCCTACTGTATTTCTGAACTGATTGACCCCACAGATTGGGCTATCTCCTCTGCTTATATGGAGGTATTGTGGCCAACAGGAGCTGTGTATTCATGAATGGATTGGTACCTCACTCAGTTTGCCCATCTGTAAAAAGGAGATGGTGATACTTCCATGCCACCAACCTATAGTTCTCCTAGGGAAGCCAGATTGTACAGAAGCATTTTCTGTAGATAAGCAAAAAGTATACAATTGGGAGTTGGCTGTACTCTCTTGTAAGTAGAATGTGTCCTTTAGCTTCATATTTTGTTAAAGGTCTTTTGTTACTGTGAACTCAACTGTGGGCCTCTTTCCTTATCATTTTCTTTTTAAAAGATTATTTTAATAGCTTAGATTCCAAAATTCAGCATTAAGCTCTATGGTGGTGCTGGGGGGCAGGTGAACTACCCTGTGTATTTGAACCTAGACAGTACTTGTTAATGATGTGTTTTGGATTTTTTTATGGAACTGTTGTGTACTCCTCTGAGAAAAGGTCTTTGAAGGTTGAAGATAGTCTTTTTTTTTTTTTTTAAGAATTCATTATAACTCAGGAAAGAGAATACCATTTTTGGTGCCAAATTGGATGTGTTAAAGTGATTAAATATCACCAAAGCAGAAGGATAAGGTGTCAGTTACTACTTTAATAACTGTAATGTATGTGACTTAATTATTCTGTTTTTTTCCTCTCTATCTCTTTTTTCCCAATAGAATCCCTGTCCAGAGTCTGGTGCTTCCTTCCTTTCCAGAATCACCTTCTGGTGGATTACCGGGTAAGGACACTGAACTCTTATTCCTACCTGTATTTCTGAACTGATTGACACTACAAATTGGGCTATCTCCTCTGCTTTTATGGAGGTATTGTGGCCAACAGGAGCTGTGTATTAATGAATGGATTGGTACCTCACTCAGTTTGCCCATCTGTCAAAAGGGGATGGTGATACTTCCATGCCACCAACCTATAAATACACTCCTCTCTCCAGTCAAGACTTATAACAAATGAAAAATACTTTGAATCATTTGACAGGGAAGGACTGGGCCACCTGAAGTTATTTTTTCTACATCAGTACTGTCAAACTCAAATAGAAACGGGACATTAAAGGATCCCTTTGGACCACTTGATTGGCTTAGTTTTAGAATGTAATGTTCCCTGTGCTTTCTTGTATTTTGTATTTATTTTGTTTAATATTCTCCTGTTAAATTTTTTAAGTTTTATTTTTATTTTCAGTTGCACATTTTCTCCCTCTACCATCCATTGATAAGGCAAGACATATGAAACTCAATATATGTTATGAAATCATGTAAAGCATATTTCCACTTTAGGCATGCCTAGTTACATTTTACTCTGCTTTAGGCCACTCAGGATTGCTGTGGACTGCATGTGGCCCATGGGCCACATGTTTTATGTCTGTTCTTCATGATAATTTTTCAAGGTTTATCCTGGTATTTTTTCTTTTTAGTCATTAGAATGATCCAGAAGGTGAGGAGCTTTTTCTTCATTAGTAGTCCATCTTCTGGTCCCGACATGTAGATCTACTTGTCCTCTCATGCAATTCCTCTGTGCTTCCAATGTAGGTTGATGGTCCAGGGATATAAATGTCCTCTGGAGGCTACAGATTTGTGGTCCCTGAACCCCGAAGACACCTCTGAACAGGTGGTGCCTGTTCTGGTGAAAAACTGGAAGAAAGAATGTGCCAAATCAAAAAAGTAAGTACCATGGATGAGCTGATGATCTAGGCTTCTGACTAATGAATATAGAACAGTCTTTTGCCAGGAAGGTCTATGATATGTAAATCTGGGGACTTTGCCAGTTGTCAATCATGGCATCAACAAGGCCAGAGTTTTAATTGTTTAGGCTATTAATATAAGGCAATGGTTCTCAACTTTTTGGCTTTCTTGACCTCTTTACACTCTTAAAAATTTTTGAGGACCCCAAAGAGCTTTTTGTTTTAAACTGTATTTTTAGCTGTTTTAAAAAAAACTGCATTTACTGTATTTGGTATTGGTATTCACTGTACTGTACTATGAATGAAAACCTGTACTTTAAAAAATTATCAGTTCATCAAAAATAATAATCTCATTTCATGTTAAATAACATTTTTATGAATAAATTTTTTTTTCTTTTTCTTTTTTGAGTGGGGAGGAGGGGAAGGGAAGAGAAGGGAAGGCATTTGGCATTAGGTGACTTGCCCAAGGTCACACAGCTAGTAGGTGTCAAGTATCTAAGGTCAGATTTGAACTTAGATCCTCCTGATTCCAGGGCTAGTGCTCTATTCACGGTGCCACCTAGCTGCTTCCCCCGCCCCAATTTTTTTTTTGAAACAAAAAAAATTAGAGTGATATTTTTTTACATAGTTTTTGCAAGTCCCTCTACTGTCTGGCGTAATAAGAGGCAGCTGTATTGTCATACCTGCTTCTGCATTCATGTGGATATGTTGTTTTGATTAAAGTATATGAAGAAAATCTGGCCTCACACAAATATGTGGTTGGAAAAAAAAGCAATATTTTAATAGACATCTTAGTATTATTATGAAAATAGTTTTTATTACATGTATCTCCTGAAGGGATCTCAGAGACCCCCAGGGTCCAAGTACCACACTTTGAGAACCGCTGGTGCAGTGCATTAATTAAGCCAAGATTATAGATTCCATCTCCATATAGATACATATGTATATGAGAGGAAAAGCTCTCTTTCTCAGCTATGTACTACCACTCCAATCCTTGGCAGAATAACTTAGACTTCCAGTCCTAAGGAAAACCAGGCAGAAGGGCATCAGTGGGTTTGTGCAGCTCTCACTGATGCTACTGGGAAAACAACCAGAAGTACAGAATCAGCAGCTGCTATATCAACAGCATCCTCTTTGTAAGCAGAGGAAATCATATTTAGAAGACGTGCCTGTACCCATTGTTGATTGTTGGGAGAGTAAACTGTGGGGTTTCCATGCCTTTCTTGCTTGGTATGAACATCCTGTTATTATGCTAGGTAAAGTGTATATGTGGTTGTGTTTATAGATGCCTGATCATGTTCCTGGCTTTGAGAGGGGGAAATACGGGGTATAACTGTTGAAACCAGAGTTTGCCTAGTCTTGGGTTGTATCTCTGTAGCAGCAAGTGCTCTAGCATACCCAGGATGGCTGCTAGCACAGGTTCTTAGATCAGCTTTTCTAAAGGAAAGCAACTCAAAATGGGTTACCAATCTTACTTTAATCAATCAAACATATATCATTTACCTAATTAAGGGGGAAAAGTCAGCACCCTGAACTTCAGAGAATACAAACAGAATACAAACAGAAGTTACAGGCAGACAAAGAAACAGATCAGCAGACGGGCTTCCAGCCGTCTGACCATTACATTCATACCTAGTTAGTTACCAGAGAGGGAAGCACCAACATCTGGATTTTCAAAGCTGGGGGGTTCAACGGCTTCCCAGAGTCTCATCTGGCCAAATCACACATGTCTTTCCAAAGTGAGCCCCAAAGCAAAAACTCACATCAAGGTATATATAGCCTTCTCCTGGATCAGAGAATGTCACAACCCTCTTGACCCAATCACAGAGTGTTAAGATGTGGGCATTCCTGAAAAACAAGCTTCCTGCCACAGGAAGTGGTGACCACATTCAGCCTATTAGGGGACAGAGTATATTTTCAAATCAGGGAAGGTTCTCAGAGTCACTTAAGCCTATCAAAGGTCCTAGGACAGGGAGATCTTCAGATTCCCATAACAATCTCTTGAGGGAGGACTTAGTTTCCTGATTTGTTTGTGCTCTGGCCTGGGGCTTAGGCAGCCATACTAAGCTAGCCACAGGGATGGTGGTAGGGTAAATTTTCTGGCCAAGATTCCATCACTATGGGAAATAGGCCCCCTATCCTTCTTTATACCCGCATGACTAAATTAGAACTCGAAAGAGCCAAGTTCCCAGGATCCACATCAGAGAAATCAAGAGAACCCTGGCCCTGCCTAGTTCTAGAATTCCTCAGTTTGATTGTACTCTGGACTTTTCTTAACTAAGGAATTAGGGGCAGTTACTATCTTGGCATATTCTAGTTGCTCTATATGTGATGCAGTCATTCCTGTCCTGTGGAGTGGAACATACCATGCAACTTTGTCCTTCCTTTTTATGCTTCCATTGGGGATCAGGAACAGAGAGTCACTAAAGTATTTGAAAATGAGAGGTGGTCCTCAGAACACCTAAATATTATTTATTTGCTCATAGCAAAATTAAGGTTGTGTATAACAAGAAAACTCCAATACCTGCTTTCCTCATCATCTTTACCCTCTACTTAACTTGTTACCTTATTTTTTGTAAATTTTATTAAGGAAGTTTATTAAATACAATGAAGTGGTTTTTTTTGCAGGGGGGAAGGCAAGGCAATTGGAGTTAAGTGACTTGCCTAAGGTCACACAGCTAGTAAGTGTGAAGTGTCTGAGGCCAAATTTGAACTCAGGTCCTCCTGACTCCAAGGCTGGTCCTCTATTCACTGTACCCCTTGTAAATATTTTTTTTTTTTTTACAAAATAATCATGTCCCATTTGAACAACATGAATAAAAATTAGAACAAAAACTGTTGGGGATCAAGTCACATCTGGTAATTGTAATATTTTAAAAATAAGTTTATTGATATCTTTTTTTACATCATCATAGTTTTCCCCAATATCCCTTCCTCTCTCCTTCCCAGAGAGCCGTCCCATATAAACTTTGAGAAAGAGAGAATCAGTACAACTGACCAGTACATGAAAAAGTCTAAAAATGCAGTGTGCAGCACTGCATTGAGCAGTGCTCAATGAGCACCTCTTATCCTCTTGAAGGGAGATGGGTTGAGGGAGCCTTCTCATATCAATTCTTTTAAAAAAATTTTTTTTTTATTTTAGGCAGTCAGGGTTAAGTGACTTGCCCAGGGCCACACAGTTAGAAATTGTCTGAGGCTGGATTTTAACTTAGGTCCTTCCTTATCCACTGTACCACCTAGCTGCCCTTCATATCAGTTCTTTCAAGTCATGCATAATATTTATAATTTTGCAACAGTCTTCTTACCTTATTAGTTCTCATTATGATTTCTATGGCAATCAAAAGATATGTTCTGCTATTTCCTCACAAATTACCAAACTTGGAGGGTCTCATTAATCAGTTAGCTCTGAGTCCTCACCCTGGTGTATTGAATATTCTTTATTCGGTTAACCAGAGAAACCTCTATTCCTAGGTACTTTTGTTCACTTCTAAATAGCCCCTCCCTTCTTCCCCCAGTCTCCAAAGCTTAAATAAGCCTCAGGGTTACTGGCTTTACAATTCAGTGACTGAGCAATGACCAATGGAAATAAAAAAAGAAAAATAATTATTGACAGTGTACTAATTGTGAGAAAG
The DNA here is from genome assembly GCA_028646515.1 of Pseudochirops corinnae. Taxonomy (NCBI): domain Eukaryota; kingdom Metazoa; phylum Chordata; class Mammalia; order Diprotodontia; family Pseudocheiridae; genus Pseudochirops; species Pseudochirops corinnae. The sequence continues at coordinate 137,202,161 of CM053590.1, forward strand.
TCACAGAACCAGTTACCTTAAATGATTAACTCTGGAAATACCCACTATTAACTCTTTACAAGTGCAAATTTAAATCTTTTCTCAAGAATGCTTTTCATAATTTTTTTCCCCTCAAAAGGAGAACTAAACTCAGTTTTGTCATGAAATATTTCTTCAGGTTCTTTCTCTCCAACAGGTGAGTCACTCAGTTTCTCAGGAAAGTTCTCCCTCTAGCTACGACAACTAAAATATATTCCTGAATACTAGTTAAATTGTTAACTTCCCAAGGTTCCATTCCCTCTTAGAGGGCTCTTAAAGCCAGTGTCCTCTGGGTTTGTAGGACTGGGGCTCCTGTCTTGGCCAGTGGTTTTCCGTTTTCATGTTCTCTGGGCCTGCACAACCTATTCTGCTTTCTGTCCTTTTACGTTCTGTTTTGCTCTGGCCCAAAACCCAGTCACCTGGCATAGGTCTCTAGGTACCGTAATATCTTCTCTTCCTCCATATAAGATCTTTTCTAATTTTTTTCTTGATGTAAATTCCCATTTATCTGGATTCTTCTTCTCCTTGACTCAGTCTTAACAGATTCCTTTCACCTTACCTTATTTCCTTTACTCTATACTATTTTCTTGTCTTTTCTTCCCTGGGTCTTCTCTCTATCATCTGGCATTCAGTCCTCCTAGCTTTGTAATTCTCCCATGTCCCTTATATAAGTGAAAAAGGCCAAGAATAGATGATGTCCCTTGCTAGTAGTGATTGGGCAAATAAGCAGTATAAAATTGGAAAACTGGAAAAATGAATTGAGGGACCACTCTTTTTCTCCACATAGTCCCCTTCTTCCTCTTCTCAAACAGAAAAAGCAAACATTAAAAAACTTAAATACTCAACTAGATTGGTAGCATGTGTATAGATGCATATGTATATTGTATATATATATATATGTATCCATATACACAAAATATATGTGTGCATATGTACATTTGTGTGTGTATATGTATATATATTTACACACTCACATACACTCATCTTACACTTTGGCTGGATGAAAAAGTGAAAAAACCACATACAGTAGTACAATAGTTTATTAAAACAAGCAACACAGACAAAAATTGGTTAGAGAAGGAACAAATCCAAGCAGGTAACATGATTGGGGTAGGCTTTATGGAAGAGGTGACATTTCTTAGGGCTGTGAAGGATATTTGGAATTTGGCTAGATAGAGAGTGTAGGGAAAAGGAATGCTAGGTAACAAGTGATAGAAGGAAAATTAGGGAGCTGAGAAAGAGCACATCATATTTGTATAGTAGGAGACAAATATGGATGGAGAAGCTGTAGTTGGATTATGTAAAATAGCTGTCAGACTTGATTGTGTATAAAACAAATAGTATGGAAAATCGTAGTCAGACTCACAGCTACAAAACTCAGATTAAAATGTAATTGGGAAATGTTTAACAAAATATATAAAAATATAGTACCATGTAGATAATATTAAGGCAGCTAGGTGGCTTAGTGGACAGAGCACTGGAATAGGGCTTGGAATCAGGAGGATGCATCTTCATGAGTTCAAATCCGGCCTCAGACACTCCCTAGCAGTGTGATCCTGGGCAAGTCACTTAACCCTGTTTGACTCAGTTCCTCAGCTGTAAAGTGCTCTAGAGAAGGAAATGGCAAACCACTCCAGTATCTTTGCTAAGAAAACCCCAAACGAGGTCATGAAGAGTCAGCCATGACTAAAACGATTCCACAGCAATGGATGTTAATTTGTAATTTTCAAAGTAAACATGCTTCACAGAGATCCATTTCATTAAGAGTTTGACACCATTGATGTAAAACAATGAATATTAGATGTGCTGTGTGGGATTTTATCTTGTAGGCATATGGAAGCCATTGAAATTTTTTGTGTAGGGTAATGATAAGGAAAAATTAGATGGTTTTAGATGATTAACTTCATGGTAGCCTTCAAGATAGATTGGAAAGAGTCAGAGAACTAGAAGCTAGTAGCTCTAAAACTATTGCAGTAATCCAGGTATGGGGGGCTGGCTGTCAAGGGCCTAATGGGGACATTTCTTTGCTAGGGTACATTGTGGTGACTGGGGCATCTTACTTAACTACATTGCTTTCCTTCTGTCTTTTAGAAAGCCTGTAAAGGTCGTGTATTCCCCCAAGGATCCAGCAGATTCCAAAAGGGGCTCCAAAGGAGATGTGAATGAGGAGGTTGAAGCCCTCATTGTGAAGCCCTCTCAGAGGGAGAGGGAGCCCTCTTTGTTTAAGGTGTTATATAAAACTTTCGGGCCTTACTTCCTCATGAGCTTCCTTTTTAAAGCACTTCATGACCTGATGATGTTTGCAGGCCCTGAGATCCTAAAGTAAGACCCCTTGAGTTTCCCCCTCTTATTTTCGTTCTTTGGCCCTGTCTCTTGGCTATCGTTAGTCAAGCTCCTTATGGTGATCATAACTGGAGTAGTGATATTGAATAACTCATGTGAATAACACTATGATGTAAGACCATATCTTATTTTTAAAAACTACAGTGAGTCTAGCATATGTTTATGCCAGTATAGCCGTTATTGGTCATATGTGTAATGATGATGAGAAAGAAGTCTCCTATTTATTTTAGTGTCAGAAGCATTATAAAACCCTTGGGCAAGCTGGACTTCTCATTGTTTTTGTCCTTCCTCGGCCTCAGATTTGGCATCAATCGCTAAACATTATGCATCTATGATGTTTCTAGGTACCATCCTAAGTTCTGGGCATGGAGATAGAAGGGTAGAAAGAACACTGAATTTTAGAGTCAGAAGACCTGTGTTTAAATATTGTCTCTTCTAATTTGCCATATTAGTTAGCAAATTACTTAATCTCATCTGTAAAATGGGGCAGTACAGTTAGAGAATCTCTTAAGACCTGTCCTGGCTCTAGACTCTTTGATCCCTTCCTTTGTAACTCTGCTGCTGTAAGTCCTGTGTTCCTGTAGTCTTGGGAGTTGGAAGCTGAACTAACTGGGTAGGCTGTGAGGCAGAGCTTTTCTGAGTTGTTCCCCTGAATTTACCCAAGACTTTGGCACCCGAGGTTATGTGATCTGTTACTTCCTCAGCTCTATACCTCACCTTTCTCCCAAGTTTTATTTAATTTTTTTTTTTGCTTTAAAGAGGATAGGAATATGTGTAAATTGGTGGTTGGCACTTTGTACATTTCGCATGGAGGGCATGAGTTTTGTTGCCTTTTTAGCCAGAGTTAATGGGTCTTCCTTGTTCCTTTACAGATTGCTCATCAATTTCATGAATGACAAGCAGGCCCCTGACTGGCAGGGATACCTGTATACAGCACTTCTCTTTGTGAGTGCCTGCCTACAGACCCTGGTTCTGCACCAGTACTTCCATATCTGCTTTGTGAGTGGAATGAGAATCAAAACTGCTGTCATTGGAGCTGTCTATCGCAAGGTAACTTAAGTTAAAAATTTCTTGACACAGATGGGCAAGTTATCTTTGGGATCTTTAATTTCTTGTCCCCTTGACCCTGAGCTGCAGAATCTACAATGATGCTTCAGTGAGCTCTTAGACAGGGACTTTTTTTTTTGCTCATATATTTTAATATGTTTTTATTAATATCTTCTGTTTTTACATCACATAGGTTGTCTTCTTTATCTCTTTCCCTTCCCTCCTTCCCAGAGAGCCATCCCATGTAACAATTTTTTTTAAATAAAGAAAAAAGAGGGGAAAAAATTAGGCAGATTGTGGAAAGGCATGTATATCAATACATTGCAGGTCGAGCTGTGAATTGTTATAGGTATTCTGGAAAGCAGTTTGGAATTAAGCAAATAAAAGGACTAAAATAAAATGTCCACAGAGTTTCCCCAGCAGGGCACCAAGGAAAAGAACGGCGCACCAAGATGTTTATAGCAGCATTTTTTGTAGTAGAAAAAGAATCGGAAACGCAGTAGATGCCTACTGACTGGGGGATAGTTAAACAAATTGTGGACATGAGTACAATGGAAAATCCCTGTACTGTGAGAAACAATGACTGTGATGAGTATAAAGAAACAATATAGACAGCCACTGTAACAATGTAAGTGGGAAGAACAGCTACCCCAAAATAATTGAATGTTGTGAAATCATAAAGCTCAATTTTGCTCCTCTAGAAGACGTAGGAAAGGAGGCCTCTGTCCCTTTGCTGAGATTGGCATCTCTGGGGGTGGAATATTGCATATGTTAGACTTTTATTGATGTCATTTCACAAAAAGTTATAAATATGTTTTGCTTTTATATGACTTTCCTTTCAGATATATTCCTCCCTCTCCTATATCTAGAAAGCCATTCTTGGTGGCAAAGAGTAAAAGGAAAAAAAAGCAGTTCAGAAAAACTGTCCAGCTAATTAACCAAATCCAACAGTTTATAGTGACTGTGTTTGTGCCCTGACTCTGCAAAGAAATGAAGGAGATGCCTCTTCTAATCTCTTCTTTAAGGCCAGTCTTAGTGCAGTTACACAGTGTTTGGTCTTGGTTTTTTTGTTCTTCCATTTACATTGGGGCAATATAATAGCTGTGTATAATTCTTTTCACCAATTCTGCTTACTTTTTATATTGTATTGCTTTGTATGTCTCTCCTTGCTTCTGTGTATTCTTTTCATCTATCCTTAATTATGTTCAGCAGTATTCTGTTAACATTCATGGACTATACTTACTTTTTTTTTTCTCTTTTTTTAAAATGGATTTATTTACTTTTAGTTTACAAGATTCTGTTCCACAATCCCTTGAGTTTCAGATTTTTTTCCCCTCCCTCCCCACCCCCCCCATGGTGGCTTGCAATCAAGTATAGGATCTGCAGATACTTTCACATTGGACTTTAGTCTGGTTGTATAGAAGGGTTGTAACCAATGGAGTGAACAATGGGAAAAAAGAAAGAAAACCAAACATGAAAAAGAACGATAGCATGGACTACACTTTCTTTAGCCATGACCCAGTTGAAGGGCAACTTTTAAATTCAGTTTCTGGAACTGTTAAGATGAGGATGGATTAATGTTAAGTTTATGGAATGGTGAAGAGTGATGCCGTTAGGTACCTGGCCATACTAGGGAGGGTGATTTCCCACGTTCTCATGTAGAATGTATGAGCCATTAACATACAGACATTATTAATAGACAGAAGGGTTTCTTGAAAGGAGCAGTAAACTGCTTTGTGGAGATCTTAGTTTAGCTAATAGTTTTTTACCATTACTGCACATGATGTTAGGCTTGTCATTTAAGTTTGGAGCATCCAGTGTCATTAAGTGGGTTATATGTTCTTTGAGTTATACAGGAACTGGTATGTTGTGGGTTCTCTCTTTATGTATCCTTTTGATTCCTTCTTTTCCCACTGAGATAAGTGGATAAAACTACCTGCCTCTGATTGGTATAGAGGGGCTTTTTACATTGGGAAATGTGTGTGTGTGTGTGTGTGTGTGTGTGTGTGTGTGTGTGGGGCGGAGTGATGAGGCAGAGTCTGAACTCAAAGACCTCTAGTGTCCTTTTCATTGTGAAGACCCACTGAGATGCCTTCTGGGACGCTAGAAAGAGTGGAAGCAGTGCAAACCCTTCAGGGGAGAAGGGACAGGCACTTTATAAATTCAGGTAATAGTTTGGTAAAATGCTCTGAATTGTCTTTTTTTTTTTTTCATTTTGTTACCAAACGTATCTTTCCTTAGAGAAGCCGCAGCTTCTGCATACTGGACAAGATTTGGCCCATTGTCCTACCTTCTACTTTTTCTCTTAGGCCCTGGTGATTACAAATTCTGCCCGAAAGTCTTCCACGGTTGGGGAAATAGTGAACCTCATGTCTGTAGATGCCCAGAGGTTCATGGATTTGGCCACCTACATTAACATGATTTGGTCAGCCCCTCTGCAGGTCATCCTGGCTCTCTACCTGCTATGGCTGGTATGTACTTTATTGTTCAGCTCTTATGATTGTGTTCAATGTAAGAAGTGATTTGAGCTTGGAGGCACTGTGAGGTTTCTTTGCCCTGTCTTGCAGACATCAGAATGGTGGAAAAGTATGTGTTTCTGTGCTATTTTTTTTTTTGGCTTTTTTTTGGAGGGGGGAGGGCAGGGCAATTGGAATTAAGTGACTTGCTCAAGGTCACACTGCTAGTAAGTGTTAAGTGTCTAAGGCCGGATTTGAGCTCAGGAACTCCTGACTTCAGGGCCGGTGATCTATTCACTGCACCACCTAGCTGCCCCTCTTTCTATCCTTTATTTGGTCAAGTATGATAACTGACATTTGTACTGCAAAGGTCTAAATTTACATGATCTCCTTTGAGCCTAGGTGGTAGGTACTGTGCATATCATTATTATCCCCGTTTTATAGACAAGGAAACAAACTCAGAAAAGTTAAGTGACTTGGGATCTGCACTCAGGTCTTCTTGACCTCAACTCTGGTGCTGTATCCACTATGCTGCACTCCCTCTTTTAGAGCATGTTGGGTGTCTAATAGGAAAGTTTCCCTAGTGTTTTGGTAGTCAATACTTTGAAAAAAAAGTTTTTTAAAAAATGGATTGACCTCTTTTTTATATTACCTACATTTCTCCATATGCCTTTTCTCCTTGCAACAAGAGAGCCATCTCTGATAAGACAGAATAAAAAAGAAAAAAGAGGGAAGAAAATCAGTTCAGCCATATTATATTAACCAACATGACAAAGTCCAGCATTGTATGTAATGGTCCCCAAACATACTTGTCTTTTCTTTGGGACCTAGGTTGGTCGTTATTTCATAACATTCAATTTCCATCATTTTGCTCTTGTTTCTCTTTCCATTAATTCCGATTAAATTCATTTGTTTTTAAATTTTGTTTTTTATTACGGACTCAGACATCAATAGCATGAACATTTCATTGTGTAATGAAAAACAGAAAGGAAGAAATACAAAAGTGAACTTTTGTTATGTCCAGGGTGATTTTTTTCCCTGCTGTGTTTGACTTGGGGTGTCTGGTTTTGTTTTTTTTTTTTTTTGTGAAAGGCCAGTATGATTCAAATTTAATATGGTAATTCTACCACTACCCTACTTTTTTGTGTCTCCCTCTGAATTTCCTTTTGCTTTTTTCTGTTTACTTTTTTCCTTCCTTTTTTACTGTTACTATCACTATCTCTTTTAAGCTCCCCCCCCCCCAAAAAAAACCCACAAGTCCTCTCTTTTAACAAATAAGTATAATCAATAGTCAGATTGTTAGTCTTTTTCTATGCTATTCTCTGAACTTTTTGGAGAAAGGTGAGTTCTTCTGCTTGTTTGCCAGTTTCTGTTGTTTTGTTCCTCCTGCTGACGATCTGATATTTACCCGGTTTTTGGCCATGTTCTTTTGCTAAGTTTATCTTAAAGTCCCTGCATGATGTACCTTGTATAAGCATTCTGGCCTTTAATGTATCCATAGAGAGAGGGAAATATGACAAGAGATGAGGTGTGACCACAAAAGATAAGAGACTGAAACTGAATGTTTAGCAAACAAATCAGATCTTAGACATCCAAGTGAGTGTAGTCAGTCACTCTGTTGACTCGTTCCAGTATTGCTGCCATTGCCCAAACCACTTTTGGTAGGCCCACAAGACATATGACAAAAACAGACATTTTTCTTTGATACCACTCACCCCTTGTACTTGGAACTGGCAGCATTAATAGTTTGACTTGATCCCTTTCTTCCCTCACCTCATTTATGCCTCTGAGCAGTGAATGATTTGTTTATTTTTGCTGTTCCCCAAAATCAGTTTGCCCTCAGGGAATCAATACTTGTCTTCAAAGACATTTCAAAAAAGGACATATGTCAGTATTTAAATGTGGTGCCTAAAGAGGGTACAAAGCATATTTTCAGTAATGACACTTTTGCCTAAGATATGTTTTTTGTAGCAGATGACACATTTGGAGGTGTTAATTCTTGTATTTTCCTGTTGAGCTATTTTAGATGATTGGATTTCTTTGCTCAGTTGCCATTTCAAAGAGCTTACCTCATATTGGTAGGATTCTTTCAGGGCAATTGTTTCTTCTTAATTCCACTTTCCTTTTTTTTCCCCTTAGAATTTAGGCCCTTCTGTGTTAGCTGGAGTGGCTGTCATGATCCTCATGGTTCCTGTCAATGCTGTAATGGCTATGAAGACCAAAACCTATCAGGTAAGGTCTTTGCTAATGAGAGCCCTAGGCTCGGCTTAGTAATGTTCTCTTCTGCCAAGTTTATTCAGATAAAAACCCTATTATTGAATTAGAACAAGAGCTTGAAGGAGTACAGAATAGATTCCAGCTTGCTTATGGAATTTAGAATGTGAGAACTTGGCTGGACTTTTTGGAAATCATGAACTTGGAATCCTGTAAATGAGTTAAAGGGTCCAGCCTTGATGGAACAGAATGTCATACTCATGACCTTCTCTGATTAAGGGGTGGATCTTGGAACCGCCTTGGTGCTCACCGTGTTCTTAATGAGCAGGTTTCCTTAAATTTGTTCTTTTCATAAATAGTCCTCATCTGGAAAGGCAACCCTTCCCATCCCCAAACCCCAGCTGAAACTCTAAATGGACTGTTCTTGGCTTTGCCTTTTTTGCTGTAACTTCACATTTTTCTGTCTTAGCTTCTGGAAGGGACAGCATGCGGGAGGAGCGGTAAACCTGTCTGTGATAAGTGAGATCTCATTAAGGAGAACAAGTGTGGTCTTTGACTGGGCTGTGTGAGTCTTATCTTTCAAAATCTCACAGCTTAGATTTACGGCACCAATCTTATTGTCCATTGTTCCTTATTCAAGTTTGTCACCAATAGTACCCTTGCAAGATAACTAGTTGTCTGTGGAATTAAATCTACTTTTAGAGATCTGTAAAAGAACAAAACTATGTGAGATGGAGGACTTCTTGTAGGTGTATACAGTATAGGGTTTTCTCTTTAATTTCTTAGACTTTTATAAATAAATTTTAGTGTTAATTTGAAGCTCTTTAAAGAACAACAAATCAACTCTCAAGTAAAAGTTAAAGATTTTCTATTCTGGAGATATTTTTGTCTTCCTTCAAGGGACCTTGGAAGGAAAAAAAAAGAAATTCCAATTGTGATGACCTCTCGTTCTTACCTCTCACCCCTTTCCGTGGTCAGCATCCTTGTTCTCCTAATTAACCCCAATAATTATGGGGAGAGAGGAAAAGAGTGAAGAGAGAGAGGAAAAATAATGAAGGAAATAGAGCAGGAGTAGGGAACCTTTGGCAAATCCTTCTATTAAAAGGATTTGTTCTGTGAAGTTTAGAATCAGTCAAAAGACTGTACTTGAGGACCTAGAGGCTGGCCTTGAGACTGAAGGTTCCATACCCCTGAAATAGAGAGATAGAGGAACAGAAGAAGGGAGAAGTGGGGAAATTAAGAGAGATGAATGGTCATTCCATCAGTGGTGGCCCCAGGTACCTCACAATTGCCTCTCCTTGATCAGATCTAACACAAGCTTTTTTCTTTCTTTTTTTGTCCAACCTGCATTTGGTGACAAAAGTCTTTTAAGTGAGCTTTTTAGGACACTGCATTCTGGACAGTGAAAAAATTAGCAGTATGACTTATAAATTAGAACCCTACTTCCCTGGTAACTCACCAAGTCCTCTTTTGACCCCTTTCTTTTTGCCTAAATTTAGTAGCTACATTGAAGTTGACTTGTGCAACAAATTTTAAATGATTTAGATCATTTGTGAGACCAGACATTTTCTTTGGGGGGAGAAGTGGAATCACCTAATAGCTATGCTTGGGAGAAATGAACATTTTCATTAGGAGTAATTGGTGCAGTTTTCACCTTAATGAAGATCCTTTTTAAAATGTGGCAGTAATAAATGACAGGAGTGCTTGAGTAGTTGACTCTTGAATACCTACATTCTGAGCTCTACTTAGTTTTTAAATTGGCTTTCTCTGGAAGGTGGCCCACATGAAGAGCAAAGACAATCGGATTAAGTTGATGAATGAAATTCTCAATGGGATCAAAGTCCTGAAGCTGTATGCCTGGGAGTTGGCCTTCAAGGAGAAAGTGTTGGAGATCAGACAGGAAGAGCTGAAGGTGCTTAAGAAATCTGCTTACTTGGCAGCTGTGGGGACCTTTACCTGGGTCTGCACACCCTTTCTGGTAAGTGAGGTCATCTTGTCCCTAGTTCATTTAGAGATTAGAGCTCCCTTTCAGAGGTTCAGATCTTCCTGGTAAGATGGAGTCATCTGTGAAAGGAAGTTCTTAGTAAGGCCAACTTGAAACTGACAGGAGGTGGTATCAGAAAGAATAAAAGATATTTTTCATTTAAGCAGATCTTGATAACTATTGAATATTATTCATCGGATACCATATTGTTCCTAGGTTTTTGCGTTTCTTTAAATCTTTCTCTAAATTGTGCCATTCATAGCTCTAGAGTATCATGGAAGTCATCTAGTCTAATCACATTATTTTATAGATTAGAAAGCTGGGGTCCAGAGAAGTTAAATGGGGTGTCCAAGGTTGCACAGTAAGAGGCAGAGCTTGGATTGAACCCCGATCATCTAAATAGAAATACAACTTTCTTTTCAGTAAGTTTTTGATCATTTTAACTAATAGCAGTATTTACTATAGGATAGATCACATGACAGTAGTTAGTTAAGCTTTTTCTACATAAAACAAAGCTTTCTAAATATAACAGAGCATTAATAAGTTTTTCTTTTCAGAACATCTATGTGACCAAAGCCTAGGTATCACAGCCTACTTGCTGGGAAATTAGCTAAATTGCAGGTATAGGGCCTCTTAAGTGATTTTTACCAAAGCATATATCTGACCATATCATTCCCTTGTTCAGTTGACCCCAGGGGCATCCTGTTTTCCCTAGAATCAAGCACAGACTTCTCTGTTTGACATTTAAATTCCTTTGCTGTCTGTCTTCAGCCTGTCTTTCCAAGGATATACAGTACCCCACATGGTCCAACCAAACTGGCATTCTTGAAGCTTCTCACATACAACATGACATTTCCTACCTTTGTGCCTTTGCGTAGGCTATCCTTCATGCCTGGGATACATTCCCACTTAACCTGTAATTCTTAAAATCCTTAGTTCCCTCCAGTGCTTATCTCAAAGTATACTTCCTGTGTGAAGTAAATCCTCCCTTCAGCTGTTAGTGCCTCTACCTCCAAATTATCTTTTATTTATTTCATGCACATTTTGTATATGTTCATACATGAACATGCTGTCTCTCTCAGTAGAAAAATGAGTCTTTGAGTGCAGAAACTGTAGCGCCAATGCAATATTCATAGCACTGACAACGACTGTGAATATGCCAGCATAGTACTCAATAGCAAAACATAACAGACTCTCCTTATAGAAGACAGAAACAAAACATCTATTCAGACACGAGAAAACCAAATCCCAACACCAGGAAACTGAATCCATCATAGCAACATAGAAGTTAATACACCATAATATAGTATAGAGCCCCACCATCCTTTAGCCTTCCCACAAACCAGTACTAGCAAGCCTAGCTGTTTCCCTGGGTATGTCCTTTCCTCCCTCCACTCTCTATGCTGGTCTTACTCCCAGCTTCCTGTGGGCTCTGCTGTACCCTTCAGCAAACTCCTCCCATCATAGGCTCTGTGTGATTACATTCAGCCTGTTAGGGAGTAGGGAAGATCTTCAAATTCCCATTACCATTACAGGGAATTTGATATTTCTGCCTTTGTAGCCCCATGGCCAAGCACATTGTTTGACATCTAAAAGGAACTTAATACATGCTTATTCAATTGATTGATAGAAAGGACAAAATAAACTGCTATGAACATACTAGCCTTCCAAACCCAGACTGTTCTACCCATCTGTAAATATCAACCATTAGATTTCATTTAGCCTTACCATTACTTGGCAGAAAAAATATCAGATGGAACATCTGGAGACAGACTTGGGTCTTAGCCTTAGTTCTGCTACTGCCTCACGTGTATGACTCCGAGCAAATTATCTGTGGATCTCAGGCTTCTCATGGGTAAAATGGGTGAGTGAAAATGGGTCATTCCATGATAATACCCAATTTTGAAATTCAGGGGTTCTGGGATATATTGACTCAGTATCCATTTGAACCCAAAAGACTGTTTCCAGTCTTTAACAGGGACTTGGAGGGGAAAAAAGTAAAATAAAATAAAAGATTGTGAACTGGGAAATGCATAGAAAACTTGAAAAAAACTGAGATTATTAGATTGAGAGAACTGTAAGGTTGAAGGGTAACTTCCAAAATTATTTTAGGCATATGAAGTGTTAAGAAAGTTTATTTGGAGGCTATTCTCTGGTGGTGCAGTTGCATGGAACATTGGAACTGGAGACAGGACAACTTGAGTTCAGATCTTGCCTCAGACACTTAGTGTGACCCTGGGCAAGTCATATAATGTCTTTGTGCCTCAGTTTCCCAATTTAAAGAATGAGGATAATTATAGCACCTGCCTCACAGGGTTTGTGAGGATTTGAATTCAGGTCTTTCAGACTGCATGAGCTAGATGCCTGATACTTTTGCTACCTGTTTTATAAGGTTTTGAGGAAAGCACTTTACAAATCTTAAGGAACAATATAATTAAGAATTACTGTTAGTCAGTTTGTCATATTGTGACCAAAATAATCTTTTTATGCATAGATCTTATCATATAATTCTGCTCCAATATGTCTAAGTGTTCCATGTGACCTCAGTAAAGGTCAGGCTCTTTTGCCTGATGTTCCAGGTTTCTGAATTTTAGTATCATCCTGCTTAAAGATTCTTGTGATACTTTATCCTGAAAGGACTACTCTTTGGTAACTCTCCTTTTCTGACTCTGTTCTTTTGCTCATAGTGCCTTCTGTGATGTCTTTCATCTCCGAATTGACCTTTCATATTCTTTCGCATCCTTTAAAACCCAACTCAGATGCCATCTTCCCATAAAATTTTTCCTAATTTTTCACTTTTTGGTAAGGACCTTCCTTCTCAGCTCTTCTGTAATTATAGAGGCCACGTTGGAACATGGAAAGATCATTGACCCTAGAGATTTAGAACCTGAGTTAAATAAAGTCACAAGTCTTCCATTTTGTTCTCTGTATGACCTTGGGCAAGTCACTTAGTCCTTCTGAGATTTAGATTCCTTGTCTGTAAAATATAGGGGTTGGGCTAGATAACCCTCAGTGTCCTTTTCCAGATCTAAATCTCTGATCCTGAGCTTGTAACTCTCCAGCATATTTACTGTATACTGATGCATAATTATGTATATGATTTATCCCCTTAACAGGCATGTGACAACAAATGTGGTATCTTATTTATTTATTTATTTGTTTGTTTATTTTTTTTAAAATTTTATTATAGTTTGCATCATTCATTTCCACAAGATTTTGAGTTACATATTTTCTCCCCCTCTTTTCCCCACCCACCGCCCCAAAACAGCCATCCCAGTGTGTCCCCCCTCCCCCAGTCTATTCTCTCCG
>CM053590.1:137216031-137256105 GCA_028646515.1 Pseudochirops corinnae
AGGCCAGGCTGGTTTTGGTTTGCAGTGCTTATATGGTTCCTTGTAGCCGAGCTGACTTTTGGGAAGTATCCTTGTGTGCATTTTGGAGTTCTAGGATTGGTTTAGAGTCCTATTTTATGGGTATTTTGGGGCGGCTATGTGAGAGCTGCGATATGTTGCTGCTGCTACGCCGCCATCTTTGCTCCGCCCCCCTGTGGTGTCTTATTTAAACTTGTGTATCTCTTACTGTGCCTTGTACAACATTCTGCACTTGGTAGTTGCTTAATAAGTGCTTGGTGATTGAATAAATAAATGAATAAACCAAACCATGTAGTAGGGCATGGTATTATAAATCAGGAGAACAGTATTCTAATCCTAACTTTGCAAATCAGTGATAGTGCGGCCTTGGCAAATTATTGCATCCCTCTTTAATAGCAATAACAACAACAATAATAGCTGTCATTTATATATCACGGTAAGGTTTGCAAAGCACTTTACAAAATGATCTCATTTGCTCCTTGTCTTCTAAGTAGTGATGGGGCCTGGGGTTGTGATGGTGGTAGAGTAAATGATCTTAGTATTTTTCTAATTTAGAATTCTCAGGAGGACCTAGTTTCAAATTTCAGCTCTTCTCTTTTCCCTAAATCATTCTGTTAGAGTATTGAGTGGTAATCATGGGATACTGGCTCTGGGAAACCCCTTGAACTCTCCTTGAATCTTCCCACTAGCCAACGAGTTTGCCTGGGGCCATATCATTATCACTAGATATTATTATCACTAGACCCAAATCTCTGTTACTGGCTAAGCCCTCCTTCGTCCAGCTACCTCTCACCCTTGATCCTCTCAAAATATCTATACCCAAATTTGTTACCCTTAAACTAGCCTAGCCCTTCACTGTCGGTCATTTCCACCCTTAATCCTCAAGATTCTCCTTGGACTCCTCTCCAAACTCCTCCTCTAGACCACCCTTAGAACCCTCCCACAATCTTTCTGTATTTAAGCTCCATCTTGCCTCCAAGAGTTTGTCAAGAACTATCTAGCACAGACTCATTCTGTGTCAGATTATTCTGACCTGCTCCCTAGGCTCCTTAAGAGTCTATCCATTATGGTGAATCTCTAATAAACTTTGCTTTACTTTGGCTGAGAGAAGATTTGACTTGAATTCATTTGGCAGGACACCCGGTGTGTTGGTATTTTGGGGTCTTGCGCATCCCTTCACCTTAAACCTCAACAGTAACATCCTTTTTGTTTTCATACCTATCTGTCTCTGTCCCACCAGCATTTAGATAATGCCTGACTTACAGTAAGCACTTAATAAATGCTTGTTGACTGACTCAACCTAGGAAGAGGATGATGCAAGGAAGAATATGCCTCATGATTTCTTACTTGGGATAGGGAGAGGAAGTTCTCCCAGAAACCCCTGTTTTGCATTTTGCTTCATTCAGTGAAACCAGTCATTATAGGCGTGTCACCCCAACTTTCAAGTCTTAGTCATAATTAAGAGTTACTGTTAGTTTGTCATATTGTGACCTTACTCTCTGGTTGTGAGAAAAGGTAAGAGGCTTCTGAGGAAATTGGAGGGAGAACAGTATATTCCTTCTTGACTTTTAAAATTTGTAGCCTAATATTTTTTTTGGATGAGTAGAGTTAAAATGCTGATCCTATGATTGTGCTTAGAGGATCCAATCCATTCCAAATAGACCTTTTGCATAAAACAGCCTAGAAGCCCAGGCAGGGCTGAAAAAGCAGTAAATCTTAACCACTGACTTAAAAGCTTGAGGCCTCTGACTACATTAGGATGAAATATGTTCTGTTCTGTTTGAAGACACCTTAATGTTCTTTTCACTGGAAGATTCTTTCCTTTCAATGCCAGTGAAATGTTTATACAGACTAAGGTGTGACGAAAGACAGGATACTGGGATGGTAGGTGCTGGCAATGGGAATATCACCAACCCATTTTTTAAAAAATGTGCTATTTTCCCTCCTGAAAGTATAACCTGCTATGTTTAAAGTTGGTCTACAGTAAATGGAAAGAGCTAAAAAGCCCCACCCAAATGCTTTGTAATTATAACGACCAAGCTTGGCCCCAAAGAAAGATGAGAGAATGCATTTCTTCAGTTCACCCTTAAACTTTCAAAATGATCTTCCAAAAGTCCAGTTGTGATCATGTCATCCCCCTGTGCAGTGAACTCCAGTGGTTCCCTATTATTTCCAACATCAGATATAAAAACTGTGGCTTTTAGAGCTCTTTATAATCTGGTCTTTTCCTACCTTTCTCGTCTTCTTATGCCCTGTAGTCTTCCATCCAGTGACACTGGTTTCCTGGCAGTTCCTTCCACGTGAAACCGCATTCCTTGATTCTGAACATTTTCACTTCCTGTCCCTCATGCCTGGAACACTCTTCCTTCTCATCTCGTCTTCCAGGCTTCCTTCAGGTCTCAGCTAAAGGCTTCAGGAAGCCCTTCCGAGTCTTCCTTAATCTTAGAGCTTTCTTCTTATCCAGTCTATAACTTGTTTGTTTGCACTTGTTTGCTTCCCCTAGAGCAGCGGTTCTCAACCTTCCTAATGCCACGACCCTTTTATACTCGTATGTGGGCATAGCTGCAATATGGGTGGACCCACCTGGAGACGGATAGAGGGGCGGTGTCTCAGTTTCTAAGACCATCAGAAATATGTGTTTTCTGGTGGTCTTAGGTGACCCCTGTGACCCCTGTGAAAGGGTCATTCGACCTCCAAAGGTGTCGGGACCCACAGGTTGAGAACTGCTGCTCTAGAGACTGTGACCTTCTTGAGAGCTGGGACTGTTTTTGCCTTTCTTTGCGTCTCCAATGCTTTAGTATAGTTCCTAGCACATGGTAGGTGCTTAATAAATGTTTTCCAACTAACATTTCCTTCCCTTTACAGAGATAGAGAAGTCTGTTATCAGACTTAGTTTTGCTGAACTGCTTTTTTACCCACCCTTTAAAAAAATTCTTTCTAGGCATAAGGATATATTTAGAAATAAAAGTGATAAAATAAAAGATTAATAAAAATATTTAAATTCTATTGAATGCCCTTAATGAAAACAGTATAGCTAGACTTTTTTTTTTAAGTATTGATATCTTCACTTTTCATATTACCTCCATTTATAAATTTAATCCTCCTTATCCCCCTATAATGGATGGCTCAGGACAAACCCATCATCTCTATTGGAAAAATGACTCTGAAGATCATGCTTTGGTATGGTGGTGGGTTGTTACTTTTTACTTTGATTGTAAAGGATGACATATTACTCTTAGTGGGTGTATGGTAAGGAGTTTGTGTGGATGTCTAGGACTTTGCAAATGAAGACTCTTTTTCTCCCTGCAAAAAATTGCGGGAGAAGTAAGGTAGTATTTTTTTTTAATATTTTTTGCATCTTTTCCTTAGTTCCTAACTTGACAACTTGGTCCAGCTTAAGATATTTGATCCCATTTCTTTCACTCTTCTTGAAAAATATCTCGCCATACAACGTAATAATCTTCTTTTTCCACATTTTAAAAAATTCTGAACTTAAATGCCAGAAAAAAAGAGTATTTTTGTAGACACAGTAGAAAACAAAAAGGGGACATGAAACTGAATCTCCATTTCATGTTGCTTGCTTAAATTAGTAATGTTCTATCTTACCTATTACTTTCAAACCTGTCCTGCTTTCTCCAAACTTTACTTCTTTTGTCTTGTGTACATTTTAAAAATATTTCAGTGGCTCTCTTTTGGGGGGTATCCCTTGTTAGCCCTCCTTGCCTAACATCTCCCTATTTAATAACCAAGAGAAAGCAAAAAATGGTCCTGTAAGAAATAAACATAGTCAAACAAAATGAATCCATGCATTACTCACTCGTGTTCAAAAATATTTGGTTCTACTTTGAGTCTTTTGCCTTTTGTTGGAAGGTGGTTCTCATGTGTCTCATGTCTCATCAACCTCTGGAGATATGGTTGATTATTACATTGATCAGAGTTGTTAAGTTTTTCAAAGTTGTTTTTCTTTACATTGCTGTTGTCCATACATTTTTCTTCAAGTTTTATTCAATTCACTTATATTGGTTCATACTACCCATGATTCTCACACATCCTCTTATCTTGGCACAATAATATTCCATTACATTTATATGCCACAATTTGTTCAACTATTCCCCAATTGTCCGAGAGGCAGTGTAAGGCACATCCTTAGATTCCATTTCTTTTCTTTTTTCCCCTTTTAGTCCCCACTTCAGACTGAGGTAGATTGTTTCGCTTGTGACTACTTTTGTGATACAATCTTCCTTTTTATTCTCCCCTCCCTCATCCTCATTTCTCTTCCTGTTCAGTTTCATGTATTTCTACACCAAACTATTTGTGTGTACAATGTACTAATCTTTAAATATGGTGTCTCTGATCCACTATTATTAGGACACATTCTTTGAGGGTTTTAAAAAAAATTTATTACTCTCTATTGAATTTAACAGGCTATGATTAAGGTCCCTATTAAGTTATTTTCACTGTGCTGATACTTTGGAGGAATCAAAGTATATAGGACGTAATCATTCCCTTAAAAAGTTTACCGAGTAACTCAGTGGAGAGGCAAGGCAAATCATATATGTGTGAAATGAAGAAGAGGCAGTATATGATGAAGTGTCAAAATGTGTGGTACAAACAAAGTGTTGTAGGAAGTCAGGATAAGGAGAGATCACAGTAGGCTTGAGTCTTCTGGGAAGGGTACATAGCGTGTGTGGGACTTAAAGCTGAACCTTTATAGATAGGTAAGATTGCATTAAGAGATGAAAACAGAATCTTCCGATCTGTTGGAAGACATGAGAACATGAATCAGAAAGATGTGAATAAAAACGGGATATTTATGGGAAGGTGAAAAAATTTGTCCAGCCTGGAGTGGATCAGTCACTTGAAAAAAGCCCTCCAATTAGTGGCATAGGTGAGATTCAAACTTGAGCCCAGTGCTTTCTTCATGTAAATGCAGTGCCAAATTGATTCATTTTGTTCAGTTAAAAGGCATTTATTTTCTCATTCTCCCACCTTACTCCCCTTGTTGAAAAGGAGAAAAACTGGGGTGGCTCGGTAGCACAGTGAATAGAGCACCAGCCCTGGAGTCAGGAGGACCCGAGTTCAGATGTGACCTCAGAAACTTGATACTTACTATGTGACCTTGGGCAAGTCACTTAACCCCAATTGCCCTGCTTTCCCCCCTCCAAAAAAGCAAAAAAAAAAAAAGAGAGAGAGAGAGAGAGAGAGAAAGAAACAAAATTCTTGTAACATATACAGTCAAGCAAAACAGGTTCCCAAATAGGAAAATGTCTCATTTTCCCTCCTGATTTATTTTCATAGAAAAAAGCTTCACAGGGCACAGTGGAGGATAGGTCCATTAATTAGTCAGAAAGCATTAAGCACCTGTCATGTTCTAGGGGTTAGGGATACAAATAAAAATAAATTTTATTTTATTTTATTTTCACTCTTCAGGACACTTATGTGTTATTGACGGGGACAACAAATACACCTACATTCAAAGTTTTCCAGAAGTCTTAGCAAAGTTTTAAACTATTGGAGCCAGGACTTTTGGAGCATCCTATCTAAGGAAGGAAGAAAACAATAATTAGTTAGGCACTTAGCATGTACCAGGCCTTGTACTAAATACCAGGGATACAATTACAAGCAAAATGAACATTCTAATGAAGAAAAACCGTCCATAAAAGGGAGAAGAGGCAAGGTAGCTGGCACAGAGGCATGGTTTTGAAGTCCAGACAGTTACAAGGCCTGATGGAGAATGAAGGCAGGGTGATCTGGGCCCTTGCACAAAATTGAGGCTCAAGAAGAAGCTCACTAATGGGAGAAGGGAGATGAGCCTTGTGGAGGAATGTTCCAGGGGGGAGCAGGCCCCATGAGTGGTAGGCCATTTTATGGCAAGGAGCCCTCAGTTGGTGAGGAAATTTCCAGGATGAGCTAGCAAGAGAGAAGGCATGAGTTTAAAGTCTAGAAAGTCAGGGCCAGGAGGAAAATGAACATATAAGTCTATATTGAATAAATACCAGGTAATTTAAAAGGAAGGAGACTTGGCAGTTAGGGGAATCAGAAAAGGCTTCATGTAAGAGGTAGCGTTTAAGATGTGCCTTGGGGACAAATGGAGATTCTGTGAAGTAGAAATGAGGAGGTACAAGATGGCCAGTGTGAAAGCTAAGGGGCAGAACATGGAGTAAACAAGATGAGAAATGAGAGAAGGCCAGTTTGGCTGGATCCCATTGGGAGAGTAATGTACAATGAGGCTTGGGAAAAAGTAGGTTGTGGTCAGGTCATGAAAGGCTCTATAAACTGACAAGTGGAATTTATGTTGTGTCTTTGAGGCAGTGAGAAACCACTGGGATTTATTGATCAGTAGGGGAGGGACATGATCAGATTTGCACTTAAGGAAAATCACCAAGATAATCACTTGGCAGCTAGTATGGAGGATGGACTGGAGTGGAGAGAGACTTGAGGCAGAGACCAATTAGGGTGCTGTTGCAATTGTCTGTGGGAGAGGCAATGAGGGCCTGAGGTAAGGTGTTGGCCCTGTGAGTAGATGAAAGGGATAGAGTACAGATGGGAGAGGTAGAAATGGCAAGATTTAGCAACTAATTGGATATACAAAATGAGGGAGAGTGAGGTGAGGAGTCAAGGATTATACTGAGGTTATTAACTTTCAGGACTTGGAAGATTCGTGGTGCTTTAGAGAGACATACAGAAATTTAGTAAAGGAGAGGGAGAAAGAGAACAAGTTCTGTTTTAGACATTTCGAATTTGAGATGTCTCTGGGATATCCACTTTATAATGTCCAGTAGGCAGTTGATGATTGAAATTGAAGACTAGAGTCTAGAGATGGATATCTAAACCTGTGACTCATTGGCATAGAGATTATAATTAAAACCGTGAAAGCTGATGATGTCATTTAGGAGTGAGTAAAAAGAGAAGAAGGGAAGGGCCCCTGGTAGAGTTGGGGGTTGTGATATGGATAATGAGTCAGTAAAGAAGATTGAGGAGTGGTCAGACTGATAGGAGGAAGAGAGAAGAGCCCAGAAGAGTAAGTGATCAACAACATCAAATGCAGCAGAAATGTTAATCCAGTTGAGGACTGAGAAAGCAGTTAGATTTGGCCATTAGGTAGCTTTTCACTGGTAACTTTAAAGAGAATGGTTTGTGATGAGGTCTGAAGCTGGAGGGCAGAGGGCTGTGGAGCAAGGAGAGGAAGCACAGAAGGAGACGGTGAGTGTAGTGAGCTTTTCCTATGAGTTTGACTGAGAAAGGAAGGAGGGATGAAGGCAGACAACAAGAACCAGCAATAGTTTAGTTAATGCAGGCTGACAGAATGAGGAGTTGATCAAAAACACCAAGGCTTTGAACCTGAGTCATGAATTGGGGAGGCTGGTGGTGCTCTTGAGATTAATGGGAAAGTTAGAAAGGGAAAAAGATTATAGGTTCTGTTTTGACATGTTGAATTTGAGCTACATCTGTGCCTTATAGATTGACATGTCAAAAAGGCAGTTGGTGATGCAGGATTGGAGCTCAGGAAAGAGGGCTGGATATTTAGCTCTGTGAATCATCCCCTTAGAGATGGTCCCTCAATGTCTAGGAGCCATTGAGATCACTAATTAAAATACAGAGGAGGAAAGTAGAGGAGGCCCAGGATGGAGCTTTGGGGGATACTCACTGTTAGTTGCCTGATGGCATGGATGAAGATCCAGCAGAGGAAACTTTGCTTACATATGGGAGGAGGAGAGCCAGGAGAGAGCAGGGTCATGAAAACCCAGAGAAGAGAGAGTATCCAGGAGGAGAGGGTGATTTTGTCAAAGCGCTACGAAGGGGTCAGGAAGGAAACATTTGGTCTTTATCATTTCTTGGCTTTGAACTCTTCTGTTTGACTCATTTGTTTTTTGGAGGGGCATTGTTTGAAGACTGTTGTATCTAGTTGTCAAGGTAGAGTAGTCAAAAGGCTTGTGTTCCCTCAGCTCTATCACTTATTAGCTACCAGTCCTAATTACTCAGTCTTTCTAAACTTTAGTTTTTAAGAAAAAGTATACTACTCCTGCTTATACTAACTTAACCTGATAAAGTTGTTGTAAAGATTGAATGGGGATGACATATGCAGGGTATTTGGTCCTCAGTAAATAAAAGGGAGCTGCTATTGTGTTACCCACATGCCTGTTGGTAGAGTCTGGAAGCACCAGATTTGGCTGGTAATTATAAAAAAGATTGTAAGTTTCAGGGAAGAAAGCTGAGATTTTTATCTTTTGTTTTCAGGTGGCACTGTCTACTTTTGCAGTCTATGTGACGGTAGATAAGAACAACATCCTGGATGCCCAGAAAGCTTTTGTTTCCCTGGCCTTATTCAACATCCTCCGGTTTCCCCTGAATATTCTTCCGATGGTCATTAGCAGCATTGTACAGGTACCTGGCTAGACTGCATGTATGATTTCAAAGATAGAGAATTCTTAGGAAAACATTGTTTGTTTGTTTTTTTTAAAGTATTTCTCTACAGCCCCGGTTCACTCCTCTATGTTACACCTTTCTTGAAGAAGGTTATATAACATTTTGAGTCCCTCCCAAAGTGCCCGTTACCCAGAATATTTACATGTTAAGAGTTAGCTATAGGTAGAGGTTGGCAAGTGGGGATTTTGGAAGTGACTACAGGGAGGAAGCCCTGGGACCTTGGCTTTATGTGTTCTGTCCTTCACACAGGGCATAGAGCCGACTCTGGGTTCTCAAAGTCTGTGCCAGCAAAATACAAGATCTGACAGGTGAGAACATCCTAGTCCTGGTGGTGGACCATACATGCATATGCATCTGTGGACCAGTCTAGTTGAGTTCAGCGAATATCTTTGCTGGATGATTGGCCATCAGGTCTTGAATTTTCTCACCCACATGAGTAACTTGTGGAAACCATTTACCAAGGAGGGCTTCTGTATTGTTGAAAGGGGTGGCCCACATAGATGAAGTCCCAGATCCTTGAAGTAGAGTTTCAGAAGCATCTCCACACTTTTAACCAAAGGTTTACTGTCTCTTATAAATCTTTTTGCTTGCAAACTTCAGTTTCAGAAAAACTCAATGAATGTGACCCAGGGCTATGGCTTTGTGTTGG
The DNA here is from genome assembly GCA_028646515.1 of Pseudochirops corinnae. Taxonomy (NCBI): domain Eukaryota; kingdom Metazoa; phylum Chordata; class Mammalia; order Diprotodontia; family Pseudocheiridae; genus Pseudochirops; species Pseudochirops corinnae. Next base: position 137,225,126 of record CM053590.1, read on the forward strand.
TTTTTTTTGAGAACTGAAACATAGACTCAAATCCATTGGAAGTGAGCATGGCAGAACCACCAGCTTAAATGGAGTCATATATTGACACACAAGTCTGCTGCAGCTGGGCAGGCTGGCTTTTGAAAGGCACTTTGAGGAGCACAGGGGTAGCTTCCCAAAGGAAACATTTGAGTCTTTGAGGGGCTTCTGTTTGGGCATCAAGGAAACTCATGCCCATCAGACCTGAAATTTGGGGCTGTTGACAGCCTTTCTTATTTTTTGGTAGGGGGGTGGCTGATGGGCGGGTGAGGAAAAGCTGCTGTTTGGTTTTTTTTTAAAAGTAGCTTATAAATCTTATGCTATTTTTAAAAAGTACAATCACTACCACCTGTAATTACTGTCTGTTTAGGCAAGTGTTTCCCTGAAACGCCTCAGGGTATTCCTTTCCCAAGAAGAACTAGACCCAGACAGCATAGTGAGAAAGCTTATCAAAGATGGTGAGTATTTGTTTTCTCTTGCTGTGTCAAGATGCACTGTCTTTTACTCCTTCCTTCTCCCCTCCACACTCCTTCTTTTTCTTGGCTTCCTTTGTAATTTAGCTCTACCCTGAAGTTTGTTTAGCACAGAGGAAAATGCCAGAGGGAGGGAGGAGGGCAGAATGGGATATGGAGAGTGTTGTTCCTAGTTGCTTGTTGAGTTTCCGTCCTCTCCCCAGTCCCACAGGGATTCCTGCAGTGTGAACATTCTAACGGGGATAGGGCTGCCCACTTTGTCTTCCTGTCTTCCAGCTCAGGGCGGATATCCTCAGGTTTCAGTCTTCTTTATGCCTGATGTTGTAGTTATTCTCTGTCGGCCTAGAGTCAAATCCTACATAACAAAGGAAGGATGCCATTTCCTCTCAAATCAAATTTGTCTGTGAAACTGTGGGTTGAAATTTGAGGAGGATGGGGGCAGGTTTCTCATTACTGCTGAAACTTATTACTTTCAGGTGTCTAAAATCTCAGAGTGCAGAGTCTCTCTTGAGTAATTTGTAGACATCCTTAATCATTTTGTTTAGTCTGGTGAAGCCTATGAACCCCTTCTCAGAATAATGTTTTTAAATGTGTAAAATAAAATACACAAGATGACTAATTATTGAAATAAAGATGTAATTGTTTTCCAGCCCAAGTTCACAGAACGCTTAAAATCTATTCATTAGCCCTCCCTCCTTCCCATGTATAAAGGTTTACATTAACATTATTGAATAATTCTCCCCATGAAGCTTTATATTTCTAGAATACCCCAAAACACTCTGTTATGTATGTTTCCTTCCCAGCACTCAAACATGGTGCAGTTTCCTTTGCTAAGCTGTCTTAGTCCATAATGATTTCAGTTCCTCTTTGGTTTCCAGCGACCACAGCTTGTTGGAGGAGACAGGAAGACAAATCCCAAATTGCCTGAACTAGCCTTGATAAGTCTTTTTTTTCTCCCGGGCTCTGTGACCACATCTGGTCCCTGCTGATTTGTTACCATTTTCTTTTAGGTGGAGGTGCCAGTGTCACTGTGAAAAATGCCACATTCACCTGGTCAAGAAATGATCCTCCGACTCTGAATGGGTAAGTTAGGGTAAGCATTCCAAACTGACCCAAAGACTCTGCTGCTAACCTCAGCGACTGTCTTATAGATGTGTATCATGGGCCACTGCAGATATCTCCTGCTACTGGGTGGGTGGTAGCAGGGGTGTGGTCTCCTGTTTCTCCCCTTCCCTCCCACCCTCAAGCTAGCAAGACAGATAACAAATTGGAAGGCATCTATGCACGTGCCTGCTGTTGAAGAATACATATAGGCCACTTTGATTGCCTGCAAAGTAGAATGGGCCCTCTGAAGAGTATCCCCTTGCCCTGCCAAGGACTGCTTTCTCCTTGCACCAGCCCCTCTGTCCTTCTGTCCTCCTCCTTTCCGTTGCTTATCTTTGTGAGGCAGCACAATGTTAAGGGAAGTGACCTCTGGGCCCTTGGCAGCCTGTCTGCGGGTGGCTTGTCAAGCGTGTCATATTTCTTTCCAAGTCAGTGTATTTCTTAACTGCTCACTTGCTATAGACTCCATGTTCAGCATTGAAGCTCGATGAGCAGGTTCTAAAAATGAAAAGTCTAGAAGGCACCTGAAGGGGTTTTGTTCATCCTCTTGTCACCTAAAAAATATATGTATTTAGTTTTACATAATTACGCTTGTATAAACTGTATCAGATTGCTTCCCATGGTGGGGCGAGGGGAGGAAGAGAAGAAAGGATAGAATTTGGAACTCAAAACTTTAAAAAATGTTTTAACATTGTTTTACCGTGTAATTGTGGGAAAATAAAATACTAATATTTTTAGAAGTACGTTTAGATTTGACAGATAGTTGCGCAGGTATTTCTGAAAAATTTCCAGAGCAGTAGTAGACTTTTTTTGGTTGCACATTCTGTTATCATTTGACATCTTGACTCTCCTTACCATAAAGGCCTCCCTTTTGTCTGTATTAGCGAGAGAGAAAAGGAATCTCTCTTTTGAGATAGAAGAACTGGTCTCACAGTCGTCCCATCTAGTTTCCCCACCTTTCTCTTCTTTAGCTCTCTGGTTCCTTCTGGTCAGGGATCATTAAACCAGCCCCTTGCCTGCCTTGTTTGCTAAAGATGCTGCTTTTTCCTCTTGTTTCCTTTTAGCATCACTTTCTCTGTGCCAGAAGGTTCCTTGGTTGCTGTGTTGGGCCAAGTGGGCTGTGGGAAATCATCCCTGCTGTCTGCACTCTTGGCTGAGATGGACAAGCTGGAGGGGCACGTGTCTATCAAGGTAGATTTGGCTATTCTTAGGAGCTAAAAGAGAAAGGAAGGAGGAATCTGGGGAAAGATACCTTCTGACTTTTTTTTTTTTTTTTTTTTTTTGCTTTTTGGAGGGGGGGAAGGTAGGGCAATTGGGGTTAAGTGACTTGCCCAAGGTCACACAGCTAGTTTTGTGTTAAGTGCCTGAGGCTGGATTTGAACTCAGATCCTCCTGACTCCAGGGCCAGTGCTCTATTCACTGCGCCACCTAGCCGCCCTACCTTCTGACTCTTTACCAGGAATATGAAGGATGTACAAATTGGGATAAATGGTGGTGATAATAATAGTAATAGTAACAAGAATGACTATGATAATTGTAATAACACTAAAATAATAATAATAGTTAGCATTTAGATATTGCTTTAATGTTTGCGAAGCACTTTACAAATACTACGTTACTTAGTCCTCACAGCTAAGTAAATAGCTAACATTTATATAGTGTAAACACTTTACAGTTATTTTCTCATTTGTTCCTCCTAGTAAACCTGGCAGGTAGGTGCTGCTATTATCCCCATTCTGCAGATGAGGAAACTGAGGCAGATAGAGGCAAAGTGACTTGCCCTTGGTCACCACAGGCTGGATTTGAATTGAGGAGTGGAAGTCCAGCATTAACACCAAAAGGCAGCTAGGTGGTACAGTTGTACACCCTCCTGAAGCCAGGCAGACATGAATTCAAATTCAGCCTTCAGACACTTAGTAGCTGTGTGACCCAAGGGCAATCATTTCACTTCTGTTTGTCTGAGTTTCCTCATCTGTAAAATGGGCATAATCTTAGGACTTACCTCCCAAGGTTGTTGAGAGTGTCAGATAAGATAATTATTGCAAAGCGCTGAGCACAGGCCTGGAACGTAGTAAGCACTTTATAAATGCTAGTCATTTATTTATTTTATGTAGTTGGAATGCCGCAGGTAGAAGAATTCACTTTCACAAGCATGTTTGTGTTTCCATGATGGACTTAGCCCTATGCTAGAGCTTGTGGCAAATACATGAGGACGTGCTTTTTATTGAGCTACAGAATTTGAGCTCCTTGAGGGTAAGGGCTGCTTCATTTATGTCTTTGTATCCCCAAGCCTCTCATCCTGTTTGGCTCTTATTAGTAGGTATTTAATAAAATGCTTGTTGATTGATGGGTTCCTTTCTGTGCTGTGTTGTTCAGTCACGTCCAGCTCTTGGTGACCCTGTTTAGGGTTTTCTTGGCAAAGAGACTGGAGGGTTTGCCATTTCCTTCTCCAGCTCATTTTACAGATGAGGAACCTGAGGCAAATAGGGTTAAGTGACTTGCCCAAGATCACACAGCTAGTATGTGTCCAGGGCTGAATTTAAACTCAGTCCTCCTGACTCCAGGGTTGTTGCTCTATCCACTATACCACCTAGCTGCCCTGTCATGCTCTCAAATACTTCAAAGTACTTATTATAAAACCCTTGCAAGTAGAGGCCCTTTGAGAGGCTGCTACAGTGAATATGTGAGACTTATTTGCATTATGATATAGTAGAAATTTGGATTACCTAGGTTTGAATCTGGCCTCTGCTTACTGCCCACTCAAGTTATTTCTCCACTCTGGGTCTTGGTTTCCTCATCTGCGGACTGAGAGGATTAGACTAGATGATCACTGAGCCATAAATCCTAGCTGCCTGTGACTTATAATTAATACTATCCTTTTATATACTTTCAAAGTGCTCTCCATTAAGTAAGTTAAACATAACCCCTGTAGTCTTATTTTCCTGCTTTGTCGCTTTCCAGCCAACTCCACTGAATTTGTGGCCTCATCTATATCTCTGCCTCTTCACTCTGTACCATTCTGGAATGTGTCATCCTGGCCCTTATACTTATTAGCTGCATGACCTGTCTGGGCCCATTAAAATAAAGAGCTCAGATTCACTGACCTCTATGGTCCCATCCAGCTCTACATGTTTGGGTCTATGGTGATTCCAGAAATCTCCATAAAGAATCAAACAAACTTCAGCCCAGCCCAGAGAGAATGTTCACAAATCAAAACTTATAGGAGCAGGATCTACATGAAAAGGCTTTACTGCATTTTTCTTTTAAAAAAATGCTCCTTAATTTCTGTTGAGTCAGATCCACATTTTAAACTAAGACAGTTGGGCAAAAGGTAAAGTAAACCAGTGGGGAAAATGCCTACTTTGCATAATAGATGATTATCATAAAAGCCATCAGCACCTAAGACTAAATTGCCAGAATTCTGGATTCCTGCCTTGGACTTGAAAAAGTTGATAATATTTTAGTGCGTTTTCTTTCCCCCCTTGCACATAAGCCTGGGGCAACTTGTGAAAAAAAATACTTTTCCTGGTGTCTTGTTTGCAAGAATGGTGTTTGTTATCCCCAAATTGTCCTAAATTTTTAATGAATAAGCGCTGTATACTCTGTTAATGGAGATCTCACCACCAGAAGGGTCATATTAGAGGTGCCTATCTGGAAGGCAGTGCCATATACTCTAGTGGAAGTAACACTGGGCTAAGAGTCAGAAAGCAGAGGTCAAATCCAATCCCTGGAAATAGCTGTGGACCTGTCACCTCTTGAGGGAGGCATGAGTAGACATGAGTTTTGTTTGAAGAACCTTAGGGGTTTGAGTAGATAGGAAATTCAGCATGAATGAGCAATGTGGTGTGACTGCCAAAGGGTTGCATCAGGAGAAACACAATTTCCAGGAATAAGTAGATGATAAACCAGAAGCTGGCCTGACTTCGAATGAAGCATTGGGTTCAATTCTGCTTTTGAGGGGTAATTGATCGCTAGACAGCATCCATAGGCAGGCAACGAAGGTGGTGAATGACCTTCTGAGAGTCCTTGTCCTATAAGGATGGAAAAAAAAGACTAAGGTAACATGATCTTTGTGTTCAAGTATTTGAAGAAGTCGTTGTGGAAAAAAATGGTTAGTCTTGTTCTCTTTGGCCCCAAAGGATACAAGTAGAAACTATGGGTGGAAGTCACAAAGTGTGAGGGATAAAACTTGTAACTCAGAACTTTAAAAAAAATATTAAAAAATTGTTTCAACATGTAATTGGAGAAAAATAAATTAAATAAGGAAAGCAAAAGAAGTTGTAAAAGTAGCAAATGTAAACTTGGTATCAGAGAAAATTTGACAATTGGAGGCAAGGCCAGGCTTGGCAGCAAGTAAGCGTTAGGGGCTTATTCTGTGCCCAGCACCTTGCTGAGTGCTTACAGATATAATATGCAAAAAGAAAGACTAGCTTTGCCTTCAAGGAGCTTTCACCAAAAGAAGCTTAAGTCAGGGTGGGATGGCGTGGTCAGAGGTCCTTGGCAGGTCCCTGGGGGCAGTATGGAAGTTCCTGAAAGTCAGAAGCGCATGCAGAAGGGGAATGAAAATTGGCTGAGCTGGGGCCCTCCCCCAAAATGAATGCCACAAGAGGAACTCATTAGTGGGAGAAGAGAACGGGAATGGTAGAGGGACGTTGCAGAGTGAGGAGGCACCTTGATGGTAGTGGGCTCCCCTTGACTGTCATCTTCAAGTAGACACTGACTGACTGCTTGTTGGGTCTATTATAACGAGGGTTCTTTTTTCAGAAGTGGATTGAACTAAAGTCCACTGGAACTCAAAAAAAAATTTCTATGTTTCCTTATGTATAAAATACACCCAACTGTTATACTTAACTCCTAGGAAATGCCTAGAGCAATGGTGTCAAACTCATTAGATACTGATCCCTGTGGAGGCTGTATGTTAACTTAAAAAACCACTTCTTAACATTATCTATGGTCTATTGTCTCTTTATTTATTTTGTTAAACATTTTATCTGGTTTAAGCAACACTGGGAGTGTTGGACCTGTTGGCTTGTTTGACACACTAGGAGCTAGGAATGGTGTGTGTTTTGTCTCCCGTTGGTTCCCTTTCTCATTCTTTCCCTTTTGCCTTTTATAGGGTTCTGTGGCTTATGTCCCCCAGCAGGCTTGGATCCAGAATGCTTCTCTTAGGGAGAACGTTCTGTTTGGCCGACAGCCCCAAGAGCGGTTCTACAAAGAGGTGATTGAAGCCTGTGCGTTACTCCCAGACTTGGAGATCTTGCCCAGCGGAGACCGGACAGAGATTGGAGAGAAGGTCGGTAGGATATTGACATTAGCTCTTTTTAGCAAAAAATTCTGCCTTGGGCGTCCAGGTGTTACTGCTGTGACAAACGAAGAGGCAGCAAGCTGGACTTGCAGTTAGAAGACTTGAGTTTGAGTCTCACCTCTGCTGCTTAGAAGCCCGGAAGCTATTTAACTTCTCTGACTCCCTCCTGTTTCCCTCCTCCGTAATATGGAACCAATAATAATTCTGGCACTGCCAACCTTAGAGATGCAAGGAGCCTACGACAAGAAGAGGCTGACCTTGAACAAGTCACAACCTCATTATCAGTTTCTCTATCTATAAAATGAAGGGGTTGGACTAGATGACCTTTGAGGTCCCCTCCAGCTCTAGAGCTATGAACTAAGTTACTTGTGTCCCAGTCATCTCTCTAAGACCCTAACTCGCAGAGTAGGTACAGAACTGACTTGGTACATGGAGTTCACTCATTGGTAGTTCTCTGTGCCAGGTCAGGTCCAAAAAATAATATTTGTGTTACCAGCCTTATTACCTTGATGCTGCTGCTGATAATAATAATGGTAACAATAACAGCATTTATGTAGTGCTTTTGAAAAGTTTGTAAAGCACTTCTACCTATATTACCTTCTTGGATCCTTACAGCAACCCTGGGAGGTAGGGATTTTTATTATCCCCATTTTATAGATGGGGAAACAAACTGAGGCTGAGAAAAGTTAAGTGGTTTCCATTCAATAAACATTTATTAAGTGTCTGCCTTTGCTGCACAGTGTGCTAAGTGCTGTGGATGCAAAAAGGGGTGAAAGACAGTCCCTGCCTACCAGGAGTTTACAATCTCATGGTGAAGACAGTACATAAATATGCACAAATATATACCAGATAAATAGGCAATAATTAAAAGAAGGAAGGCATGGGCATGAAGAGGGGTTGCTAGCTAGTGATTGTCTGAGGCAGGATTTAAAATCATGCCTTCTTTATTCGGAGTCCACTGCTCTATCCATTTTGCCACTGGGTTGTTATGGGGATTCAGTGAGATAACACATGGAAAGGTGCTTTATGAAGTGCTGTAGAGATATGAGGAATAGTTCTTAATGAGGAGGGGACAGTAGCCTTTTTCAAGCAATACCTTGGCACAGTCCGCACCTGTCACCATCTGGGAACACAGTGGCATTTGAGTGAAGTGAACAGCTTGTTCAGTGGCTTTGAAAACCAGTCAAATCTCTTCTGTGAAGTCCAGGGCCCTCAGGATGACCGGTGCCTGAAACCCTCAGTTACTGAAAGGGAGCTCAGTGCCAGCGAATCACAGCTGACTCACAACTTGTCACAAGCAGTTTAAAATTCCAGACTGGCCCTTGTGCTCAGGGATCAAAGACTTGATTAAATAATAAATGATACAAATTTGCTTTCTCCCTACTTCTCCCTTCAAAAAAACCAAAACCAAAGCCAACATCATAAAGCAGCTAGCACTGGACCTGGAGTTAGGGAGACCTGAATTTAAATATAGCCTCAGGCAAGTATTGGCTGTGTGATCCTGGGTGAGTCACTTAACCTCTCTCTGCCTTGGTTTCCTCATCTCTTAAATGGAGTGAAGAATAACACCGAGCTTCCAGGGTTTTTGTGAGAATAAAATGAAATACTATTTGTTAATAAGCTCTTTTTTTTTTTTTTTTGCTTTTTGGAGGGAAGAAATCAGGGCAGTTGGGATTAAGTGACTTGCCCAAGGTCACACAGCTAGTAAGTGTTAAGTGTCTGAGGCCACATTTGAACTCAGGTCCTCCCTCACTCCAGGGCCAGCGCTTTATTCACTGCACCACCTAGCCACCTCTATTAAACTCTTTATAAATCTTAAAACACTCTAGAAGTGCTAGTGATCATTATTATTTTATCTGTAGTTTGGGGTCATCCATGCTAATATTGTTCCCCATCAGGGTGAATGAATGGACAGACATTCAGACCCTCCCCTCCATTCACAGACAGAATGGAGCACAGCTGAATTTCTTGTGGCTCACCTTATTTCTTTTTTCTTGGGGACCAAGGGCTCTTTTTCATTATCCTGAACTTAAACACCAAATAAAATGAACATTTCCATATACACAGTAAAAAAGAATAGTTATGAACCGCCATTATGAGTGGCTCGTTTATCTTTTAGAATAGGTTAAAAATTCAGTTTTTTCAAATGTAATTTTTGAAGCTGTTGTGCTTGTCTGTGGTTCCTTCTGACTTTCTGTTCTTTTCAAGTTCACTGTTTTTCTTGAGGAGCTCATACAGAGCTTGGCTTTAAAAACCTTTTTTTTTAACCTACTTTCCTAGGGTGTAAATCTGTCTGGTGGTCAGAAGCAGCGAGTGAGCCTGGCCCGGGCAGTTTACTGTGATTCAGATGTGTACCTCTTTGATGATCCCCTCTCTGCAGTGGATGCCCATGTGGGAAAACACATATTTGAAAAAGTGATTGGCCCTCAGGGGATGCTGAAAAACAAGGTATTGAAGGGTTGGGGTTTTGCAATAAAGGAGAAAGCTGTAGATAGAATGACCATTGCTTTAGATAGACCATAGAACCTATGTATCATGGTACAAGGAGGCAGGAGGTAAGACTTGGAGAGAGGGAAATCCCTTTAACTTTCTTTTTTTAAATTTTAATTTGTATTCCCTTTAGGACTTCATAGCTTTTCCTTTCTTTCTGAGTGTGATTTTAATCATTTTGATTTGAATCCTTCCTTTTTAAGTGTCCCTGAAATAGTCTAATCCACAATTCTAGCTTGTTTAACAAAAATTCTCCCATCCCTTATTTCCAAAATGATCAGTTCATTCATTCTGGCTGGCTGAAGGGAAGTGTGAGAAATATGCTTTTCAGGAACACAGGATGTCCCAGGAAAGGTCAGGGAGGTAGCTTGGGACGAGCTTCCACTGCCCATTGCTTCCCTTTGGGGACCCTTAGGAAGATCCACCTAATATACCCCTTAGAACGGCAAATCCCTTCTCACTGAAAAGAACTCAGAAACAGTGTGCAGAGAAGGGCAAGGAAGAGGGTGTGGTGCTCACTAGGAATACACCCACACAGATACCTAAGCTGGCGGGTCTACAAGTTTGGTCCTTCCTGGTAGACTTAGGGTTAAGTCATATTCCTCAAATTCCTTACTTTATTTCCCTCTCTCTATATATATTCTACATTTATATAGTCAAATTCCTGAAACTCCTCACTTTATTTCCCTCTACTTATTCTACATTCCCTCTATATATGCAGATTACAGAGGTGTGATAGTGAGGATACTTGAGACCTGACCAGGCCTGACCTCTTCTAAGGTCAGAGCTGTGTGCCACATCCCCACCTTTCTAGTTCCCTCTGGCTATTGTCATAGATTCGGGAAGGTCAGGGTTTTAGTTAAGTAAGAGAAGCAACAGCTTCCCCACTGCTATTGATTATCTTCCAGTAACTTTTGTGGGAGCAAAACAAGATATCATTATATTCCCTCTTATAGGAGACTTGCTCTATTAATTTAAACAGATGGTTGGTGAGTTGTCAGAGACAAATTTCCATGTCAGGACCTCAATAAGTTGTATAGATTGACTTGTTCTTCAGGGAGAGCCATAGGCTGTGGAGTTTGAGGATGGAGGCCAGAAATTGACAGTGGCTTTCTGGAATAGTGGAAAATGGTTTCCTTCCTGCTTTGTTTTATATTTCAAAGTACCTTCTGCCAGGCACTGACTCTAATGGACATTTTCTTGTTTGATCCCTTATGCCATAGGGAGTTTATGAATGACCATTTGCATGGGGATATTTGTCTGCATCTGATGGGGTCTAGTTGTGTTTTTGTGTTTGTGTTTTTAGACCCGCATATTGGTAACTCACAGCATCAGCTACCTGTCCCAGATGGATGTGATCATTGTGATGAATGATGGTAAGATCTCTGAGATGGGCTCGCACCAGGAGTTGCTGGACCGAGATGGAGCATTTGCCGAATTCCTCCGAACTTATGCAAACACTGAACAGAACATGGAGGGTGGAGGTAAGGGCAGGGCAAGAAGAGATGCTACCTTGAGGTAGCTACTCTCTTCCAGTCTGAAGACTGCAGCCTTAAAACTCCCCTGTTTGCCTGTTTGGCCTCTTTAATATGAGAGATGTTGGGGGCTGGTCCAGGTTCTGACTTTTACTTACGAATGTGGCTTACCCTTTTCACTGCTAAATACTCATGGCCTTTCCTTTCTTTCAGATCAGTAAAGACAAAGGATTAGATGACCTTCTCTTAAAACAGGCGTCCTTAAGACTAACAATTGAGAATCAGTCTCTTCTTGTTTCCCAGATGCCCCAGTCTAGAATCAAAGACTTAGGAAAGTCAGCAGAAATAAAAGCTCGAAATGTAGAAATTTTTTGTGTTCTTGAAGAATAGAAAGCAGAGGAGGGAGCTCTAGCCTGGCATGGATATGTTTCCTATTATCTTTTTGTATCTGGTCTTAGGGGGAGGACAGCTTAGAGTGACTTTTAGGGAGAGCCATTGTTCATTCTTTCATTGTTTGACACTCTTTGTGTTAATTCCAGGAAGCTCAAACCCTATCTTGCTTTCCTCTCCCTTTCAGGCAAGATTAAAAGATAAAAAGTAATTTTTTTCCATCCCTTTTTGTATTGCTCTATGCTAATGTTCACTTATCATAGGACCCGTTATTTTAGTAGCAAAACTGACATTGTGATCTTCTAAATCACATCCTCCAGTTATTCTCAGACCTGGTCTTCACTCTGAGAAATGAGTAGCTATGTGGGTTGTTTTATCTTTGCACCTTAGATTTTTCTAGGACTCATGCTATTGGCTTCTATCTCCCTAGTCTCAGAGGATGAATGTTGTTGTTCAGACTCCATTTGGGGTTTTCTTGGCAAAGATACTGGAGTGGTTTGGCATTTCCAAATCCAGCTTGTTTTACAGATGAAACTGAAGCAGACAGGATTAAGTGACTTGCCCGTGGTCCCACAGCTAATTGATGTCTGAGATCTCATTTGAACTCAGTCCTGACTCCAGTCCTGGTGCTCTATCCACTGCACCACCTAGCTGCCTCTCAGAGGTTGGTAGCAAAAGCTCTCTGATCTGGTTGCTTCATAAATAGTGTTTTGTTAAGATAGTACATAGAACCACATTCTTCCTTTGTTACAACCAGCCACTGACCTTAGATCTCTCAGCAAGTCATCTCGTAAATATCTATCTCTCTGGGAGGTCTCCTGTAAACTGTCCTCAAACAGTTGGAGCTATTTCCTGACCTTCAGGATCAAAGAAAGAGTTTTTAAAACCTCCCCTTAAAAAAAAACAACACTCCCCCTTTTTTCTTTCAATTTAGGAGCATTTATTTCCCTCCCACCTACCCTTCCTTCATGAAGAAAACAAAACCAAACCCAAGCTCGTGTAACAGATATGCAGAGCCAAACAAAACAAATATGACTATTTCCAAATATTACATTTGCATCTTGAATGCATCACCTCTCTGTCAGGAGGTGAGTAGCTTTCTTCCTCATTGGTCCTCTGGCATCATGACTGGTCATTGCATTGATCAGAGTTTAGAGCCATCTGTCTTTACAATGTTATCGTTGATTGTCTAAATTGGCCTCCTGGTTCTGCTCATTTCCTTCTGTATCAGGTTTCTCTGAAACTGCTTGTCATTATTTTGTACACTCCCAAAGTATTCCATTACATTCATATACAGCTGTCTTCGTTGCAGTCTGTACAGATTACATCTGGTTTTTTTCTGTCCCTTTTGTATTGCTCTGTGCTAACATAATCTGTACAGATTGCATCAAGTACCGGTATATGAAAAGAGTCCTGGAATCCAGAAGTATGCTTTGACCTGAGCTTTGGCAGTCATTCATGTAGAATGCCAGTCTTTTTTTTTTTCTTCACATCATTTATATTGGATATTTTAAATGTCATTGGTTACCCTAGCACCTAGCACAATTCAGTCAATTGTTTTTCAGTCATGGTCAACTCTTCATGGGGTTTTCTTGACAGATACTGGAGTGGTTTGCCATTTCCTTCTTCAGCTCACTTTACAGATAAAGAACTGAGGCAAACAGGATTAAGTGACTTGCCCAGGATCACTGAGCTAATAAATGTTTGAGGCTGGATTCTAATCAAGGTTTCCCTGACTCCAAGGCCAGCATGCTATAGGTAGACACTGTACCACTTAACCAGCTAGCACCTAGGTCTGCATCTCCCCAATTCAGAGACCGCCAAGGCAATATAGGGTTTTTCTAACCAGGTTTGAGGGGCTTACTTAGATTCAGCCAATCCCTAGCGGCAATGTACTTGAATTCTTAATAATATTTTGTTTGCTACCTAAAAAGGCTTTTTTTTGCATTTAATTTTTATTTTATTTTTTTCCTAATCACATGTAAACAAACATTTTTAACTTTTGTTTCTTTTAAAAAATTTTGAGTTTTGAGAAAGAAACTTTTTTCTGTTTGAATAGCACTTCCTCCAAGCATCCCCATTTCTATTGATTTTACCATCCTTCTTCCACTAACCTATGTTCATAACCCAGATTCTTCATCCCCCTCTCTCATCCCATATCCACTCAGTTGCCAAGTCTTATAATTTCTACCTTCACAACATTTTTCTCACTTTCTTCCCCTGTCATAGCCCTCATTCCCTTTCACTTTGACAATTGCAACAACCCCCTAATTTGGTCCACCTTACTGGTTCCATCTCCCCTCTTCCCAAAGCATCCTTCCCATAGCCACCCAAATGATATTCCCATGGCACAGTCTGAGCATTCCCCTCCTCATAAACTCATTGGCTCCTTCCTAACTCTGACAAAAAAAACCCAAAACACCTTGCAGCCTTTCACTTAATTCATCAATCAGTAAGTGCTTATTAAATGCCTCCTTTCTGCCTAGCACTGTGCCAGGTGACTAGAGATAGAAATACCAAGAGTGAAATAATCCCTAATCAAATGAGTACACATATCAATATATGTAATATAAAAATGCAGGGCGTTTGAAACTTTATTAACTTAAACATGCACTAAGACTTTTGGGGCATCCCATATTAAATGAATGAAATATATACAAAATAGTTAAATACAAGGTAGTTTGAGAGGGAAGGCACTAACAGTTGAGAGCGTCAGAAAATGCTGCATGCAGAAAATGGCATTTGAGATTTGTCTTACTGGAAGAGGACTTTGTGGGACAGAATTCCTTGGCAACGTGGCTCCAGCCTGATTTGCTAGCTGTTTTATAGCCAGAAATTTCATTTCCGAACAAGAACTCTGTATTCCTACCAAATTAGACTGCTAGTTGTTTCTTAAATTTGACATTCCACATGTTCCCCCTAGGCCATGGAATGCCTTCATTCTTTCCCTTCTGCCTTAGAATCCTTTTTTCTTTAAGGTTCAGCTCATGTACCTACTCTTCCTCTGCAAAACATAACCTTATCCTTCTGTTCTCACTTCCCCCTCTGCCTCTCTACCTTCACTCTCCTCCTCTCCTCATTAAATTACTCCTATATTACTTACACATTTTAGTTAATAGAAGCTTCTCGAGGGTAGGACCTGTTCCATTGTTGTTTCTCTGGTACCTAGCCCAAGGCCTTCCACATAGTGGTAGCTTAACAGATAGTTATCAAGGTCAGATTGAATCCAATTGAATAATGGCCCCCATTGATGGACTTTTTTAAAAGTTTTCCAGTGTGCTTTTTCCTCAAGAATCTGGTGACATATAGAGGTGTTATTATCCCTGTTCTGCAGATGGGGCCACTGAAATTGAGACTTTTCTCATGGAAAATGGCAAAACTTGGATTCCATCTTAGGTTGTCTGACTCAAAATCCAGTGTTCTTCCCTCCACATCAAGGCCCAGTGGCTGACCTCAAAGAAACTTGGTACTAGAAGTACTGAGAATGAAATAATCCTTAATCAACTGAGTACATATGTAAATATTTGCAATATAAATTTGCAGAAGTTTGCAGGGTACTTTTCTTAGACATGGCATATATGTGAGTGTAGATTATCTAACACTTCTTATGAGATAGCATGGGGAAGTGGAAACTGAGGCATATTTAGGTTTCTTCTTTCAGTCATTCTTGCCTTCCCCACCTGTATTTCTTTATACATTTTTCCTTTAAATGTGATTTTTTTGGGGGTGGGAGTATAGACATTCTTTATTCCATCCTTCAGAAAATACAGAAAGCACATAAGGATTTATAGTTAACTTAAACAACTGATAAGAGTTCTCCTTTTCCAGAGTCCCGCCTTTCCCCAAGTGTTCTAATGTCCTCCATATTCATAGCAATATTCCAACAACTTTCCTTAGAAAGAAGTCTACTTAGTAGCCCTGTTTCTTGGCTTGCACTGGCCAGATAATGCACTGTATTGACCAGGCAAAATCTGGATCTTTTGTTCTTCCTGTATTATGACTTAGATGCCCCTAGCTTCTCCAACCTTAGGGCCCTTTGTGTGATTCCCATCCCTCTCCAAAAGTCCAATGGTGCTCAGGGAATCTTCCCATCATTAAGCTTATATAACTTCCCCTTCCAAGACTGTTGACTCTTGGGCTGAGAGCTTATACCATTGCCTCTCTTAGACTGGGCCCAGGGATTCTTCTCTGGACTGAGTGCGTGAGAACACGTACAGTTCCAATTCACTTATTCTCTGAGCCTGCTCTTGGGCAGGCCAGGGAGAGGGAGTGATTTCTTCTTCCCTGCCTCCCAATGCATGTCTGTTCTGCTCTGTCATTGTTTTTCCTCAAAAAAAAAAAAACACAGAAAAGAACAACTTTTAGGCAATTTAAATGAGACATAAAAATGACTTTTAAACTTAACTTGTTGTAACTTTTGGTTTCCTCAACTCTAGGCAAGAAGGACATGGCAGAAGAGGAAGGTTGGTGTTGCTTGGCTTAGACCTAGCTGTAGTGCTTGTAGGTGTAAGGCAGTAGACTAGTTTCTGTTGTGAGTTGCGTAACTGTGACAAGAATACCAGTTAGTTTCTGCTTCTGCGATCTTCACCTTAAAACAATAATAGTAATAATAATAATAATAAAGCTAAGTACATAAAAAATAATGATATTTTGACTTGAAATAGGCACTCTCTACTCATATTTTTTTCCTAGGGCCATGACGTAGGCCAGTGGGGCCCTATCTGACCTTGGCCACCCACTTTAAACGTTAGCTTACTCTGCTGGGGTAGGGGTAGGTTGTAGGGGAAGGTAGTCTCAGATGAAGGGGTTTGGTTTTTTTTGCCTTTTTTTTTTTAGAGGGGGGAAGGCTGGGCAATTGGGGTTAAGTGACTTGCGCAAGGTCACATGGCTACTAAGTATTAAGTGTCTGAGGCCCTATTTGAACTCAGGTCCTCCTGACTCCAGGGCCAGTGTTCTATTTGCTGTACCACCTAGCTGCCCCTCAGGTGAAGTTTTTGAGTAGCTAGATGAGAGAGGGTTTAATTATATAGCTTCCTTCAAGTAGAGATATGCACTAGATTGTATTTGAACTTCTGGATTTGACATAGGAATGTCAGTATCTGGATGGAATGGGATTCAAGCAACTCTCTCACTGAACCTTCTGAGGACATTCCTTCCGAAGGGAAGAGTCAAAGCAGCAGCCAGAGGATGTCTGGAAAGGTCACCCTGTTCTAGAGATAGTATGGTTGCCAGGTTCTTCCTATGGTCCCCTGAGTATGGCCCAGTTCTCATCATTAAATATATGTTACCTGCTTTTCCGTACTAGGTATGTGCTGCAAGGAGGGAACGGATTTCAGCCTTGAGGAGATTGTTGTTATGGTTTACAAAAATCTTATTGATATCTTTTGTTTTCATATCACCTACATTTTCCTACGGAACCCTTTCCCTCTACCTTCCCAGAAATCCAAATAATTTTTATAAGAAATAAATTAAAAGAAGATTAAAAAAAAATCAGCAAAACTCAATCTGTGCCTTGAAAAAACTCTGACAGTATATGCAGTGTTCCGTACCCACGGACCTCCCGCGCTGAAGAGTGGCGGGGAGGTGTCTTCTCATATTGCTTTCTTGTGGCCACATTTGTTCTCTGTGATGTCACAATACTCTTTTCTGATTATTTTCTAGTTATTTTTCTTTGTACTGCAGTATTTGATTATTTGCAAAGGAAGGCCTCCAGCAAATTCACTTTCCTCTAGCCCTAGTAAAAGATAAAATATGTGTTGTCAGTTAGTTAGACCAGTGGAATGTAAGCACCTTGAGGACAGGGACTATTTGCGTCCTTGTAGTATTGGTATCTCCAGGGCCTCATACAATGCATGGCATGTAGTAGGTACTTAATAAATGTTTCCTGGTTGATTGACTGATGGGAGGGGGCAGGGATTGAGAGGAGGAAGTGAAGCAGGAATGTCTGCCTGAAGAGAAATACACCCCTTGCTTTTGTCCATCCTGTTGGATCCCAACATCAGGCCAGGTTTCTTTCCTTTATAGAGCAGTTATTCCAAATGCTGTCCAACTGGCCATCAGACGACCACTTCACCTATTTCTAATGCTCAGAGATTTTTGCTATTAGCAAAGCATCCTTAAAATAGCAACACTTTCTTCCCAGAAACACACTCAGATATTGACGTGGCCTTTGTGCCACAGCTAGGGAAACGACACGTGGCTGTCCCGAGGCAACATAACATGTATGTTTTGCAGGAAGATTTACCATGATGGTCTATGTTGGCCAACCCTCTACCTCTGGATGTGGGCTTATCTGATCTATTTCTTCCTTATTTGAACCGGGAAGTTTCCAATGGGTGGAGGGAGGGTGTAATTTGTTTCCTAGAGTCTGTAGGGGGTACCTAGAATAAATGTGTATCTTACCACAAGCCAACCCTGTATGTAAGATCTGATTTACCACAAGGATTAACCAGATTGGGTACCTTGGGACTGCTCAGCCGTCTGGCAATGACAACTAACAATAAGATACTTTGCATAGAACTGTGAGATTTATGGAATGCCTTCCTTGCAACAACCCTGTGAGGCACATAATTTGAATATTATTACTTGTGTGAACTTCAGCTAAGTCAGGAAGTCACTTCATATCTCAAAGTCTCAGTTTCCCCATCTGAAAATTAGGGGATTGGATTAGATGATCCCTTCATTTCCTCCCATCTCTAAATCCAAGATATACTTTTTTTTTGAACAAACATGATTTAATTGATTTAAGGGACACTCAATGGGGAAAGTTTCTTTGCCAGTACAAATTCAGCACCTGCACTGCAGGTTATAGGCTTAGAGAATTTCATGGGATACTGATAAGGTAAATGACTGGCTCAGGGTCACACCTTCAGTATGCATCAGAGGTGGGAATGAAAACTAGCTCTTCTTGACTCTAAGACCAGCTCTCCATGTCCTATACCTTTCTATAATCCTGTTACTTTCTTTTTTTTTTTGAAAATAAAGCGTGGCCTCAGAGAGGTCAGAGTGACTTGCCAAAAGCCAAGGAACAACTAAATGTCAAATTCAGACCCAGGTCTCTCAACTCCCAGGGTGGTGATATCATGATATCCTGTACTACACTATTTGCTTTACAAAAGAGTTCACTTAAAAATAGCAGGATCCCTGGTGTCTTTTAAATATTATTACTTTGACCAAAATTTTTTTTCACATTCAGCTTTTTAGAAACACATATGAGTACAAGCCCTGCCCCTTTGGGCTCTTAACAGGTTATCTTTTTTTGGGGGCCAGGGGTGGCAATCCAGGTTAAATGACTTACCCAGGGTCACACAACTGATAAATGTCTTAGACTGGATTTGAACTCGGATCTTTCTGACTCCACGGCCAGTGCTCTCTCCATTGCGCCACCTAGCTGCCCCTCTTAAGAGGTTAATTAAAGCAGAGGGATCATACTCCAGGGCCTGCACAATTCCTAAGGGAGGCCTGAGCTAGATTAAAATATAATTGGTAAATATTTTATAAAATACATTAAAATACATTACTACTTAGGTAATGTTAATTTTGTGGTTTTCAAAGTCATTACGCGGCTGGCAGGGATCTGTTTTCTCTTTGAGTTTGACACTGTTTGATCTAAAGCATTATACAGGGTGTCCCAAAAATTTCGGTGTAGTTTTAAAGCTTTTAATAACTTAAATAGTTTAAACCATAACAAAGACTTTTGTAATACTTTGTGGAGTGTGTGTAGACCTTTGCAATGCTTATCAGGCCTTCTGAACCCATTCAGTCTGCCTCTCCTTTTCATTGGGTTAACAGATTCCAGCGGGCCAGCCGTGAAGGAAGTAAAGCAAATGGAAAATGGAGTCCTGATGACTGAAACCTCAGATAAACAGCTAAAGAGGTAGGTTGTGTGTGTGTTGGGGGGGAGAGTGTGTTGGTGTTTGTGTGTTTGAATTGTCCCTGGAGTTTCTCTGGCCTTTTCTTGACTGACCTGAAAGAGGAGCATGATGCCACTCTCATGGCTTAAGCTACCAAAAAAGGGCCTGGGTTGGCCCAGGACGGGGGAGGCGGCTGGGTTTCCTTGTCATCCTTGTTGTATTTTCCTCTCACAACTTTACAAGTTTACCCATCTCTGAGAATCAAACTAATCATCCACAGCCTCTTCCTGCCAAAATTGTGTGACGTATACATCTCATATTTTTGCAATAAATCCATCCTTCATGACACTGAGGTTCCCTACATGGTGTGGATTCTTGGGCCATTTGGCTTGAGTTGTGAAATTTGAAACAGCAGGGTCATTGGAGGAGCTTGAGAACAAGCTCAGGATGCTTACTTTTAGCCAGCTGATAGAGAACAGCAGGCCACAGCTTCACTGGAGGCTGGTATGTGATATGACTTGGGGCTACGAGGAATTTCTTTATTTTAGCGAACCAAAAAAATAAAAATGAGAGTATGGGAAGAACATGGTTGTTTTGAACACATCTTCCAGGTACTTTCCTGATAACCATTCAGCTGAGGAGGACTTATACTCTGACATACTTGGTCATATATTGAGGAACCTTTCCCTTCAGGCTTTACACATCTGTCCATCAGTCATGGGGCATTTTGGAGGGAGGGTGTGCAGGAAGCCTGTCATAGTCCTAGGAGTTAAGCTGCATAATAAAGAAGAGGCATGCTGGTATCTGCCCTTGAGAAATTAACCATCAGAACAAGGGGATATCAGCACTGGAAATAGGGGATTATATGATTATATATAATATACACACACACACATATACATATGTATGTATGTATGTATGTTATTATGTATAATACATATTATAATGATAACAGGACATTCAGAGGTAGAAGTGAGGTCAGGGATAGTGCAAGGTCAGAGAACAGGTGGAGAAAGTAATCTTTGAGCTGCCACCCCAGCTAACTTTGTTGAAACTATTTGTAACTGAGAAGATTTCCACTTTCTCAGGGAGGAGATGTTGTCTTTTGCAGACCTTACTTCTGCAGGAAAACAGAAAGATTCAACCTGGTTTTTCAGTCTCTCAGGTTGGTGATAAGAGAATAGGCATCGGGGTCTAGTTCACCCCCAGGGATCCCCAAACAGTTTGAGTACTTTTTGTCTAAAGGGGCCAAGCTTGTTTATTCTCTCTCCAGTCATTTACTCCAGCAAGAGTTTATTAAACTTATTTCCTAAACCTCTATAGCTGCTGTTGCCTCCCTGTTCGCTTGTATTTCCAAAAATACCTTGAATCTACCAATTATATGCCTCTATACAGTCATGTTATCTCCCTGAAGCAAAGTGCAAGAAACCATTTTCGCTTCTGTCTTCATTTCCTCAGGCCCTTATTAGCACAGTGTTTCAGGACCCGCTAGGCCTTGGGGATATAGACAAAAATGTAACCTACCTCCCTGACCTTAAGGAGCTCACATTCTATGTGAGCACATATCTCTAAGCTTTGCAGGTTCCAGCTGCTCAGTAATAATGTGTCCCTCAGTAATATAATATGTCATTCTCTTTCATGAATTTTTGGAGGTTCCCCCCTCCACTCTTTTTCAGCTCCCCCCAAAAGAAATTGAAGCAGTTAGGATGGATATGAGATCACCAGGCCTCACAGGTATCTTAGGAAGGAGGAAGAGGCATGTTAATTTCATAGATCAGATTATTTAAATATTGACTTAGAAGCCCTTAATGTATAAGGAAGTATTCTGAGTGCTATTCTGAGAGATGCAAAGGAAGGTAGCTTATGTAAGGAGCTTACATTCCAGTAGGGACAATTTTAGTTTTGTAATAATATTGCAAGGTTTTGCAATAACAATAATGTAGGATTGTGTGTAATATAATAATCATGACCATGCTTTACTCAGGGAGGAAGGTGGGATGAGTAACAATGACAAAAGGAAGGGAGCTTACATAGGCTTAAGTATCTGAACTCCCTGACAAGGGTCTTTTGATGTAAAAGGTCACAGAGTTCGAGTTGGAAGGGACTTCAGTGGCCATTGAGCTCAACCCTACTGTTTGATTTGTTCCAGCACTATTTGACCACTGGTTATCTCAGCCCTTTCTTGGGTTTCCTTGCAGTGTTGTTGAGTTTCACTAGAGAGATGGATTGGTTTGACGGATTCTCAACAAACAGATGCATTGCCATAGCCAAGCTGTTTGTGTTTTCCTAAATCGAGTTCAAATGTACCCTCTAATAAAGAGCCAAGGAAGATGTGTTTTGAAGAACCACAGATGAAACTTGGGGTGTGGTGACTGATCAGAGGGAGTTGTTCTCTCCGGAAGTAATAATAATGATAGCTAACATTCAGGGTGTCCCTAAAGTCTGGACACAGAGGACATCTCATTAACTAGGCATATTTTCAAGAAATGAAATGAATGAAATTTTCAACAACATTTTATTTAATTAGCATAAATGAGATTTCAAAGGAAGACATAGGAGACACATGGGAAATCTCATTAATTAATTAAATTAATCTCATTAGTATGGAAAATAGTCCCCAGTAGCTAATGAAAGCTTTTATTCTGTATGAAATTGTCATGGCTAAAATTTATGCTAATTAAATAAAATGTTGAAAATTTCATTCATTTCATTTCTTGAAAATATGCATAGTTAATGAAATTTCCTATGTGTCCAGACTTTAGGGTCACCCTGTATAAATGTTTGTTGTTACTATATGGACAACTAAGTGGCACAGTGGATAGAGCACTGGGCCTGAAGTCAGGAAGACTTATCTTTATGAGTTCAAATCCAACCTCAGACACTGACTAGCTGTGTGACCCTGGGCAAGTCACTTTAACTGTGTTTGCCTCAATTTCCTTATCTGTAAAATGAGCTGGAGAAGAAAATGGGAAACCACTCCAGGGTCTTTGCCAAGAAAACCCCAACAAGAGTCAGGCACAACTGAAACAACTGAACAGCAACAACAACACTTAGTTATGTGGTAGGCACTGTCCTGGAGTAGAAGTATGGGACAGTTCCCTTGTGGCCAGGCTCAAAGCCTTATCTAGTCCCAGCAGAATGTAAGCTCTTTTAGGGCAGACAATTTATTATTCATTTTTGTCTTTGTGCATATTAGGCATTTAATAAATACTTCTTAGCTTGAATTGAATTTTTAAAAAAATGCTGTAGGAGTTCTGAAGAGGGAGTGATCAATTTCTGGGAAATCCAGGACTCAGGTACAGTGGCAGAGCTGGACCAGAGCCTACATCTTCTGACACCTCCCCCCCCCCCAAGTCAGTTTGCCAGCTATTTAGATCAAGTCTCCTTGTCCAAGTTTGCTCTGTGCTCAGAGACTTTGCTTCTTTGCATCCTAGAACCCTGGGGTGGGCAATGTGGCTGTCCTTCCTCTCAGTGAGATTTCTAATCTAGTGCGAACTCACATAGATCCTGGGGGTCAGGCCCTGTATGTGACTACAAAGGTTTGACCCTTTGTCTATGTTGTTTTCTCTAGACAGGTCAGTAACTCCTCCTCCTATAGCACAGAGCCTGGGAAACACAACAGCACAGCCGATGTGCAGAAATCTGCAGCAGAGAAGGAGACCTGGAAGCTGGTGGAGGCTGATAAAGCCAAGACTGGACAGGTAAAATCCAAGCTTTCTTGCCCTGCCTGCCCTTTGTGGATCAATCAGCTGCTAGTCTTTTAGCAACTTTTTAATAGCATCAACTTTTGACCTTGCTTGCTTAAAAGAAAAATTAAAGAAATAGTATTGTCTCAGATTTTTAAAATCTTTTGTTTCAGTTGTGTCCCAGCTCTTCATGACCTCATTTGGGGTTTTTTTTGTTTGTTTTTTGCTTTTTGGAGGGGAGAAGGCAGGGCAATTGGGGTTAAGTGACTTGCCTAAGGTCACACGGCTAGTAAGTGTTACGTGTCGAAGGCTGGATTTGAACTCAGGTCCTCCTGATTCCAGGGCCAGTGCTGTCTTCACTGCACCACCTAGCCGCCCTATTTGGGGTTTTCTTGGCAAAGATATTGGAGTGGTTTGCCATTTCCTTCTCCAACTCATTTTGCAGATGAGGAAATTGAGGTAAACAGGGTTAAGTGACTTGCCCACTGTCATACAGCTAGTAAATATCTTGAGGCCAGATTTGACTCCAGTCTTTCTGACCCTGGACCCAGTACTCTATCTGCTTTGCCACCTAGCTATGCCAAATCTTAAATTTTACAGATTTTAAAATCTGTACTCTGTTTAAAGCCCTTAATGGCTGTTCTGGAGTGCCATCACTTCTCCTTGTCCTTACTGACCCATTGACAGTGATGCCAGTGAGGGAGAAAATGAAGCCCAAATCAGAAAAAAAAAAGGTAGATGGAGTAAGAAAATGAGTCATTAGATCTTTGACTACTCATGGAGCTTTACAGTTGGAAAAGGAGACCTTAGAGATCAGCTGGTTTAATCTCTTTATTTTATAGATGGGGAAACTGAGGCCTAGAAGGCTAAAATCACTCTCCCATGGTCATAAAGTTAGTTGATAGCAAAGCTGCAACTCTTCATTCCAGTGACCCTTTCTAGTATTCAGTATTGCCACTCTCACCTTGGCAGCTCCCAGAGACGCAAGAATAGTGTACTTAAGTCAGAAAACTTGGGTTCATATTCAGCTTTTTCAGCCTCCGAGCCTCAGTTTCCTCACCTTGTAAAGTAGGGATAATGTTTATACACAGGATTTGTAAAATAAATCACTCTCCAACTGTGAACTAGGGATGTCTGTCATTAAAGGTCTTGAAGACAGCCTTATCCACAAAGTGTCTCCTGTCGGTGGGGCTTGGTTTCACACCTTGAAAAATGGTACCCAAGGCTGGGTTGAGTAGAAAGTGAAGAGGTGGAAGATTGGAAAGGGAGAACTTTGGGATATATCTCAGCATTCTAGCAGCCTTTCTTTATCCCATGACTTTTTCGTTGGGGAGCTGGCCTCCAGATTGCTATTCCTTTTGTCTCAAGCTGTCTTCTGGTAACTTTGGGATGATGAGCCAATTCTTCTTTTTCTTCTTATTCGCTAGCCTTTCCTCTGCTTCCCTCTTGCCTACCAGCTCAAAGCCTTCCTAGGGCCTAGTCAGGTCATCAGCAGTGACAATTATACCTCCCTCCCTGCTGCTTTTTCAAACTTCTGTGTCTGCTCAAAGGATGAGAGTAATTGAGGATTAGATGTATACTGTTGAGTTACCCATTTCCCTTATTCTCATGGCTCATTTCCCAAAGAGGGATCGCTTGTACTGGAGACAGAGATAAAAGAGAGTGAAGTATACCATTTAGTTTATAGTAGTTCCTTCTTGGATCACTGTATTTACTTACTTAGATCATATATACTGTATAATAAAGATGTTTGAGGGTGGGTGGGGCCTGCTAACTGTACCATTCTCAGAAAAGCTAGAGCAACATGCTGAACCAAACTAGGTTATAAGGAAACAGAAGTTTTTTATGGGTGAGTGGGAATAGCATCAGTACTATAAAACTTAATCTATCAGTCAACCAGTTGACGTCTTACTGAACATTCACCATTGCAATAGGCACTGTAGTAACGTAAAACATGGTTTCTATTCTCTATCTGAGGAGACAAGATTAACAGACATGAAACAACAGTATATACAAGTGTATACAAGACTATATAATCGCACTCATGCTAGGCCAAAGACTACATGTAGGAATTCTGCCCAGAAGGAGACCAGTGAGGGCTAGTGAGGGCCTGATTCTGGAACCTTTGACTTGGTCCTTAGCTGCTTGCTAGGGGTATATAGATTTTGGGGGGAAGTGGGTGCCATCCTGTGTTTTTGTTTTGTGTTTTAATTTTGCAAAGTGATTTTTTTCCCTTGTGTTTTTAGGTAAAGCTGTCAGTGTACTGGGATTATATGAAAGCTATTGGACTTTTTCTCTCTTTTCTGAGCATCTTCCTTTTTATCAGTAACCATGTAGCCTCCTTGGCTTCCAACTACTGGCTCAGCTTATGGACCGATGATCCCGTGGTCAATGGGACACAGCAGCACACAGATGTCCGGCTGGGCGTGTATGGAGCGCTGGGCATTTCTCAAGGTGAGCCTGCTAAAATCTCGTATCCCTGGTTAGAAGGTTTTACCTCCTCTTATTATTCTTTCTTTTTTTTTTTTTTTTTGCTTTTTGGAGGGGGGAAGGTAGGGCCCTTGGGGTCAAGTGACTTGCCCAAGGTCACATGGCTAGTTTTGTGTTAAATATGTGAGGCCAGTTTTGAACTCAGGTCCTCCTAACTCCAGGACCGGTGCTCTATTCACTGTGCTACCTAGCCACCTCTTATTATTCTTTTGAAGCCAGTATTGGAAGGGTGATGAAAAGAATAGCAACACTCATTGTTTTTCAGATTTGGGTTTTTTGTTTGGTTTTGTTTTTCATATTTTAAAATGAGACTAGTTACTTTTCATCTCAGCACTCTGAGATGGGTAGGAAGGAAGGTTCTCCTATGCCCATTTTAGAAATGAGGAAGCTTAAACTCAGAATGTTAATAAAGTACTGACTGTCTGTTGAGTTACACTACATCTCTGTAGCAAGGACAAATGGAATCTCCTTATTTTTTTATTATTTAGCTTAATCAGTAAGGGAAAAACTACTCAAAGGGACTTCAGCAAGTTGACTGTTGCATCCATGGAGATTTTTTTTAAATTAAATTTCATCCATAGAGTTTAAAGGTTAAAAGTAGAACTCTCACCTCCCTCGTAGGTTTCTTTTCAATCTCTTGCAGACTCCTAAATTCCCCTTGGACTTTAGATGTCTTTCTAGAATTAGGGAAGTTAAGACTTCAGATGGCATCCTTCATACAAAATTTGTTGTTGTTCACTCATTTCTCTGTCTGATTCTTCGTAATCCCGTTTGGGGTTTTCTTGGCAAAGATACTGGAGTGGTTTGCCATTTCCTTCTCCAGCTCATTTTACAGGTGAGGAACTGAGGCAAACAGGGTTAAGTGACTTGCCCAGGATCACACATCTAGGAAGTGTGGATTTAACTCGAGTCTTCCTGACTCCAGGCCCAGCACTCAATCCACTACCCCCTTTTTGCACTAGTGCAAAATATTCTTTTCCCAACAAAATTAGTTTATGTAGGTTACAAGAGTCATTATTTAAGTTTATGATCTCTGTGCATACATGAATATAAGAAAATAGTTTTTGTTTTATTTTTCATTTTGATTTTAAATGTGAAGTTCATTCTTGAGCTATTTCTCAAACTCTTTAGAGGGACCCATGTGACAAGGAGAGAAACAAACCCAATTGACAAATAACATTTGAGGGAGTCTAAGACTTAGTGAAATGATGCAGCTTACTCCACCGCAGATCTTGGTATAGTGAAGAGCTCCCATCTTTTCTGGTTTCTCATAAGCCAATCAATTAATAACAGTAAACATTTTGTTAAGTGCCTCTGTGCCAGACACTGTGCTAAGCACTGGAAATAAAAAGAAGGGCAGAAGACAGCCCCTGTTCTCAAGGAACTCACAGTCTAACTTGGGATACAGCATGTAAACATGTAATTTATGTACAAACAGGTATAGGCTATCTCTGTCCTTTGCTGGGCTGATCTCCTGAATGATGGCATGGTGTATTCTAGGTATTGCTGTGTTTGGCTACTCAATGACAGTATCCATTGGGGGCATCTTAGCCTCCCGCCGCCTGCATTTGGACCTGCTCCACAATGTCCTCCGGTCCCCCATGAGCTTCTTTGAACGAACACCCAGTGGGAACCTTGTTAATAGATTCTCTAAGGAGATGGACACAGTGGATTCAATGATTCCTCAGATCATCAAGATGTTCATGGGATCCCTGTTCAATGTCATTGGTGCCTGTATAATCATACTGCTGGCCACGCCCATTGCTGCCATCATCATCCCACCCCTTGGCCTCATCTATTTCTTTGTACAGGTAAATAGCAGGAAGTTTGTGTCATGTTACACTTAAAACATTACAATAGAACTGGAGTTGTAGGCTGAGCTGTGTTGCAAAACCAGACAAGTAATCGGGGACCATTGTCTTGGCATGCAAGCTCATAACCAGTGGTGTCAAACTAAAAGATGAATGGGCCCCTGTGAACCCATGTTAACCTAGAAAGCCACAAATTAACAATATCTATGTTTTATGGTATTTAAATTACTTTGTTGAACATTTCGCAATTGTATTTAATCTGGCTTAGGCCCCTCTCAAGAGTGTTGGGAGCTGCCAGTTTGACACCTCAGCTGATGACAAGCAGAATTCTCTGGGGCCTTACTATAAGGATCAAATGAAAACACCCCAGAAAATACTTTAGAAAATATAAAGCATTATCCAAAAGCAAGGCATAACAAGGTTTAAATTTTCCTTATCTCTTACCGTAGGATGTTAAAAGAATTCCCCAACTTTAAGAAGGAGGAAGATTGTGTGCTGGGGAATAAAGTAGCAAGCAGTGGTTTGACTGATCTGGGCCCTAAAAAATGTCTTCTAGTTAGTATTAGCTAGGAGTTTGGGGATGAGATAGACCCGATAATCCTTTTGTATATACATACGTACACACACACACACACACACACACACACACACACACACAGCAGTAAGTATACTTATTTCAGCAAAATCCTCAAAGTTTCAGAACAGCTGAGAGTTTCTGTTGTATGCACTTTATGTTGAGATATAAAATAATCTAATTGCCTGAAGTTATTGGAGACCCTAAAGTTGCATAAAACACTGGATTTATGTTAAAAATCAAATTCAGTCTCATATCCAGAAGTAAATAGTCAAGGCTCTAGTGTGATGACTGCTTACTCCTAGGGTTTCCTTGACAGTCTTTGGGGTTGCTTGGCTCTGTCAGCTTTTACGAGGTTAGTTGAGTTGGACGATACATTATAAGCGTTTGGCTAGATGAAACCTTAATGGCCGCCCTCAGTTTTCAGGGGAAGAATTTGAATTTACTCACTTATAAAGAGTAACTTTCTGCTTCTTAATGTTCTGCCGCAGAGGTTTTACGTGGCCTCCTCACGCCAGCTGAAGCGCCTGGAGTCAGTCAGCCGATCCCCAGTGTACTCACACTTTAATGAAACTCTCCTGGGTGTCAGTGTCATCCGTGCCTTTGAAGAACAACAACGTTTCATCCATCAGAGTGACCTGAAGGTGGATGAGAATCAGAAAGCTTATTACCCCAGCATTGTGGCCAACAGGTGAGTTAGCATTCTCTGGGATCCAGCGTTTTTCTTTCCAAAGAGACCACCTTGTTTTCTATTGGAATCAGTAGGAGACAACACAACAAGCTTTCTGGGAACCCTTAGCAAGATAATAAAATTCCATTTATTTTGTTGTTAAGACTTTGGACAACCAACATAGTGAGGAAGTAATCAAAGAAAACATCCACATGGCACACATAAACCCATTCCTAGGTGCTTACCCAGACATTATTTCAGTATTTCCCATTGATGGACAAAGGATGGCTTCATGCTTTCCTCTCAAGTAAACTGTACAGGCTTTGTACCATCCAGAAACTTTTTATCGCTCCCAGACATTTATGTATAAAATATGATGGTAATTTATAAGCTGGAAGACACCAGTGGTAATTAAGAAGAAAAGAGACATATCTCTACAAAAAAGAGATATGAGACATTTTTCTTTTTTCTTTTCTGTTGTTAGATAAATTTATTATTTATTTTAAATATTTTTTCCAATTATGTATAAAAAAATTTTTAACATTAGGTTTTTTTTTTAAATTTTGAGTTCCAAATTCTCTCCTTCCTTCCCTCCTCTCTCACCTCATTGAGAAGGCATGCAGTTTTGTTATAGGTTATTTATGTACTTATTATTAAAGTTTTTTTTTTCAGCTAAGAAGTTTTTTTCAAATTAATCTTTCTCTTCTAGTATCTCTCTTTCATTGAACAAATTTTTTAAAAGACAAAATAATTCCTCAACCTGTATCTACATAATCTAGCAAAATAAATCCCCACATTAGGCACATCCAAAAATGCATATCTCTTTCTGAATTTTCAGTTTATCACCTCTCTATCTGAAGGTGAGTCATGTTTCATCTTCATTCTTTTGGACTTGTGGTTTATCCTTACATTGATGATACAGGAATTTGAAAGCACAACAGTAGGACATTTAATGCAGGGACAAACAATCTCAGTAACCTCTGAGGCCACATTGTATTAAGAAACACTGTCACAATTGATGTTCCTAGTAATGCCTCTGAGTCATCAAGATAATGTGAAATTATATACTGGTTATTTCACTAAAAAACCAGGAAGGTGTGGTGCATTTTAATTAGTTTTGACACCTTGTTTTTTTAATGACAATTCTTTATCAGTGTGCCACCCTTATATGATAACAAAAGAAAAGCAACTGAAAAGTGACTTCATTTGACAACATGCAGCATTCCTCACCTACTTCTCCACCTACAGGACGTATGTTTCATTGTGTCTTCTAGAGTCAAGGTTGATCGTTGCATTTAATCTTAGTTGTGATATGTTTTAGAAAGGTATCCATCCCAGAGATTTGTCACTACCAAGGGACGGAGCAGATCACAGAAGATTAAATGGACAGTTTTGATTGTATGAAATGAAAAAAATTTTGCACAAAAACGCTTGTGCACTTAAAATTAGAAGGGAAATAGGTAACTAGGGAAAAAAATCTTTGCAACAAGCTTTTTTCATAAAGGTGTCTAATCTCATTTATATATATATATGTATACATATATATATACATATGCATATATATATATGCTATACGTATGTGAACCTTCTTAAAATTTATGTGATTAAGAATGGTTCTCCAATAAATACTCAAAGACTATGAACAAGGATTTTTCAAAGAAAAAAATCCAAGCAATCAACAATCAATTAAAAAAATGTTCCAGATCACTAATAATTAGTGAAATACAAATTAAAGCCACTCTGATATTCCAGGTCATACCCATTAGCTTGGCAAATGTGTCAAAAGAGGAAAATGATGAATGTTGGAGGATTAATTAATTAATTTAGTATTGTAGGAACTGTGCATTGGTCCAGCCATTCTAGAAAGTAATTTGGAACTGTGCTCAAAAAGCACTAAGCTGTGCATAACCTTTGATCCAGCAATACCACTGTTGGGCTTAGATCCCAAAAAGATGACAGAAAGAGGAAAGGGACCCATATGTACCAAAATATTTGTAGCAGTTCTTTTTATAGAGAAAAAACCCTGGAAACTAGGAGGGTGCCCAACTGTTAGGGAATGCCTAAACAAATTATAGGTTATAAATGTAGTGGGATGTTATTGTTCTGTAAAAAATGACAAGATGGATAGGGTCAGAGGAAGCTGATAATATCTTTATGAACTGTGCAGAATAAAACTGTGCAGAACTAGAACAATTGATAACAATGACAACATTATAAAGAAAAACAATTTTGAAAGATTTTAGAACTCTTGATAAATGTAAGAAGGAACTGTTTCCAGTGAATGGAAGATAAAGCCTCCTATTCACCCCTGACAAAAATGGACTTTTAAAAGTGTAAAAGGAGCTGTATATTTTTTTATATGACCAATTTATTGGGCCATTTCCATAAATGGGAATTTATTTTAATAGGCTGTACATATTTGTTAGGATTGCAACATTTTTTCTTTTTTAATTGTTCAGAAAGTAGGAGAAAGAAAACAATAAATGCTTTAAAAATCATCACCCTGGGGCGGAGCCAAGATGGCGGCGTAGCAGCAGCAATATATCGCAGCTCTCACATAGCCACCCCCAAATACCCATGGAATAGGACTCTGGACCAACCTAGAACTTCAAAAACGCACACAGATACTTCCCACTAAAGT
>CM053590.1:137256605-137288403 GCA_028646515.1 Pseudochirops corinnae
GAGTGGGGGAGGGGGGACACACTGGGTTGGCTGTTTTGGGGCGGTGGGTAGGGGGAAGAGGGGGAGAAAATATGTTACTCAAAATCTTGTGGAAATGAATGATGCAAACTATAATAAAATTAAAAAAATAAATAAATAAATAAAAATCATCACCCTCAGGGAACAAGCTTTTGTTTACATGGAAAGTTCATCTCATTACCTGATGATACTAGAAAAGTCAGAAGTTCCTTTTGTCTTAGTCATTTCTCTGTCTCCTTTCCTCTCTTGTTCCTAGCCAGGCAGTTTCAGACCAAGAGGATGAAAGTCTTTGAGGAGTAAAGGATGTTTTTTGCTTTGGTGGATCTTGAAGCCCAGGGCTCACTTGTGTGTGTGTGTGTATGTCTCTGCAGGTGGCTGGCCATCCGACTAGAATGTGTGGGGAACTGCATAGTTCTCTTTGCAGCCTTGTTTTCTGTTATCTCCCGACACAGCCTCAGCCCTGGCTTGGTGGGCCTCTCAGTCTCTTACTCTCTGCAGGTAAGAGGAAGAAAATCTTCTGATATTCTAAATTATTTTTAAAGAATGCAGGGGATAGAAGGGGATTATAAGTTCTTGCATCCCAATTTTGAGTCCATTATTATCTAGGAAGAGGAAAGGTCTGGGAACAGGTATTGGAGCAGAATAAAGAGGAATTAAATGTCTCTGTAGCTTTGGTCATCTGGGGCACCTCGGTGGAACAATGGATAGATTGCCAGGCCTAGAGTCAGAAAGACTTATCTTTCTAAGATCAAATCTGACCTCAGACACTTACTAGCTGTGTGATCCCAGGCAAGTCACTTAACTCTGTGGAGAAGGAAATGGCAAACTACTCTAGGATCTTTTCCAAGAAAACCACAAATGGGATCACAAAAGGTTGAACATGACTGAAAAATGACTGAATGACATCATCAACAACATTAAAAGCTTTGGTCAAGGAGATGAACTTGTTCCCCCTTCCAGCTCTCTTCTAAGTTATTCCTTTAATGAGGAGAGGCCTTGCTTTGCCTTTGATGTTGGTTCCCAGAAGCACAGGAGATGTTGGAAATGTGGAAATTACCTAAAATCCCAGAAGCCTAGAATCTAAGAACCAAAAGGGGATTTTGAGGTACTTTGATCTCAAGCAAGGTGAACATCCATCCAGGAGAGCTGACAGACAGGCCTCTTTCATAAATAGCTTCAAACCCTTGTCTTATGTTTATCTGACATTGTTCTGGAATTCATGGGCACCTTTTGCCCAGGACTGCTTTTGCATTGGGGCTTTGGATCCCGGGCTTGCTGCTGTTTCCAGCATAGGAGAGTCTGC
The DNA here is from genome assembly GCA_028646515.1 of Pseudochirops corinnae. Lineage (NCBI taxonomy): Eukaryota > Metazoa > Chordata > Mammalia > Diprotodontia > Pseudocheiridae > Pseudochirops > Pseudochirops corinnae. The sequence goes on from CM053590.1 coordinate 137,257,927, forward strand.
TCGGCATTGATCCATTCACCCAGCCATACATGCATGACCCCTGCTGATTTTGTGCCTTTTGTTTTTTACTCTGTGATTATTTCCCAATGGACTTTCCCTTCCCTTTTCTCCCTACCCAAACTAGGACCCTCCTTTAGAACCAAAGAAACACAACTAAGCAAAACTGACTGACATAAGCTATTGTGTCTTGACGGTTTATGTAACATTCCATCCCTCTTGAAGACTGGTCATTGCAGTTAAGATAAGTTCAGTACTTGTTTGCTGGCCAGGTCCCTGGACTTTTATTTCCTTTGTTGCCTGTGCTTCTCTTATCTTCAGGTTAAACTCTCTGCATCCTATTTGCCTTCGTTTCCCAGTGAGCTAGCTCACTGGAGGTGGTATTTACATTCATTCACACCTTGATCAGATTACCTGATTCAGTAGAGCTTAAGGGCTTTAAATACAGGAAGAGTTCTACTCCAAATTACCCCAGATGTCCCAGGTCTGTAGTTAGCCTAAGCAGAGGTGTGTGGCAATCTTAGACTTCTGGTCCAACCCCTTTATTTTACAAGTGAAATCCAGAGGAGTGAAGACTTCCAGACATTAATGGCAGTGCACAGATTAGAATCTGGGTCTCTCCTGTCTCTTTGTCTAGTACTTTCCCTGCTTCTTCATATGCTATGAATTATTTTGGTGAATTGTAGGGGTAGAATTCCTTTTAAGGTAATACAGTGGCACTGTCTGCCCCTCAGAGGGAGGGAGGTTTTAAAGCCAGGGTTGCTTAGCCTCATTAGAATCAGAATTAAGTTGTCATGTTTGAATGGGATAGTAGAAAGGTCACTTGGATTTGGAGTCAGGAGACTGGTATTCCAGGACTGGGTCTGCCCCTAACTCTGTATGTGATCTTGAGTAATTGGCTTAAGATCTCCTACCTTAGCATCCCTTTCCAGTAGGGGTAATGCTACTTGCCCTGGCTACCTTACAGAATTCTGATGAGAGTAAAATGGGATAATGCAGGGCTTCTTCATCTGGGGTCCATAAATGGTTTTTTTCTTAATATTTTGACAATTATTTCATTGTAATTGGTTTGCTTTTTAATTCTTTATATTTTATTTTATGCATTTAAAAACAGCATTCTGGGTAGAGGTCCATAGACTTCAGAATGTCAAAGGAGTCCATGACACAAAAAACTCTTGGAAAATATTTTTTGAAATGTAAAACATAATACAGATGCACAGATTTATTATTGAGGGCTTTCAGATATGCTTGAATTTGAGACTTCTTTGTCATTTTCCTGTCACTATCTCTGTACTCATATCTCATGCCAGTAAGGTTTGGCAAGACACTGAAGATAGAGATACTTTAAAAGGTTGCCATGGATTATATTTTTGAGGGATTTTTCAGAATTTCTATTCTTAGAGATTTTTGGGATAAAGAGTGTTTGTGGGCAGTCGATGAGGACCTTTCACTGAGTTGAATTCTGCTTTTGTAGGTCACCACGTACTTGAACTGGTTGGTACGAATGTCCTCGGAGATGGAAACAAACATTGTAGCTGTGGAGAGACTCAAAGAATATTCAGAAACAGAGAAAGAGGTAAATGTTTTTGCATTTAGGGAAGGTGCTTGACCTTCACCTTGAGTCATCTGGCCCAAGGGCATTAGGAGTCTGTTCTCTTCCTAACTATAAGCCTTGACTCAAACCCCTGAGACACCAAGAAAATGCCTAACAGACATAGAACAAGGACCCAGGGTTATCAGCTGAATCAGAAGGACCACATTCCACCCAGAAACCCAGAAGCTTTTTAAATTTTCTGAAATGGTTAAAGTCCATCTTCTTGCAACTGAGCAAAATTCTTACTCCTAAATCAAGGATGGGTTCTTCCAACAGAATAGAATGAGCATCCTCTAATGGAAATATGGGGTATTGCACCTGGAGTTTCTTCCCTATAGTTGACTGGCTGAACTCTCTTGTCACTGGCATATTGTCTATGTTTTAGAATCCCGAGATTTGAAATGTTGAATCTCCTCTAGGAAAAACTTTCTTCTGGCTTCATTTTCGTGAAACATTCAGTGTGTGAAACATATACAGGCTACCTAAAAAGATTTTGCAATGACAACTTAGTTAAGTTGAATTGGACCCTCATCCCTGAAAACTAATACCTAATATGTTGTGCCTGTCTATGGATGGTGAGCCCATTCCTAAGGGTCTGGCTACTTTCACTGTTCTTTATACCCTGCTTTATGTCCTCCTAGAGGGCAGCTGAAGAAGATGCAGTATTGGTAGCAGCCCTTGCCAATAGCACCATTCAGTCTTCTTTTGAGGCCCACTCTTGGATATCAGTGAAGCATTTTCATGTTTCTGGGCATGTGATGAACATGAAGAACATTTGTGTATCATGCCTACCTCAGTGAGACATACATTATAGAACTACTTCCTCTATTAAAATCACTGTAATTATTACCCACAATTTCTCTAGTCAGTCCTTAATAGGAAGCACAATTTTTATCATCCTAGTCACCATCTATATCTGATTTCTAGCTTATCAGTTTTCTTCAGTTCTTTGGTGTCCAGAACTAAAATTAAATATTCTAGGTGTGGTCCACTCAGTACAGAGTATTCATAGTCCTGAATATTACAAATTATAGCCAAAAATTGTATTAGATTGTTGGGGGGGTTTTTGGCTGCCATCTCATTTTAGGCTGTTGACCCATATTGAGCTTTGGATTCTACTAAGATCCTTCCATGCCCCACCCCTTTCAAATTAACTATTGCCTAGCTATGCCTCTACCATCTTATATTTGATGAATTTGATTTTTGGAACCCAAATATAAGACTTAGGATGAGTCACTGGACTCTTTCAGCCCCAGTTTTCTCGTCTGTAAAATGATAGGGTTGGGTTAGACAAGCAATAAGATCTCTTCCATCTTTAAATTTGTGATCTTTTGTAAGCCAATCAAGAAGTAATGTAGAAGAAGACTTACGAAATAACAAAGAGGTACAAGTTAAATGCCTTTCCCCAATGAACTTAGTTGTCGTGGACCATCATTTAGCCAAACTCTGGTACAGTAGCTTCAGGCAACTAGGTGGTATAGTGGGCAGTTGTGCTGGCCTTGGAATCATGAAGTCCTGAGTTCAAATGTAACCTCAGATGCTTACTAGCTGTGTAATCCTGGGCAAGCCACTTAATCTCTGTTTGCCTCAATTCATTGGAGAAGAAAATGGCAAGCCACTGCAGTATCTTTGCCAAGAAAGCCCCATGGACGGTTTTGGTGTGCTGTGGTTCACGACGTCCCAGAGAATTAGACGCAGTTGAACAACTAAACAACAACAAAGGCCTGAGAGGCTCTCTCCTATGAGAAAAAATATCCTACTTACTTTTAATTTAGTTATTGTTCTAATACTCAGTTATTTGGTTTTCTAGCTCATAGCACATTTTTTGTTCAGTCATTTTAGTCATATCTTGACTCTTCATAACCTCATTTGGGATTTTCTTGGCAAAGATAACGAGTAGTTTGCCACTTCCTTTTCCAGCTCTTTTCACAGTGGAGGAAACTGAGGCAAACAGGGTTAAGGGACTTGCATAGGGTCACACAGCTAGTAAGTATCCAAGACCAGATTTGAACTCAGGATCATCTTCCTGACTTCAGGCCTGGCACTTTATCCATTGTGCCACCTAGCTGCCAACATAGCACATTAAAAACATTTTTAAAATAAGCATACTAATAAGAGGAAGAAGTAAAAGCTATGGTTTTTTTTTTTTTACTGTTCCCCTCAAGGAGGAACAAGGACTTAAAAAGCATAGAAGTGAGAGAGGGGAGCGGGGCAGGAGGTGCCTTTTAGTAAAAGGATTAAAGAATCCTATTCTGTTCCAGCAAAATTTCAGCAGAATTGAGGTTCAGAGCTATCAATTACCCTGAGTCTTCCAGAATGGTTAAATTAAGTTTTCTATATGTGGCTTAAAAGGACAAAAAAGCCTATAATATGACAGAAATATCTCCCAAGTAGTCAAAGCAAAAACAAATTTAAGGGTTTAAATGGCAATATTTTATTACTTAGAAAATTCAGTTACAAAGTCTTTGAATATATGACATGTTACTTGTAGCATCAAGTTGAGTTGCCACTGATTGATTCTTTTCTTAAAACTCAGAAGTTTCCAGGGCTGCGTTCATTTTAGTAGTAGCAAGAACCTGCGCTTGCCCTTGTTCATTGTAATTCAGCCAAGATTAATTGAATACCTACTATGGTCAAGGCAGAATTAAAGCATCAGTTTGCCTCCCTTAGCTCTATTAATGAGCCACACTAGTGGGGAGGCTTCTTTTAGTATTGGAGCAGAAAGGTCTTTTGTGTTCCCTTCCTACTTGTCTCAAACTGCCAAGAGAAGCTTCCCCTCCCCCCCCAAAAAAAGTCCAAACATTTTAGTCATATGTTACAATGGTAACAGTGCCAGATTGGGAGTCACATGATCTGAGTTCAAATACCAGCTCTCCTACTTGGTGCTTGCGTGACTGAGGACAAGTCACTTAAACTCCCCAGGATCTAGTGTCCTCCTCCATAGAAAGAGGGTGTTATGATCTCTGAGATCTCTTCTGCTTCCAGGTCCTATGATCTAATACTATGATTGCATCTCTAAAAGCTCTTCCAGCACTTAGTTTCTCTAAGTTTATGTCAACAGAAGCTCAATCTGTGGCATCTTCCAGGGCAGAGGTGTCCAACTCACTAGTAGTCTATGAAAAAGTAATTGGGAAATGTCTAACAAAACAAATTAAAATGGACTACAACATAGATGATGTTAATTTGTGGTTTTCTAAGTCAATATCTGACCTGCAGAAATCTGATGCCCTGTCCTAGAAAGTAGTGCCATTCCATGGGACTTTTGGTGAGGAAGAAATCAGGATGAATGGGATACACTAACCCGCTGATTTGAAGGTTTCTCTGGCTGGCTTTGGAGTCCTTGACTGCTGCCTTTAGTCAGAAGTTCATGGTATTCAGGACTGGGGAAGGGATCGTGGCTCCCCTGCCTCATGGATATCCAAGGAATCCCTAGCTTCTTCAGGTTTCGACACAAATATAACCTCTTATTCAAGTCTTTTCCTAGTGCTTCCAAATTGTTAGTGCACCTCCTTCAGTTACTTTGTGGTTAGCTTATACACCTTTTGTATATACCTATATATATTTGTATATACCTGTATATATTATGTCCCTCCAGTAGATTATAAGCTCCTTGAGGGCAGGGACAATCTCTCTTTTGTCATTGTCTCCTTCATGTCTAGCAGAATTTCAGGAACAGAGTAAGCACTTAATAAATGCTTGTTGAATTGGATTGATCTCTCCCCTAACCATCTTCCCTGTCTATGATTTCAGGCTCCATGGTGTATTGAAGAAACAACCCCTCCCAGCAACTGGCCACAGCAGGGCCGAGTGGAATTCCGAGATTTCAGTTTACGTTATCGGGAAGATTTAGACTTAGTTCTGAAACACATCAATATTACCATTGAAGGAGGAGAGAAGGTAGGTACCTACCCCCCACCTGTACCTTGAGCTTCCTCTTCTTGACTGCATGAGTTGTTTATCCAGCTTTTAAGCTGACTCTTAGGTGTGGATGAAATCCTAAAAATGTCAGCTCAAAGGCCACTGTGGCCAAATGGAACCAGCTCCAGTCACTGTTCTCTCAGACAAGTGGCCGTTCAGCTTTCTGTTGATTGAGTGACTTTTTTTGCCAGGTCCTTGTGGAAACTAAAGTGGCTCAGCTTTGACTTAGGAAGATGTAGATAGGACCGGTGTCACTCTAGGCAGTATTTTACAAAAGCAGATTCCAAGATGGCCTCTTGTTGCAGAAGAGAATATATGCCTAGAAGATGTCTCCGGGAGGTTTTGAGAGGAGAAGGGGATACTGTTGTTGTGGGTATAGCACTAGAATGATGCCTGAAATGGCTGTCAGAATACATTTGGAACAGGAGTAGGGAAGGGATTGGAGTCATTCCTGTATGGTCCCCAGGTAGCCTGACATTTGGGCATCTCTGTATGGTCTTATCCAACAGGTTGGGATTGTAGGTCGAACTGGAGCAGGCAAATCATCACTCACCCTGGGCTTATTTCGTATCAATGAGTCTGCAGAAGGAGAGATCATCATTGATGGTGTCAACATTGCCAAGATTGGGCTGCATCACCTTAGATTCAAGATCACCATTATCCCTCAGGTACAGGGCTGGGGAAAGGAAGAAGGCAACTTTTGAATAGCTTATGTTGCTGATACTGACTTTTAAAATTACTGGTTTTTTTTGTTTTAATATCTCAGATGAATTTGATCATACAGAGTTGGAAGTGAAATTGTACCCAGTATAAGAATTCTCTCTGTAGCATCCCTGCCAAGTTTTTAGGCTGTGATCTTAATTGATTTTTTTATTATTGACGTGTTTATATGAAATTTTTCTCAGATAAATATGATCCTTCCATATTTTGTATGACTTGCTAGGAGGAATGAATTCTTTCATCATCATTTATTTTAGAGATAGAAGTTTCTACCCTCTATTTCATAAAGCTTGAAATAGCACTTTCTAAATTGATGTTTACATATAAACCATTGATTTAAGATTTTAAATATAATTTCATTTCTATAAGTTAAACTTTATTTAAAACTCATTATGCCACAATAGTTTCCATTGGCCAAAGGGAGCATAATCTGTCTTGATTAAGACAGTTTGCCTGGAATTGGACCCCCAATATGTATGATAATTGTGGGAACCAAGTTCAAGGTCCAATTGCAGAGGGCCTTAAAAGCCAGACTTCAAAGGATTTATTGATTCTTATAGGAACTAGAACCCTGTTTGAGGTATTTGTTGCTTCTTCTGTCTAAGGAAGGTTTTTTTTTTGTTGTTTTTTTTTTTAAGGAGCTGGTTGGGAAACTGTTATCATTGGCTGGGTGATCCTAGGCCCCAGCCATGTCTGAATTCAGAAATAGTTGCCAGGTTTGGGCTCAAAATAAGCTCTTAAATTTGCTTTTTATCATTAGCACCCTAGGCTAACCTCCTGCAGATACAAGGGTGTGTGGGAGCTCAATTGTAGCTAATGATGTGTGAGAAAGAAAGAAACTACCTGATGCCTGGGACATCTTTCGGGTAGAAAGTCAAACAGCACATTTAAACAGTGCTTGGGGGTAAGAAAAGTGATAAATGGCCGGGATAGGTGGCATTTTCAGGCCGAACACCCTCTCGCAGGGATTGTGAAGGAGATTTATTTGCTCTTTGGCTTCCTGTTCAACTATTTGCCATCAGAGAGCAATGGGAAGAGCTCCAGACTTGGGACCATAGTACCTGGCTTTGAATTGTGACTCTCATCACTTGCTTTCTGTGGGACCCTAACATGCCTCTTTATGCGAGCAACAGCTCACGTTTATAAATCACTGCATAGGTCACGAAACTTGTTTCTTGTTTCTCGGTTCTCAGTTTCTTCATTTCTAAAATGGGGTCATAATACTTGCTCCATCTGCCTCCCCAGATTGTTGTGAGCAAAGTGTTTTGTAAACTGTGAAGTGCTTGATGGATGGGAGCTATTATTACTCTCCATGGCATTATCCCTAAATACCATAAATGGGCTGGCTCAGATGTGGAATGTGAATATGTGCAATTTCTTGTGGCCTACATCACTCCTTCCTTATACATCCAGCCCAGACTTTGGAAATCCTGGAGCTCTTAGTGCTCAGATGGTAAAAAGAACAATCTCTGATCTGTTCTTTCCCTCTATAACTTCTTCATTTGGAAGTTAAAACAAGGAATGATTGGACATGCATCATTCTGGTTTTCCCATGAATAGGACTATTTTTACATACATAGTAAAGAGCACAAAAAACTTATCTTGCTCTCTAGGCGCTTGGGTTCAAATTGCACCTCTGACCCTTACTCCCTGGATAACTCTGGAAAGTTACCTATTCTGTGCTTCAGTTTTCTTACATGGCAAATTAAATCTGTCTTTAAAAAGGAGATGAAGCCTATCTTTTAGCTAATGATAAAGGGAATTACTTCACTGGGCCTATAAGTTGGGTCCTCTAATCTCTTCTCTAGCTTGAGTCATGGTACATTCCAAACTTTCCCCTGAATAGGATCCAGTCTTATTTTCCGGCTCACTGCGCATGAACCTGGATCCGTTCGACCAGTACTCAGATGAGGAAATCTGGACGTCTTTGGAACTGGCTCACTTGAAGAACTTTGTGTCAGCTCTTCCTGATAAGCTGAATCATGAATGTGCAGAAGGAGGGGAGAATCTGAGGTAGGGTCAGAGACACGGCCTTCCTTCTCCCTATTAAACACACACACACACACACACACGCACACACACACACACACACACACGCACGCACACACGCACAACAACCAACTCAACACCACATTTAAAAATTAATATATGAAATTTATAAATTTCAAACCCTGTTAACATGTGAAAGACAAGCATACAAGATAAAGAATAAAATCATATATAAAACACTTAATATTTAACAAAGTAGAACCAAATAATTAACCATTTAAAAATTATGTGCTTGTTTTGATGGGGGATGGACAAGCTTGGATAAGGAGGGTCTTTCTCCCTTCTGACTACTGATGTCCTTTGACTTCAATTAGATTAACGACTGTGGCAATTTGACTGTCTCGAGGTTGAATCCTGGTATAGGTTTTGGGGGATGGTTGTGTTAGAGATCATTGCAGGAAGACCTGTATTAATCAAATGAAATGTGGGGCTAAAATCCTAGCTGAGGATTCAGATTGTCCTCAGAGATATTGTTTTTTGCAAATCTCAGTCCTTCCCTAGGTAAAGAGATTATGAAGGCTCAAGTTGGAAGCAGTGGACTCCTCCTATCCCTCTTACCTGTCCTAGTATATATACTGTCACTACCACTCTTGCTCTTGTGTTTGGGATAAAATGGTAGTTGTGCAGGGCAGCTAGGTGGCACCTAGCTGTGTGACCTTGGGCAAGTCACTTAACCCTAATTGCCCTGCCCTCCCCCCTCCAAAAAGCAAAAAAATAAAAATAAATAAAATGGTGGCTGTGCCAGAATGCCTGGCCCCAGTGTTCTTCCACTTAGACAAAAAAGTTAAGCTCTGACTTCAGGCCAAGAGTCCCCTACTAACTTCTGTTCTGCATAAGAGGTTTTTTTTTTTAAAGCCTATTAATGACTTTTTTTTATATCAGTCATTTCCTGATTCACTGCCCTTTCTCCCCTTTCATTGATCCTCCCTTGTACCAAATAAAAGTATTAACATAGGCAAGCTTCTGGACCTGTGGTTTTCTACCACTTCTGAGAAGAGGGAAGTGTGTTTTACCATCTTCTCTTCAGGGTCAATATTGGTCATTCTAGCACAGAACTTTATAGAGTAGGTTGACACCAAGGACACCCCCCTCCCCCCAAGAAGTGTGGAATGCTTTATAGAACTGGTAATAAAACCACAGGTAGCTAAGTAATTCCAGTTCTCTAAGTTTGCTAGACAAAGCAAGCTCCTGTTTGTTCAGATAAGGACAAGCCCGGAGGCTTGAGTGAATGGGAAGTTTTGATTCTAATCTTGGCTATTCCACTAATTACTTCTCACAACCTCATTTAACTTCTCCAGGCTTGCTTCACTTTTCCTGTCTGTTAAATGGGGATTCAAAGCCCAAGTAGGATGCCACCACTAGGCACCCATTCCAGAGGGGTCAAAAGGATTGATGGCAGTACTTTTTTATGATGAAAAAGAACTGGAAACAAAGTGAGTGCCTATCAGTTGGGGAATGGTTGAACATGTTATGGTATAGGAACACAATAGATAATTAGCATTATAAGAAACAGTGAAGCATTTGGAGACTTGGGAAGACTTTTATGAACTAACGCAGTTCAATGCAGTAAAAGCAGAATCAGAACGATTAACGTAGTAAAGTAGAGATTAACAGTGCTGGAAGAACACAGGCCGATAAAGTAAACGATTATGACTATCGACAGTGCGCCACATGTGCCTCTTCCCAACAGAGACAAATCTGTACTTACTCTGAGTGTAGACGGAAGCATCATTTCTCAGTCTTGGCCAGCAGTGTTGTTGATTTCTGTCCTAGGTGAGGATTCTGTTGGCATGGGGGTAGAGAAATAGTGAGAAAATAAAAGCATCAATAAAATACTAAATGCAGCTGTTATTAGGACTGTACAAATGTAGCCTGGGTGAGGAGATCATCCCTCTTTTTTTTTAACTGTTACTGGCTCTTTTTCAAAACTCTTCTGCCATCCTGGATTCTCAGGTAGTCAAAGGGATATATTTCTACGTGAATTACTAAAATGGAAACATCGTTCCAATTAATAAATTAAATTTAATTTAAATTAAATTAATTAATTAAAGTGATACTTGCCTACTTCGGTTATTAAATAGTGTTTGTTAAATAAACTGATAGAGCCTCCTTTCCTGTAAGTACTTACTAACTCATGTGTATGTATATATTTATCAAACCTAATCTCCCAGGTTTAAATAGACATTGATTATTGTCTAATGCAGGGGGAACTAGGTTAAACGGTGGATCGGGTGCTGGGCCTGGAGTCAGGAAGACTCATCTTTCTGAGTTCATATCTGACGTGAATTCAAATGTGACCTCAGACACTTATTAGCTGTGTAACCCTAGACAAGTCACTTCACCCTATTTGCCTCAGTTTCCTCATCTGTAAAATGAGCTGGAGAAGGAAATGGTAAACCACTCCAGCATCTCTGCCAGGAAATCCCCAGATGGGTCAGACACAGCCGGAAAGCTACCGAACAGCCACATTGACTATACTATTTATTATTAACTGCGCCATGAACAAAAAGTCACCTTTAATGGTATCTGTAGCTGCTGACGTTTCCTCACTTCTGTAAACAGTCCCACTGTTCAGGTCTCTTAAGGAAATAGCTTTTTCCCAGGTCTTTAAAGAATTCCCTTTTTAATGTTTCCTCGTAAGGTAAGAGTTAAAATAATTTTCTAGATGAAGTTCTTTTCATTCTATTTCCCTCGGTCTTTCAGTCTTTCTCTAAACAAGAAAGGTTATACTTCCAAATTGTCAGTTGAATTGCTAGTCTCTGAAGATTCTGTTTTCGCCTAGAAACACAGAGTAATGCACCAGAACTGAGCAATTCAGGTTTGAGATTGGAGTGAAACTGAGGTGTCCAACACCTCAGTGAGCAAAAGGAGGTTATCAGTGTAGGAGGAAGGACACTCAGAGCAGGGAAAAGATGCTCATTGAGGAGTTTTCCTGGTTTGGTCATCTGGTATTGGTCATGCTGCAGGTCTGCAGGTACAAAGCCTCGGTAAATTAGCTCCTCATGACTTTTTATACTCAGGCCACCAGGAAGGTTTGTCAGTAGCCTGAGCATGAGTCCCCTGAGCCAGTTAAGCCTTGAGCACCTTTTCAGTGCCTTTTAAGGAAAAGCCCTTGCCCATACCACACGTTTGGAGACTCTGGTAGATGCTCCTACCACTATATATACAGATATAAAATATAATGTTATTAATTTATAGTAAAAGTATCTCTATTCTCTGTAAGAAAGGTTATTGAAGCTGATATTACATTACATTAAAATGTGCCTGGCACATAATAAGTGTTTAATAAATGTTTATTAATTGATTAAAATGGAAAATGTTCTTAAAATCTCATTGAAAGTGAGTCGAACATAAGGAAATAGCATAGGTTCATTCACCAAGAAGGTTCTCTTTGTCTGGAATAAGTGAGAAAAAAATGTCTTTTTTTCTCTCTGCCTCAAGGTCTGTCTTGGCTAGTGTGTGTATTGGATTGTTGTTTTCTAATCTCTGTCTCTCTCTCTTTCTTACCCCCCCTTTTCCTTCTCCTCTCTTCTTCCTCTCCTCTTCCTCTTCCCTCCCCACTCTTTCTCTTTCCTCTTCTTTCTCCTTCCTTGTGGGGTATAGTGTCGGGCAGCGCCAGCTGGTGTGCTTGGCACGGGCTTTGCTGAGGAAAACCAAGATCTTGGTACTGGATGAGGCTACCGCTGCAGTAGACCTGGAAACAGACAACCTCATTCAGTCTACAATCCGAACACAGTTTGATGATTGCACCGTCCTCACCATAGCTCACCGGCTCAACACCATCCTGGACTACACAAGGTAAAGCCCACCTTTTCCTCTGGATATCTGAATGGCCAGCAGCAGTTAATTAATTCTTTTGAAAGTTGATCTTCAGAAACTAGTGACCACATCAGATAGACTGCCTCAGATCTTTCCAAAATCTGAAGTCCAGATTTTCTGACTCTTCTGGGAAGTTTCTTTGCTTTTATATCCTCAACTAGATCATTGATATAATTTCCTCCCCATGTAGTCTTTCCCCTCAGGAAGGTCATTGGCTTTTTCGCTTGGAGAAGTTGGTAACACTGTGACTAGAGCCCTAGGCCTGGAATCAGGAAGACCTAAATCCAAATCTGGCCTCAAACACTGGCCCTGTGCTTCTGAGCAAGTCATTTAACCTCTGATTGCCTCATTTTCCCTAGCTGTAAAATGGGAGATCATAAAGCACCTACTCACAGGGTGGTGAGATGATATTTGTAAAAGAGCTTATCACAGTGCCTGGCACATGGTAGGTGCTATATAAATGCTCGTTTCTTCTCTCCCTCCCCCCCCACTTTTAGATGACACCATCATGAGGTAGACGTCCCACACTCCATGGGACTAAGTCCCTCTCTCTTACTTTTATGTTGTTTTCCTTTTCTCCACCCCAGGGTGATTGTACTGGATAAAGGGGAAATCGTGGAGTGTGGTTCACCTTCTGTCCTCCTGCAGCAGAAGGGCATTTTCTACAACATGGCTAAAGACGCAGGCTTGGTGTGACGGCCGAGGTTTTCTCCTCCAGGCAGAATTGAACTGAGCTGATGTGCATTGGACATAGAGAAGATCTAGCAAGCCTCCTGTAATTCCTTTTCTTCTTCTCCTCAAACCAAAAACAGCAGCAGCCACCTCACTCTGTCTCCACCTGCCGCCTGCACAGATTCTGTGATGAATGAGGGACGGATGCTGCATCTACCTTCTTGTCCCTTCCCTTCAGATGCACACACATGCTCACATCCATAAGTGCTTCCCCCAGGGCCCCCAGCCTCTTGTGTCCCCCTGTACACCCCTGTGCATATGTATGCTCTGTGGAGTACAACTTCCCACATTACCCTCCTCCTTTCAGAGGACTTCTTCTGCACGTTGGTCTTCAGGAGAAGTTGATTGCACAGTTAGCTAGCTAATGACCAAATCCAATAGGCTGCCTCAGATGTTTTCAAGATCTGAACTCCTAAGTTTCTAACTTTTCCAAGAAGCTGCCGTGCTTCTATACCCTCACTTAGGTTGTTGATTTAATTTCCCCATTACTGCATCTCCACCATCTAGATTTTTCTGGTTTGCAGTTTTTTGGTGAGGATTTTAATTACTGTACTTGATGATACAGTATTTACCATGTTGCAGTGCCGTACAGAATGGCTGACAGTTTCCAGGGAAGTGGGAGGGTTTCTTTCTTAACCTTCTCTGTCCCTAGCACTCACTTCGCTGTCTATATTCTCATACATTTATACTTCAGAAATTGCACTCATGGGACACCTTCTGAAGTGCACTGGCATTGGGAGGACTTCTTCCAGAAGCTAGAGGCTGCCAAATTAACCCAGCCACCTCACTGTGCGTCCAAGAAATTTGGTAGAAGTTGTTTATTTTTCAGGGCTAAAAGGGGAAAGGTACAAAACTAACTAGAGCTCTGCGGTTTTTATTGCTGACTATTCTGCCTTGGGGAACTCATTGAGTCCCCTCTCCTTTTTTTCTTTCCCTACCTCTTTTTTTCCAATTCCAAAATGGTTATAATACTCTAGGTATCTACATCACTGAAATGTGCAAGGACAAGTTTATGGTTATGAAATGCTCAGAGAGAAGAGGATTGTGGATGTCCCCAATATTCTTAGTTCTTAAGAATAAGAACCCAGTTGATTCTTACAAGCATTGTTTTAAATTCTGAATTCCTGACCCCAGAAACCTAGGATTATACTGATGAAGGTGAGCATGGAAATCCTGACTCTCAGTCTCAGATTCTTATCCAGACCCATCCACAACTTCTTCAGGGAGAACAACCACCTCAGACTTGTGCCCTGTTGCTAAGAAATATTTGACTGTGCTTAACTCCCAGCAGGCAGCTGAGCTGATTGTGTGGCCATCTTTTGCGTTCCTGGGAAGAAATGAAGAAAACATAGTTCTTCAGTGTATATTGTCTCAGGAGGAGATTACAATGGTATCCAAAAGCAAAGAAAACTTCCTTCCAGTTACTCAGAGATGCAGACTTTGAATTATGTTGCTGACCCGCAAACCAGAGAAATGTCTTCTCTAAGATGGGAAAAAAAATATTTATTTTTTGTAAATTATATAATTCCTTAAAGTTGGATGAACCAAGTTTTTCTTGGGTATCTTTTTGTAATGAATACACTGGAAACGTGAACATTTGAAGTAAAAAAAAAAAATTCTTTTTTTTTTTTTGTTTTGAAATCGTCGTCTCCATTTCTTCAAAGCTCCAGCAATAATCCCATATACATCCTTAAGTCATGCTAAGGTGTTAATGCACTTTGTATTGGTTCACATGAGCAGGAACTGTCAAGAATAGGATACTGGGAGGAATGGGAATGGGCAGAGTAATTGATGGTGAGAATAAGGCAGCAGATGGACAGGTAGAAAGGAAACAAAATCATCAGTTAATTTCAGTAATCCCATACCATAGTACCCAGGCTGCTGAGGGTCTGGCCTTTGGGATGTGAAGCTTTGATTTGAAAATGTCAAATTTGGGATTCCAGATTTGATGAATTTTAAATACCAGAACAGGGCCCTAGATAGCCTAATTGAACAGTCTTTGTGAGCTCTTCCTGGTATTGAGCCAGGAGAAATCTCAGGATCTAGGTGAAAGTTGAATCAGCATCGTGGGGGTGAGACTGAATGTAATATAACTCCTGCTTTCCAGTGCTACAAGCACAGAAATTAGAGCCTGTGAGATCAGAAGGAAAACTGCAGAGGTTCACTCATCTAGATAAGTGCTTTAATTCATTGTGTAAATCCTGGCGCGTAGTAGGTGTTTAATAAATGTTTATTGATGGACTATAAGAGCTCCTAAATGCTATAGCAGCTAGATGGCACAGTAGATAGAATGTTGGCCGGGAATCGGGAAGACCTGAGATCAAATCCAGTCCCAGAACTCACATATGACCCTTTAACTCCTGTCTGCCTCAGTCACCTCCCAGGGTTGCTGTGAGGGTGAAGTGAGATAGTATTTGTGAGAGTTTCATAAACCTCAAAGCACTATAAAAATGCTACCTGTGATCATCATCACTGTAGTGCAAGAGGGACATCATGGCACATTCTTATCCAGACCCACTCCACGACTTCCTCCAGGGGTTACCCCCACCTCAGGCTTGTGCCCTATGGCCAAGGAATGTTTGACAGTACTTCACTTCCAGCAAGTAGCTGAGCTCATTGTGCATTGGGTGGCCCTGTGTGTTCCTGGAGAGAAATGGAGAAAACACGATTTCTCGGTATAAATTGTTTCAGATGGAGACTATATTGATGCTCAAAAAACAAGGAGAGCTTCTTTCCTATTACTTAGAGATGCAGACTGAATTACATTGCTGACCCTAACACCAGAGAAGTATCTTTACTAAGACAGAGAAAAAAATAGTTATTTTTTGGGAGATACAATTTGAGCAAGGGCTGCCCAAGGTGTGCAAGAGAAAGACTAGGAGCCAAACTTACATTTTGAGCTTTCTGGGTTTTACATGTTCATTCTTTCAGTAAACAAGTATTCTTGTTCTTTCATTGAACACCTGCTTTTGTAAACAACTCTATATTGGAGATCACAGCTGTGTTATCAAACAGCTTACAGTCTAACTGTGGGGACCGGGTCTATACACGTGAAGAGTAAAATGATGCAGGTTGAAAATACCGAATAGATTACTAGGCAACATGCAAGTAAATGCCAAGAAAGTGAGACAAATAGCCTTTCTCAATGTTAACTTGGGTTTTCTTTATGTTGGCAGAAGGCAACTTAGTCTGGAGGGAAATTCTATTCTGGTCACAGAGCTCCATTGGCTTCTTTCCCTTCATGGCCATGGTTTGAATCTTTTAGCACCACTGTGAACAGGGTTGCCCAGCTCTGGAGCCTGACCCTGCACACGTCTGGCCTGACTCTGCTAATTAGCAGCTTTAGTCAAAAGCTTTGTCTGAGAGAAACTCTTGACATCTTCTAAGTGGCCTCTGAGAAGTTTGCCAAAAGCACAGTTAACTGCTTTCTTTTTTCCCCACTTTTAGGAGACAGTTTGTGTGTATCTCAGAGGAAAGATATGGGAACATTGCTAGATCTGGATGCCTATTTTCCAAAATGACATTGCTCACTTAAATAGGTAGGAGTGAAAGGAGTCAAGGTATTGTGACTCATACACCTTGTAGACCAAGGAAACAGAATGGCCTGGGAGACCTAGAAGACAGCTCCCTTCTCCCCCCTCTTCTGCCCTCCCAATCCAAGGGATACCTATCTCTATTTTTTTTTGGAGGGGGGAAGACAAGGCTATTGGGGTTAAGTGACTTGCCCAAGATCACATGGCTAGTAAGTGTTAAGTATCTGAGGTCACATTTGAACTTGGGTCTTCCTGACTCCAGGGCCGTCGCTCTATTCACTATGCCACCTAGCCGCCCTGCAATACCCATTTCTTAAAGAAAGGAAAGCTTCAGTGTTAACTGTGGTGAACTTAGTTATGAATGCTAATAGGTGAGAAACAGGGCCTAAGAAATAGAAAATGGCAACCGATCCCCATATTAGCTTAGCGAAATGAGATAATGGTAGGTGAGATTTCAGAGGGTCTGAAGGGTACCCTTGTGTGAGAAAACAGCAAGAAGTCCAGTATTACTGGATCATATTCTGTTGGGAGGGGAAGTGTAAGAAGGCTGGAAAGTTAACGAAGAGACCAAGTTATAAAAACCTTTAAAAGTAATTTTTAAAAAAGATTTTATGTTTGATCCTGTAGATGATAGGAAACCACCACCATTTATTAAGTAGGGGAGGTGATACGGCCAGATTTGCACTTTGAGAAGATCAATTTGATAACAGAACGGAAGGTGGACTGAAGTGGGGAGAGACCTGAGGCAGGTGAGGAGACCAACTGGAAAGCTATTGCAGTGGTTCAAGCATGAGGTGATGATGGCCTGTGTCAAATTGTTGGCACTGTTGGAGGAGAGAAGGGGACATAGGTGAAGGATATTGAGAAGATAAAATTGAAAGGGCTTGATAACAGATTGGATATGGTGAGAGTGAGGAGTTGAGGGTGATAACTTGAGCCTGGGTGACGAGAAAGATGACAGTGTCCTTGAGTAAAAGGCAAATTAGGAAGAGAGGAGGGGTGGGGTGGTAAAGTGAGTAAGTTCAGTCTTGGACATATTGAGTTTAGGATGTCTACGTACATCTGATCTAAGATATCCAATAGATGGAGATTGGAGGTCAGGAGAGAAGTGGGGGTTGGGTTAAGTAGATCTGGGAATCGTCTGCCATGGAGATAACTGAATCCGTGGCTGATGAGAGCACCAAGGGAAATAATATAAAAGGAGAAGAGAGTCCAGGAAATTAAGAGCTCATTGATAACTTTGGAGAAAACAGTTTCTGTTGAATGATGAGGTCTATAGAGAGTTAGGAGAATGGGAGAATAAAGGAAGTGGAGGCACCTATTATATAGACAACCTTTCCAAGGAGTGTGGCCATAAAATGAGGAAAGATGAGATGGTAGCAAGGATGGACATATCAATTGAGGGGGTTTTGAAGATGGGAAAGATGTGTTTATAGGCAGTAGGGACATAAGCAATAGATAGGGAGGGACTAGTGAGAGTAGGGATGACAGGGGCAGTCTGTTGGAGAAGATGGGATGGAATGGGAGTTTTTTCACTGATTTTTAAACGTTTTTCTTTAAAGTATTGAGTTCCAAATTCTCTCCCTTTCCCTCTCCCCGCCCCAGTAGGCAATCAGATATAGGTTATACATACTCAGTTATGAAAAACATTTCCACATTAGCCATTTTGTACAAGAAGACGAATAAAAAATGAGAGTGAAAATAGCAAGCTTCAGTCTGTATTCAGACAGTATCAGTTCTTTCTCTGGAGGCAGGTAGTATGCATCATCATTAGTCATTTGGGGTTATCTTGGATCATTGCATTGCTGAAAATAGCTAAGTCATTCACAGTCCTTCCTCAAATGATATTGCTGTTACTGTGTACAATGTTCTGGTTCTGTTCACTTCAGAATGGGATTGCTTTTGCATATTGGAGGGTTAGTTTGGTAAGGAGAAAGGCCACTTCTTCATGTGAGACAGGGGTGAAGGAGGGGGGTAATGGCAGAAGAAATCCGAGTGAAGTTAAATGAGAATGAGTTCCAAAGAGGGAGCTCTTGGCAAATGGCCTCATTTTGTTTAATGAAATAGGAGGCATCTGAGAGGGAGATTGGAGGGGAAGGCATCCATTGATGAGGGATGAAAGGGTTTGGAGAAAGCATTGTATGAGAGATAATGAATCAACTACAGAGATAGGAAGGAATTTCTTCCCTGCAGTTAGAGCTCATTTGAGCTTGTGTTGTTAAATTTATAGTGGACTCAGCATGGTTTTGTGATTTTTTTTCTTTCCTCCAACTTCCTACAGCAGCACATAAAGAGGAGCAAAGGCAGTGGATGAAGGGAGTAATCTAAGGCTAGGGCTTGGCAGGACAAGATCAGTGATAGGATTTGGGAGCAAGGAACAAGAGAGAAAAGGATTATGTAAGGTTAAAATGATTCACCATGTTGTCAAGATGGGGAAGAGACCAGAATGTAACCAAAGTACAGACAATGGCCAGGAAAAGAACTGACAGGTAGCAGGACAGAAGGTCACAGTGAGGATGAACAGAGTCGGGGATTATAAGGCAGAGGAAAAGATGGAATGACAAAATATTATTAGATAAAGGAATTTTAGAATTCATAAATATCTTTTTTTTTTTTTGGAAGGGAAATTTGAACTCGGGTCCTCCTGACTCTAGGGTCAGTACTCTATTCTGTGTGCCATCTAGCTGCCCCCTAGAATTCATAAATGTGGGAATAGAACTTTTGGGGAATGGCATGATCAAGGGTATAACTGTGTTTAGCAGAGATAAAATAGGTCTTGAGAAATGAGTAGGTTGAGGAACTAGTAAGTTAAAGTCTCATAGTATGAGGAAATGAGTTGGAGAGGAAAGACTGAGCCAAGCACTGACTTCATTGAGGAAGGGAGGGTTCTAGACCAGAGGTGTCAAAACAGGAGGCCCTCTGGAGAAGGTAGCCTACAACACTCCCCAGAATAAAATTTAATTGGGAAATATTTAACAAAATAAAAATGCAACAAAATATAGATAATAGCACATTTTAAACAAGTCAATATGCCGCCTATAGAGATCCTTATGTACAGATTAGTGACTCCCCTTTTCAATTAGAGATTGACACCCCTGTCCTAGAGGTCAGGAGATGAGAGCTGCCAGAATCTTGATTGGGTGATATATGTGGATTGAATGAATTTCTAAGAGAAGTTGTTGAATGGTAGGAGAATCTGGAAGTGGCAAGAAGTATTCGAGGGCAGCTAGGTGGCGCAGTGAATAGAGTGGGTCCTGGAGTCAGGAGGACCTGAGTTCAAATTTGATCTCAGACACTTAACACTTACTAGCCGTGTGACCTTGGGCAAGTCACTTAACCCCGATTGTCCTACCTTCCCCCCTCAAAAAAAAAAAGTATTCCAATTTCTCTACCATGAACAGTAAGTCAGAGGGTATGAAAGTGCAACCAGTTCTTGAAGAGTTGGCCAGGGATGCAGGTTCATTAGGAAGGAACCAAGTCTCAGCGAGTGCAAGAAAATGGAGTGAGAAAGAAAAAGGTTTGAAATGAAGGCATTTGTAGACCTTCCAGAGAGCACCCCATTGAGTGAGGGGGATTTGGGTTGAGGGGGATAGGAATAAGAGAGTGAGTAGTGGAGGACAAGGAATGAGATGTTACAATGGTATCTGGGATTTTAGTATCCTTGGGATGGGAAGGGTAAGGTGGTGTAGGAGTAAGGTGATCATTGAGGAATGAGCTCAGGCAGATTATATCATTCCCAGGGGGCCAGACAGTTGTGGAGTTGGAGCAGGCTGAAGAAAATGTGAGGAAGGCAGATGGAAGAGCAGATCTGGGTAAGGACCTTCCTTCCAGGGGCAAGAGAGATGTACTCATCTTAACCAAAGAGCCACATCTTATAGCAAACCTGTTGTGGTTAGAGAGAACTACATGAGGTTGAGTTTCCCACTTTATGTGACTCAGACCCACCTTTAATGTGGTAGAGTGTAATGTAATTTTAGATAAATTATCTGATTAAGGTGTCACAGAACTTGGATTCAAATACTCCATATGCTGCTTACTTACCTGTGTCCCTTTGGCTAAGTTGCCACAATTCTCTGGGGCAGCTAGGTGGTTCAGTGGATAGAGTAAGTGCTGGATTTGGAGTCAGGAAGACTCATCTTCCTGAGTTCAAATCTGGCCTCAGACACTGACTAGCTGTATGACCCTGGGTAAGTCACTTAACCCTGTTTGCCTCAGTTTCCTCTTCTGTAAAATGACTTGGAGAAAGAAATGGCAAATCACTCCAGTGTCTGCCAAGAAAACCCCAAATGGGGTCATGAAGAGTTGGACACAACTGAAAAATAAAACACTTATATTGTGCTGGCTATGGACTAAGTTCTTTACGATTATTATCTCATTTGATCCTCACAACAAATGGACAGGTGCTATTATTATCCCCCTCTTACAGATGAGGAAACTGAGGCAAATGGAGGTTAAGTGTCTTGCTCAAGGATGCAGATAGTAAGGGTCTGAGGCTGGATTTGAGCTAAGGTTTTCCTTACTCCAGGCCTGGTGTTCCTAGTGCCACCTAGCTGCTATGTAAGTGTAGGATCAAATGATTATTGGATCCACGGAGGCTCACCCTCTTCCTCTAAAGGAACTCTGGATCCAGGGGCACAAGTTGGGTTCAATTCTAGGGAAACCTGAGTAGAGACCTGAAGAGAGGGTTCAGAAGACCCTTCTTGAATTTTGGCCCTTTACATCCTCTACCCTGGAACTCTGGGGAAAATCAATTACAACTTAAGTTAGGCTCACGGCTAGGGATTTTCCACAAAAGGGGATTGAAAGGTAGATCAGCTATTTATTACCTCTATGTAGAATTTTAAAAATGCTTTAAAACGCATGCATACACATACTCACACATACCATGAAACACTCAAGTGGGGTTCTTAAACAGGCATTTCACCCTCTTGGTGTTGTTGTACTAGTTAACTGATTCCCTCAAGATCCAACCAATTCTCAGTGGTCATCTTCCCTAAAAAATGGTATAGCCACGGTAGAAGGAGTTTTTCATAGCATAGCAGGCATTCACTAAGGAACCTAGGAGCTTCCGACCTCTCAGATTTTTGAGGTTTCCTCCAAGGCAAACATCTAGCCCAGGCTTGCTGTTTGGATATCTATGCTCAGGGCAAAGAACGGAAGCAGAAAAGGCAACCAGAGACCCAAGCTTCTAGTTCAGCTAAGCAGGGCACAAGTACCCTTCCCCAATGCATCCTGCCAAGTCCTCAAAAGAAAGGGTTGCATGCCACATGGGAAAAGGAAGAAAGAGCACTAGAAGGAGAAGCCACTACTTCTAAAGTCTTCTGAAAGGGTGGCTCTTCCTGCCTCAGTGGCCAGTACTCTGATGCTGCTGCATCCCCTCTGGTGTCCCAGAGAGGGTGGGAGGGGGAGTTCTTTCTAATTATACTCATTAAATATATAAAATTAGGGGATAGGACTGGATGATCTCCAAGGTAGTTCTAAGTCTGATTCTGTGATCTGGGTCACCATAGGTGGAACTTCTTAAGAAGGTGGCATGGGATGGGGGAAGAATACTGCCAGGGATGTTTAATCTCTGCTTTAACTTTAAAGGATTTCTAAAGACCAACATTGCTATTTGCTCCTAGAAAACTCATGCAGCAGATTCAATTACTCATAGACTAGGCTGATCAGTCAACATTTATTAAGCACCTACTGTGTGCCTGGTCCTGTGCTGGGCCCTGGATCACCCCTCTTCAACCCTACCACCAGTTGTGAGTACAACTTGCCAGATAAACAACTCTGGTGATTGTATTTCATTGAATCTTTCCCAGAATATATTGTGAAGCTAAATACTGGATTTTCTTTACCACTTCTCCCTTTCTTTAGTTCTGATCATTGAGAGCTGGTGGTATATTTGTGATGGAAATAATAGGGAACCTCCCCTCCCCACATGGAAAAACCAATTATCCAATTACTGAACTGCTCTTATACAGGAAAGCACTAGTTTGAGAACATGTTGGTGGATAAAGCAAACACATTATCCTTTTCTAAGGTTGGTTAATCAGGGCAGGAAGCTTTAGTTACTTAAATCTTCTAGGGTAGAAGTATAAACTGAAACACAATTTATATACTTTCTAATTGGGTGGTCAGAGGTCTACTATTAATAGGAAAGAATGGAGCTTGATCTTTAGCCACAAGCTATAAACTCAAATAAGCTTTGGCAGAGAGGAACCTGAGGAAGGACCTGTACTTATTTCTGACAGGCATTCAGGGAACTTGGGAGGACCTAATGTACTTGTTTATCTACTAGGGAGATTGAGAGTTCTTTTGGGGAGGAGACGGGTACTTGGCTTGGGTTTCTAATGTGGTGAGTTCCAAGAAGAAATTCTCTCCATAGGGGATTGTATCTCTAAGACACAATCAAGTGCATGCCAGCATCTCAGTAGGCACTTTTTATTCACTTAACAAATATGGGCTGGAAGGATGGTGCAGAGCGATGGCTGGGCAGAGTGTTGGTGTTGATGTTGGTGTCTGTGTTGGTTACTCAGGAGGGCTGGTAGGTGGAGGCTCTTTTGGTCCCTTTGACTTGTTTCCTTATTCAGCTATCCTCTGAAGCTGGCACTTGAGAGTTAAAAGATGAACACTGTAGTCCGATGAACTGATAACTCCAGGAACATCACACTGAATCTTCAGACTTCAAAAATCACCTCTAACTAAAATTATGTGGTGTAGTAGAAAGAGAAGTGGACTTGAAGTCAGAGATATGGGTTTGAATCCCTCCTCTTCTAGTTAATGCTTATGGAGCCTTGGTGACCTTTCTGGACCTCAGTTTCCTCATCTGTAAAAATAGGTTGGACTAGATGACTTCTTAGATCCCTTCCAGCACAGATGCTCTAATCGTGGTGATCCCATCCAGTTTGCCTGTATGTGGGGTCTAGGATCCACCAGTAGCTAGTTCTGCTCCCCTCTAGCCATCTAGATCTTTCCTTAGAAGTGTAGTCCCATTTTAGAATGAACAAAAGAACATCCCAGGTTGTAGGATAGGGGCTTCTTTTTACTCTCTTTATGAGCACTTTCCAAAATTTGTTCCAGATGAGGCCTGGTTCTTCAGCCAGCTTGTCGAACAGTCCTTGCTGAGCCAACAACTGGGCTGGCATAGCGAACTCTGGCATCACTCATTGACCAGAATCCTAGGAAAGGAAGAAAGAAAACAATGACATTGTTCCTAGGAGGCCAAGCTCTAAGATTCAAAATGTGGTCATAGTGGAGCCTGGAGGAGTTACAATTTTTCTGCATTTGAAGTTAAAACTCCCTGACTCAATTGAATAGATATTTATTAAATGCCTACTTTGTAAATTGAGGGGCTAGGCAGCAGAGCCATAAACGTATGTAAAACATGAAGACCCAAGATCAAATCCCACCCCTTACACTTACTAATGAAGTGAACATTGTTGTTACTCAGTCATTCAGTCTTACCCAGCCCTTTGTGACCCCATGGACCATAGCATGCCAAGCCCTTCTATTCTTCGCTATCTCTCAAAGTCTGTTGAAGTTCATGTTTGTTGTTTCCATGACACTATCTATCTGTCTCATCCTGTTTTCCCCTTTTCCTTTTGCTTTCATCATCAGGGTCTTTTCCAAACTCATATAATAGCTAGCATGTATATAATGCTTCAAGGTTTGCAAAGCACTTTACCAATATTTTTTGCAAAATCCTCTGTAAACAAAGTCTCATTGGACCCTCTCAGGCTCAGTTTTCATATCTATGAAATGCAGATAACACCTGTAGTAGGAACTTTACAGAGTTGTGAGGCACAAATAAGATTATGTAAAGCCCAAGACAACGTAAAAGCAAAGGGGAATTAATTTTTATCCTCAGGCTGGCCTGGTTTGTTTCATAGGTTGTTCTATTATTGTGTGTTATAAATTCAAACAAAAAGTAAGCACCTTGAGGGCAAAGATTATGTGTCTTCTTCCATATTAGTCTTTCCTGCTCACCCATAGGATCTACTAAGATTTACACACAAGGTGTTCAGACGATGCAGTTGACTTTTTGGAGATGAGTGAATTCTGGCATTTCAGGGCCTGCTCTGCCCATATTATGTGTTTCAGAAGAGAAAGACTAGCAAGAATTCAGATCAAGTTTATAGATATGGTTCTAGAATAGGGTTTATTAAGATGCAATGGGCCTCTTTAATAACTTTGAACAAATGTTGGAGGGCAAGGAAGGAGAGAGGATCTTTCAACAGGGGTTATCTTCTGCAATCTATCACTACATGTGGTTTATAATGATGGTTAACTCTGTGCAATCCAGGCCCTTTGCATCTCTCAGGAACAGGATTTCGGATTTTGGAGCAGGTCCCTAGATAGACACAGGAACTTTGGACCTGCATTCTAAGCAAGCAGAAAGGACCTACCTGGTGACTGAGGGTGATCGTTAAACACCCCTCTCTCTGTAGTCCACCCACTCCCAAGACATTCACACATTTTTCATTATCAGGAGAATTACAGATTTGAAAGCTGTCAAAGACCAAGAACAACCAAATTGTTTCTGCATAAATGATCTTTTCTTCAGTCAACAGGCCTTTGGTGAGTACTTGCATTGTCCTGACCACTGGGAGATACAACAATGAAAAATGCAACTGTCTAGTGGCTTTCATTCTCTTGGGAGAGACAGCATGTAAATACAGACATACAGATGAAATATGTATATCTAGAAAGGTGGCCTGGGTGGGGAAGGGCACTAGCATCTGGAAGGGATCAGGAAAAGCTTCATTTAGAAGGTGACAAGCTGAGTTTTGAAGGCAATGAGGGATTTTAAGAGGTGGAGGGGAAGAGAGGGTGATGTATGTGAGGATCAGCAAGAAGGCCAGTCTAGCTGCCATCTGTGGCATAGTGAGAAGGACCTCTCCACTGGATGTCAGGAGGCCTGGGTTCTAGTTCTGGTTCCGATTCTCCGTTAGATTATAAGCTCCTTGAGGACAGGGACTGTCTTTTACCTCTTTTTGTATCCCCAGCCTGGCACATAGTAGGTGCTTAATAAATGTTTTATGATTGATTGCTCTAGCCACTTACTATTTGACCTGGGACCAAATCACTTGACCCCTCTAGACCTTAATTGCCTTATCTGTAAAATGGGGATGTGTTCCCCGCCTGTCTCAAAGCAAGAAGTTAGGCCAGACAGATGAGCTTTTGAGATTTCTTCCAGTTCTTTTGTGCCAGTGGTAGTACTGAGACCCTAGAATTATCTAGCTTGGACCCAAATTCATGTTTTTCATACCCAATGCACTACTTCCCCCCAAAACAGCTCAATGGCTTCTCCTGTCTGCACTGCAGGTTTTCTCTTGGGTCTGAGTATTCCTATTGAAGCTGACCAGGCAGATCTGAGAATGAAAGTCCTGAACTGGACTGTCTCTATCATTACCCAGATCTCATCATTAGAGAGCTCATTGAAGATGTCAATGTAATTCAATAAGCATTTATTAATGTGTCAGATGAAGGTTAATTCTCACAGGGAGCCAGGAAACAAGACTGGGTCTTTGGGATAGAAATGAGAGGAAAAAAAGGGTGGCTAAGTGGCACAGTGAATAGAGCACTGGCCCTGGAGTCAGGAGGACCTGAGTTCAAATCTGGCCTCAGACACTTAACACTTACTTGCTATGTGACCTTGGCCAAGTCACTTAACCCCATTTGCCCTGCCTTCCCCCCTCCAAAAAAAAAAAGCAAAAAAAAGAAATGAGAAAAAAAAAGCAAGCAAATCTACTCAATCCTGTTAGCCTGATTTCCTAATAATGTCTCTTGTCATTGGGCAGCTAAGTGGTACAAGTGGATCAGGTGTGAGGCCAGGAAGATTTGAATTTAAATCCTGCCTCAGACACTTAGTAGTTAATTGGGTAACCCTGAGCAAGTCATTCGGCCTTACTTTTCTCTTCTGTAAAATGGGGATGATGATAGCTCCTGCCTCACAGGATTGTTGGTGGGATCAAATGAAATAATGTACATAAAGTGCTTTGAAAACCTTGAAGGACTAGATACAAGCCAGCTATTGCTGACATCCTCCCTCTCCCCTTCTCCCCCTTCCCCATAACTAATCTAGGGATGATGTTCATTTTGCACTTAAATCCATACTTGGTAGATGTTTACTTCTGTTGAATCGGACCTTCCTTCTGTGGCTTGATGATAGACGATAGACCAATGGTTAAGGGATGATTTCGTTGTCCCTGTTCTGCCAACATCTCCAACCTGGAGGGAAATATGGGAGGTTGCAAGCTTTTTTGCTGTTGTATCTAGCCTTCAAGAAGGATAGAAGGTATACAGGGACTAGAACACGAAATAAAATCTTTTTGGAAAAGAAGTTACCTTAGCTAGCACATTAAGGCTGACAATGAAAACCTAGGAAAAGCCTGTCTTCTGGAGTAGGAATTTCCAGGGCTATGTTAGGAGCCTTCACTTAGTTTTTGGGTGAATGTCTCTTTTGATAGAGTGAGTGCAAGCTCTGACCAGTAGCCTTAGCACTCAATCTTTCCATCGAAGAGGGCCAAGTGTTGCTGATCCCATTTTTAGGAAAGAATCCAAGAGGGGAAAGAAGGTATGAAAAGAAAGAGAAACAGAGGGAGAAATTCCTTGGAACTCATATCTTCAGCATAGACTTGCCTGCCAGTGGGAAGGAGAAAAGATGCTTTTCTCTAAAGGCTCTCCAAAGATTAAAGATACCTCACTAATGTTAGAGGTAAGAATAGGGACTATGGGACATGTGTGTAGGTTGATACAGAGATTTTCGGAGTACAGCAGAGTTTCGCAGTGCCCAGGTTCCTCAGAGATTATCTAATCCAAGCTATAAAACCAATAACAATAATAAAATTTACTTTATAACATGCCCAACAAAATCGGTATCTGACCTCTTCTTTAAAACCTGCAGTTTTAAAGACTCCAAATTCCATGGGGAATTCATGACTTTATTGAGGTGGCTCATTCCACTTTTATTTTCTTACTCCAGCCTCTTATACTTTCCCATCCAGTGATGAGACATATGAGTGGATTTTCCAATATTCTACTTTTCAGAAGATAAGAACATTCCATGGGGTTCACTTTGGGTGGTCACAAACTTTCAGGTCATAACCTTTTTGTTTTAATACCCTGATTAGTCATCAGACCTGGGCATATTCTGAATTCTGTCCTTGGTATCTAACCAGAGAAAGCATGGGTTAGCTCTCTGGAGGTTCCAGTGTCTGGTCCTCCCCAGGTCTGTTGGACAACATCGCCTAGCACATGTTAAAGCCACTGGCCCAAGAAAAATAAGTGATTGCCATCAGGACAAGTGACAACCCCAATTTACAGGATTGAGAGGTTCTGACTTGACCTAGCTCCTGATTCTCTGGACTTTGCCCCTTTCTTCCCAGCTTCACCTCAGCAGTCTTCACCTAATGGCATCCTCTGATTGGAACTTCCAGGTGAAGTTCCAGGAAGCCATTTTCAGTTTTAACCAGTTCAGTTCCTGCCCACTGTGGGACCATCTTCCTCTCCCTCCTTTTCAGCTCTCTTTTATGTTTTTCAAAAATAATTTTTAATTTTTTAAAATTTTTAAATTTTTTAAATTTTAATTTATTTAATTTTTATTATTTATATATAAATAATATATAAACATATTATTTAATTTTAATTTATAAATAATTTTTATCATTAGAATTTAAATTCCTTAAGGGCCAGGATTGTCTTCCTTTGAGACAGTAGCAGATACAGTCAGGAAGACTGGAGTTCAAACCTAGCTTCAGACACTTTTCGGTTGTGTGATTCTGGGCAAATCACTTAATCTCTGTGTATGTAAGGATGATTTTGTTATCCTTTTTAGAGTTTAGTTTCTCAGTATCCATGGCCATGGCAATGTCTAGTGTCCAGGTGTTAGATAATAACTCCAGAATAGCCCCAAGGATCCTAGATAGTAATTCCTAGAATCATAGTGATAGACAGTCCTACTGAGGCTGCACCATGAGATACAAGGTGACATAATGTGATATTTACTATGCCTCCACAGAATTATGATATTGCTAAATTTAACCTGTGAGCTTAATGTTGGCAAGATGCCTTCTTTGTCTGTTGTCCTATAAAGCAAGTGGGCACTGGTCAGTGGGTGGAGAACCCATAGGGGAATGTGACAGTGTAATGCTGTGTGTGCCTCAACTGGTCCCCATTGAGGCTTGAAGGGATTTAGGAGAGTGCACAAGCTGTGCCTGTCTTGATTGACTCCATTGAGACATAGGGGTAGTTGCCCTCCCCCTGCTGACCTCTGCAAGAAGGGTGATTAGGGACTGCTGTAGGAATTGGTGCTCCCATTATCAGTACTTCCTTTGAGAAGACTAGACTAGCATAAAGTAAGATTATTAAGCCCTCCAAAGCTGTCTTCCCGTCCTTCCTCTCTGGCCAGATCAAGAGTGAACCTTTTAGAGGCTGGAGTTCAAAAACTCCAGTGTCTTCTGTGTGTTATCTGTGAAACACTCTGTCTGCCTCAGTTTCCTCATCTCTAAAATGGGGATAATAATAGCACTTAACCTCCTAGGATTTTTGTGAGAATCAAATGAGACAATGTTTGTAAAGTGCCTTGCACATAGTAGACACCATGTAAATGTTGGCTATTACTATTATTATTTTTTAAATTTACTTAAATTTTTTTTTTTTTTTGCTTTTTGGAGGGGGGAAGGTAGGACAATTGGGGTTATGTGACTTGCCCAAGGTCACACCGCTAGTTTTTTGTGTCAAATGTCTGAGGCCGCATTTGAACTCAGGTCTTCCTGACTCCAAGGCCGGTGCTCTATTCACTGTGCCACCTAGCCACCCCCGGATATTACTATTCTTAAGTAGGATAATATTTATAAACCTTAAAGTGGCATGTACATGTTAACTCTTATTATTTTTTTATTGACTTGTTTATTTACTTTTAGTTTACAAGATTCAGTTCCACAATCCCTTGAGTTTCAAATTTTCTCCTCTCCCTACTCCCCCCCCCCCCATGTCGGCATGCAATCATGTACAGGATCTGCAAATACTTTCACATTGTACAATAGTCGTTGTATAGAAGGGTTGTAACCAATGGAGTGAACAATGGGAAAAAAAGAAACAAAACCAAACATGAAAAAGAACAATAGCATGTATGGCTTCAGTCTCCATTTAAACTCTAGTCTTTCTAGATCTTTCTCTGAATGCAGATATCTCTTTCCATCCTGAGACTTGTAGAGTTGTCTTATACCTGTGCGTTGCTAAGAAGAGTCCAGTTTATCAAGGTTGGTCATCACACATACAATGTGTCTGTCATTGTGTACAATTTTTTCCTGGTTCTGCTCTTCTCACTTAGCATCAATTTGTATCAGCCTCTCCAGGTAATTATGAAGTCCATCTCCTTCCTATTTCTCATAGCACAATAGTATTCCATTACATTCATATACCACAACTTGTTCAGCCATTCCCCAATTGATGGGTATCCCCTATATTTCCAGTTTTTTGCCACCACAAAGAGAGATGCAATAAATATTTTTGTAAACTCTTATTATTTTTGCTCTATTTGCATTCCTAAATCTTAATAAATCCTCCATTTAATCTAATCTAATCAAGGGGCATGTTGTTAGGGCCTTCCACAAATATAATCTGAGGCTGGATTTGGATTCCAGTCTTCCTGACTCCAGGAATGGCAATCTATCTATTTCTCCACCTAGTTGAAAAATATTAAAAGAGACCATTCTCTCCCTAGTGACTTTCATTCAGGCTATGCTTGGATAGAAATGCTAAAGAAGTTCAGAAGGAAGAGGAGGAGGAGGAGGAAAAGGAGGAGGAGGGGGAGGGAAAGAAAAAGGATAGGAATGTCTGAAAGGAAAACATCAGAAAAGAAAGGCAGGAAAGCTCTGACCCTGGATGATCTAGTCAATTCCTGAGTAATTTAACTGTAGGAAACTTGACCCACCATTAGTAGGGCAAGTGCAGTGATTTGTGTTTTCATAATTGGGAATGATGTGTACTGAACCATAAATACTTTTTCATCCCTGGTGTCCCAGGACATGCGTTTATAAGACTGTCTGATGTAAAAAGCCTGTGTGGTCTATCGCCACAGAACAGAGTGAAGGCCCCACACAGGGATGGGCCCCACAACAT
>CM053590.1:137288503-137307914 GCA_028646515.1 Pseudochirops corinnae
TATATATATATATATATATATATATATATATATATATATATATATATATATATATATATCTCTTTGGTGGTTGTCTTTCATTCCTGAAGAGGACCAAAATGACATCGCTATGCTGGGGTCAAGGTACAATCTGTCTGACTATGGCTGAACAAACCAATATGAGCATAAAATCAATTACATATAGACAATGGAGGGCTCTATCACAAATTTGGCACAAAAAATATTTTTTAAAAAGGGGAAAAAAGCAATTCAGCAAAACAAATCAAAGCACCAACTGTCTGACAGTATTGGACATAATGACACAGGCAAACTGAGTCTTATAAAATCCCCTCACTTGCTTTGTTGATTCTTGTGTGAATACAAAAGGCTACAGTCATCCTCAGCTTTTCTTTTCCTCTAGGGATGGGATGGGGAGAGAAGAAGTTATACCTGTTTTTCACATTTGGTGTCAGGTGTTGGATTCCTTCCTATTCTCCACCCCCAACC
This sequence comes from Pseudochirops corinnae, assembly GCA_028646515.1. Lineage (NCBI taxonomy): Eukaryota > Metazoa > Chordata > Mammalia > Diprotodontia > Pseudocheiridae > Pseudochirops > Pseudochirops corinnae. The sequence goes on from CM053590.1 coordinate 137,288,990, forward strand.
CATTCTTTGATGCCGGGGTCTAGGAAGCCACATACTTTTTCCAACCTCTTAGGAGCAGCTATGAGCACAGGAAAGGGTTTAGTTGAGTAAAGAAGGAACTGTCATCTTGCCTAATGAACCAGGAATTCAGCCTTTGTCTCCAGATAGGTCTGGAGGAACCAAGGGAAGAATTCATTGGCTTCAAATAAAATAATTAACCATCTGCTAAAAATCAAAAGAAAATAGATACAGAGCTAAAAGAGGCCATGTAGTCAGATCTCTTCCTTTTATAGATGAACAAACTGATCCCAGAGAGATAAAGAGACTTTTGTTTAAATAGTAAGTGGAACAGGAGAGATTTGAATGTTTCATTCAGGATAGGGTAAATTATGCTCCTAAGCTATGCCCTCTGAGTTCCAGCAACTACTCTTAAACCTGACCTCCTCCACAATTACTTGTGTGACCTTGGGCAGTTTGTTTCCCTTTTCTAAGTACTGATGTACCCATTTGTAAAATGAAAGGGATTGGAAGAGCTGATCCAGCTCCAATGTTTTCTGATCCTTTTTTTGAGTTGAAGCCCTGGGTATTTGATTTTTACACCCTTCAAATAAGCTGGCATGTTTGGTTGCCTGCACTTGGCTACCTGAGACAGAGGAGGTCTTCTGAGTACCTGGTAGAATCACTGAGAGGCAGAAATCGATAATCTTTGTAGAGGGAAGATGAAGCTGGCTAAGCACGGTAAAGAACACAACTGTGAAGACAAGGCTATTCCCCAGAAGTTCCAAAATGGTCTCTAGTCACCTACGTGACCCAAAAAGGGGAAGTTTTTTTATTAGTCCTGCACAGGGTGTTTTTTTCCCTATACATGCACACTATCTTCACACATATATACCCTTTAAGTTGCTAGTCCCACGTGCAGGCTATGGTAATAATTAGGGGAATGTAGACAGTATATTTGCCCTGGACACAGCAAATCTGGAGGACTGAAGAACCCCAAGTGTTTTCTGTATTTAAGAAAACCTGTCCCAACACTGGAATCAATGCTCCTTTCATCTGTCCTGGGACTGTGGGAAGGCAGTAGAAGCAGGCCTTGGGAATTTTGTTCCAGTTCCCAGTAACTAAACTCACTCCTGGTAAAGGTGAGATAAAGGTTTTCATGCCTTTTGTCACAATAAAAGCCCTTCAAGAGGGATTACCCAGGTAGGGAAGACACTGACTCTGACCCATTCAGAGATGGGAAGTTTGGGCTTTGTGTAAAGTGGGCTGACTCAGGGCACATTCCCCAAAATTGAAAATATTAATTAATATTACCACTATCTTTACCCATAAAACCCCAAATAGGCTCAAGAAAGGCACTGATGAAAAACAAAAATGTGATATATGAGCCTATATATCTACCATCTTAATCCAAGTTCAGGTTTTTATTTTTTGTCTCCGAAGTGACAGTGATGACACAGGAGTGTGACATGTCAGGCTTAGGGCATTTATAATGCTTCTTGGCCTTTTGGAATGTGCTTGTGATTCTCATACTTTTCACAACATTTTCGGACAGTCTTGCACAGTCTGTCCACACTAGATGATCCTGGGCAAGTCTCTGCGGCCCAGTTTCTTCATCTGTAAAATGGAGATAATGATATCACCTTTTTCCAGGATTGTTGTGAGGATAACAAGAGATATTTGTAAAGCGCTTTGCAAACTATATGATTATTATTTTGGCCACTATCATGTGAGTTGTGATGTAAGAAAACCTGAACTGAAGAGAACAAGGTTGGAATTAGCTGCAATCTTCATAGAGGGACTGGGGGGGGGGCGGCGGTTGGGGGTCAGAGAAATGGAAGTTTTATGGTTTAGGCGCCAAGGTCAATTTCAGATTGATCAGAAAAGGAGAACAAATCACCATATTCCACTCTCCCCTAGAGTATTTTGCAACTAGCTGGTGAGAAATATGGAAGAGCGAAAAGTCACGTAAAATACAGGAAGGCCGGAGAGGGGAGGGCGGGGAGAGAGGAGGGGAGGGCGGGGCGAAAGTAGAAATGGACCTGAGGGGGCGGGGGCGGGGGCGGGGGGGAAGAGGAGGATAAGGGTGGAGCTAGAGGGGAATGGTGACGTATGGGGCGAGCTGGAGGAGAGGAGCGGACGGCCGAGACGGGGTAAAAATGAATCTGAGGGAGCCGGAGGAGAGGAAGGGCGGGGCGGAGCTAGAGTAGGAATGGAATGTAGGGGGGCGTGGCTAGAGGAAGAAACGATATGAGGAGGCGGGGAGGGCGGGACTAGAGGACAGAAAAGAAGAGGAAGATTCAGCTAGGAAAGAGGCAGCCTTGACGCAAAGTACAGGGTCTGACCTATGGCGCGCCTGTTTCCAAATTCCAGCAAGGTTCGCCATTTAGGTTATTTCTCTCTAGAGTTTCCATTCTTTAGGAGCATTTTCTTCTCTAATCTTCCCCATCTCAGTTTTCGTACGGTCCGAATCGCGAAAAAACGTGACTCCGAATGTTCAGGCGGTGGCTTGGTTGCCTCTGGGAAGAGTCGGTCCTTCTCCGTGGGGCCTCAGTCAGCGCCAAAATTCAAAAGAAACGGTAAGTGCGGCCTTCAGGGCTGGCGGGAATCTGTGAATTTTGCCGCCCTTCTCGGGGCGTTCTTGGTTCGCCTGAGTGAGGCCGTTTGTCCCGGGGTCGTTTCAGGGCTTTCCTTCCAGCCCTGCCCGCCACGCGCTGCCAGGTACCAGTGACCCAGGGAGGGGAGGCCTGGTCTGGCAGGGCTGGAGAGAGGATGTACTGCTGCATGTCAGGGTTAGAGAGGGAGAGAGCTTGCGTGTGCGTGTTGTGTGCGTGTAATCACAGAAGATGGGGAGAGAGCGTGGGTGTAGATGTCACGGACGTAGACGGGAGGAGTGTGGGTATATTCCTAGGTTTAGATGTGGAGCTTCAGAGGGATAGAGGATGTATATAGGTTTAGCACAGTGCCTGCCGGCGCACAGGAGGCGTTTAATAAATGCATATTGAGAGGGAGAATCTACGTATTGGTAGATGTAAATGTGTGTGTGTGTGTGTGTGTGTGTGTGTGTGTGTGTGAGTGAGAGAGATTGAAAGCACATATGGATGGTGTCGTTGTCAAGAGCCCATTCAGAAGGTGTCAAAAGTTGAGCTTTGTGGGGTTATTTTGTTTTGAAGGAAATCTTTCCTCCGTTGCTGAGGAGGCAGAGTCCTTGAGCTGGGAAGAGACTATCAAGATTGTCTAGCACCTAGACCACAGTCCAACTCCTCTGGTCTTTGCAGGTGACTTAACTGAGACACAAAGAGGGGGAAATGGCTTTAAAGCAGCTAGGTGGCAGAGCCAAGAAGCTAGACCTTCGGTCCCACCTAGTCCCTGTTGTGCTCTTTGCAGTAATTTTTCTTGAATAAAATGGTATTTCAGAGGGAGCATTAGATATGGAGTCAAAACTTGTTTTCCAGTTCTGGCTCTGCTGTTTCCTATCTATGAGCTCCAGAAAGTCACTGAAGTGTCTGTGACTGACATACACTGCCGAGGGAGAACATAGGAAAACAAACATCTGAGTGAACTAAATTTAGTCCTACCAAATTATGGGTCCTGATGTTAAGTCTTTTAGATCATCTGGTGTTTCAATTGTGTGATGACAGCAACATTCCAAGCTTTAGAATTTTACTTCTTTGCTTGACTCATTTGCTTTCTTTGTGCTGTTTCTGTTCCACAGAATTGATTGGTGACCCATTTGGTTTCTTCCAGAAGTTCACTGCCTTCTTTCAAGACAGTAGTGAAAATGCATATCAAGTCCATTATTCTTGAGGGATTTAAATCCTATGCCCAAAGGACAGAAATCAATGGCTTCGATCCCCTGTTTAATGCCATCACAGGCTTAAATGGTAGTGGTAAATCTAACATACTGGATTCCATCTGCTTCTTGCTGGGTATCTCCAACCTGTCTCAGGTAAAATAGAAGTAGTGGGATGGTCATCACTTGGGGGACAGTCAAGTTTGGATTGCTGTCCTCACCCCTTTGTGTTTTATATTACGTTTGCATATTTTTTATTAAAAACCTTGTCTTCGAGACTGCCTGTTGAACTTGGTTGAAGTATTTCATCATCCTGGGAGTCAGGAAAATGTGGGTTCTAATTTTGCTTCAGACATTGTGTGACCCTGGCCAAAACTCTTAAGCTTTAATCTTCAGTTTCCTAAACTATAAAACAGATGTCAGAAAGCGTTCCTGTGCTTTTATGAGGATCTAATGATATTACACATGTGAAGTGCTTTGAAGACTTTAAAGCAATATATACATCAGCTATTATTACTGCAGTGACCTTCTAATTGGTCTCCCTACCTCAAGTTTTTACTTTCTCTAATCAATCCTCCACATAGCCAGAATGATAATCTTCCTTATGTGCAAATCTGAACATATTATTCCCCCTACTCATTATTACATCCAGTAGCTTTCTTATTGCTTCTGGGATCAAATATAAGGCCTGCCTTTCACTTCTATCTATTTCACGCTCTCTGGTGCAGTCAAACTGGCATTGCTTTCCCTCATACATGACTGCCTATCTCCTGCCCCTGAATTTTTGCACTGATTGTTCTTTATCTTTGGACTGCACCCATCTCACTTCCTTCTAAACTTTGCTTTGAAACTCTGCTAGAGCACTTCCTTCTGTGACAAGCACTTCTGATCCCCCAGCTGCTGGTATTTCCCCACTCCCATAATATTTACCTTGTGTTTTATATACATTTATTATGTACATTTTGTCTCTGTCAGTAGAACATAAGCTGCTTTAGGATAATGACTTTTATTTTTTGTCTTTGTATCCCTAGTACTTAGCATAGTGTCTGGAGTATAGGAGACACTTAATAAATTGTTTCTTGGTTATCACTACTAACATTTTTCATCTGTCATCTTTCTTTGATGGGTAGATCTTTTCACATAAAATCAGTCCTGGGACAAGTTGATATCCTAGTGTTATTCTTTCATGCTTAATGTTCTATGAACTGTTGAACAGGTAATAACTTCTCTTGGTGTATCAGTGTTTGTATTTATAGTTAATTCACAGTATATGGGTAGGTTTTCTTCTTGGAATTGAAATCTGAGTTTTTTTTTCCATCAATGCAATGAGATATTTGTACTTTTAGTTTTTTACTTTTTCCTTTAGGTTCGTGCCTCTAATTTGCAAGATTTAGTGTATAAAAATGGGCAAGCTGGGATTACCAAAGCTACAGTGTCAATAACTTTTGATAATTCTGACAAAAAACAGAGCCCTTTGGGATTTGAGGCCCATGATGAAATTACAATTACAAGACAGGTGAGTCTTTATCATATTTCTGTGAATATCTAAGAACTTATGTCATCCCAAGAAGAATCGAAGAGTAATATTGTTATATCTGTAGAGGCAAACCCTTTTGTTACAAAATTATCAGTGGTAAGAGCAAATGCTTAAGTTGTAGCACTTCACTGTGATGAAGTTTCAGTTAAAATATAATTCAGTCAAGTCATCTCAGTCAGGTCATAACTTGGTCAAATATAAATGTCTGGTATCTTTGTGATTGGGCTACATTGAAGAGGGCCCTGCTCAGCTAAAGGGAGAAGAGTTGGCCCTTGGTGGGGTTACAGGGAGTGTTCATAAGGATGAGAAGGAAGCTAAGTTTGGAGGAACAGTTTAAGGAAAGAGGAGCCTGGGGGGCAGAAGATAAACTTAATAGACTTAGAATTTTTGAATTGTAGACTTTTAGAGCTGGAAGAAATGTTGGAGGTCATCTGTTCCAGATTTAGAGTCTCTTCTTTTCATTACACTGTTATGCCTGCCCAGCTTTGCTGAGGTTTGACCCCCTTGCCCTTCAGCAATGTGTGGACAGACAGAAACTCTGCCCCGAGATCTTTCTGTCATGCAACTACAAATGTTTGCTTCAGATTGGAGTACTGGCTTGGGAATCGACACTCTGGTTTTTGTCCTTGCTTTGTTAATTAGCTTCATTTGCTTATCAACAAAATTTAAGAGTTGAATTAGATGATTTATAAATTCGCTAATGGTTTTGGAAGTCTGATTCCAATTCGTAATGCCCTGCTTTACTGTGCTTCTGTTTTATTTTCAGGTGGTTATTGGTGGCCGAAACAGATACTTAATCAATGGTGTAAATGCAAATAACACCAGAGTTCAGGATCTCTTCTGTTCTGTTGGACTTAATGTTAATAACCCTCACTTTCTCATTATGCAGGTATCTATAGTTTTTATATTTGCTTTACATAATTGTGATATATGGATTTTCATGAGTTAGTATATGAGGTAGATGTAGCATTGTCTTTCCTTCTGAGTCTTCAACTTTAGTATTCATTTTGCTTGAGCACCCATTTTTTTCCCCCATTTTTTTGGGTGAAGTAAGTCTGTTTGCCCACTTGTAAATTTCATTTGGAATATAAACTAGTTCTTTACATTGTAAGAACTTCCAGATGTAGGTAGCTACTTCTGTTTGTACTTGGTATACCCCCCTCTCTACCGCCAGATAGAATAATTGAGTTTTTAAGGTTGCCTGAAAATTGACTTGACACATTTAGATGTTTCCTAAAGAGTAAAAATATTCCTTACTAATATCTTGATTAATTGAAATATTACTGATAATAATGAGTTTCTAATTTTTTTCTTACATATTAAGTTATATTTTTTTCCTTAAGTATCTATTTGGGGGGATATTCTTTTTGAAAGGATTATGCATGTGAAAAATAATTATCAGTGCATTTATGTTTGTATATGTATATTTGCACATATATGTAAATATAATTTTTTTACATTTCCTGTATTTTCCAATATATCCTCTGCCTCCCAGAGAGCCATCCTTTATAACCAATAATAACGTAAAAAAACCCAACCAAACCAGTTGAACCAAGCTTATCAACATCACAAAATATTCTGACATTTGCAATATTATGTAACCATAGTCCCACACTTCTGCACAGAGTGGGGAAATGCCTTCTGGTTCTTCTTTGGAGCCAGCTTTGGTCATTATAATTTTACAGTATTTGGTTTCTATTCTTTCTATTTATGTTATTGTAGACATACATATTGTTTTCCTGGTTTTGCTTACTTCACTTTGTATCAGTTCATATACATTTTTTCATACTTCTCTAATTTATCAAGTTCAATTGTATTATGTATCACACTTTTGTTTAGCTATTCCTTAATTAATAGCCATCTACTTTTGTTTCCATTTTCTTAACTTCTACAAAAAATACTGCTCTGAATATTTTGATATAGATGGGATCTTTCTGTGTGTCTTTGACTTCCTTTTTGTATATGTCTAACAGTGGAACATTTCTGTTATAGTTATTACTTTGGAAACTGACTTGAAGTCATTACTATAGAATATAACTAGATATGGGGCAAGTTACTTTGGTTACTGAAACAAAGCTGTTTCGCCTATAAAACAATCTTGTGGGCTTGCCTCTGAGGATGATTCTAGGAACATAGTTCAAGTGTACTTTAAAAGAATTTTAAGTGTATTCTGAGTTTTATGGACACTAACAAATATGAACATTTCCTTGTATAAAGAATAGGAAAAGGATTGTATGTAGAACCATGAATACCTATTATGTATAGCTTATTTTAAAATATATGTAAATCATACGTTATATAATAGGTAAAGTATGTAATAAAAAGTATAACATTCAGTATAACATAGAGTTCCAAAACTCTTCCACTTTATTAGTGTTAACTTTTTTTTGGTAAACGCTTCATTGACTCTTTCCAAGTGTACTTTAAAGATGATTTTTGTTTTGAATCATTCTAGGGGAAATTGCCTTTAGTTAAATTGACCCTTTTTTTTTCTATACCATAAATATCTAAGGTTACTTATTGACTCTAAATTTTATGATGCTAAGTTAGGTTGGTTTCTCTTGATTGCCGATAGGTATGATACTTTTGTGACTTTTGGGTAGAAAGCTAATACGATCTTAGGCTACGTTAAGGGAAGTTTGATGTTTAGAAGAAAGTGATAGTTTAGGACTCTGTCTTGATCAGACCACACCTAAACTATTGTGTTCAGTTCTGGATTCCACAGTTTGCAAAGGATGTTAACAATCTGGAGAGAAGATCATGTCATGAGAGAATTGACTGAAGGGGCTAGGCATTTTTGATCTGGAGAAGAGAAAACTTAGGGGCAACATGATAGCTGTCTTCAGGGGTCTGAAAGACTTACATGGAAGAGGGATTAGACTTGTTCTTCTTGGTGTCAGAAAACAGAAGTAGGAGCCAAGAGCAGAAGTTGCATAGAGACAGATTTTAGCTTGATGTAAGGAAAATCTTACAAACAGAAATATCAGAAAGTGAAATGGACATCTTCAGGAGGTTTCCTTTCCCTGGAGGCTAGGTTACAGAGGTTGTCCAGAAGATTACCAGTTGGACCAATTCATGTATTATATCTCTTCCAACTCTGGAAATCTGTGATCCAGTATCCTCTCATCAAAATTTACCTGTACTGTGTTCCAGTCCTTCAGGCTATTAGTAGGCATTAGGAACTAATCTGAAAAACTGATATTTGCAGACAGCTCCTATATTCATATTACTTAATATTAATTAGTTACTTAATCGCTTTGTAATCTAGGACTTGGGCTTCAGTATCCTCATATGTAAAATAAAGAATTTAGGCTAGATGATTTTTTAGTTCTGGGTCTAAACTCTACGACCTTATTTCAGCAGATATTAAAGTGTTTCTAATATGGAAGGCGTGCTCAGCAGGAGTTTACTATCCAAAAGAATCTCCCTCATGTCCTTAATGATTATGAGTTCATAGCATCATGTGATTTTAGAGCTAGAAAGGAACTTACAGATAATCTATTCTGATGGTTTTATAGGGGGAAACTGAGATCCAGAGAAGTCAAGTCTTATCTAAGATTATACAGGTAGTAAGTGGAAGATCCTAGTTTTAAAGCCAGGTCTTCTCTCTTCAAATCCAGTATTTTCTACTATACTAAGTACCCTGCCTTTATATAATATCTAGTATCCCTTTCAGTTAAAATTTTCTCTAATTCTAGTTAAAGTGAATACTGATTTTTAAAAATACCAGGAGACCATTATTCTTTGTCTTAAAGTCTAATAAAAATAAATCTTATCTTCCTGAAGGTGATGGAAAGGACTTCCCAAAAGACTTGTTTATTTCTGAGAGTTGAGGCAGCTAATAAATAAAAAAATATTATGACCTTTTCTTCATTACATGCATTGTTTTTCTGTGATGGTATGCTTTGAATATATTTTTCCATTTTATTTTCAGGGTCGAATTACCAAAGTGTTGAATATGAAGCCTCCAGAGGTAAGAGCATCATATAAACTATAACAGTGGTTTATGACATTAATTAAATCTTAAGTTTCTTAGGACCAGGTTTATGTTTGGGGAAACATCATATTGGATCATTTTGAATGATTTGTGGGTAACTGGTTTCTTTTTGCATTATTTGGTTCCATCCCATATGGTAGCATAATTTTGCAAACATAAAAGAATGTTTGCAATTGTAATTCTAGATTGAGAGCTTCAGTTACTACTTTTTTCTCTGAATAACTAATAAGATAAGCAGGTTGATGATACAGTTTTGTCCGAATGTAGTTTAGGCATCTACTGGCGCAGTGGGTAGAGTGCTGGGCCAAGAATCAGAAAGACCTGAGTTTATAAAGCCTCAGACTTTTGTGACTGTGGGCAAATCACTTAACTTTTGTCTTTCTTAGTTTCTTCAACTGTAACATGGGAATAATATAAGGCTTAAGTGCTGTTAAGGAGGTTGTAAGGATCAAATGAGATAATGCTTGTAAAAGTGCTTAGTACAGTGCCTGGCCCTTTGGAAGAGCTGTATAAATGCTTATTCTTTTCCTTTATTCCCCTTATTTTGATTGTTTAGCAAGTGGGAGAACCCTTATATCTTTTCGGTGGAAGACTACCATACTCTGAAATATTATTTTAGGTTTCAGTAAAGGAAGTAGTCCCTGTAATTCAGTAGTCAGGGATTGAAGGGATTGATGTGTTTATTTTGTAGTAGCACTATAATTATTAAATTTTAACCTTGCCATATCTGATGTCCTAGAAATACTTTCTGATGTTTGCACAGCTATCCATTTATAACTTTAGCTCCTATGGTAGTATTTCTTAAAGTGTTGCTTATTTGCCTTAGAACTTTCCTTATTCATAGGGGAGGAGTAAGAATTATTTGGGGAAAATTTGGTATAGTTACATGGCTTTTCAATTAGAGTAGCTTGGTGGTAAGCCTTTTCAGAACAATTTGGCTATATTTATAGGGAAAGAAGATCAAAGATTATGCCTCTGTTTGCTGCTAAAACAATTTATTGGGAGCACTGTGATGAGCTAAGTAGAATATTGGGCTTAACATCAGGAGCAAAAACTTAAGAAAGTGAGACATTTGAAAAGAAAGGAAGATCCTGAAGGAAAATAGCTTTACTTTGGGTTTGAAATTGAACAATTCCATAGAAGACTCGAGATACATTTATAAGCATGTATGTGCTCTAGACCAGGCTGCATCCTGGTCCTATGCTCTGGTAACCAGATTTAAATGTCATTGGGAAGTGTTTAATAAAATAAATAAAATATAATATAGCATTTTGTTAATTTGTAGTTTTCTAAGTCAATATGCAACTAGTGACATCTGTTTCTGATTGAGTTTGACACCACTGCTCTAGCAATAAGTGCGGCTTAGTTGGGGCTCACTCAAAGCTTTTTGCAGGTTCGTTTTCCTCTTTTTGCTCTTTGATGTTTATGTGGTGATTTAAAAAAAAATATCGAAAAATTTTTGGGTTGTGCTGTCGATAATGTTCTTACAGTGAGAGTCTTCATTTTTGTTCAAGACCAAAACAGCTCTCTGTACTTTGTTGATTATATTGAGATAAAATCACAGAATCTTAAATTCTTAAATATTAATTTAAAACATTGTCATTCCAGATTTTATCCATGATTGAAGAAGCAGCTGGAACCAGGATGTATGAATGCAAAAAAATTGCTGCCCAGAAAACCATAGAAAAAAAGGAGGCTAAGCTGAAGGAAATTCAGACGGTAGTTGATGTTTTATTAGATAATTAATATTAGGTAACTATTAACATTCTGTGTTTAGAGCTCTTATGCTGCAGAGGTGGAGAACTGAGGTGGGTTTAGATGTGATATTTTCCCGTTTCCGTTTGCCTAGAAGTATTTGCTTTTTTCTTTTTATGTTTGCCCTATTGAAGTTAACATTTTTCATTTTATAGATACTGACAGAAGAGATTACTCCAACACTCCACAAATTAAAAGAGGTATGTTTTAAATATGTGGAATGATGATTGAGGGATTAATATAAGGGCAAGTGACAAAGAGGTTCAGAGGAGAAGTGACGTGGCCATTATTGTGCAGGTGGTTAGTAGTACAACCAGAATTTATATACAGGGCCTCAGACTCCAAATCAGCATTCTTTCCACTTCACACACATATTAATATAGTCAAGTGGAATTCTTTGGCAGTCATATCACTTTATTGACTCATGTTGAACTTGTAGTCCACTTATATTCCCAAAGCTTTTTCATGTTACTTGCTCTCTCACTACAACTATATTCTATATTTGTACAATTGACATTTTTAACCCTAGTGTAGGAGTTTCTTTGTCCCTATCAAATTTCATTTTATAAGGTTCTCTTTATTTTTCTGCTTTTTTTATTATTAAGTAAAATACAAGGTAATACGCTCTTTCTCAAACTGTATAAGTCTGTTGGAGATAAGTAAAAAAGTTATACTGATAAAGCTAATGATCCATTTAGTATGTGTGTGTCTTTTATTAGAAAAAGAGGGTTAGCATAGGTTATTGGGTGCTTTGATTTGCCTTAAGTTCTCTATATGCTACAATATTAATATTGTAGGATATTTTCCCACATATTAATTCCAGTTGACTAATAATACCTTTTGTATGGAAAAATGTGGTTAATTTACAAATGCTATAACATTGTGTATAAAAGCTAGTTTTCATCTAACTTTGTCTTTTGGGGTATAAAACTCTATAAATTCTATGATCCTGTCCTAATTCAGTTTTTCATCTCTGACATTCAGTAAAAAATACTATGTTATGAAATTGAAATTTTGAGTTGTGATGTGTGTGCATGTATATATGTATATGAATGTTTGTTGTTTTTAAATGGCAGGGGGTGAGTTGGGGAGCTTCAAAATAGATTGCGTTTGAATTTCAAATTTTTTTCTTATTGGCAACATTTTCAGGAAAGATCTTCCTATTTGGAGTACCAAAAAGTAATGCGAGAAATAGAACATTTGAGTCGTCTGTACATTGCTTATCAGTTTATGCTAGCTGAAGACACCAAAGTACGTTCAGCTGATGAATTAAAAGAAATGCAAGCCCTAACTATAAAACTTCAAGAAGAAGTAGCTGAGAATGACAAACATATTAAGGAACTTAACCATGAGATAGAAGAGTTGGAAAAAAGAAAAGCAAAGGTGAGAAAGCTTAAGTGTGAAAGGGAGGTAACTTGTATCATAAGGTGAACAATTGCCTTGTCAAATGAGATATCTGTTCTAGATATCTATTCTAGAGCCATGGAAAAGTGTCTTACTGCCTAACCATTTTCTTTAGAGAAGCACAATATAGTAACTTTTAAAAATTATTTACAAAGTTGTCATAGGGATAGAAAATTGCAATATGGTTGTAGATTTTAAGAAACTTGATTGAGTGTAAATGCATTTTATTGTAGGAAATTGGTAATGTCCTTCAGTCTTTGGAAGATGGACTTGCAGAGGCTCAGAGAGTCAATATGAAGTCTCAAAGTGCTCTAGATCTCAAGAAGAAAAATCTGGAAAGTGAAGAAAAAAAACGCAAAGAAATAGAAAAAAGTATGGCAGAGGTAAGCAATATTATTGCATGTCTTAAAACATAAGTACTCTAGTAGATTATTCTTAGCAGTATTAACTTTGTAATATGGCATTTTCCCAACATTATAGAATAATGATTACTAATAATATCTTAACACTAAATTCTCTAGGGTAGGGGTTCTTAACCTGTGGTCCATGAACTTGCCTTGAAGTTTTTTTGATAATTATATTTCACTATAAATGACTTTTTTTGGTAGTACCCTGCATTCTATTCATTTAAATATATTTTTCTGAGAAGGGCTCCCATAGACTTCTAGATATCCCAAGGGCTCTGTGACACAAAAAAGGTTAGAATCCCTGTTTAAGGGCTACAAAATATAGAAGCAGAATTGCTGGTCTCATAGATTTGACATTCATTTCAACAAGAATTTATTAAATGCTTGCCACATATGAAGCACTGTTCTGGGTAGTAGGGATACAAAGGAATGAAAAATAGTTCCTGTCCATAAGGAACTTATATCTTATGATGTCTATATATTTTTTTAAACCAATAACTCAGAGATTTTGAAGTCCTTGATTGTAGGTACCTATTGGTTTGGCTTTTTTTTTTTTTTTTTTTTTTTTTGCTTTTTGGAGGGCAGTTGGGGTTAAGTGACTTGCCCAAAATCACATGGCTGGTAAATGTACCAGGTGTCTTAGGTTAGATTTGAACTGGGGTCCTCTTGACTCCAGGGCCAGTGCTCTACTCACTGTGCCACCTAGCTGCCCCTTGGCTTTTTTTAAAAAAGAAAAGTCTCAGGGGCAGCTAGGTAGTGCAGTAAATAGAGTATCAGTCCTGGAGTCAGGAGGACCTGAGTTCAAATTTGGCCTCAGACACTTGACACACTTACTATCTATGTGACCTTGGTCAAGTCACTTAACCCCAGTTTCCTTGCCTTCCCCCCTCCAAAAGAAAAATCTAAAGTGAATTGCAGCAACTGACTTTATTTCTTTCATATTATTAATTAGACTAAAAGTTCTGGTCAGCATTAAAGAAGGTGAGAGATTTTTCAGGTGCTGCTGCCTTGCATATCAATAGATATATTGAAATTTTTAACTAACATGACAGTGCTGGTCTTTAAACTATATGGAGATCTTTATTAATAAAGCCTTAATTCTTCTTGTGGAATGCCTCATCATCATTTTATATTGTATTTGCAATAGCAAGCTCAAAAATATAGCAGTTACAGAGATGGGCAAAATTTGGAATCCAGGACTTTGTAATTAAAACTGTGTTCTTGAAATTCCTTCCCCCAGCATCATAACATTTTGAAATTGCTATGGAATTGATGATATGTGATGTTTAGATAAACAATTTATGGTGTGAGACTGTGTGTGTGTGTGTGTGTGTGTGTGTGTGTGTGTGTGTGTGTGTGTGTGTGTGTGTATGTGTGTGTGTAGAGAAGGGTGATTTTGAATCAAAGGTTCTGGTTTCAAAGCTGGCTGTGTCATTCACTGATTCATTGATCTTAGGCAAATTTCTCAGCCTCTCTGTGCATCAGCTTCCTCATGTAAAATGAGAAGATTGATGTAAAGAATCTACAAGGTTTCCAACTCTGCATTTAGAGATTTTTGAGTCTAAGTTGGCCAGCAGATGGTGATTTTGTTTGCTTTGTTTTTGTCTTTGCACCTTATGAAACTAAGGTGTAATGGTTATGATCCATATTGATGTAAAGAGACTATATGCTGAGGTATGTATTATATGTGTAAAGGAGAGGAAATGAATCCCTGTCCTTAAAACTATTGGTGGGAAACATTGCTTCCCAAGTGAAAGAAACTAATTTCCTTGTTAATTATTTTTCCACAAAGGATTCAAAAACTTTGGCAGCAAAGGAAAAAGAGATAAAGAAGATAACAGACGGACTGACTTCTCTTCAAGAAGCAAGTACTGAAGATGCAGCCGCCTTGGCAGCTGCACAGCAGCATTTCAATGCTGTGTCTGCAGGCCTGTCCAGTAATGAGGACGGGGAAGAAGCAACTCTTGCTGGACAAATGATGAACTGCAAGAATGACATAAGTAAAGCTCAGACTGAAGCCAAGCAGGTAAAATAAGAAATTAAACAATTGGTAATTACAACTTAAAAATGTGATAAAATGTTAAGGGTTGCACTCGGTACCCTCTCAGGTCTCTTCCAACTCTGAGATTCTGTGGCAAAACTTGGAAGGTTGATAAGCAATTGTGGTAGAATGAATATTGGACTAGGGTTTGGAAGATTTGGGTTCTGTCCCCATTTGTATCATTTACTAGCTGTGTGGGCTTGTACAGGTCCCTTAATTCTGTTGATAATAACATCATTCTTCTAGTTTTCAGACTCATAGCCTTAGTTATTTTTTTTTTCTTTTTTTGGAGAGGGAAAGGCAGGGCAATAGATGTTAAATGACTTGCCCAAGGTCACATAGCTCGTAAGTGTGTCAAATGTCCAAGGCTGCATTTGAACTCAGGTCCTCCTGACTCCAGGGCCTATGCTCTATTCACTGCACAGTTATCTTTGATTCATTCTATTTTAAACCATTGTTTCCCCACTTGCACTCCCATTTCTACTTGGTCGCTACATCTTATTTTCTTTTTTTGGGGTATCTTTTGGATTCTGCCCTTGCCAAATTTGTGAGGCAGCTTGTTGGAATAAAAAATAATGTATATAAAATGCTTGGCAAGCTATGAAACACAATAAATGGCAACCAGTATTATTTTTGTTAATATTATTATTATCATTTGGACCACTGAACTTAGTAGATTTGAGCTTGGATTCTAGCTCCAGTGTTTTTTACCTTGAGTGATCATGGGCCACTGAAACCTGGCTGCTCCCAGTTTGCTCTTTAGAATGTGGATAATAAGATTTGGACTATTTACTTCACACAGTCACTGAGGAAAGTTATATGTAAATTTTAAATTGCTATTAGAATGTGTTATGTTTCCATGCTTACTATGGATTTAGCTTTACATTTGGACAAGTGTAATAACCCTCCTGTCTGAACTGTCTACTTTCCGGTTTATCATGTAGATTTCTACCAAGTAATTTTGTGGAAAGCACCATTGTCTTTATCATTTCCTTGATTTAGAATCTTTAATGTTTTCTGTCACCTGTTGTATCATATTCATTTTTCTCAGTGTGATATTCTGCGTTCATAGTGAACTGGCCCTAGTTTATACAACCTTGTTTCTTGCTACTCTGTAAATAACTCCTTTATTAAACCTAGGCCGAGTTACTGGTTGGTCCTGGAATTGGAGGAAACTAGAGCTTTGAACTTGGAAGTTCTCCCTTTACCAAACTCAGTTAGCCAGTAACCAGGCTTTGCTATATCTATTCAAGCTCTATTGTTAGTTAGAATCTTAGAAATATTTGCCATGTGTATCACATGTCACTGATGGAAACTGATTCATGATAAACATGAATTAGGCTTATATCCTGAGTAGTGTTTAAAGGGAAAAATACTAGGAAATAGCTCTGCTGTTTGAAAAAAATGCTCATCTGTGATAAGTAGATGATAAAAATTAGAAGAGACCTCTACCCTATGGAGTCACTGGGAGTCGTTTTTAGTAACCTGTTTTTTTCTAAATTTATTGCTCATTCACATTTAGTGCTGGTTTTGTCCATTTTTCAATCTAGGCTCAGATGAAGTTGAAACATGCCCAGCAAGAGCTAAAGACCAAACAAGCTGAAGTTAAAAAAATGGATAGTGGTTACAAGAAAGACCAAGAGGCCTTCGAAACTGTGAAAAAGCTTAAAGAGAAACTGGAAACGGAAATGAAAATGCTAAACTATCAAGGTTTGCATTAATTGTTTTTGTTATATCAGAATATTTGACCAATTGCTAAGAAGGGAACATTTTAGGGGAAATGAGATCCTGAGAAAAATATTGATTAAATTTTTGTTTACGATACTGTTGTCAAGTTAGGGCATTTAATAAGTATTCTTTTTATGGGGATTTTAACATATCAAAAGAGTTTAAAAAATTATTTGTTTTAGAAATGTTTTTTGAATGTGTTTTTTCTTTATATCACAGTATTTTCTGGGTAGGAAAAACCCTTTCCTTTCTCCAGATTGAACTCTTTCTTAAGACAAAAAAAAAACCAAACCCTCTCAATTAACCCAAAACATTCCACACAGAGACCGTATTTGACAAGGCATCTAGCGTTCTGCCCGAGTAGTTCCCTGGCTCTGCCGTGAGGAGGGAAATATGTTTCCTTTTCTCTTCTCCTGGGCCTACCCTCATTTTTAACCTTATTTAAAGCATAGCTTTCTAAATGATCTTTTTATTTTTGTTAATGAAAACATGAATTTGATTGTGCTTATTTCATTCTGTAGTGTTCAAAGTTTTTCTGTATTCCTTAGTCTTCATAATTTCTCTTTGTACCATAATATTCCATTAGTTATGTATATCATGATTTTTAGCCATTTCTCAATCCAACTATTCTTCAAAAGAATAGAAATAGTAAATTTAAATAACTCTATAAAATTTGAGGGAAACCTATTCTTGAATACTATAGACCCTCCTTCCTGCTTCACTCCTCTTCTGAAGTGTTTGAGTGTGTTGACTTTGAGCTATGTCATGTTCTTCAGGGTTGCACTGAGCATTATTCTTATTGGTGATATTTTACTGAGATGGGTAAAATTTTGCTTAGATTTAAAATTGAGAGCTGCTTCCATGGAAGAGAAAAGTGAAATATACATATGTCCTTTTAAAAAGCCAGTATTTTATATTTAGCAGAGATGGTTTGAATATTATGTTTTTTCATTTAATACTTCTTGCAAGAGATTTATGCTTAGCTTTTATTTAGTATTTAATATTTTGCTTAAATTAAATCATTAAGAATTTTAGAAGGAATCATTTCTTTTTGGGGCTTTGATTTTTAAAAAAAATTAAGTTTAATAGTTCAGTTGAGTTATGTTTTGCTCTTTAGAAAACAGGGAGGAATGTCTGTTGGAAAAGCGTCGGCTACTTTCTCAAGATGTCATCAGGCTGAAAAAAACATGTGAGACCTTGTTTGCCAAGTTTCCCAGTCTTCGATTTGAATACAAGTAAGAGATCATGAAGTTTATTAACATACATCTTAAAATAAAGAAAATGCAGATGGCTAAGGCTCAATATAAATAAAGCAGCAAGCATTCATTAAGCACCCACAGTAAGCATCTACATCACCAAGATAATTAAAAATTTTTTTAAAATTTTCAGTTCCAAAATTTCTTCTTCCACCTCCTCATGCATTGAGAAGACAAGAAATACAATGCCCATTATACATATAAAGTCATACAAAACAAATTTCTACATTAGTCATGTTGCAGAAATAAGGAAAAGATAAATAAAGAGAAAAAAGTGCTTCTGTCTGCACGTAAGAGTCTATCAGTTCTCTTTCTGGAGGTGGATATCATTTTTTTCATCATTGGTCCTTTGGAATTGTTGCTGGTCATTGTGTTGGTTAGAGCTGCTAAGTCTTTCTCAGTTGATTATCGTGACAGTATTGCTATTAGTGTATACATTGTTGTTTCGGTTCTGTTAACCTCACTTTGCATCAGTGCATATAAATCTTCCCAGTTTTTAAAAAACCATCCCCTTTATCATTTCTTTTATAGCACAAGAGTATTCTTTCACAATCATATATCATAACTTGTTCATCTATTCCCCAGCTGATGGGCATCTCATCAATTTTCAGTTCTTTGCTACCACAAAAAATGCTGCTATAAATGCTATGCCTACTAGTCGTATTGCTGGGTCAAAGGGTATGCCCAATTTAATAGCTCATGAGAGAATTATTATTTTGCTATTATATTAACAACCAATTATTGAATTAGGATTAAGTTTTTATTTCCTTTGTTTCCTCAATAAGGGAGCTCCTGTAGGTTCTGTCAGCTAATCTCAGAAGGATGTGGCAGATAGAGGAGGTTGTCCTAATCCTTGGGGTACTTGATTTTGGGTAGGACTCCACCCAACTAGGAGACTTCACTTTTGTTTAGAGTGTAAATAGTCTAATTTAGATGAATTCTTTTTTTTTTTTTTAAATTTTATTATAGTTTGCATCATTCATTTCCACAAGATTTTGAGTTACATATTTTCTCCCCCTCTTTCCCCCACC
>CM053590.1:137308414-137331915 GCA_028646515.1 Pseudochirops corinnae
TTTCCATCTGTTAAATTCGACTTTTTAAGGCATTCTTCTCCTCATTGGCTTTTTGGGCCTCTTTTGCCATTTGAGTTAATCTATTTTTTAAGATGTTAATTTCTTCAGTCAGGTTGTTGACTCTCCATGATTTTCTTGCATCATTCTTATTTCTCTTCCCAATTTTTCTTCCACTTCTCTCATTTGGTTTTCAAAATCTTTCTAAAGCTGATCTCTAGCTTTTAGGCAATCTTCATGTTTCTTGGAAGCTTTTGGTGCAGGAGTTCTGACTGTGTTGTCTTCCTCCCATTCCCCTTTGATCCTTCTTTTTCCCAAAGAAGGAATCTAGAGTTTGGTTGCTGTTCTTACTTTGCTTCCTATGCTTATTCATGGTCAGCCAGTCGGTGATTTTTTAGCTCTGTGTAACTCTGCTTCCAGAGGGGATAGCTCTGTCCCAAATCGCTGGGGTTTTCCCAGCTGCCAGAGCTTTTAGGAGGCTGCTGGGGCCTCACCAGCTCTGGCTCACTGAAAAAGCACCCCAGGACCACCACCTAAGACTGTGATCTGGTTCCAGGCCACTCAACGTGAGAGCACTTGGTCTCTGAACGATCGCTTGGCCCCCCTGCAGTCTGCAGGCCAGGAGCTCTGAAGCGGCAATGTGGAGGCGGGTCCAGGACCTCTGCTTCACCGCTTCCTTGTCCTGAGGGCAGTTTGGCCGGAGCCACTTTTCTCCCCCAATTTTTAGCTGAGTTCCACTGACCTTTCACTTAGTCCTTTTTTTTTTCCTTATGGCTTGATAATTCTGGAAACTGCCCCAGCTGCCGCGGATCCACTCTTCTGATGCTCCAGCTGTAGCTCAGCTTGTCTGGCTGCCCCCAGGGCCAAGCTGCTGTTTCAGGCTGGGCTGGATTCGGCTCCTAGCCGCTGAGATGGTCCTTCCCAGCCGAGCTGCCTTCAGCAGAAGGTATATCTGTGTGTGTTTTAGAGCTCTAGAAATTGTGTAGAGTCATATTTTATGGGTATTTTGAGGTGGCTATGTGGGAGCTGTGATATCTTGTTGCTCCTACGCCGCCAGCTTGGCTTCGCCCCCCAATACTCAGTTTTCAATCCTATAACACAAAAGTGTTGATTGAAATTAGGCTATTTTCCCTGATGGAAATTGTCAGTTTTTGCAAGTGACTCAGAAGGGGTTTTATATTTATATTTTAAACAAATCAATTCAAAACCCACTGAAATACCTTATTTGGAAGACTTAAAAATGAGTTAGAAAATTCTCTTTCCAAAGTTAAGTATGTAGACATTAGAGTTTTTAGAGATGATAGCACATTATATTTACCTGGAGAGGAGAGTAATTATCCAGGAGGAGAGGGTGGTCCACAGTGTCAGATGTTCCACAGAGGTCGAGAAGAATGAGGATTGAGAGAAGGCCTTAGATCTGGCAGTTAAGAGGCAATTGGTAACTTAAATGAGAGCAGTTTCAGTTGAGGTAAGGAGTAAGTAAGGAGGAAGTTGAATCCCTAGGAGATGTAATGGTAATGTAATTTGAATTTGAAGATCCCTTTGTGTTGGCAAAGGTAGCAGTAGCACTTAGTAATTGATCAAGCCTCTGTTGGGGAAACAAAAAGTATGAACTCCTGCCTCCTGTTGCTGATGTAACAGGAAGGGGTTGGCTGAAACAGGAAGCTAATGCTATGTGTATATAAGAAAAGCCCCAGAGAGGGTGAGTGAGATTTTCTTGGAGCAGGCTCCATAGAGGCTGAAGAGGAGCCAAGGAGGCTGAAGAGGAAAGCCCCTCCCACGTTTGAGAGAATGATTTTGATTTTGAAAACCTGGATGGAGTGAGTTTGATTTTGGGAACCATCTGAAACTTCTGATGAGTCCGAGGGCCAGCTGGAGTTGCTGAGGATTTCTGAGAGCCAGTCAGAGCTGAAGGCCAGCTGGAGCTGTTGAGGCTGTTGAGAATTTCCAAGGCCCAGCCAGAGCTGCCAAAGACTGAGGAAGCATGACTGTGATGCTGGTGCTTTGGCTGAACCTTTTTGTGGCTTTGTTAAACCTTGTCTTCCTGGGAACAGAGACTGTGAAGGATTTGAGATGGACTGGACACTGTGAGCTCCAGTGTGGAGCAGGAACTGCACAGAGAGCTGGACAAGGACCTGGGAGCTGTCTACCTTTGAACCCAGGTGACAGTTTGGTGAATCCAGGTAGGATCTGGGATCATGGAAGGGGATCCAGGGAATCTGAGAGACCACCCTGAGTCAAGCTGAAAGAAGACTTCACTTGGATACTGTATACTGACTGAGAAATTGTAAATTTACAAGTAACCTAGGGGTGGAGGATCTGTATTTTCTAATGATTGAATAGTGAATAATGAAAGAGATGATTGATTGACTAAATGATTGTACTTAGTGATTGATGACTGAATAAGTAATTGATTTGTAACCTAGTATGCCCTATGAGTGGAAAACTTTGACTGTTGTACTTTGACTATTGTACTTTGAGATTGAATTAAGGATTTTGTGAATGCTTGAGTTACTAAATTATTGTTCTTTGTTCAAAACTTTGTGACTACTACAGTGGAAACTATGTGGCCATTTTCTGTGATAAGTTGTTGTGAATGCTATATTTCGATTTTATGTGATAAGTTGTAACATTGTGAATGCTGTACTTTGATTTACTGTGAATGTTTTGCTGTGATTTGTTATGGAATAAATAGAATGTTCACTATACTGTATAATCAGAACCTTAAAAGCTGTTCACAGTAGCATTCTTCTGGAAAGCTGCTGGTGCTTGGCTTTACTGGAGATTAGAAAGAACAGAAATAGAAAAATTTAGAATAGTGAATTTGCTGGGAAATATAGTATAATAAGCTCCATGCAGGTCGTAATTCATCAGTGTCTTCTTAATTTCCGAGGCTTTGTTTCCTTTAAAATGAAAAGAGGATGAGGTGGGGTGGGTGGAATAAATTTTGGAGTTTTACAGATAGCACCTTCATAATTTCTGTGGATTTGCACAGTAATGGGGAAGACCCTGTGTGGTAGAGGCAGTGAGAAACCTCATGACTGGCTATTGTGGGGAGGACCCCTGAGGGTCATGCTGTGATCTTCTTGAGGTTATGTCTTGGGGGTTATGCTATTACCATTTAGGAATGTAGCTTACCATTGTGGAAACCATTGGAGTGGGAGGACCAGAAGACACTCCTGGCTCTAAATTTTTATTTGTGATTTTATGTGTATGTTTGTAGATAGCCAGTGACCAGCTCACCTTTTCTCTTTCTCTGTTAACAGGTGCACGGCCCCAGACTGTATCTGTTTTGGTCCAGGCTCAAGAACTAAGAAATATTCAAGAGGAGCTAAAAGTCAAGGAGAATGAACTCCAGGCTATAGAAAAGGAATTAGCAGGTCTAAAAAACACTGCTGAAAAGTAAGACTTCTGTTAATTTAAGTACCATTTTTTTCCCTTCAGAAATTTGAATAGTAGACAAAATAACATTTACATTTTTGTCCCCTAAGGACACAGTGAAATGGAAATATTCATGTTCTTTTTTGATTTTGAATATTGAATAATTACCAAAAGGTATAGCTGTTAGAAGAAAGTATGGTCTAGCTCACAAAGAGCACTTGAGAGGGAGCTGTATGAAAGAGGGTGAATTTGGAGTCAGGGCTGGATTTCTAATCTTGGCTTCTGGCTGGGTTGTTAGAAAGTCACCTGACCTCCATGAACCTTATTTGGGTACTTTGAAAAATGAGGTTAGTGGACTAACTGCTTGTAATATCTCTCCCACCTCTAAATCTATGATGCTTAGGTTAGGTGTCAAACGGAAGATCATATTAATTATCAGCTATGTGACTGAGTGAACGTTGGTGAGCCTCCATTTGACAGATTTGGCAATTAAGAAATAATTTCTAACTTGGATGAGAGCAGTTTCATTTGAGTGAATCATCAAAGATGAGGAGGTTGAACCAGAAAAAATGCTAGTACCCAAGAAAAAAAATAAGAAAGTTCAAAAGAATGGTAATTTTTCTGGGAAAAATGCACGATATCTATGCAGATTGTAACCCATCTGTGCCTCCTTAACCTGTGATACTCATTTTGTCTCATTCAGAATGAAAGGGGGGGGGGTGGAGTGGCGTTATTTTTAAAGGTCTGTAATGTGATACCTTAAAAGATTTCCATTTGTGGTAAGTGATCAATAATCATTTTGGGGTTTCACAAGTGCAACCAAATCA
This sequence comes from Pseudochirops corinnae, assembly GCA_028646515.1. Classification (NCBI taxonomy): domain Eukaryota; kingdom Metazoa; phylum Chordata; class Mammalia; order Diprotodontia; family Pseudocheiridae; genus Pseudochirops; species Pseudochirops corinnae. The sequence goes on from CM053590.1 coordinate 137,312,620, forward strand.
AATGCTTTTGTCTAAAATGAGCCTGAAAATGTCTGGGCAAAGATCCATTGGCTGTATGAAACACCTGAAATACAAACTCAGTTTTTTTTTTACTTAATACGAACAGCTATTTATTGGCCCACAAAACTTAGAAACACAAGTACCAAAAGACATTCAGTTATAGGACAAGTTTCAGAAGGAGATCTCTAAGATAGACAGCAGCGGCAAATGGCCAAAGACAACCCCTGCCCCCAACCCAGCCCTGCAGATTCTTCTGTGGGCCCAGTTCTCAGGATTATTTCTGGGTCCATTATTCCTAGGTAGCCCCTTTATTTTATTAAGTTATTTGGTGATGTTTGAGGGAAAGGTAGGCATTGGATTGTGACTGGTTTCAAGTCCTGGGGAAGTATAGAAAGGACCACCTTTTATCACACTCACCAATTACCTCATTAAAATATAAAGTACTAAACAAAGCACCATTTCCTTTAGATACATTTCCAGGTTTTCTCTTCTAGAGTCCAGATACTAAATTCTCTTATCTTCCCAAAATCAAGTTCAGATTGAAGTCTATAAACAATAGTAAATTTAGTTTTCACAGATCTGTCTTAGAGAACAGAGCCTCTTTTGGGGCTTGACTGTGCAGATTTTGCAAGCGTATATGCTGTAGGATGAAGCCTGCCCTGAATAGGCAGGTGTGTGTAAATGCAATGCCAAGTCCGGTGCTCCTGGACCAGATTCATCTGTTTTTGCATTTGCTCCAGCTGGAGACTCTTGGAATAGGGACATGGGGCATGGCCGCGGCTTTTACCCTTCTTCCTGCTTCCCAGGCCATGGTGTAGCAACTCAGTGGGGTTGAGCAGGAGGCAGAGGCCACTGACTGCATATATGACCAGCAGGAAAATGGTCTTCTCCGTGGGACAAGATACAAAGCAGTCCACGGTGTGGAGGCAAGGGCAGCGCTGGCAGACATAGGAGGGGGGCACTTTCAGGCCGTAGAGCAGGTACTGGCCCAGCAGGAAGACCACCTCTTAGTCAGATCGCACCAGCAACTGCCCAACATAGGCCCCCAGGAGCCCGTCCCTGCAGATCCTCCTGTGACCAGCGTGGGCTCCATCCTCAGGGGACTTCCGGGGCATCTTCTCTTTGATCATGGGCTCCTTCTCTTCCTCCTCTTGCTTCTGGGTCCTCTGGCGCCGAGACAGGACAGAACAGGTAGAACACGGTGGGTGCAGTGACCAGGATGATGTGGAACACCCAGAAGTGTACGTGGGAAGGTGTCGTAGCAATTGTTTTGGCGGCTTGGTTGTGCTGTGTTGCAGGAGAATCCACTTAGTTTGTCCTGGAAAATGGCCTCCCGGCCCACAGCCAGGAGCACCAGGCGGAACACGACCAGGATGGACAGCCAAAACTTCCCCCAGGGTGGAGTGCTGGGTCACAGCCTCCAGCAGCCTCGTCAGGAAGGCCCAGCTCATCTTTGATCTTCCTAATTACTTGGTGTGACCTAGGATCCGAGATTTCAAAGAAACACCAGAGAAAAACCCAAACTCACATTTCTAAGACATTATTAATTCTGAACTCTGATTTAGCAGCATATTTTACAAAAACTCATGATCTAAAAGGCTCTATCCAACACAGTCCTACTAACTTTGTGGGGCTCTTTTGAGGATTCAATGGAAATATAGGCTAAAAGCACTTTACAGTCTACAGTGGAAGATGGTAGTGGCAATAATTTACATGTTCATTACTCTCATTAATATTTCCTTCCATAAAAGCTTATATTGCTGATAATAACAGAATGATGAAAAACATATGATGAAAGCACCTAGGATTCTCAAAAATTCTCAGTTCTCAGTTCTTTCTGTTACCTAGAATCATAAAGTCAACATTAGTTATTTTCAACAAACTTGCATGTTTCAACACAGGGTAATGGCTTTCTCTGACTGCTTTCAGCTTTTCTTGTGTTGATTCTCTGTGATACTTCATAAGAGGCTTTACCAGGATTGTTTTCCTGGTTGCTTTTATGTTACTAGAGAGCAAAAAAGCGTTAGAAACTCATACTCTAGATCTTGTCAAATATGGGTACGTGTTTTTTATACTTAGAAATTTTTGTGTTTATTGACAGATTATTAGCTTTAAAATCCTTCCCATTGAGAATAGTGAGGTAGCATTTTCTGTGATAAATAGATACACCATGACATGTCTGACTTGGTGGCACATTTGTATATTTGAATTTGTGTGGAAAATTAATTTTGTTCTGAACATTGTGGTGGCAGACACTTGTAGTCTCTGCTGCTTGGGAGGTTGAGATTGGTGAATCTTTTGAATTTCAGGAGTTCTGAGTTTCAATAAGGCTAAAGCTTATGGAGTATGTACACTGAGTCTTTTTTGTTGGGGAAAAAGTTTTGTTTTCATTTTGTTTTGCTGTTTTAAATGAATCTTTTAAAATTTACATTTTTTAGGAAAATGTTTTTTAATCAAGAAATTTCTTCTATTTTGCAATAAGGCTAATAATAATAATAGCTGACATTTCTGTGCTATATGGCAGACACAGAGCTAAGTGCTTTACAATTATCAAATCATTTGATCCTCACAGCAGCCTTGGGAGGTAGCTGTTATTACTGTCCCCATTTTACATATGGGGAAACTGAGGCAGACAGAGGCTAAGTGACTTGCGCAGGATCACATAGTAAGTATCTGAGGTTATATTTGAACTCAGGTCTTCCTGACTCCAGACCTGGCACTTTACTGTACTGTGTTGGATAGAGCCTTTTAGATCATGAGTTTTTGTAGACTATGCTGCTAAATCAGAGTTCAGAATTAATAATGTCTCAGAAATATGAGTTTGTATTTCAGGTGTTTCACACAGTCAATGGATCTTTGCTCAGACATTTTCCGGCTAATTTTAGACGAAAGCATTTGATTTGGTTGCACTTGTGAAACCCCAAAATGATTATTGATCGCTTATTACAAATGGAAATCTTTTAAGGTACCGACAACTAAAACAGCAATGGGAAATCAAGTCAGAAGAGACAGAATTGTTACACACTAAGCTTCAGCACAGTTCGTACCACAAACAGCAGGAAGAGCTAGAGGCCCTTAGGAAAACGATTGGTAAGATGAGATTTTATATATGTTACTTTGTTTCTGTCAATGTTCTTTCCCTTTTGTTGTTGTTCATTTGTTTCATAATGGCCAACTCTTTGAGACCCCATTGTGGTTTTCTTGGCAAAGATACTGGAGTGATTGCCATTTTCTTCTCCAGTTCGTTTTCCAGATGAGGAAACTGAGGCAAACAGGGTGAAATGACTTGCCTAGGGTCACACAGCTAGCACATGTCTAAGGCCAGATCTGAACTCAGTTCTTCCCCTGATGCTAGACCAGATGCTCTATACAGTGTGCCATCTAGCTTTCTCTTGAATTTATGTAAAACAAATGAGGTTTTCTTCAAGATTTAAAAGATGAAATATTAATCTACAGTGCCAGCAATGTTAATAATAATTTTAAATATTTATTCAGTTAATTTTTGCAACTCAAAATTTGGTCTCGTGATTATCTCCCCCTTATCTGGGTTAACTTTTACATTGAATTTAGGTATACTTAGTAGTGTATTCATATGGGGACAAGTACTACACTTAATCATATAATATTCTTCCTCCTCTTCCTCCCCCTCTTTTAAATTTTGAGTTGAGGTAGAAATAAATCATGTCAACAGCTGACTCTCAGGGTTTAATGGACAGCTTGGACCCAGACCTATTTGAAATTTTTATCCCTCTTTACTTTAGAGTTCCTTCAGGGCTGGAAACATTTTTATTTTGTGTTTGTATTTGCAGAGCCTAGTGAATTTTCTTGCCCACAGTTGGTACAGGATCAATGCTTGTTGAATTGAGTGAACTTACCCAGAGTTGAAGCTGGCATGTTGATCTGAGATCAAAAGGTCTAAGATTCTAGACCTTTCCTTTGCATGTAGTTTTATCTAGGTCACGCTATCTTTTGTGAAAAAATGTCTGCGCCTCCTTGTTTTAAAACCAGCGGAAGAAGCTCTAAGGCTCTCTGTTTTAGCTGTTTTAAAAGACACATCTGCAGCCTCCCTGGTGGTGTTTAGAGGAAGACAAGAATATATAGGGGAGAACTTTTTTTTTTTACCATCTTCACCTTGTCCCTCCTCTATGAAGTTCTATTGTGCATCTTGTGCTGTGGAGCTGACTGCTGGTGCCTGAACCCTCTGTGAGTGTAGCACAAGTTTGACAGCCCCAAATAAGCTAAAAAAGCTTTTAGTCCAGTGTAGGACTGGGGATAGATCCTGTCTGAGGATGAACTTTGTGAAATTCGGACCTTCTTTCTACCTCTATCTAATCTATTGGCCATAGCAGCTCAGAATAATCTAATAAGTTGTGGAGGGGCTGAACTCTACACTGGTGCAGGGAGTTCTCACATTGATAAAAATACTAATTATTCAAGGTGGAAATGAAGGAAAATACATTAATGTTAATCAATCTACAAACATTTATTTAGCACCTCTTTGGTGTTAGGTACTATGCTACGTGATGACAATGCAGAGAAAGGCAAAAGCATGGTTCCTGGTCTCAATGAATTCACATACTCATGTGTCAGCAAAGACACTAGCAGTGACAGAGACTGATAAATGACTCCTGCAGATGGTGGGATTTGACCTTAGTCTGGAAGGAAACCAGAAAAGCCAAGAGGTGAAGGGAAGGAGGAAGAGCATCTAGGCATGAGGGGACAATGAGTGAAAAGGCACGAAGCCAGAGAGAGTTGCTTTCAAGGCTCAGCAAATATGCCCATAGAGCTAGATCATAGAGTATGTAGAAGGGAGGAGAAAAGCATAAGAAGACTGGAAAGGTAGAAAGGGGCCAGGATTTGAAGGGCTTTTAAGAACTATTATTTTAACTAACATAATAACTAGCATTTTTACAGGGCGTCTCTGAAGTCTGGATGCGTAGGAAATCTTATTAACTATACATATTTTCAAGAAATAAAATAAATGAATTTTTCAACAACATTTTATTTAATTAGCATAAATGAGGTTTCATAGGAGGACATAGGAGACACCTAGGAAATCTCATTAATTAATTAAATTAATCTCATTAGTATGGAAACTAGTCCCCAGTAGCTAATGAAAGCTTTTATTCCACATGAAATTGTCATGGCCAAAATCTGCAACACTGGGAGGTAGAGACTTATTATCCTCATCTTATAAATGAGGAAACTGAGGCAGACTAGTTAAGTGACTTGCTCAGGGTCAAACAACTAGGAAGTGTCTGAGGTGAGATTTGGACTCAAGTCTTCCTGATTCCTGGTCCATCACTCTAGCAGCCAAATGGAGCATTTTATATTTGATCCTGAAGGTCACTGGAATCATAGCGACAACTTGTTCGGACCTACATTTTAGGAAAATCCCTGGCAACTGAGTGGAGGATTCATTGGATTGTGTGGGGGTGGAGTGACTGCTACTGCAGAATTATATTCCAGGGACTGGGAACAATTCAGAGCCTTGGGATGTATTGGGGAGGAAGAAGTGCAGTGTTTTTATTATGTAAAATTATATTTTCCAATAGACTTCTTGGGACTTTTACTCTGAGTAGAATGCAGTTTCTAAAATATCTCATGCAAGAGGTAGCCTGATGAAGTACATGAACCTAATTATGTGTTTGCCACTTGAAGTATTTCCTGAGCACTTTTCCCAGAGAGCTGCCTTCTTCCCACTTAAAGTGACAAGATACTCAGTTGTAGAGCTTGTTTTGACTGGGCAAGAAAATGTTTGAGCTTTCCTCCTTAACCTCGTTGTATTTTCTGAACCCTTTCCATCTTGTAGAATTCTAAGGCTTGGTGGCATTTTCTAGGTTTGACCCTAATGAATCTGTTTGATTTGACTTGAGGCATGAGTGGAATTTCCCTACTTTTCATTCACTCTGGTTTACATACCCCCTTTCACCCTGCTTCTACATTTGGTCTTATCTCTTGTTTATAGACAATTTGAAATTATAGTTTTACTAACCTTCAGATATTTCATGTGTATGTTTTATACGTAGACATTCTTAACTAGTTAGGAAAGAGAAATGTATTGCACAGGAAAAAATAATGCCAGTCATCCAATCTTGAGGCAGGATATTTGAGTTTTTCCTGTTTCCATCTTGAATATTTAAAACTGTTATATGCTAATATATTAAGTGGTTGTCTTTGGAATTGTTTGTCACTGTTTTCTACTTTTGATTTAGAGGAAAGTGAGGAAACCCTAAAAAATACACAGGATACACAAAAAAAGGCTGAAGAAAAATATGCAGTGTTGGAGAATAAAATGAAAAATGCAGAAGCTGAGCGAGAGAGAGAACTGAAAGATGCCCAAAAGAAACTTGATTGTGCAAAAAAAAAGGCAGATGCTTCTAGCAGGAAGATGAAAGAAAAGCAGCAGGTAATGAATGTTTGATTTTTGATAGCCATTACTGAAAAGGAAACACATTTGTTGAAAGTATGTATCTTCTATGGCTAGAAAGTAGAAGGTGGATAGATTTGTTTCTTTCAATTTTGAGGATTTTTTTTTATTCTTTATTAACATGTTAAATCTAAAAAGTAGATGTCTTCACAAGTAAACATCACACCAATCTATAGAAATGCCCTATTTTCTGAAATTTATGATAGTGCGTGTTTCATAATTACACATAAAGCTTGCTTTCTGAAAGTGTGTTGCAAGTCTTAAAAGAAACAAACTGCCCTTGTTAGCATCTTGTTCAGGAACAGGCTAAGTTTAGATGATGGAGTGGAACTCACTTGATTGTGCTAGAGAATCAAGCAATAAATTATATTTGTTGAACATATAGTTCAAGGCATTGCGCTAGATGCCGTGGGAGTTAGGAAGATATAGATGCCATAGAACCTGCTTATATTCTGATCAGAAAAGATGAAACATGGCTAGTTCAAGAGTAAGGTGATAAGCTAAGAATCATGATGCCTCATGGCAGAATATGATTAGTTACAAAGTGATATGTGCAGTAAATATTATGAACTTTGAGGAAAGCGAGCTTACTTAGAACATCAGTGGCTTGGTATACTTTCATGGTGGAGATGTGTGATGAGTTGGACTCCAGAGGTATAATAATGATGATGGGGAGAAAAGGAAATTTTAAAGTTGGAGATGATTAAGGAGGGGAAAAAATATTTTGAGATGTAAGGAGCAGATATTACTTACGAGTATGTGTACCCGGTGATTATTTGAGAAGTATCTTGTGCTTTAGTGTGGTTATTCTTTCCAGCCGAGAAGATCATAACTCCAGCACCCAGAAAATTTTTGCTCATATCTTTGTTTTACACAATTTATATTTGGTGTAGGGGCCTTTTGGCTCTTTTAATATTTAGAAGTTACTAGTGTAGTACTTGGACTGTCCCTCTGTCTTCTCTCATTTTTGGTTATATGCCATAGCATGTTTATACTTACCTTTCCATCATGCTTGGGATCATAATGCAATTTAAATCTGAGAATCTGATTTTTTTCATCATTCATAGTCATATAGTATCACTGGAAAATATACTGAAAAGTTTTTTTTTTTAATGTTGTTGAAAGCACTGTGCGTTTTCCCACATTTGGTCTAGCCTGGTCTCCAGTTCCAGATTGAGCTTGTTCTCAGTTGTCAGTGCCTCCAAAATTAACTCAGTTCATCCAACTTCATGTTGTAATTTGGATAAGTGGAGTTTTTCATCTACTTTTTTTTTAACAGTATGAATAACAGGCTGATTTCCTTGGAAAGATTTGGGATTTGTCAGAAGAGTACCTACCTGTAGTGTTTCAGGGCTTGATGTTTTTGATGTGTTGTTTAAGAACACTTAGAGAACCTTGCCATTGATAGAAAATCTTGGTTGTACTCCTAATAAGTTGCAGTGATCCAAAACATTTTATTGTATGAGGACCTCATTTAAATGTAAAAAAACAATTTGAAGATCACATGATAAATTTAGAATATTTTCTTGTGAAAGTCTGCCTCTTCCTTTCTGTTTTTTATGAAGGAGAGTCTCATTGTATACATAGACCATTGTTAATTTTATGGTGATAAGGAAGGAATCACATGAGTTTATAGTGAATGTCTTTTCAGTTGCCTTTTTTTGAGGGGGGTAAAATTTGCTGTGTTCTTCTCCAATCCAGGTAGCTCTCTCTCAGGGCTTCTGAGAGTTCCAAAATTGAGTGGATTAACTCTCCTAGGAAGTAGGAGCATGCAGGTCTGATCTAGAGGGTGCTATTCCAGGTGGGGATTGGGGCAGTGCCAGGAAAGTTGGCCAAAAAACTGATGGGATGTAAACACCTGCATGGGATGTGAATGGGATGTGAAATAAGGAACTTGGAAGAAGAATTGTGCTGAAGGATATTATCACTGAAAGGCAGGATCAGAAAAGAAGATGGTCATACTGTCAGAGAACAGGATAGCTGCTGGATTGCCTAGCAGTTTAGTTCTTTCTTTCTTTTTTCCTTCTTTCCTTTATTTTATAAATGTAGAGTCATACAAAACATATTTCCATATTAATCATGTTGTGAAAAAAACCCAGACCAAAAAAAAATCACGAAAAAATGTTTTAAAAAGAAAGTGTGCTTTGATCCACATTTAGATTCCATCAGTTCTTTCTCTGGAGGCAGATAATATTTTTCGTTTTAAGTCTTTCAGACTTGTCTTGGATCATTTTATTTCTGAGACTAACTTAGTCATTCACAATTGATGATTGTACATGTTGCTTTTTTTTACATGTTTTTTTTACAGTGTTCTCCTGGTTCACTTTGCATCAATTCATTGAAGTCTTTCTAGGTTTTTCTGAAAGCATCCTTCTTGTCATTTCTTATAGCACACTAACATTACATCACAATCATATACCACAACTTATTCAGCCATTTCCTGATTGATTGCCCAGCAGTTTCAGTGACATTTTTGTAATGTCTGGGGACATTATGGAAGGCCACCTGCACCTTTTTGTTTCATTGTGGCAGATGTAGGGGAAGGCTCAGACAAGAGGTATATATGTGAATCTATGTCGTTGGAGAGAATACACACTGCAATGGCATCTCAGGATCACTTGAGGATTGGAGTAATTTTTAAACAGATGTTGTTTTGATGCTTTTTTCTTCCTTATATCATCAATTCTGAGCTAAGTACCCTTCCCTCTATAGATCCCTTCCTGGTGTTAAGAAAAGCAGCTAAGCAAAACACACCTCATTGGTGTGTATGACAGCGATTCATAGTTATGGTTGCCTTTGTCTTTGGGCTGAGAATTGGACAGTGTCCTCCACTTCCTGTCCTCTGAAGATGAGATGATGGCAGTGCAGATTTTTCAGTGTGGTTTTCCTTACTTTCTCCTGCTATTGTTTGGATTCTTTTCTTCTTCAGGTTAATTTTTCCACTCACTTTCTCGTCTTTGTGTGGGGAGCTGCCTTGGGATCTTTCACTATTGTCTTTGGTGATGTTTTGGAAATGAGTGTGCACTTCAGTCTGGTGATACTCTATGTGGCCAAGGGATTAAGTTTTGCTAGTGGAGGTAATTTTGGGATTCTTTGAACCCTGTTATGACTGCTTTGTGTTGGTTAAACTTTTCTAAAAAAAACTGTTGAAACATTGTGAATACAAAACTGGAAGAGACATTAGAGAGAGGTTAAGGGACTAGCTTGAGGTCACATAGGTAATAATTAGCATTTCCCATTTTAAAATTCCGTTTCTCTGACCCTAAATCTAGTGCTTTTTCCTCTGTAGCATACTGTCTCTATAGTCACTGTCTTTACTTCTTTTCCATCTGCATAATTGATAATATAATATATTTGTTTTGCTTCCTTGTTCATACTATTTCTTCCTGATACAACCTGAGTTTTAGAATATTTGACAACAATTTAACCTTATTTCTTTTTCTGTCTGTATAACTAATATTTTGAATACATCTTTACATAGCTTGATTTTGTACATTAAACTGAAACACAAGTATTATCTACTGGAACACACTTGGTTCTTGAAAAGGAAAAAACATCTTAAATACTGACTTTTCTTGCAGGTTGGTCAAGAATTTAGCTCCACTGCCTATATCTTGGTTTATATGTAAAGTAGAAAGAGAGAGTATCTTTCTTTTCTGGAAGAAATATTAAAAGAATAAAGGAAATAATTTAGAAAAAACCCCAGAACATGTATACCTAATTTATTTTCTGTCTTCTCTCCATACTTCCAAAGAAGTATTCACTTTAGTACATAATACAATATTTTGCAGTGAATTAGTAAACGTCATACTGATTTTTATGTTGTGCTTAAGGTACCACCTAATACCTCTGTAAATCCGCATATCTATTTTTTTAATAGGAAGTTGAAGCTATCAATCTCGAACTAGAAGAACTCAAGAGAGAGCAGGGTACCTACAAACAACAGTTTGAGGCTGTAAATGAAGCCATCAAATCATATGAAGAACAAATTGGTGTCATGGCTTCTGAGGCGGCAAAGAATAAGGTACGTTTGATTTGTTCAGCACACAGGAAGCACTTGCTCTGCAGTGGTGACCAGTTGTGAGGAGAGATAAAACAGTGAATAAGACAAGGTACCTACCCTTAAAGAGTTTATAATCTGGTAGGTAGGTGTGATAAAATACACATACAGATAAATGTAACATGTGACATATTAGAAGCACAACTGCACGGAGGTCAGGTGAGTGTTATCACTTCTGTCCTGAAGGGTCAGAGATGACTTTAGAGAAGAAGTAGCCTTTGACTTGGGACTTGAAGGAGGGGTAGGATTTCATCATGTAGAAATGGGGGTGGGGAAAGTACCCAATACGTAGGGATTGGTGTTAACAAAAACTACAGAGTGGGGAAAATCAGATCCAATTTGGGGAATGGGGATTAATTTGGATTGACTGAAGAGTATAAAGTATATTAATGATTAAATTGGAGAAGTCATAAAAGCTAATAATAATGTAATAGTTGTTTATGAAGTGACATGGGAGTGACTGAAGTTAGCTTAGATGTGATTTCAATTACTGTCTTATGGCTAATTTAAATTTCTTCCTTGTCACTTAGTCTTTGATGAGAATTTTGGAGAAATTATAGGTTATTGATCAGGAAAGATTTTTAACGTATTGGTCCTAAATACTACCCTATTGTTTCTTAGCTAACTTTTCTAGACAAATAAGTAAATCCAGGTAAACGGTGAAGAAATGAGTTTTTGTTCTTAAAAGTTAAATAAGTTAAAGTATCTTTAAAGTATCAGTTAATATTCCCCACCATCCAAAGATAATTTTAAAAAAGAACATTTTTTAAATTGTTTGAGACAGAGTTCATATGTTACCCCTAAAACCCTGGGAAAAAAATTTAAGACCTACTTTGGAGAAGTTTTATGCAGAAGAAAAAGAAATACCTTCAAACAGGTTTATTCAGTGGGCTAATATCAAGGATTAAAGTTGGTATATCAGTTTGGTCTCATTATCATTTGCTTTGCGAAGGGTTTTTCCCTGTTTAAATTATGAACAAATGAAAAGTGTCTGTATCTAAGAAAAATTTCTTCCAGACAAGATCTGAGTATGAGTTTAATTATGGAAAAAAATAGCAAGATGCTAGGAATATATGTTCACTTCTGGAAAGGAATTCTTGTAGTGATAGTTTTGTTTCCTGGACATCTTTTTTTTTTTTTTAAACTGGGTTAAAAAAGTCAACAGTTTTTTTTTAGTAGATGTTGTCTCACAGGAATCAGTGAAGAAAGCCCAAGAAGAGCTGACCAAGCAAAAAGAAGTGATTGCAACCCAAGATAATATAATTAAAGCTAAGTGTGTAGAAGTGGCAAAACACAAGGAGCAAAATAACAATTCTCAGCTTAAAATTAAAGAGTTAGATCACAACATCAGCAAACTTAAGCAGGAGGCTGAAGATGCGGCCTCAAAGGTATGTTTATATTCCTGTTTACCTTTTGAAGTCACATGGTTTGCTCTGCCTAAAGCTCTTCTTCTTAGTCCACATTTGAAGTTTAATTCAATTTCATGTTTTACTCAGTGTAATACTGGTTAACTGAGCTCTAAATCTTTCCTCAACTGCTTGAGTAACTTAAAATATATTGTTAAATTTTTTTAAAAATGATTTTTTTCCAGTTAGGGTACTGACAAACATGTTTTTATTATAAGAAGTATAACCAATTGGTTTAACATTGATATTTTGATTTTTAAGTTAACAGAAACATTTAATAGAGAATATTGGTCAGTAGTCTTGTGTTGTCAACAGTACATCTTAAAATGAATATCTTATACCTTGTACATATCAAGTATTTAAATATCTTTTGATTTTGTTAGAAATTTGTGTGTAACCACATTTATCTACATAAGAAGTTAATTAAATTAAGGAATCAGTTCGGTGTAGGAGGTAGAGAACTGGCCTTGGATCCAGGAAGACCTGGATTCAGGTGTCACCTCTGACACATCCTGTCTGTGTGATCTGGACAGGTCACTTTAACCTCTTTGTGTCCTAGGCAACTCACTAAGACTTTCAAGTAACAGAGAAGATGCCTCCTTGCCTTGATACAGGAAGTTTTCTCATTTTGGGAGTTCCCTATATCAGTGAAAATTCAGGTCTGGTCCTTATCTCTAAATAAGAGTAGAGGAAATTGGCCCCCAAAAATCTGTTTGTCATGTTGCTTTGCAGTCATACCTTGTATAATAAGGAAACTGAATATATACAATTTTTCTTGATGGTTTGGGTTTTTGTTTTTATTGTTCCTGAGAAAATGAATTTATTGTAAGCCATGGTTCTAGTGATCTATCTTATTTTAATAAAATAAGTTAAATTAAAAAAAAAAGAGTAGAGTTAAAAAAGGCATAGGTCCACATGGATATATTCCTTTGGCATATATTCAACCTGAAAGGAGACCTTAGAAATTTTTCCAAGTACTTTTTAAAAAAAAAACAGAGGAAAAAATGGAGATGTAGAACATTTAAGTGACTTGCCAAAGGTAAACAGTAGTCTTCTGAAACTTTTTTCAGGCCATTTTCTTTTCATCTCCTGTAAATTTGTCTACTCCACCAAGGAAAATCATAGTTGAAATACTTTAATTATGCTGTAGATGATATTTTTAAAAAATTAATAATTGTGTGTCATTTCCATTGGCTCTGACTTATTCCAAAAAGCAATCTGTGGGGACTCTCAGTCTGCTAAAAGTAGTCTTACAAATGCAAAATTTGCTGTGATATGTGAAATTGCTTTCCAGAATAAATCTAGATCACTATCTTCCACAATCTTGTTCACAACATAACTTTATATTGTAAAATATATTTTATTGATATCTTTAATTTTTAAAATTATCCACATTTGCCAGTTTAGCCCTCCCCTAACAGCCATCCCTTATAACAAAAAATAGCAAAAAGTTGGTTCAGCAAAACTAACCGATATATGAAAAAAAGTTTGGCCTGTGGAGTGTTCTATACTTATTGCTCCCCACTTCTGCAAAGAAAGGAGGAAGTGTCATTTCATCATCTCTTTGGGCTCCAGGTTTGGTCATCATTATATCAATTGTTTTGTTGTTGTCTTTTCCATTTACATTGATATAATAATTATATATTCTTTTCCTAGTTCTGCTTACTTCACCTTGCCATACTTTATATGTCTTTCCATACTTAATCATATTAATTGTTTTTTATGTCAGTAATATTCCATGATATTCATGGATCCCAATTTGTTTTGCCATTCCCCAGTCAATGGACATCTACTTCCTCCCTCCCTCTCAATTCTTTATGATAACAAAAAAGTCTTGATGCAAATATTTTTTTCTGCATGGGGTAGAATCTCTGGTTCAGAGGGCACAGTAATTTCATCTGCTTAAATTACTCTATAATAAAGAGTCCCTTAATATCTAAGATATCAGTTGCCATTTATAGATCCTTTTATAGTAATTCTTTGCTTCTTGCATATTTCCAGGTATCCAAAATGATGAAAAATTATGAATGGATAAATTCAGAGAAACACCTCTTTGGCCAGCCTGATACTGCTTATGATTTTAAAACTAATAATCCAAAGGAAGCAGGTCAGAGGCTACAAAAATTAGAAGAGAAGAAGGAGAAACTGGGAAGAAATGTCAATATGAGAGCTATGAACATGCTGACAGAGGCTGAAGAGCGGGTAAGTATGTTTGATGTTAACATCTAGCCACTTGAACAAGGAAAGCTGTCTGTGATCTAAGGAGTGGCATGTGGCCCTTGCGTGAGTGGAATGCTTGACGCCTGTACCTCATTCTTTTTTTCTCTGTATCTTTTTTTTTCCTTCCATGTTTTCTTTTTGTTTTATTCTTCCATTTTCTGAACATTTTCCTCTTCTCTCTTATTTACATATTAGGCCTGCATGTTTCTTGTGTGTGTCCGTGGTTTAATCCAGATGATGGCACTTAATTGTGTAGGCTGTTGATTTTTGCCCTGGGCTAAATAACTTCTCCTATTTATGCTATGCTTATGGTTATGCTTACCTTTGTTTCACTTTAATATAAAAGAAATTTGTAGATTGTCAAATTATGGCAACTCATGTATTTACCATCTTTTTCCTAGTGAAATAAGATTAACATAATACATATTTCATTTTATTTTTTTTGTTTTAGATTTGTTTTAGATTTGATCCTTCTGAATTCCAATGAGTTTGAAACATGCCTAGCAGTTTTTCAGAACCTACAGCTATACCAGCTACGGGAGTTATAGCTAATGAAGTGAACATGAAATATTTAACATAAAAAATAGGTATCACTGAAATGTGATGCAGTTGAACAGGGAGTATTATTCAGAAAACTGGAAAAGAAGCAGAGGAAAATACATGATACAAAAAAGAATCTCTGAATCTGAGAGTAGAAGCAGGGGAGAAAGCACTTAAATTAGGCTAAAAGGGAAAACAAAACACTTATGTGTGTGTATAAGGAGGAAACAAGACGTGTTATGTGTATGTAGGTATAAAGAAAGTGCATGCACATAGACATCCTATTTGGATGTCTAACATGAATGATGCTTTTTCATGGTGATTAAAAGTTGGCCTCAGCCATCTTCAAAAATCTTCGTGGACTCTTACACAGCCTTGTAATTACTTAGCTTTCTGGGCTTAGCCTTTTATCTCTCAGAAGACAGGCAGTTATAGAGGGGTACTGTTATTCCATATCTGAGCCTTATCAGCATTATCTGAGCCTTATCAGCATTATCTGAGCCTTATCAGCAAGGAAGAACTTGATGCTACTATGGGAGTAATGTAAATCTTGGGATAAAGTGATCATGTCCTTGCTATTGTAGGGAATAGGAGCAATAGGAGCACAGGGATACATTGGCTAGACTTTAGCAAAGTAGACCTCCATTAAATTCAGAGGAAGGAGATGATCCTATGGCTAGATAGTTAAAAAGGGAATGAAGTTCTGGTGATGAGGTACTCTAAAAAACTGAAAACTGCCATAATTTAAAATTCTTTGAGCACTTCAATATTTGTGTGTTATATGACTATCAAATAATACAGATGATGTTAGTCTTTCCTTGATAGGAGGTCATATTTCATTGCAAACCTTGTTTTGGTTTTTGCAATAAGACTTCAGGAAGGTTAGTATGTTTGGGAATGGAAATAGCTTCCAGTAAATAATTAAAACTTCAAGCACATGCAGGAAAGTGAGGGTAAGCCTTAATGATTTTTCGATGTATGTGTAAATATAGTAAGATGCCAGTGCTTAATATATCATGGTGCTACCAAAACATACGGACTGGAATTTGCCAATTGCTTTTTCCCCTATTAGTATAATGACTTGATGAAGAAGAAAAGAATTGTAGAAAATGACAAATCCAAAATTCTTGCAACCATTGAAGACCTCGACCAGAAGAAAAACCAGGCCCTAAAAATTGCATGGCAAAAGGTATTTTAAAAGATTTTGCTTATGTCATATAGATGTGAAAAGGGTACAGAATATTGTCATGTGCCCATGCTGATGGGATGCTTGTTTTTTGTTTTGTTTTTGTATTTTTGGAGGGGGGGAGGCAGGGCAGTTGGGGTTAAGTGACTTGCCCAAGGTCACACAGCTAGTAAGTGTTAAGCGTCTGAGGCCGGATTTGACCTCAGGTCCTCCTGACTCCAGGGCTGGTGCTCTGTTCACTGTGCCACCTACCTGCCCCTGCAGATGAGATGCTAAAGGGATCAGTGACAGGAATAATTTGAGACTATGTGATGGCAGTCTCAGATTTTCTCATACATGTCTATCTCTTTGGACCTAGACATGGTGGATATGTCCCTCTACTGTTGTCTTCTGTAGTCTGTTCTTTAATTCTAATCAGGTTATGTTGTTACCCCACTTTTGGTTGACTAGCTCTCTCCTTAATTATTTTTTACTTCCTGCATTAACTCTATTATCCACATGTTCCTCCCATGTTGTAATGGGAATGGGAGTTTGAAGACCTCCCCTGCTTTAAAAGTAAACTCTGCCCCCTAATAGGCTGAATGTAGTCATATGGAGCCTGTGGTGGGAGGAGTTTGCTGAAGGATGCAGCAGAGCCCACAGAAAGCTAGGAGCCAGAGCCAGAGAGACTATAGGAGAGAGAGGTGCTCCAGCAAGGAGAGAGGTTTGTGAGTAAATAGTGACCTTGTATTGGTTTGTGAGAAGGCTGAAGGATGCTGTTGCTCTCAGTGTTATTGTGGCTTCTGAATAACTTTGATACTATGATGGAATTGGCTTACTGGTTTTGGGATTGTTTTCTCGTGTCTAAATGTTTCAGTTGTGTCCTCTACCTGGAGAATCTGTTATATTTTGCAATTGAACATCATGTGATATTTCTAGTCACAGTCTTTATTGTGATCATGGGCGCTGTAAATATTGTATTGGCGTTACACACATTTTCCTCATAGCTACAAACATGTAACCAAAATTGCATAGTAGTGATAAGAAGTTGCCCAACTCTTTAAGACTAAGAGGTGTTTAGACTTCTTTTGTAATATGTGTGCAAATCAACTGAACTGAATTCTGCGACTATGTGGAGGGAATGGGATTCTGGGGAGGGAAGGGAAAGTGAAGGGAGATATGTTGGGAGGGACAAATTTGGAGATGGAGGAAAGCTTCATAGAGATCTACAGTGATGTCATAGATAGTGGCCCAGAACACCTGTGAATGGGAAGGCAGGGCTGTTTGGTGAGTGAGATGGTACTATAGAAAGAACGCTGACCGAGAAAGAAGAAGGTCCAGCTATCAAATGGCAGTGTGACCTTAGGAAAGTCATTTCACCTTCCATGGCCCTCATTTTGTCACTGTTAAATGAAGAGTTTGGACCAGGTGTTTTTAAAGATTCTTTGACTCTTTTAATTCTGTCATCTTCTTGAGAGGCACTGTGGCATAGTGGATAAAGAACTGTCTTTGGTCAGGAAGTCTTGGGTTCAAGTAACTTCTCTGACATAAACTAGATTTGTGATGCTGGGCAAAGCTTTTAACCTCTGAATACCCCAGAGGACTCTCTAAGGCTGTAAGTGACAGAAGACAGTGTGGAATTGAAATAGTTGAGCTTAAGGTTGAGATCAGTGTAGAAGAAAGTGAATTGAGATCAGAAGTAATGGCTTGAGAGAGTACTAAAGGGTAGATAGGTTTAGGAGGAATAAGAGAGATGGAATGATGTTATTTTCACACTGAAGGATGTCAAGAAATTTTGACCATGGAATGGAAAGGAACATAGCATGTTGAGATTCAGAGTGTGACCATCCCTGTGTTTGACTGAGCTGGAGTGGAGGAATAGGTTAGAGGTTTTAAGGAGATCAGAAAAACCAAGAAATTGAGGTTATGTCATTTTAAGGAGTATCGGCATAAATATTGAAGTCCTCTAGTATAAGGGCAGGATTTGGGAAGAAGGGAAAGACAAGGGTACAAGGTACAAGAACCAGGTACTAAACTTGGGAAAGGGGGAGGATGACCTGGAGGACTGAGAGACAATATTTGCCATGTTCTGTATTGGGTGATAAATCGAGTCAAATTTACAGGAGGAGAAGTTGTAGAGTAATAATAGTAAAGAAAATATGGAAATGGCAGTGGAGAGCGAGAAACATTCTGACTCCTCTACCAGAACCACTGTGACCTGGGGCAGAGGGCAGGTGTGAGAGATGTACCCAGTACTGGAGAGAATGACCAAGAATGTAATGTGTAAAACGTCATGCCTCTGAATACAAATAGATAGAAAGAGCGTAAGAGGGTAGAGGTCCAAAATGAAGGGAAGTTTGTTAGTTATCAAAAGGAATTCTGGAAGGCACAGTGGAAGAGGTGAACAGAATTGGAGTGGGGCATGGAAGGGATAAAGTTGAGGAATGAGAGAATAGGGATTTGAAGGTAGTTTTAGGTAGTCAATGATTATAAGATAGGGAGAATTAACTGGTGGTGGGAGTTTGGTAGGAGTAGTAGTGGGTGTCATGTGATCATGCAGTGTCAGAGGAAAGGAGGAAGATGTATGTGAGATATTTTGGAGGTGTATTACTGCAGTTGGCACCTGATTGAATATTGGGGGAAGGAGAAAGTGTTAAAAATGACTGCTGTTTCAAGCCCGAGTTACTGGAGGGTTGGTGGTGGTACCAGTTTTAGAAATGGAAATTGAGGGGAAAATGAGAAAAATGGTGATGGTTTCATTTTTAGACATGTTAAATTTGAGGTGATGGTGGGATGTCTGTGTGGAGATGTCCTGATAGCAGCTGGAGATATGGGACTAGTAATCAGGGGAGACACTGGGGGTTAGATAATAAAATAAGTGATATAGAGATGATAATTGAACTCCTGGAAATATGTGAGCTTGTCAAGGAAAATACCATCTAGATAATCTTCTGTGTGACTACCTGCATCTGTGTTTACTTTTGTGAAGTGAAATGAGGACCATTAATGAACAAGTATGGATTATCCAAGCAAGTATGGATTAATTTTCTCCATAACATCTGAAGCTACTAGGAAGGATTTAAATTCTAGGTAGAGTACAGCTGCTGAATTTCATTCTGTGTGACTTTTAGTAACTTTTTGGTAAATACTTTACTGTTCTCATATCAAGGTGAACAAGGACTTTGGTTCCATTTTCTCCACTCTCCTGCCGGGTGCTAATGCTATGCTTGCACCACCAGAGGGACAAACTGTTTTGGATGGGCTGGAGTTTAAGGTTGCTTTGGGAAATACCTGGAAAGAAAATCTAACTGAACTTAGTGGAGGACAGAGGTAAGAGTTTTTTCTTTTCTTCTTTTGTAATTTTTTTTCATTTTCAATTTAACATTCAAATAAAGAAAACCAATATGGAACAAAGCCTCAATTAAAACTGTAAAATCTGAACTATTTTCATTTTGATATATAAAAAAAAACAAGA
>CM053590.1:137332415-137413850 GCA_028646515.1 Pseudochirops corinnae
CACTTCTGTAATCTCTTTGGGATATAATCCCAACAGTGGTATTGCTGGGTCAAAGGGTATGCAATTATTTATAGCCCTTTGGGCATAGTTCCAGATGAAGCAAACATATCTTTATATGTCATATAAAAATTCACAAAACCTCACAAGCCAGATAAAAATGAACCTTAGTACTCAGAGTTTAACATAATATCACATTCATGGACCAGAATTTGTTTGGCCACGCCCCAATCAATACACACCAATTTTATTCCCCATTCTTTGCTACTGTATAAAAACTGCCACTATTTTACAGTACATGGGGTCTTTCTATTTATCTATACTCTATTTTAGAGTACATGGGGTCTTTCTATTTATCTATACTCTATTTTAGAGTACATGGGGTCTTTCTATCTTTGACCTCTTTGTGGTATATGTCTTGTGGTGGCATCTGGATCAAAGGGTATGGCATTTTTAGTTAATTAGTATAAGGGGAAAGGAATTATATATCAGTATATCTCTATTTCTATCTCTATATCCCCACTATGTACCAGACACTGTACTAAGAGCTTTTTATAGACATCTCATTTGATCCTCACAACAACCCTTTGAGTTGGGTGCTATTATTATCTCCATTTTACCTATAAAAAAAGGAAACTGGGAAGAACAGAGGTTTGAATGACTTGCTCAGGGTCACACAGAGTTTGTGACTGGCTTTGAACCCAGATTTTCCTAACTTTGAACCTAATGCTCCAACCACTACACTACCAGCTGCCTCTAATAATTAGCATAATTTCCATTGGACCAATTCACAGTATTAGTATGTATTAGTCTGCCTGTCTTTCTATGAAGACAGTGTGGTATAGTAGATAAGGTACTGGATATGGAGGCAGAGGACCTGGGTTTGAATTCTGCCTTTGCCACTTAGCTGTATGATTTGGTCCTTGAGTTTTTTTTTCTTTTTCATTTATAACATGAGCATGTTGGACTTGATGGCTTCTAAGGTCCCTTCCAACTTCAGATTTAAGATCCTGTGACCCCTCCATCATTGACTTTATTTATCACTTAGTGCCCAAGGCAATCACATTGAAATATAAGCAGTCATCCTGCCTCAGATACTTACTAGCTGTGTGACCCTGGGCAAGTTACTTAAGCCCAATTGCCTCCCTTATCCCTTCCCTGCAGCACCCTCCCCCCCCCAAAGAAACGTAAACAGCAAATAACAGAAAATAGAAAGGAAAGAGGCAACCACAGGATGGAGAAATGACAATAGAGTAAGACCTGGTGTGATTTGCTGTCAGAGTTTTGTAGCCATGAAAATGCTCTGGGGCTGGGGATTGAAGGCAAAGATTTGGATTGTTAGCATTTGTACCACACGGTTCCAACATTCTATCTAGAAAGTACAGTTAACCATGCTTAGCAGATACTTCCTTCCCTTTTTTCAGTCTGACCAAACGTGTGGGAGAAGGAAGGGAAGGAGGGAGGACACCAGCTGGAAGCAGGATAAACACTGTCATTTTATTTTTTCTGAACTAATTTATATCGTTTCTTCATTGGAAGTTGCTCATTACTCCAAAAGACTACAGATGTTGAAAAAAGTTTAGAAAAATACCATGATACAAATAAGAAATAGCCTGTGGAGTATAGAACCTGCCTGTGTGTAGGTGGTTTCCTCTTTTTATCTGTGACCAGAGAATCTGATCCCTCTATCAATCGATCAATAAACATTTATTAATGCCTACTATGTGCCAGTCATTGTGCTAGAGTTAGTAATACAAAAAGAACGAAGAGATAAGGCCTTGCCCTCAAGGAGCTTACAAGTGGTATTTTAATGTGGACATCTGACAAGTTATTTAGGTAAAACATATCCAATCCTTTGTCATCTTGTTATCACCTTGGTAACATCTCCTCTCCACTCACATACCTACCACCCTGGTTCAGGGCCTCATGACCTCTGTCTTGGACAATTATAAAAGCCCCCTAATGAGTCTCTCTCTCTTGAGTCTCCCCTTATTCCCAGTCCATCCTTCACTCATTTGCCAAAGTGATCTTCCTAAAGTGCTGGTCTGACCATGTCGTCCACCTCCTTCCTATTACTCCCTATGGCTCCTTATTACTTTGAGGACCAAATATAAAGTCTTCTATTTGGTATTTAAAGTCCTTTACAACCTGACTCCTTCCTACTATTCTGGTCTCCTTATACTTTATTCCCCCTCTATATACTCTATGATCCAACTACATGGACCTACTTTGGTTTCGTTACACAGGACAGGACAGTCCTTTTTCTGAAAGTACCTTATCCCAATATTTGGAAGACCTTCCCCCTCCCTTTTCTGGCTTCCTTCAGGATTCAGCTCAAATTCTACCTTGCATAGGAGACTTTTCAATGGTTCCCCTCTCATCCCCCAGTACCTTCACTCTGAGATCACTTTCCATCTACTCTGTATGTAACTTGTATGTAATAGTTATTTTCATGTCTCCTCCATGAGAATATGTGCTCCTTAAGGCTGCGTCCAAGATTTTGCTTTGTTTTTATATCCTCAATGCTTAGCACCATATATAGTAAATGTTTAATAAGTGCTTATTAATTAAGTCATCACTCTGAACCAATAAACATTTATTAAGCACCTATTATGTGTGCTAGTCAGTATCCCAAGCACTGGGTGTCCTAAGCAAAAAGAAGTAA
This sequence comes from Pseudochirops corinnae, assembly GCA_028646515.1. Lineage (NCBI taxonomy): Eukaryota > Metazoa > Chordata > Mammalia > Diprotodontia > Pseudocheiridae > Pseudochirops > Pseudochirops corinnae. The sequence continues at coordinate 137,335,078 of CM053590.1, forward strand.
AAGACAGTCCCTGTCTTTAAGGATTTTACATTTCATTTAAAAATTATTTCAAACCCACGTGTACAAAAATATTTATAGCAGCTCTTTACGAGGTGACAAAGAACTGGAAATTGAAGGGATACCCATCAAAAGGGGAATGGCTGAACAAGTTATGGTATGAATATAATGGAATACTATTGTGCTGTAAGAAGTGATGAGCAGGTGGACTTCAGAAAAACCTGGAAAGATTTACTTGAACTGATGCTGAATGAAGTGAGCAGAACCAGGAGAACATCATACACAGTAACAACATTATGCAATGACCAACTTTGATTGGCTTTGCTCTTCTCAGCAATGCAAGGTTCTAAGATAACTCTGAAAGGCTCATGATGGAAAATGTTACCACAATGAGAGAAAGAATTATGGAGTCTGAATGCAAATTGAAGCAAACTGCTTGCTCTCTTTTTTGTTTTGTTTTGCTTCTTCTTTCTCATGCTTCATTCCATTGGTTATAATTCTTTGCAACATAAATAATGTGAAAATATGTTTAATGTGAATGTATATGTAGAGCCTATATCAGATTGCAGGCTGTCTTGGGGAGGGGGAGAAAATTTAAAATCCAAAAGCTTGTGGAACTGAATGCTGTAAAATAAAAATAAATAAATGTTTTCCAAAAGAGACAAAAGACAAACCTTGTTTTCAAGATTTTATATTTCTTTTAAAAATTAATTTTTATTGATATCCTTTGTATTCGTATCACTACATTTTCCCCTATAACTATGTCTCACCCCTTCCCTAACCTTCGGAAGCATATCTCTTCAATATTTTCTGCCCCCTTTAGAAACAGGAACAGCACTGGAGCTGAATACCAACCCTTATGTGTATATATATATTTTTTTTTTTTTTTTTTTTTTTGAGAAATGAACAGGAAGTTTATTCAGTTCTCCTGAGAAGAGGGCGTCCCTTCTACCAGTATGAACCAGCAGAATGAGGCATTTTACAGAAGATGGAACAAGAATTTATACCCCAACACAATCAAGCTCCCTCCCACTGCTGTCCCTTCTCCCATTGGCTGGGAGGTAGGCTTACAATCTGAGCTTGAATTCTCCTCCAATGATAAGGAACAAAGAAGCCCACCACTATCTCTCAGTGGTTGGAGGCGGGATTACAAAGAAAAAGGAAAAAGGGGATAGCCAGTTCAAATGTACCTATCCTTATTTGGCAAACACCAAAGTGAAGAAGGGAGTGGCTAAGAGCTTAATGCTGATTGACAGCAAGGGAAAGGGGGAATTGTCCTGAACAATCTGAACAATTCAAATGTTCATGTCCTTATTTGGCAAATGCTAAAACAAGGGAGGGGAAAAACGTCGAAAGCAAAGGTGGAGGTTCAAAACCCCTAAAGGGCCTAATGCTGATGTGGCAGTAGTGAAGAAGGGGGAAAAAAGGGGGAAGGGGGAAGCTGAAACTCTGGCCTGCTCCCACAAGAAAACTTATGGGCTGAGAAGTTTTACCTTTCCCATTCAGTCCCTCCTCTTATTTTCCACCCTCTGAAAACTTCTCACACCACTGCTGAGAAATCCCTTCTACAATCTTATCTTCTCAAGACACAACCCTTATATTTATGTGCTGTGATAGTTTCAAGATAGGGTTGGCTTCCACTTTTAGTAATATCAGCTTGTGTGCATTGGAAGCTTCTCCCTGAGGAGGAGGAAAAAGGCTTATATGAACAAAAATATTTTTATACTTAATTTTTTTCCTCAATTACATGTATGTGAAATTTTTAAACATTCTTATTTGTAGAGTCCATATTAGCCATGTTGCAAAAGAAAACACAGACAAAAAAATCCCCTAAGAATAATAAAGAATGTTAAAAAAAAAAAAAAGGATGCTTCAATCTGTATTGACTCCATCAATTTTTTCTCTGGAAGCATATAACATTTTTCATCATAAGTCCTTTGGAATTGTATGAACAAAACTATTGCTAGCAGCTCTTTTTATAGTGGCAAAGGACTGGAAACCACAGGGGTTTCCCTCAAATTGGGAATGACTGAACAAAGTGTAATATATGAATCCAATGGTGTAGAGTGTGCTTTGAGAAGCAAGGAGGGAAGTGGTTTCAGAGAGACCTAGGAGGACTTCTGTGAATTGATACAGAGTGAAGTGAATAGAATCAGAACAATTTGAATTATAACATCAACTGGTAAAAAGAATTTTGAAAGACTTAAGAGCTCTGATCAATGCAATGATCAACCATGATTCCAGAGGACTCCTGATGAGAAGTACAATCTATTTCCTGACAGAGAGGTGACGGACTAATTAATATGCAGAATGAAACACATTTCTGGACAAAGCCAACATGGGAATTTGTTTTACTTTACTATATGCATATTTGTTACAAGAATTTTTCCCCCAATACAGGGGTAGGAGTAAGGTGGGAGGGAAGGAAAACGCTTAAAAATGGAAAAAAATTAATTAAAAAATCTATTTGCAAAGAAAGAAAGTTACCCTTCCTTTATAATAAAGAAGAAAAACAAAATTCAACAACACTAGCCAATATACTGTACCCATAGTCTTCCACCTTTACAAATAGGGTTTGGGAGATGTTACACCATTTCTATCATTTCTAAATTTGTCTACTATATACCGTTTTGCTAAAGGTGAACACTAATCCTGATTTCTCTATACCCACATAATTTTGTTTAGGAAGATAATTTTCCATAGTGCCTCCAGCAACCAACAACAAAACGAAGAAACGACCTTCAAAGTACAGAGAGGCAGATAATGGAAACATTCTGAGAAATCTCTCCTTAAAATGCTGATACTTCACTTTCGTTATGTGTCTTTTGTTATTTTCCACACCCCTTCTTCCCCCCGTCACCATTCCATTGGGCAGGGAGACATTTGTCCCATTGTCCTTTGTGTCAGTCTTTCCACAGTAGTTTGGAAGATGATTGAATGGGACTAGCTGTTCTTGGTCAGGTTTTCCATTTTTCTTTATAGAATTGTTAGTCATTCTTTTTGTTTTAGCTAAATAAAGAAGCTCTTTCCAAAGTTATGTAGACTGGTTGTGTCAAGCTCAAGTAGAAATGAGAACCTCTAAACTAAACATAATGATCCCTGTGGCCTGCATGTTGACTTAGCTTTAAAATGTAATATTATCTGTTTTATTGTATTTTAATTTATTTTGTTAAATATTTCCCAAGAATATCTTAATCTGCTTCAGACCATGTTTAGGAGTGTTGTAGACTCAGTAGCACCCACAGACCCCTTTGATGTAGACCCTCACTGATGTCAGTGTCTAGAAAAAATAGCAGCATTTCATAAATCAAACTCTTTCCTCTCATAACAGGAATTCTTTTTTTTTTTTTTAAATTTCTATTTAGCTGTAATCTGGGAGCTATGACATCTCTTTCAATAAGAGTGTTGTTTCTGGTAGTTGCATGACACTATGAGGAATCCTAGAAAGAGATTGTTAAAGCATTTCTTTGAGGTCATTAGATAACATATATGATTATTATTACTCTTGGACAGAGAAACTGGTGGGACAGGCCAAACATTGAACTAACACTAAGAGTGTTACAAAATCAGAGGATTCTAGAAATAGAAGGAAGGCCAAGAGATCATCTGGTCCAAACTCCAAGCAGAGTTTTTTCCAGAAAGGTATGTCCCCTTCCCATGTTCCCATGGGGTATTGTCATAAATACATTCTTTGGCTACTCCAAAGCTTTCTCAATCTATGTTTAGAGCTTGCTTCCTGGGCCAAACTCACCATGTTTGGCTATCTGGAGGGTAAGAAAGGTGGGAGCAAGAGTTCACGAAGAGAATAATAATAGCTAACATCTATATAGCACTTTAAAGTTTACAAGGCACTTTACTTACTTTCCCGGTCAGGAAACCATAAAAATGAAGAGGTTACCCACAAAGAGGGTTAGGGTTTCTGAGACCCCAAAATACCAACACACCGGGTCCTGTGGAAAGAATTCCAGTCAAGTCTTCTCAGCCAAAGAAAAACAAAGTTTATTGAAAGTTCACCATATAGGGTAGACTCTCAAGGAGCCAGTCTATGCTAGGTCATTCTATGGTGCTCTCACACCACATGGAGGGAAGATGGGATCCTATATACAGAAAGGTTGTGGGAGGAATCTAGGGGCGGTCTAGAGGAGGAGTTTGGGGAGGGTCTTCAGGAGGAGTCAGATGAGGTCAGACTCCAGTAATGAATTTAGGGAGGGTCTTCAGGAGTCAAGATGAAGTCAGACTCCAGTAATGCATGATTAAGGGTGGGAAGTTGCTGGAGGCTACCTGGAGACCATAGACAATGGTGAGCCAGACCAGTTCAAGGGTGGGAACAGGAGCATCAAGGGTGGGAAACTATTGGAACAAAGGAGGGCTAAAGACTTGGGCAGAACCACAACTTAAGCCCATGTCTTCCTTGGGAAGATTCAAGGAGAGATCTAGGGGGCTCCCAAAGCCTGAACCTCATCATTAGGAATCATCCTTTCTACCTCTCTGCCTTCTCCTTCAGGTGTGTAAAGTTAAGTATCTTTCCTTGTATGAGGCAAATTATGCTTGTTATGTAAAAGCCTGTTACTTTTAGCATTAGTGTCTGGTCTTCTTTCTCTCTTTCCTCCTTCCCCTCCCCCTCCTCTTCTTCCTTCTCCTTTTTCTCCAGCCCTCACAAAAAAGCAGATACAAGGAACTGGGACAATATGAATATGTATGCCTTCTAAAGAACTGTTTAGGAAATCCCATAATCTTAATGTTAAGAGAACAGTGGCTTGGGTGTACTTATAGGAAAGCAAAACAACATTGCTCAGTTTCACCCTAGTGGACCACCTGCTCCTTTACAGGTCAGCTTCTTCCCAGTCTTCTTCTTTCTCTTTCTTTAGGGACTTGAAGAGAATAAAAAACTGAGTGACTTCTTTCCTGAATCTTGAATCTGAAATCTAGGACACTAGAATTTCTCTTCTCCCTAGCTCTTGCCAACTCCACTCCTCAGGCATGTGAGGAGATTTGAGTAATGTCTATACTAACAAGGAGAATCCTGAATAAGACTCACCATGGATTACCTTTTGTAAGTCTAATTCTCTTTTTATAATGAGTTTGTTCCCTTTGTCTGTGGGCATACCCTTACTTGAGACCAGAGTGTGTATAGAGGGAATAGCCTTGAAGAGTTTTGTATTTCACAGACTCTCTATCCTAGGGCCTTACAGTTGTGTATGAGGAAAAAAAAAAAGCATCTCCCTGGGTGTTCTGTAAAACCATTACATTTCATAAGCAATTCTCTAACTCTGTCAAGCAGAACCCTAAAACTTTAATTCAGGACTCTCTTAGATTTTCTTTGGAAGAATGAGCTCATTGGACCCCTGGTATTGCTCAGGGTGTGAGCTCTGGGTCTAGACGTTAAACTCTCTCCCTTTTGCTTGAAGGGTACAAGAGATTTAGGAGGGAACCTCTTATTCTTCTCAGTGATACCAACTGTTATACAAGAATTAAAGAAAGCTTGCATAATTCTCACACTGAAAAGTAACATGAACTTACTTTGATGTTGCCTCTGTACATTAATGCCCTTCTAGATGCAATCAGTAATCAAGCATCTTTTTTTATTTTTCAGTCATTTTTCAGTCATGTCTGACTCTTTGTGACACCGTTTCTTGACAAATATACTGGAATGGTTTGCCATTTCCTTCTAAGTAAGGTGGATTTTACTGTGTATGAAGTGGATTTTTGCTATTCTTTTTTAGAGTTAGTTTCCTAGGACCCATAGTCATAACAATCTCTTGTTCCCAGGTATCAGATATGAGTTCTCTTGATCGTGGTTCAAAACATCTCTACCATCTTGAGCAGCATTATATCATGATAAATAATATAAACACATGTGCTTAAATTATAAACATCCACTGTGATTGCAGAGTAAGATAAAGGGATGAGGTTATGTAAATTTGTAAGATTAGTGCTGGCAATATGCCTTCTTTGTTGCCCTATAAAGAAGGTGGGCACTGGTCAAGGAGTGGGGAACCCTTAGGGTTGAATGCCCAAGCTAGAATGCTGTGTGTGCCTTGACTAGCCACCATCAAGGCTTGGGGGGGAATCTATGTTTGCCTCAACCATCCCCCATTGAGTATTGAAGGGATTTAGGGGAGCAAACAAGCTGTGACTGTCTCAACTGACTCCATTGAGACATAGGGGTAGTTACTCCCCTCCCCCCCACCCCCTTCTCACCGACTCCTGTGAGAATGGTGATTAGGGAATGCTGTAGGAGTTGTGCTTCCATTATCAGCAATCCTTGTAAGAACACAAGACTAGAATAAAGTAGGATTATTAATTCCTTTGAAATTGTCTTAGTATTTTCCTGTCTTACCAGATCAAGAGTGAATTTGTGCTAGCAGCCCTCCTGTGTGCTAGTGTTATTTGTATTACACTTTTTCAGATCATTTTACAGATGAAGAAACTGAAGCAAACAGTATTAAGGGACTTTCCCAGGGTCACAAAGCTAATGAGTGTCTGAGGCTGGATTTGAACTCAGGAAGATAAGTCTCCTTGACTCCAGGCCCAGCATTCTATCCACTGTACCAGCACCTTCTATGTGCCAGGCACTGTACTAGGGGTATAAAGAAAGGCAAAATACAATCCCTGGTCTCAAGGTGCTCCATAGTTTAACAGGGGAGACAACATACAAACAATTATGTACAAACAAAACACAAACTAACTTGTAAAGAATCTTAGAGGGAAGGCACTAAGCTTAAGGAGAAGTAGGTAAGGCTTTTTGTAGAGGCTGGGACTTTAGCCAAGACCTGAAGGAAACCAGAGAAGCCAAAAGATGGAGTTGGAGAAGGACAGAACTTTAGGCATGGGGGATGTAGGCAGTGAAAATGCAGAGTATGGAGATAAAGTATTATGTGTTTGAAAAACAGCAAAGGAAGTCACTCTCTCTAGGTACCAGAGATTGTGGAGGAGAGAAGAGTGTAAGAGGATTGGAAAGGTAGGAAGGGGCCATGTTATGAAGGGCTTTAAAAGCTAAACAGAAGATTTTATACTTGATTCCTGAAGTGAAAAGGAACCACTGGAGTTTATTGAATAAGGGAGGTAACATGGTCAGACCATTGTTCAAGGAAGATCACTTGGTAGCCAAAGGGAGGATGGACTGGAATGGGAGAGACATAGGACAGGGAGGCCATCCAACAAGCTATTGAAATAGAGCAGGTGTAACGTGAGGAGGGCCTACACCAAGATGGCAGCAGTATAATACAGGATGACCTGCTCTTACTAGCATAAAGTTAAGGATAAAGTGGGATGCTCTGTGAGTTCTCCTACAAACAGAAATTCTCTTGCCAATCTAAAGCTTAACTAAGTTATTTAACTAGTCAACTAATTAATTAGTTAAATTCCTTTAACTTAAAATTAAATTCCTTTAGACTCATCAGCCCCCTTTTTTTTAGGTGGGTTTCTTCTCAGTCTTAGGTCCCTGCTTATTAGTTTTGCTGCACTAGGGGGTACTGTTAAGTTGTAAAATTCCCTCAGTAGCATCTGACCAGCTTGTTTTAACATTCAAATTGCAGCTTCTTTCACCATGTCATTGTGTGCAGGAGGCTATGATGGAAATGTGTGGATTTGCTTTGAGTGCATGAAATATAATGAGAACTCCAAATGGAACTTGCTGCAAGTTAGGGAGTGAAAAATGTACATTTGTAAAGTGTTACTGATGGTTTTTTCTTTTGGATCATTTAGATTATAAACTCACATGTTAGTGATAATGACAGGGTACAAAATGCAGTCACGGGAGAAACAGAATTTGATCTCCTTTATTCGATACATGTATTGTTCCCCAGGAGGCAACTGGAGTCTTCATTTGTCTAGTTTGTTCTTAATGTTCTTTCCTTTCCCTTGTGTTTTTGGAGTCAATTTAGTGTCTCTCAAAAGATATTGGAGTAACAGCCTTTAGACAGACATCCTCTGTTTTGTTACAAAACCAGCTCCTTGGCCAGGTGAACCATGTGAGTAGCTTTGATAGAGGTCTGCCAATCTGATCTGAGGCTTGACCCAAAGGGATCTTGTCTGGGTTTGAGAAAGCAATTCAGTCTCAAGTAGTGGACTTGCCAATGAAAAACAAATTAAAGAAACAAATTCATCCATTGGAAAAAATGTGTTGTAAATCGGGGGCAAAATAACAGCTTACATTATATAATGCTTTCTTGTTAAATGATGCAAGATACACACACACACACACACACACACACACACACACACAATCCAAATAACTCTTTAAGGGAAATGTTATTATTAACCTGGTTTTATAGGTAAGGAAGGTGAGGTTCTAGGAATTGGGTAGGAACTTGTGAGATCACACAGTGGTGGATCAGAGATTCAAAATCAGGTCTTTTTATTTGACTATGCCAAGCTTCTCAGAAAGCAGAGTAGTAACGAGTGACTAGTAAACTTTGATACAGAGCTGTATGTTTTAAATGTTTATCCATCTGTAGTTTATACAAGCATTGAAATTGTTTCTGAGTGCCATTCAGATTAAACCTCTGAAGATTTTTCCTGATTCATTCTAGATCTAGACCTCGAAAAGACTTTAGAAGCCATCTATTTCAATATTTTCATTTTACCAATACTTAACTGAAGTCCCGGAGACTTGACCAAAGTCAGATAACCAGTGTGGCAAAGGTGAAATTTGGACCTAAGACTTCCTCACTTCCAAGTCCATTATGCCATGCGTTGTCTCATATACAATTTTTTCCCCAACAAACTCCTGGAAAGATGATGCTTGAGCATCAGTTAATAATAATACTTATACTTAAATTTTGATTTGCAAGCTACAAAGCACTTTAAATTACATTATCCAATTTAGTAGCTTCTCACTGTCATGGAACGTATGCCTAAAGTAGCAGTTCTTAAAGTGTGGTCTAGGGACCCCCTAGGAGTTTCTGACACCCTTCCAGGGGGGTCTATGAAATAAAAACTATTTTCACAATAATATTAATATGTTTTAATTTCTAATATGGTAAATATCAATGGATAAAACCCATATACACAAAAGCTCTTTAGCTAAAGTCCTCAATAATTTTTAAAAGTGTAGAAAGGTTCTGAGACAAAAAGTTTAAGAACCACTAGCCTAAAGATATGAGTACTTTCTGAGTTCTCAGAGAAACATTTACCCGAATTTAATTTAATCTGAATATTTGATATGATCCTCTGTGTACATGTCAGAAAGTTCAACCTGGTCAAAGTATTTTGTAAACCTTTAGGAAAGGCAGAACATCTATAGTATTTTTGCAGAATACCTCTGTGTATGGTTCTGTGTTAGGGATTTTACTAGGTTAAATTAATCTGACTCCAAACCTTACTATCTGACTCTGAGGTGACTATTTTAGCATGGACAAAAAATAATTGAGACATATCTGACCGAATTATTGCGTAATAACCCGCAAATCAAGCTTTATTGACAAAAATTAATCTAGTTAAGTCAATAAGTATTTATTAATCATTTACTTTGTGCCTGGCATTGTAAGTGCTAGGAATACATATATATATATATATATATGCATGCATGCATGTTTATGTGTATAAATATGCATATGTAGATATATGCATGTCTATATGTATGCATAAATACACACACTGTACATTTGGGCACACATATGCAAAATACAGACACATATGCGTGCATTTGTGTATCTACATGTGTGCACATGTGTATAGGCAGTACATATGCATATACAGACATACATATGCATGCATTTGTGTACCCACATGTGTGCACATGTGTATAGGCAGTACATATGCATGCATATATGCACACATGTGCAATGTGAGGTAAGCATGCATACACATGTACTTATTTTTGCTTCAGACCTGTTATTTTACCAGCATATGGAACTCCTGATGAGGAAAGCTTGTCTCTCTGTGCAGGCTATCAGTGGTTCCACAACTTTGGGTCTTAGATAGTCCGATAGGTGTCTGGGACCCCCCAAGGTGCAGTGACTTCCCCAGCTTTGCACTGCTTTTATGTATCAGAGGCAGGTCTTGATTTCAGGTTTTCCTGGATCTTTTTACTGTCATGCTGCCTCTTATATGTACTATATTTGAGATATACACACATATACTCCTCCTTGTTAACATTATTTTACATAACTTTTATTCACTAAGTTTTATATATGCTAGAAAATGTGGAAAGAACACTTACTTTGGAGTCAGAGGACCTGGGTTCATATCCTGCCTTTGATACTTACTATGACTATAATCTTGGACAAATCATTTAACCTCCTTGGGCCTTAGTTTCCTCAGCTGTAAAATGAGGGAGAGGCAGCTAGGTGCTGCAATGAATAGAGAACCAAGTTTGAAGTCAGTATGGCTCACTTTCCTGAGTTCAAATCTGGCCTCAGACACTTACTAGCTGTGTGACCCTGGGCAAGTTACTTAACTCTGTTTGCCTCAGTTTCCTCATCTGTAAAATGAGCTGGAGATGGAAATGGCAAACCACTCCGGTATCTCTGCCAAGAAAACCCAAATGGAGTTGGACATGGCTGAAAAATGACTGAACAAAAAAATGAGGTAGGTGGACCTGATGGCCTCTGTGGGTCCTTTCTAGATCTATGATCCAGTGATATTAAGTGTTGCTAATTAGAGTTTCTGAGGAGACTTGACTTAATGAAGAGAGGAGTGTGATTGGCAAATACCTTACATTACGTTGGCAATTACATTAATTATGTGCATATAAATAAGTTTTTCCAAAGAACTTAAAACAGCTGTTGTCTTAAGTAAGTTACACATTGTACAGAGTAATCTTCTTTATACCACTGATTTGTGTGGGGAAAGCTTTTTTTCATAGCTAGTAAATTTTAGACCCTTCTGTCCTAATGATTACACATTATCAATAAGATTTTACTTTTTAGTTTTTAAAATGAGTTTTATTGATTTTTCTTACATGACCTACACTTGTACTAGTATCCCTTGAGAAACAGGGGATACATCCTTTATAGCAAAGAATAATTTTTTTTTTTTTTACAAAAAAAGAAGAGAAAAAATCAGCCAAAGAGGTTTTATTTTTAAGGCTTCTATCAGCCAAACATCAAGTATCTTAAAAGTATTTAAACTGAACCACAGGGCTAAATTTCTCTACTGCTGTTTGGGGGAACCTATTGTACTAGGAAATAACATAACCAAATACCCTTACCAAATTGTGAAAATGTTTCTTGGAGACCAAAGTGAAAAAAGAAAGGTCAGGCAAGGAGAAGTGAAGTGGGTGAGGTTTTAGCCTTCACTTCCAGTTTCTCCTTAACCCCTGTCAGAAGTCTCTAGCTACATCTGTGCTCATATTACTCCTGACTTTTTTTCAACAATCATTGTAACCTAAGACACCCAGAGTTGGTTTTTCTGGGGACTGGAACTTGGGTAATACATTTTGACTCATTTTTTTTTCCATGCTAAGCAGATAAAGTTCACTTTGATATGGATTCAGGGCATCCAACACTGGGTCCCTTGTCCCTGGAACAATAATAAGCGCCACATTCAACCATTTAGGAGCACTGAAAGATTTACTTCTATTCAAGGCCTAATGATAGTTTTATGGCCCCAGAAAATGGATGCATGAAAGTATGGTTGTATTAAAGCTCAATAAACAGGTAGAGCATGCTATTAGGCTGGGAAGCAAGGCCAGAATCCCCTGGGGAGCACCTGTCACATGTGTAGCTGAGTGGGATTGCTACCTGTGAATTAACTATTCCTGGAAGAGGCCCCAGTTAAATTTCTCAGAAAGCATTCCTGTGAAGGAGAGATCTTGTCTGTGAACAATATGTTGACATTAGACCTAGGAAACCCACTGACTCTCTTTCACTTCATTCTAGAGATGATACATACCATGAAACAAAAGAGAAAATTTATATTAGTTGTCATATACTTAAGAAATAATACACTTAGTATCCCAAAGTCTTATGGCTATTTCAGATTTCTTTTTTAAAAACAAACTTAAAACTACACTAAGACTTTTGGGACACCATATGCATGTGCATATACATATTTTATTATTTATTTAATTTTTTTTAGTTTCTAAATATTTTTCCTTATTACATATAAAAATAATTTTTAACATTCATTTTTAAAGAGTGTTGGGGTCCAAATTCTCTTCTTTACTTGTTCCCCTCTGTCCTCATTGAGAAGACAAACAATTTTATAGATTATACATATGCAGTCATACAAAACACATTTCTATATTAGTCATATCCACACATGTTTTAAAAGGGCTGTTCCACTACTGAGGTAAAATTTGAACTCAGTTCAATTCTACACTGGTGAAACATAGTGGGACAACTTATTAATCATATGTAAAATTATGGTATTGACTCAAGTAAACAGAAGAATGGGATGAATGACCTCTTGGATGTGGCATCTAAGAAGTCTGATGTGAACCTAGGTCATATTAAGAGAAACAGAGCTTCAAAGAACAAGTAGGCAAAAATCCCATATAACTTTTCCTTAATTACACCATGTCTGAGATACTATGTTTAGTTTTGAACACTACATTTAAGGAAAGAGCTTCCAGAGGAAGCAATGAAAATGGTGTGACTCAGTGTAGTTCCAATGCAATATTCATAGTGCCAATGGTGACTGTAAATATGCTGGCATAGTTCTCAATCACTAAATATAATAGACTCTACATATAGAAGACAGAAGCAAAACATTTATTCAGACACCTGAAAACTTAATCCCCAAACCAGACAGCTGAATCCATCATAGTAGCAAAGAAGTTAATATACCACAATACCACAGAGAGCCATACCATCCTTTAACCTTCCCACAAACCAAAACTCACAAGTCTAGTTGTCTGTTTGCCTGCTATCCTCTCTTTCCCAGCATCTAGCTGCTCTGATTCCTGGCTTCCTGTGGTCTCTGCTCCACCCTTCAGCAAACTCCTCCCACCACAGGCTTCATGTGATTCTGTTCAGCCTATTATGGGGCAGGGAAAATCTTCAAACCAGGGAAGGTCTTCAAATTCCCTTAGGCTTATTAAGGGGCAAGGAAGATCTTCAATTTCCCATTCCCATTACATTCAGGCTTATGTCACCATAGGAGGATTAGTTAATAGAGCTAGGGCAGTTTAGCCTGGAGCAGAGAACACTCAAGATGATAGCTGGCTTTAAGTTTTTGAAAGACTGGAATCTGGAAGAAAGATTGAACTTGTTCTTTTTGGCCTAGGAAACAGAATTAGTAGCCATGGATACATATATGATACATACTTAAGTGTATAGGCTGTCTGTGCTGGCACACTTGGTGCTGCTCCATGCATTCATGAATGTAAGTTTTACAAAGAGACCAAGCTTAGGTTTAGCATTCTAACCAGTTGAGCTAACTGATGTTGGAATGTTGATTTGGGAACTAGTGGGTTCTTTTTCACTGGAGATGGGCAGCACTGCCTTACACACAGAGATAGTGTCCACTGAAGAAGGGTTCCTCCTCCCTCTTTCTTCCTCTCTCTTTTTCCCTCTCCTTTATTTCTTCCTGTTTGCTTTGTCTTCTCTCTGTCTTTCCTTCTCATTTCTCTCTGTTCTTTTTCAAGGTCTGTTTCCTTTCATTAGATCCTTTCTTCTTGCTTTCTATCACTCCTTCCCTGAGATGTGTGTGTGTGTGTGTGTGTGTGTGTGTGTGTGTGTTTGCAAAAACTTTCTGCTAAGCATGAAGGAGTTAACATAGCAGGGGAGTCAGTAATTTAAAGGTGGATTTTCAGGGGATAAGCTACAGAGCCAGACGATCTGCCTCTAGACATCAGAGAGTTAATTCTCTACATGTTTTTACCTAGTTGGCTGCAGATTGTGTTGGCTTAAATATATTAAAATTAAATGAGAGGAAGTTATGGAGAGATCCAACTTGATTGTTCAAACCAAAAATGTTTCTATTTCCTTTCAAATTACTTCCCTCTTCATATTGGCAGTGACATGGTATTGCCCTGGGGTGACAGGGATTGGAGGGGCAGCCTCAATAAGAAGAGAAAGAGAAAAAGGGGGAATGAGTACCTAAGGTCCACACATAGGAAGTTAGGAAGAGGAAGAGGAGGGAAGTACCAGAGAAGGGCATTGGTTTTGACAGAAACCACCAAGGAGGTGCTATCCTCCCAGAGCTGTGTCTGGGATAATTGTTTTCCTGACCCTTTGTTATGTCCCTGGTTGGGCATACGTGACAATGCATGATATAGCAGAGACATCTCCTATATCATGGTTCAAGAACACTGGCCTAGAAATCAGAAGGTCTGCATCTGTTCTTGACTGAATCATTGCCTTGTCTCTAACTTTCAATCAAGCTTTCACCTCTCTGTGCCAGCTTCCTATTTACAAAACATAGCTAAAATGTCTTCCCTGGTCCCTCTTTTCACCTGTCTCAGTGAGATGTTGTGAGGACAAATTAGACAATATAGATGAAGCTTTCTTACGTCCCTACCAGAAGACTATTTTGTGGCTCCCAAGTATTATCACACGGTATCAGAGAATTATAGATGTATGGCTTGAAGGGACCTCAAAGGACATTTAATTCAACTCCCTGATTTTATAGATGAGGAAACTAAGGCCCAGAGGGGTTAAATCATGTTGTCGAGGTCACAGAGAAAATAGGCATCAGAGGCAGGATATGGACTCTGGATGTGCACATTTCCTAAATTCTTTTTTACTCTCTAGAGAATATTACTACTTTGTTCAGCATTATAAGGAAAATATCACTCAAGTGAAAAGGAAGTTTTAGTGGTCCCCTAAAGGGAAATGGGTGGTTGCTAACTCTCCTGCTCAGCTAATCAGCAAATCAGGCTTTCATTGATGTCCTTTTTATGGCCAGAAGGAGATAACGTACATAAAACACTTGGGAAATAGAAATAAAAGAGTGAAATCATTTTGGTGGCATATGTACAACTTAGAAAGTGGGGTTAGCATGGCAGTTTTGTTAGGAGTGTGGTTACTAGAATGGAGGCTGATGAGGTGAAGTAGGCATTGGAGACAATATAGAGAGGCAAAGTGAAAGTTCATCTCAAGTTAGAGTAGGATGAGACCTGGTGCCTGGGAAGTTTAATTTTTTAAAAATGATCAAATCTCAGAGCCCTAGCTAGCTATCTGGAAGAACCATGTTCTATATTCTAAACTCCTTGGCTTCTGGGGCAATGAATTTTGTGTTGGAGATGATAATGTTTTTGGTAATATGTTGAAAGGAATAGGTGGTCTACTCACAAAAAAAAAATCGATGAAAAAAATTTTTTTTGTTAACTTTTTTCATAGAGAAGTCTTTTTTCTGGTTCAAGACCAAAGTACGAGTCTTTTTCTGAAATGTCTTGGGGTTTTAACTTAAAAGAGCATGGTGGAGCACACTTTCCTTTTGAGGAAGATATAATATAACCAAGGTTGAAGCCATAAATCATAAGCAAAGAAACATGACAGTCATCTATTATATATATATCTACGTCTGGCAGCATCTGGTAGAAATACATCCTGTGTGTGGCCATCCAGCAGATACTTTATGTCCTGTGGAGCAGAGTATAGTAGAGACAGTACCTCAGGTAGAAACAAAGGTTCTAGTGGAGATTGGCAGGCTTGGTGAGAGCAGAAAACATTAGTGACCTTGTAGCAATGGAAGTGTGAATTGTGCCTCCAGATATGTGCCCTTCTTCTTATGTACCCTGGTGACATATTCCCTCTGTATATGTTTTTCTATGTGTCTTCTAAATTCATCCACTTTTCTGCTGTTTGTATGTGTTAGAGAATATTTCTTAGGTTTCCTGGGGGAAATGCCTTTTTTTGTCATTCTATTTCAAAAAATGCTTTTGCTCTGAATGAATTATTTCTTATGACTATTAAAGATAAATATGTTGATGGGGGCTCATGAGTAATAGTTTTGAGTGGATGCAAAGCCACAGAATATCGTGAATCTGTGGTAGCCTTGTCGGGTGACCCATTCCTTCGGAATATGCCTCCAAGGAGTTGCGCAAACGTCAGTTCTTATTGGGAAATGAATGGAAACCTTGAAGAGGGGAAAATATCCATGAAAATGGACCAGAAATGAAGTTGTATTCTCTAGGTGATCAGTCTTTTGGGAATCCTTCAACATTTTGGCTGAGACAGACTTGCAGAGGTCAGGAAGTCTAAACCCTTTATGTGATTTTTCAGTGATTTATTGTGACTCACTGTGCTTCCCAGCTCAGTAAATGAATTCTCAACAATATCCAAAGAATGGGCATGAGTTTGGGCACAATGAAGTTTCAGCACTCATTTGGGGTCAAATGGAAGTGTGTTTTCTGTTTTCTCTTACCATGTCTCTGTCACCATTGGAGGCAAATAGTTGTATCTGCCAGCAGAGGCTCACAATTTCAAAAACATCAACACCCCTCCCCCAAATATATTATCTGCTCTTTCCTCTTGGTAAAAATGAAATGGAGTCAGGGCTGAAATGTATTTCTTCTTGTTCTCTGAATAAACAATGACTTTGAAATATTTAGGATGGAGTTTGGACAATGGGAATGCCATGTACCTAGTAGGTACAAAACAGATAACCATTTTTTGCTTTCCTCAATTGGGTAGAAGTATCGAATAGAAAGCATATGGAGGTATTCACCTTGATATTGAACCTCTGATATTTGGAATCAGAGGACTTGGGTTCAACTTCTGCCTCTATTATTTACTGCTTGTATAGCTTTGAAGGCCCTTTGCTCATTTAGACCTCAATTTTCCTATTCTGTAAAATGATAGAGTTGAATTAGACTGTTCTCTAAGGCAGAGGTATAAAACACGTGGCCCACATGCCAACTGCTGCTCCTGAATTTGGCTTGAACCATATTAAAACATAATTGGGAAATATTTAACAAAGTGAATAAAAATACAATAAAACATGGATAATATTACATTTAAAACCCAGTCAATATGCAGCCCACAGGGATCCTTATGTACTCAATAATTGGCTTCCATTTCTATCTGTGTTTGTCATTCCTACTCTAAGTAGTATAAGAATAGTCAGCTCTAAATCTAGGACCCTAAAATTGAGATGTTATAGGGTGTGTGTATATATATATATGTATATATATATATATATATATATATATATATATAGATCATAATCTATATTTATATTTATAACCAAAGCCTATCAGATTAACTCTAGTCCAACTGCCTCATTTTAGAGATGGGAAACCTGAGGTTCAGAGAAAGGCTAGTGACTTGCCCAAGGCCACACATGTAATAAGACTTAAACCTATACCTTTTGACTCCTGTTCCCTTTTCCATTTTGTTCCCTTGTCTCTTAAGTTTAGTTAACTTTTCCAATCGTTCAATGCAAAATTAAATGGACAAATTGGGTTATTTCTCTCCAAAAGGAAAGTGACCATTCTGAAAACTTCTTCAATCACCATGGTTACTTGGCCTGTCTGCTCACTGTGAACTTCTTTCTCTGACACCTAATTACTGCCAACTAGTCACATGTGACTCCAAGCCTTGTTTCAAGTCCCTGACTTCAGCTCCTGCCAAGCCCTTTCCTTCCATGTTTAGCCCCAAGACTTCAACTAAAGCCCTAAGAACCCTCTGCATATTCCTCAGTTAGGCCTCTAATGGTTTGAAAACAACTTCCTTAGGTTTTTAGACATAGCAGAATTGGAATGTGTTTCTGAATTATAGTTATAGATATAGAGCTGGAAGGCATGTCAGAGGTATTCTAGTTCAACTTCCTCATTTTATAGATGAAGACATTAAAACCCAGAGAGACTGACTTTTTCCATATGGGAGATTTTCCACACAGTGGCAGATTTAGGATTCAAACTTGGGACTTTTTGATTTATTGTTGTTTAGCCATTTTCAGTTGTATCTGATTCTTTTTTTTCTTTTTTTTTTGGAGGGGGGAGGGCAGGGCAATTGGGGTTAAGTGACTTGCTCAAGGTCACATGGCTAGTAAGTGTTAAGTGTCTGAGGTCAAATTTGCACTCAGGTCCTCCTGACTCCAGGGCCAGTGCTCTATTCACTGTGCCACCTAGCCGCTCTTGCGTCTGTCTCTTGGTGACCCCATTTGGGGTTTTCTTGGCAGAAATACTGGAGTGCTTTGCCATTTCCTTCTACAATTCATTTTACAGGTGAAAAACTGAGGTTAAATGACTTGCCCAGGGTCCCACAGCTAATAAGTCTCTGAGACTGAATCTGAATTAAGGTCTTCCTGACCTGGAGGTCTTGCACTTCATCCACTGCGCCACCTGGCTGCCCCCTTGAGTTGATAGGCAGAATGAATAAGGACAGAGCCTCGGTTTATGATTTTTCTTGTAGAAAAATTCCCCTACCAATTCAGAACTTCAAGTCTCAGAGAAATTCCTAAAACCTTAAGAATTTAAGTGATTTGCTCGGACAGTATGTGTCAGAGACAGGATTTGAACCCAGGTCTCCCTACCTTCAAGATCAGCTTTCTATCCACTGCACCATGATGCCACTACATCACATCATAGGACAATGTATAACAATGATGCCAGCTCTTTTGCCCAAACCAGCTCCAGGACACTCTGTTCCCTGCAGTGATATTGTTAAGTTTGTAGTGGGTAGATTTCAGTTGATGGGAATGAGAGATAAAGGATGAAGGAGCATGATGGGAACTAAGGGACAATAACTGAAGGGTTGGAGTTAGAGTCCCTAGCACAGTAACTGATATATGGTGCTGAATGAATTTGTATTGATCGATTTAGGAGACTATGAATGTGAAATGGTGTGTATGTATATATTTGTGTGTAAGATAGAAAACAAGAGCAAATGATCCCTGAAAGATAGTAGTGTATTTATTAACAAGGGGTATATTATTTTCGCCAATTTATCTAAGATATTTAAAAAGGCTAATTAACAATAGCTAACAATAATTTTAGGGGCAGGTAGGTGGAGAGAGCACGAGGTTTAGAGTTAGGAAAATCTGAGTTAAAATCTGGTCTCAGACACTTAATAACTGTGTGACCCTGGACAAGTCATTTAATCCCTATTTGCCTCAGTTCCTCATCTGTAGAATGGGGACACACTGGAGAAGGAAATGATGAACCCCTCCAGCATCTTTGCCAAGAAAACTCCATGGACAAGTTGATAGGGTTATGAAGAGTTGGGCATGACTGAATGACTGAACACCACCACCACCACCACCACCACCACCACCACCACCATCATCACCAATATCAGTGTTGAGACATGCTGTACAAACATTGTCTCATTTTATCCTCACAACAACCTTGGGAGGTAGGTACTGTTATTATCCCAGTTTTATAAATCAGGAAACAGATTGAAGAACTTGAAGTGACTTGGTCACACAACTCATAAATATCTGAAATTGGATTTGAACTTGGATTCTTCTGACTCCAGGACCTGGGTCCTCTCTACTGTACTACCTAGTTAACTTCCAAGTAGTGTTTTGAACATCTTTTTTTCCCTAAAGTTCTATGAGAATAGTCTGTTCTTGATTATGGCTTTACAGTAACTGGGGCTATTTGCCTGAAGGTAATTTTTACTCAAGAGGTCAATGGGAAGTAGTGGAGAGAGGGATGGCCTTGCTGTCAAGAAGGCCTGGGTTCAAGAAATGCCTCTGACACATAATGACTGTATGACCATAGGCAAAGTCATTTGACCTCTGAGTGTTCCCCAGACAAGTATCTAGGACTAAAAGTTGTAGAACAATGCAGATATATACTGGTAGAAAGAGTTAGCACATAGGGTGCTCTCAAGACATAAAATTGCAAGTACAGTCCCTTCAACCCCTTTCCTTAATCCCCCAAAAGAAATGAGAATGAATATTCTTCTTCTCTCTGGGCCCTTAATCAAGATTTCCAAGAATTTTATCATCAACTTTATGTAATTTCTAAAGAAGCCAATGATAAATCTAGTAGCCAGAATCTTTCCTTTTTTGAGGGCAGTTAGCTGGCACAGTGGATAGAGTGCCAAGCCCTAGAGTTAGGAATATTCATCTTCCTGAGTTCAAATGCAGCCTCAGACACTTCCTAGTTGTGTGACCCTGTGCAAGTCATTTAACCCTGTTTGCCTCTGTTCCTCATCTGTAAAATGAGCTGGAGAAGGAAATGGCAAATCAGTCTAGTATCTTTGCCAAGAAAACCCCGAATGGGGTAATGGAGAGTTGGAGACCAAACAACAACAGAATTCCTTTTTTGAACAAATTATCACCATGACATGTTTTTTCCTTCTGATGACAAACCTTTTTTTCCAGCCTTTCACAATATACTTAATTCAAATTGTTTAGAGTTTAGCCCCGATTAGTCACAACTTAAGGCATGGTTTACCAACAGGGTCACAGTATGTTAGTGTTTCTTAAGGATTGGGCTAAAGCCTGGGCCTGTGGTTTCATCAGTGTAGGAAGCTCTCAGATGAGAGAAGTCCATCTATCAATGTAGGGCAGCACCTTCTCTGCAATTTATAATTTGAATTTCCTAGAACTCTCAGAAGTTAATTGACTTGCCTATAGTCACACAGCCAACTTTTCCTGGCTTCAGGGCCAGAATTCTTTTCATTATGTCAAGCCACCTTATTAACTGTAAAAAACCTATAGTATGTAGCCCTCCAGAGACAAATTTGGGTAGGACTGAGATTAAATGGTGATGTACTGGATTTCTTCACAAGGCTTTGCCGTGTGTGTGTATGTGTGTGTGTGTGTGTGTGTAATGTATATTCTACTGGGCTCCACTGTTAATTAGCTGTATGACCTTGGGCAAATCTCTAAACCTTTCTGGGTTTTAATTTCCTAATTAGTAAGATGTGAAAGTAGGACTAGATGATCTAAAAAGTTTTTTCCAATTGTAATCTATGATTGCTAAGATCTCTTCCAGCTCTAAAATTCTAGGTGTGCAACATGAATAGGCATCCTTTTAAAAAATGTATATTTATTTTATTTATTTCATTACATATTTCACAGTTACTTGTAAAAAAATTTTAACATTCAGTTTTTAAAAAATTTGAGTTCCAAATTCTCTCCCTCCCTCCCCCTTCCCCTGAGAAGGCAAGCAATATGATGGCAATTATACATGGGAAGTCATTCAAAATATATTTCCGTATTAGCCATGTTGCAAAAGAAAACATGCACACATACATACACAAAACCCCAAGAAAAAGAAAGAAAGTAAAAAAAAGTATGCTTTAATCTGCACTTAGAGTTCATCAGTTCTCTCTCTGTAGGTGAATAGCATTTTATATCATTGGTCCTTTGGAATTGTCTTGGATCACTGTCTTGATCAGAGTAGCTAAGTCTTCCACAGTAGATCAGACTTATAATATTGTTTTTACTATGTACATTGTTCTCCTGGTTCTCCTCACTTCACTTTGCAGCAATTCATATAAATCTTCCCAGATTTTTCTGAAATCATCCTGCCTGTCATTTATAGTATTCCATTACAATCATATACCACAACTTGTTTAGCTATTCTGTTGGACAGTGTTTCTAGTGTTTTGACCTTTTCCCCCTGCCTTCAGTAGAGAGAAGGGAGTGTTGGTGTTAGTATTGCTGGTTGTATACTAACGTCTAACTCTAATTAGAAGATGGAGGGAATGCTGTGGCAGACTTTAATTATTTTTTTTTCTTTTAGTGGGAGAAGGAATCATAGAAATAATAGAATTTAGAGCTGGAAGGATCATTAGAAATAATTTATTTCAAAAGTCTCCTTTTATAATTACTCAATAAATCAACATACATTTATTAAGCTCCTACTTTTTGCTAGGCAAGGTGGTAGGAGCTACATATACAAAGAAAGAAGTTAAATAGACTCTGCCCTCAAGGAACTTACGTGTTAACCACGGGAAACATGTACAATAGGGAGGGAAATTGAACCCTATGGAGATGATGATGAATTTTCCAAGATCATACAGGTGCTTGAAGTACTTGAATGCAAAGTCATTTGTCTTCAAATCGTGTCAATGCCACAATACCATCCTACATTTTTATTCTTAAAAAAAAAAAGAAAAGAATTCTGCCACTAAAATAAATAGGGGGAAAATGCTGCTGAATTATTCTACATAGGCTTGAGTTACAATCAATACTAGTAAAACGTACAACAAATATTTTAGAGTTATTCTAGAAAGTAAAACACATAACAAAGAATGCTGATGTTACTGTACATAATAACATATCACATGAGCAGCAGCCCTCCTTGAGAGCAGATCTTGCTAACTGCTCTCTTTCCAAATAGAAAAATGCAACTTTTGAGATTATTCTCCAAAATAATGACTAATATTTTGGGAAGAGCATTTAGTCTGTACTTTAAGACTTTCAGGATGGATTGTTTAGCTTGAAATTTCACTGTTTCCTTTTGTTGACGTTACTACCGATGAGAGTTTGACAAAAGCAAATGCAAAACTTGTGAGTCTGACAAATGATCAGGAAGGTGCTGGTGACAGCTGGCTAACTTGGCAGGGAGAAGAGGTGGTTATAAATATCATCAGCTCATGTACTTGCCATGTTTGGCCCTTCTCTCATGTTGATTGTGCTTGGTTTTTGAAGAGAACCAATGACATCACCTGGTGATGAATTATTGACTTATGCATGAATTAGATTTAAATGAGGCAGTGTTGCACAAAGTTGTAAGCCCTACTCTGCCTTCCAGAGTCATTGAAACCCAGTATAAGGCAAAAGTCAAGAAGACTGGCTATGGCCTGGGATGCAGTGAATGACCTTGGTGTCTTCAATGTTTGACCAAGCTATAAGTGTTCCACAGTACCTGCTTCAGTTGTCTTCATGGCCATTGGGACAAATTTCTCATTTACCCATTCTTCTAGGGAAAATCTTCACATGCTTGAGGTAGACCTCAGGAATTCACTGATGGGTTTGAGGCTGTTGATTACCTTCAACCTGGTTTAACCCATCTGCCAGTAGTCTTCTCCCATCGTCTGCTAATGTACATATTTGTTTATACAGATGTTTATAAAATACAGATATACATAATTATTTTTACATAATCAGAGGCAGCATAGAATAGTGGATAGAATTTTAAATTTGAAGTGAGACAGAATTGGGTCCAAATCTCTCACCTGACATTTATTAGCTAAGTGACCATGGACAACTTTATATTTTAAAGAACACAAACTCCTTGAAAGCAAGAATTCTTTATCTTTCCAGCACCCAGTATAATCCCTTACGCATATACACTAAGAATTTAGCAAATATTTATTGAAATTAATTGATTGACATATATTGTAGGGCTACCACTGCTTTTATTTGGGAAGTTATACTTCTATGAAAACTTAGGCTATCAATTTTTTTCAGTTGTCACTTCTCATATTGAGTTAGTCATCCACTGAAACCTTCAGTCTTTTTCACAGAAATTGTTGTCTAGCCATATATCCTTTGTTCTCTCTTTGTGCATTGATTTTTTGAACCTAAGTTCAGGACTTGACATTTATCTAGCTTAAGTTTCATTTGACTAAATTTGGCTCGTTATTCCAGCCTGCCTAATATCATTGAGTATATTAACTATCACTACCAGGTTTGGGATGTCTGAAAATTTGGTAAACAATTCATGTATGTCTTCATCCAAGTCAGAAGTTCTCTACCATTTGAGAATCATGGACCTCTTTGGCAGTTTGGTGAAACCTATGGACTGCACCCCAAAATAATGTTTTGTGGTTTACATTCATAATTGAAAAACTAATAAATTTCACTGAGAGACTGGTGAAAATAGAGATATAATTTTGTTCATATTCAAGTTCATGGATCCCATGAAACCCATCTGTGGACCCAGATTAAGAACTTCTGATCTAAGTCCTTAGTTGAAATGCTGAACAGAAGAAGGCCAAAGACAAAGACTTGTGGTTTGCCACAAGATATAGAATGGCTTTTTATTACAAAGACAGTTCTATCTAGATCAGGAATTCTTAAACTAGAATCCATGAATTAAAAATAAATGATCACTTTCAATATACAATTTGTTTCCTTTGTAATCATAAGTATTTTATTTTATGCATTTAAGTATAGTATTCTGAGAATGGATACATAGGCTTACCAGCCTACCAAAGGGATCCATGACACAAAGAAGGTTAAGAACCTCTGATCAACTGATATTGATCCATTAATTAACATTCTTTGTGCCTGAGCCCTAAAAGAAAACAACTGGACTTGGCTAGTAGATAGTTCCAAATCTACCTATTCATACTATTATTCAATTCACATCTCTCCATAGTTGTGAAAGACTTTGCTGACTGCCTTCTTGGAATCTTGTCATGCTGTATCTAAGATTCTGCTAGTGCTACTCATTTTGTGGGCAGTTAGGTGGCACAGTGGATTGAGTACTAGCCTGGAGTCAGGAAGCTTCATCTTCTTGGGTTCCTTTCTGGCTTCATATACTTAGTAGCTGTGTGACCCTGGGCAAGTCACTTATCCCTGTTTGTCTCAGTTTTCCTCATCTGTAAAATGAGTTGGAGAAGGAAATGGCAAACCACTCCAGTTTGCCAAGAAAATCCCGAATGGGGTCATGGAGAGTGGGACATGAGTGAAAAAATGACTGAATGTCATCATCATTCATCAACAAAGAAAATGAAATTAGTGTAGCATGACTTGTTCCTAACAGACATACATTCATTTAGAATGATTCCCACTTCTCTTTTTACATACTTACAAGTTGTTCACTTAAGAATCTGCTCTAGAATTTTGCCAGAGATCAATGTCAGTCAATAGACGTTTATTAAATATTGAGTCCAGGCCAGGTCCTGTGCTATTGGCTTCTTACAATGACTTTACTTTTAAATCAGAACAGCATTTGCTTGCCTTGACTCTGCTGGCACCTCCCTTGTTCTCTAAAGTTGTTCAATGATTAATTCAGCACTCAAGTCCCTCACAAGTTTTAGCAGTACTCCAGGATGTGATGCATCAAATCTAAATGGCTTATACAAGTTTAGGCCAGCCAAGTGTTATCTCACCATCACCTCACTTCTCTTGAAGTTTCAGTTCCCTATTAACAATTTTTCTTCAAGTCACTGCAATTGGAAGATCATCCTTGATAGGCAAAACAGAAGGAAAAAATCAGAATTGAATAATTTAGTTTTCTTGAACTCATTCATTAATTTAATCTCTGAGCATCAGGCCTCTATCCCTTCCCATTTCTTCTTTCTCTAACATTACTGAAAAAGCCCTCTTGATCATCCTTAGCAATTATTTTGCAAGTCTCAGCTTGTTCTGAATTTCAGCCTTCATGACAATATTCTTGGATATTCATTTTCACTGAGGTTCCATTGCTTCCATCTTTTGCAAATATCCTTTTAAAAAGCAATTTTATTATTTACTGTTATCTTTTGTTTCTATATTGCCTCTTTCTCTCTCTCTCCTCCCATTCCCTACCCAGTCATTATTACAAAGTATTGAAAGGGAAGAGAAGAAAAAAAAAACCAACCAGTTCTAGGGCAGCTAGGTGGCGCAGTGAATAGAGCACTAACCCTGGAGGCAGGAGGACCTAAGTTCAAATGCCACCTCAGACACTTAATGCTTACTAGCCATGTGACTTTGGGCAAGTCACTTAACCCCAATTGCCCTGTGTTCCCCCCTCCAAAAAGCAAAAGAAACAAAACAAAACAAAAAAACCCATCAGTACAGAAAAATGAATGAGCAATCAAGTCTGGCAGCACAAGATATCCCAAACACCTTAGTATAGTTTTAAGCTATATACCCATAGTCCTCCATTCTTCAAAGAAGGAAGGGAGATACATTTTCTCATTTCTTCTTTGAGGCAAAGAATGATCATTGTAATTACACAGAGACCAATTTCCTCTTTTTTTATCCTTTTTCTTTACATTGTGTATATTGGTTTCCTGTTTCTATTTTTTTTAAAAGCAGAATAAAGATTTTATTTATTTTTTTAAATTTTAAATTTTTTATTTTAGAAAAATACTAAAACTTAAATGCATAATAAGAAAAGAAAAATTATAAACTTAAATATAAAAGAAAAAAATATGTCATCTGCCTCAGACCATAGGAGAAGATTCAGAATATATGGCAATAACTTATCATTTCAAGAAAACCTATACATTAAATTCTGGGCATTATGTTGAAAGCTGTCCATTGTATCTTTGCTTCCTTGTAGGTTTTCTTTTGTTCTCCATTGTACACGTCTTACTTTGTTCTTTTTCCCACCTTTCTCCCTTCTACCCATTACCCCAAGGCTACAATTGAGCATGGATTTATATATAGGTATTGATGTATACATACATGTATACTTATATACACATGCATACACACATACACACATATATTAACAAATACTTTCTCTAAGAGATTCTACTCCTAATCTTGTTTTTATGTCTGTGCATCTCTTTTTTCCCATCTCACTTAACTTCTCTACTTTACTTCTACCTGCTATCCCACTCTAGAAATCCTTCCTTTATCCTCCCATTCCCCTAAATATAAACACCCTCTCATATACCCCTGTGACCTGTTCTGTCCCCCTTCTCTCTAAAGCTCCTTCCCTTATCCTCTCCCCCTCTTAAACCCATTCCTGATGAAAATAGGTTTCCAGAACTAACAGACCCTCTCCCCCGTTTAATTCCTCTCTATTGGTTCTTCTTTCACCTCATTTATATAAGATAATTACTCTTTTAGCTGTTCTTGAATAGTTTTATTTTTTGAAGTCATATTATACTCAGGTCTATCCCAATCTTTATTATAAGCTACTTAATTATAAGTAACAGTATTAGACATAGGATTTACATTTTCCATACACAAAAGGCAAACATTCTATACTTATTTAGTCCCCTGTAATTGACTATTGGTACGTACCTTATATTTCTCTTGGCCGTTGTATGTCATATCTTCTATTGAGTTCAGGGTTGTTGTCGTTGCTTTTTAACAGAGTCCTGAAAGTCTGCAAGTTGGTCAAACGTCCATTTTTTTTTTCATTCAGAATTATACTTAGCTTTGTTGGGTATGATATTTTCAGCTGGAGGCCCAGCTCTTTTGCTCTTTGATATATAGTGTTCTAAGACCTGTGATGTCTTAGTGTCGCCTATATTAGGTCTTGTATGATTCTAATTGTGGTGCCATCATATGTAAACAGATTTTTTCTTGTTGCTCATAATATTTTGTTCTTGATCTGGAGGTTCTGGAATTTAACTATAATATTTCTTTGAGTTTTCCTCATAGGATCTCTTTCAGGTGGTCATTGGTGGATTTTTTTATATTTCTGTTTTCCCCTCTTGTTCTAATGCATCAGGACATTTTTCTTTAATTATTTCTTGTATTATTGTATCAAGATTCTTTTTCGATCAGAACTTTTGGGTAGTCCAATTATTCTTATGTTTTCTCTTCTTGTTCTGTTCTCTAGATCTGTTGTTTTTCTTGCGAGATGTTTCACATTCTCTTCTATTTTTTCATTCTTTATATATTTTTTATTTCTTCATCTTTTATAATTTTGTTGAATTTCCCTTGCCCAATTCTGATTTTCTTTTCTTTTCTTTTTTTTTGCTTGTTGGAGGGGGGAAGGCAGGCCAGTTGGGGTTAAATGACTTGTCCAAGGTCACATGACTAGTGTTCTATTCACTGCGCCACCTAGCCATCCCCCCAATTCTGATATTTAAGGAGTCATTTTCTTCCTTAAGATTCTGGATCTCCTTTCTAATTGGTTGACTTTCTTGTCATAATCTTCTTATTTTTCTTTCCAATTTTTCCTCCATCTCTCTCATTTGATTTTTAAAGTCTTTTATAAGTTCTTCAATGAATTGGGCAGATGAACACTGGACATTACTCTTTGGAGTAGAAGAGGGTTTCTTTCCTTCAGTATCTTCCTCTGAAGACAAACCCAGTCTTCTCTATTCCCATAGAAGCTCTCTATAGTCAGATTCTTTCTCCTTTACCTGTGCATTTTTGTTTTTTGTTTTTTTTTGGTAATAATTTAGTTTTTATATCATCTCTAGTCCTGGAATATGGGGGATGGTGCCTCTGATCCTCTTTAGTTCTCCCTTCTGACCTCAAACTCAAATCAACACCTCCAGTCTCCTTGTAAGTACTCACAGCCAGGGGCTTTCTGCCCCACTGCTTCTGTACTCACGGAGTGTGTGCTGGTTCCTTCTTGCTCCTGCCACTCTCCACAGCATGTCTGGGTCTGGCATTCCTTGTCAGCAGAGGTTCTCTAGATCTTCCCCAGGTCGGATATCCAACTCCCCTCATTGTCCCTGGGGTAAAAGTTCCTGTGGCTGGGGCCGAGGCAGCCTCTCAAACCAACTAACCCCAGGGCTTGCCACTGGTTGTTTAAGCAGCTTGCTGCTAGTTAAAGCGAACCCTAGACTGGGGGTGTTTACTCTTCATCGGGAGGAAATCTAGTCCTGGGATTTTCCTTCAGGTCTTCTCAATTTGTCCCAAGAGAACCTCTGTTCTGCTCTGACTCTGATTTGTTTTCACTGCTCTATGTTTGCCCAGAGGTGCTATTCTGTCTCTTTTGTGGAGGAAAATCTTGAGAGCTTGAAATTTTCTGACCTACTCCTCTATCTTCCCAGAATCCTCCTCCTGTTTCTATCTACTTTTCTCCATGTCTGCTTGTGTAAATCTTCTCGTGTTTTTGAATGCTTCATATTCACTACTTATTTTCTTATAACTCAGTGGTATTCCATTACATTCATGTATATGTGCTTTTAAAGTCTGAGCTTATTTAAGAGAGACCCTTGCAGCAAAGTATCCTTTAAACAGCTCTCTCCTTTTTTCTTCTTCATTACATTCACACATAGTTATGTTGTCAGAATTTTGTTTCTGAGATATTTTCATCCCTTCTTAGTTACTTCCATTTTAGAGTCTCAGGCCATGAAATTTCATTTATGTTTCCTTTCTTTAATGATAACTAATAATAATATCTAACATTTATATAGTGTCTTCTATGTGCCAGACACTGTAAGTGATATTTGCAAATATTATTACATTTGAGCTTTCTTTTTAAAATCAATTTTATTTTATTTTTTCAGTTCAGAATTCTCTCCCTCCTTCCCCCCTCCCCACTGAAAAAGCAAGAAAAACAAAACCCATCACAAATATGTATAATTATGCAAAACAAATTCCTGCATTAGCCATGTCCTGAAAAAAAAAAAAGAATGAAAAGAAAGGAAAAAGAAACAGAGTCCATCTGAGTCTATCAGTTTTCTATGTGGAGGTGGATAGCATGTTTCAATCCTGAGTCCTTTGGAATTTTGGTTGGTCATTGTGTTGATCAGAGTTACTAAGTTACCAAGTTACTTAGGCATCTGCTTAGTTTCCAATTCTTTGCCACCACAAAAAGAGCTTCTATAAATATTCTTGTATGTTTAGAGCCCTTTCTTCTTTCTTTGATCTCTTTGGGGTGTAGACTTAGCAGTGATAGGACCAAGTCAAAGAGTATGCACAGTTTTGTAGCTTTTGGGCATAGTGCCAAATTACTTTCTGGCATCTACCTATAGTTTCTGTGAAATTTTATACTTCTATTTTATTAAATGATACAGTTTATGGGATTCATAGAGGTATACATAGAAACATACGTTAATCCATAACCTATGGGTTATCATCCTGTAAGAATCTTTTCTATGTTCTTTCATAAATTCTCCAGGGAGGGACTACCTAACACACTGGAAGCTTTCCTTTGAGTCTTTTAATTGTTCAGACACCAGTGCAAATACTTTGATTGCCCATCAGATTACTAGATTTGATGTGAGATATGTTAGATAATTAGTGTTTTTCATTTGGCTTTAACCCCATGCCTGCTGTACTGGGAACTTCTAAGGTTACTAGTAAAGGGAAGTGAAACCCAACATGTGAGGAAATAGTAAACGAGCATGTAGCTGTCCCAAATGGGTTCAAGTTATTTTATATCTTGTGATCTGTCCTTGTGGAGGTAATATCCACGCTCAAACCTACTGAAGTTCTACAAAATGTCAACGGATCTGGGAAATCTGGAAATCATTGACATGAGGTAATTGGGGGTAGTAGGTGTCAAAGTGGGAGATAATAGTTGGATGAGAGTCTCTTTCTTGACCATCCCATAATAGGGATTGTGTATTAAGAGCTGGAAGAAAATTGAGGTCTTATCTAGTAAAATTCCCTCATTTTATAGATGAAGAAAATGATGCTTATAGAGGTAAATTCCTCCCTTCCTCTCCCCTCCTTCCTTCTCCCCTCCTCTCTCTCCCTCTCTCCTCCACTTCCCTATTCTCTTCTCCTCTCTCCTCTTTTCTCCTCCTCTCCCTTCTTCTGTTCTCTTTGCCTCTCCCCTTAACCTCCCCTCTCCTCTCCTGTCCTCTCCTGTCCTCTCCTCTCCTCTCTTCTCCCCTCTTTTTCTCTTCTCCCTTGTTTTGCTCTCTTCTCTTGTTCTCAAACTGGGCCAGTTCAAAACTCCTTAGGCAGCCTGTCACCCTCCCCACC
The DNA here is from genome assembly GCA_028646515.1 of Pseudochirops corinnae. Classification (NCBI taxonomy): domain Eukaryota; kingdom Metazoa; phylum Chordata; class Mammalia; order Diprotodontia; family Pseudocheiridae; genus Pseudochirops; species Pseudochirops corinnae. Next base: position 137,365,381 of record CM053590.1, read on the forward strand.
ACCCGCACTCTCCATGTCAAACTGAGTGCTAACATGATCAGTTTAGCCCACTTCATCTTAGAAGTCCCAGGCTCAAAAGACCTCAGCCTCCTCAGTAGCAGAGATCACAGGTATATGCCACAACATCTGGCTACAGAAGTAAATTTCACAGGTTTGTTATGAAAAATGTATCTAAAATAGAGAATTTCTGTATTCAGAGACCTGAGTTCAAAATTTTTCCTTTAAATTATCTCATTGTTGGTAGAACAACAGAATAAGGGAATGAAAACAAAAGAAAGGATTCCAGGAATTACGATTCTTCTCCTATTTCTCAAGTCTTGATTATTTTGTATATTCTTCCGTGGAACATTCGCTGGTTATTTCTTTGTGAGTCCAAGTTTAATCTCTCTGTCTCAAGTTCTTGTCAATAGAAAGAGCAGAAACTTATGTAGAAATCTTTTGTTAGATGATTATTTGTCATTATGCTAGTGAATTTTGTGTGTATATATCTCTAAGATGAAATTTTTTTATTGCTAAGACTAGAGGAAATGACTATGTGTTCTGGGCCATGAAAAACAAATGGAAACAAAACAAATGAGCTTTAATTGTCAAACTAGATTCTTCCTCATGGATCAAGGAGTGAAGAGAAACAGCTTCTTTCATAGAAGGAAAAAAAAAAAGCAAGACCAGTTCTTGTGTCCTGTTTTCAACTTGAAAAAACATTTCAGACTAAATATGACAAGGGTAGGTTATATGGCATTTTGGAATTCTGGTAATAGGTTTTTTATTAGACAATAACACAAGAAGCCCCAGTGTTTTGTTTTGTTTTAAACAATGATTCTTTTTTTCTTTTTCTTTTTTTTTTGGAGGGGGAAGGGAAGGGCAATTGGGGTTAAGTGACCTGCCCAAGGTCATGTAGCTAGTAAGTGTTAAGTGTCTGAGGCTGGATTTGAACTCAGGTCCTCCTGGCTCCAGGGCTGGTGCTCTATTCACTGTGCCACCTAGCTGCCCCCAAAGAATGATTCTTTAAAAAATTATTGGGGTAATATTAGACTCTGGTATGATGAACATATATAATTAAATTTGAGAGAATATTTTCTCCTCAGCTGTAATTCCCCTTCCCAAAAATAAAAGTAGGAAGGAATAGTTTAAGAAAAAAAGAAGTATTGTACATTATCAGGTCAAATCCTTACTTCCCCCTCCCATTTTCTACTTTTTTTTGATGTCTGCAGGAAATACTATAAATAGTTTGTTGTTTCTTTGTTTTTTAGTCATATCTGACTCTTCATGACCCCAATGGGACTTTTCTTGGCAAAGATATTGGAGTGGTTCGCCATTTCTTTCTCTAGCTCATCTTACATATCTGACTCTTCATGACTCCAGTGGGACTTTTCTTGGCAAAGATATTGTAGTGGTTCGCCATTTCTTTCTCTAGCTCATCAGAAAATTGATTTAAGTGACTTGCCCAGGGTCACATAGCTAGTAAGTGTCTGAGGTCACATTTGAACTCAGATCTTCCTGACACTGGGCTCAGCACTCTATCCACTGTGCCAACTCACTGCCTACTGTGAACAGTAGAAGAATTGAAATTGGGAGGATTGGTAAATTAAGAAGGATACTTTTGTCATATTTAACATCAAAAACATTAAATAAAACACCTTGTAAACATGAAATTAAGTGACTACCATAAATTTCCCTCGTTCTTGCCAGACTAGGGGAAAAATATCATTGTATTGGCTAGGTCTAGGGACTCTGGCAGCCTAATATTGAGAGAGATTAAGGATAATTCCTTCTGTCACACTCCCCTTCAGCTCTGAAGTTATTTACTGTAAGAAAAACAAAGAAACTACATAGGTAATTTCGTACCTGAAAACAATTAATTGGAAAGTGGAAAGGAATGAATAGGCTTTTAAACCCTCTCAGTCATACCCTAATCACCAAATCCAGTGGCAGTTTTCATTCCCATCTTTGGTTTCTCAGAAGCTTTTGAAATTGTTGATGGCACCTTCCAGTGGATAGTTTCACCTCTCTTGGCTTCAGAGACAACACATCCATCTGGTTCTCCTATTGTTCCCTCTGCTTCTTCACCCCTGAAGTTCTCTTCCTGGTCCTTAAGATAGGTGTTCTCCAAGAGACTCTTCTTGGTCCTCTTTTCTCTCCCTTGGCAATCTCATTTACACTTCCAGCTTTAACTACCACCAGCAGTGTAGCTGATTCATGTCCTAACAATTAGAGATAGTCAAATGAAATGGGTAGCTTTCATAGGGAGGATATATTCCTTCCCATTGTTCTTGGGGTGAAAATGGTATTATTACTTGATTTTTTTGTTCAGTTTTTTTAGTCATGTGTGACTCTTTGTGACTTTATTTGAGGTTTTCTTGGCAAAGATACTGGAGTGTTTTGCCATTTCCCTCTTCAGCTCATTTGTACAGATAAGGAAACTGAGGCAAACAGGGTTAAGTGACTTGCCAGGGTCTCTTAGCTAGTAAGTGTCTGAGGCTGAATTTGACCTCAGGAAGATGAGACTTCCTGAATCTAGGCCTGGTACTCTATCCAGTTCTCTACCTAGCTGCCCTGTTCTTGTTAGGGATGTTATAAAGAGAGTCCCAGACCAAGTAAGAGTAAGTAGCTTCTGATGCCTCTTCCAATGGGGATTCTGCAGTTCTATATTTCTGGTCCTGACATCTTATTTGAGCTCCAGATCATCATCTTCAATGATCTATAGGATGTCTCCACCTGGATATTGCATTACTTTATCAGACTTAAAGCATTCAATAGCAGATTATCTTCCCTTCCAAACCTATTACTTCTGTCAATATCATTACTTTTGTCTGTGGTGTTTCTTATCCACCCAGGCTCCTAGGAACCTGATCGACTAGGAAGCCAAGTGATATAGTGGGTAGAGAGCTGGGCCTGGAGTCAGGGAGCTCTGTGTTCAAATCCAGCCTCAGATACCTCCTAGCTGGGCAAGTCACTTAACCTCTGGTTTACTTGTTTCCTTAACTGTAAAATGGGGGTTGTAATAGTACTCACTTCTCAGGGTCGTTGTGAAGATTAGATAGATGATATTTATAGTGTGTTTAGTATGGTTCTTGGCACATAGTAGGTGTTCGATCAATGCTCGTGTCCTTGTTTCCCTTCCTACTTATCCTCGGACTTCCTTCTCTCTCATTTGCCATATTCAATGAATCACCAGAGGTCATTGCCTCATTATCCCCATCTCTTGAATCTGTCCTCTTGCTTTTTATTCTCTCTCTCCTCTTCTACTGCATTGATACAGGACCTCATTAACACCTTCCTTCATTGTTATGATACCCTCATAATATTTCTACTTTCTTCCCCTACCTACTAGCTTTTGTGTCTTCCAGAATAATCTTCTTACATATGGGCCTAGTCATGTAGCTCTTCTGCCCAAAACTTTTCAGTGGTTCTCCATTGTTTCCTGGGTATGAAAGTCAGACTCCTCTGGCTGTCATTCAAGGCTCCGCACAGCTTGACACCGCCCTCACTTTGTATCTTTATTTCATTTTACTTCCCACCAAGAACTATGCTCTAGCTCTATTAGACCTCTCTGACTCCCAAATACACTCTGTGTTCTCAGACCTCTGGCTCTCTTTCTGGGCCGTTTTCATCTTGACCTGCTGAATTTCCACCTATCCTTTGAAGCCAAATGTCACCTTGTCCAGGAAGTCTTCTTTCATCCCTCCTAGCTACATTTGTGTCCCACTTGGTATGGGTCTTTGCACTCAGATGTCATTATGATTCTGTAACTCCCTAACACACTTATGCAATATTATGGATTACAGCTCTCTTTGTTGGTGCCTGATAGTTTCCCTAGGTGGTCCTTGAGGGAATCAGAGACTCTAAGAGCTGGACAGGACCTCATGCAACAGCTTCAACAAGGGGCTGTCCATTCTCTGCCATCTGAGGCAGCCCACTCTACTTTTGATTATTCAGCGGTGGGGAACCTGCAGCCTCAAGGACACATGTGGCCTTCTAGGTCCTTGGGTGCAGCCTTTTGACTGAGTCCAAGTTTTACAGAAGAAGCTCTTTTATTAAAGGGATTTGTTCTGTGAAGTTTGGATTCAGTCAAAGGACCTCACTTGAGGATCTAGAGGGCCACATGTGGCCTTGAGGCCACAGGTTCCTTTCCTCACCCCTCTTATTATTATGACATTTTTCTCATAACCAAAAGCTGCTCTAAAGGGAAGTTAGAGTGAGGGAGATGAGAGACACAAGGAAAAATGGCGGCTATGTTTAGCCCTTGGTGGGATTTCTATTGGCAGCAGAAGCAACTGAAGCCCTGAGATAGTCATTGTACCCCCTATTACTGTTGTTGTTATTATTGGTCCTTTGTGCTCAAAGAGGACAAAAGACATCAGGAGGGTGAGGTCTTAACTTGCAAGTGAATCAGATTTAAATGAGGCAAAGCTGTGCAAAGTCATCGGCTTCACTCCTCCGAGGTCAGTGCAATCACACTGAGAAAAGTCAACACTAATCTCCGTAATGCTCTTTAGATGCAGTGCTGAGAAGTCAGTATTTCCAAGACTATGGTTAGTTTCCCTAAATATTTCCCATGGGTGAACTGACATGTCCCTCTCCTGTTGTGTTGAGAAGGCTGAAGGGTTCATTGTTACCCAAGGCTAGCGCACCCAGGAGATAGATCAGAGTGCTCATTTGGAGTAGGTGCTGAGACCATTTAATAACTGATTCAATTCTTTATTATTGCCAGTCTATTTTAATTAAATGCCTTTGCTTTGAATTAGTGTATTGTTGCCAACTCGATCAATGTAAAGAGATGTGATGATGGTGTTGTGGTTTAAACCCAGGCTCACTAAAAATTGTGTTGGGGCCTCTGCCCACCCAAGGACACCAAAAACTGTTGAGGTGGAGGCTCTGCCCACCCAAAAACTGTTGGAGTTTCATTATGTGTTGTGGTGGAACCGGCTTAAAGAATTCAGAGTCAGACTACCTCTAATGCAGGTATAGGCATTTATTGAGATTGATGCCTCTCATGAAGCAGACTAAGTTCCAAAAGGAACTTCAGAGAATGCAAGATGGATTTTTATAGAGTAAAGATGTAATTATGTAACAGAAATCATGACTATTAAAAAGGCAGGAGGGGTTTGTTAAGGGATTAGGTAATAGGTCCCATCTATGGTTTGGTGGTTAAACATTCTAATCATGCTGCCTTCTAATTGGTTAGCTATTGTGGTCCTGTCTGGTCAAAATAGATAGGTATTGTAGTCCTGTCTTGGGCTAGATGGATGGTGTGATTATGATTATCTGTTTCTGTGGGGATGGATCTGGGGGCAGTGACTAGGTAGAGGCAGTAGCTGGGTTCCCATCACATGGACACACCTGCTGTTTCTGTGGGAACTAAGAGTTCAGGGACATATCTGTTGTTCTAGTGAGCAGTGAGGGAAATATGAAGAAGTTAGGACATTGGGGGGAGGCTAGGTAGGTACAGTGGGCCTGTAATGAAGTTAGAGTATTGGGGCTGGGGGCAGCTTTATTAGGATTCCATCAATGGGAGCTCTGAGCTATGAATTTGAATAGGTGACTAATAATACCATGAATGTTAGGAGCTGATAGAAAGGACACATTGATTTTTAAAAAAATTTTTATTTAAAGTTTTGAGTTCCAAATTGTACCTCTCCCTCTCCCCTTCCTGAGACAGTAAGCAATTAGATGTAGGTTATAGATGTGCAATTATGTGAAACATTTCCATATTAGACATTTTGTACAAGAAGACGAGGAAAAGAAAAAAAATGAAAGTGAAAAATAGCATGTTTCAGTCTGTATTTAATCAATATCAGTTTTTTTCTCTGGAAGTAGATAGTATACTTCATCATTAATCCTTTGGGATTGTCTTGGATCATTGTATTTTTTTTCAGAATTAATTAGTTTGTTTATTTTTAGTTTTCAATATTTATTTCCATAGGGATTTGAGTTCCAAATTTTCTCCCAGTCTCTCCCTTACCTCCCCAACCCAAGATGGCAAGCATACTGATTACCCCTTCCCCCAGTCTGCCCTCTTTTATATCCCCTTCTATCCCTCCCCTTACCCCCTTACACCTTACTTTCTTGTAGGGCAAGATGGATTTCTATACCCCATTACTTGTATATCTTATTTCCCGGTTGCATGTAACAATAATTTTTGAGCATTTGTTTCTAAACTTTGAATTCCAGATTCTTTCCAGAGGGGACACATTGAAAGAGCTATGCATAGCCTACATTTTTATAAGCAATGTCCTAGTAGAAAGGTTCTAATGTATTCTTCTTCAGCTATACGGGCTTATGGATCTCAGCTACATCAGATACCCTACGATAATTAGGCAAGTATAATTATGCATAGGGCAGCTAAGCCCCAGGACTGGAGTCAAGAAGACCTGAGTTCAAATCTGGCCTCAGATACTTACTAGCTGTGTGACCCTGGGCAAATCACTTAACCCTGTTTGCTTCAGTGACTCATCTGCAAAATGAGCTGGAGAAGGAAATGGCAAAGCACTCTAGCATCTTTACTAATAAAACCCCAAATAAGATTATGAAGAGTCCCACATGACTGAAAGGACTCAACAATGACAAAATGACTATGCACACACATTTGAGAGTGTCATAGTAAATGAAACTTTCTGAATGATAAATCTTAGCAAAGCAAAATTCCACGTCCTTTGGTGAATGTCCCTAACTTTTCCTTCTTCATATCTTATACTGTTAGCATTCCAAAGCATTATAGTATTCTCATGTGACTTTGGGCTCTAAAGATAAATGATTCAATCCTAAAAGTTGCAATAGAGCAACTTTCCCTCTGAAAACAAGAAACTGGAGGTAACTTTTCTTTGAAATTCCTACTAGAAAAAGTCACAGTAAATGTGTAGAAAGTGTAGAATGGTCAGAAAGTGTGAAGGAGTAGTATGACTGCCTGAAACAATTGAGAAAGAATAGCAAACCTTGGCCTGGTGCCTCAAACATTCAAGCTGGATTAAAAAAAGAAAACCTTTCTGTATTCCTTTTCATTCACTAGATCAACTTGACTACTTAGGGCTACCTAATTTTACATGACTTTTAGTAGCAGAATAATCTTTTAGTTAAAATGTCACCTTTTAAACAGAAGGAAACTAATTTTTAAAAATGGCAGTGGTGCTCTCCATGAACCAGTTTACTACTCAGTGTAGGAGAAGTTTTGTCCTATCTCTCTCTCTCCCTTACTCTCTTCACATCCTGCTCTTCTTTTTGAGACCCCACTGCTGTCAGTGTTTTGGGGTTACTCCATGGAGAAAGTTCAGGGAGAAAATTAAGAAGGTAAAGGAAGCCAGCATGCCACTCAAGAAATGACTGAGTCTCCAGGAGGGAAACCCAGTAGGGGGAAAGATAATGGGGTTGCACACTATATAGCAAGCAAGCAGTTCTAAGCTCTGTTTTCAGAAATAGCACTCCTTGGGTCATAGCTGCTTACACTCAGGATCTAAATCTGCAACCAAAGTCACTGGGGAAAGATATCACTGGATCTATTGGGTCCAGGGACTCTGGCAACCTAAAACTGAGAAGGCTTATGGGCAATCCCTACTGGCACATTCCCCCTCAATTATGGAGTTATTTACTATAAGAAAAACAAAGAAGCTGAGTAGGTAATTTTATATTTGAAAGCAACTTCTTGGAAGCAGAAATGCACAGCCCAAGCTGAGCAGCATCCACCAGAGGCCTCACCAAGGTGGCCATGTTTTCTTTTCCAGGAAGGCTGGAAATTCACCACTGAACATACTTCCGTTCCCATTTTATTTATTGTATAGTCCTCTGGTTTGATAGGCTTTATTGTTTAATTAGTTGTTTATTGTTTAAACCATCATAGATTGACCCTAGATGGATAATAACATTACTTTTATAGTGCTTTGAAGTTTGCAAAGCACTTTATACATGTTATTTGATTCTCATAACAACCTATGAGGTAGTGACGAAATCCTAATAAAGCTGCCCCCAGCCCTAATATTCTAACTTCATTACAGGTCCACTGTACCTACCTAGCGCCTCTCCCCCCCACCCCCCAATGTCCTAAATTCATATGTGCCTCACTGCTCACTGGAACAACAGGAAACTCTTAGTTTCCACAGAAACAGCAGGTGTGCCCACGTGATGGGAACCCAGCTACTGCCTCTACCTAGTCACTGCCCCCAGACCCATTGCCACAGAAACAGGTGTGCTCTTGTACTTAACCACAATCACATCATCCATCTAGCCCCAGACAGGACCACAATTCCTAACTATCTATCTTAACCAGACAGGACCACAATAGCTAGCCAATTGGAGGGCAGCATGACCAGAATGTTTAACCAGTGAACCATAGATGTGACCCTTCCTTTATTACCTAGTCCCTTAACAAACTCTTCCTGCCTTTTTAATATTGATCACATTCCTCTATTCTGTGTAAATTTTGATTATATAATTGCATCTTTACCCTATAAAAATTCATCTTGCTTTCTCTAAAGTTGCTGGTTCCTCTTGGAACTTAGCCTGCTTCATGAGAGCCATCAATTTCAATAAATGCCTATACTTGGATTAGAGGTGGTTTGATTCTGAATTCTTTGAGATGGTTCTACCATAACACATCATGAAACCCTAACAGCTTTGGGGTGGGCAAAACCCCCACCACAACAGTAGGTGCTATAATTATCTTCATTTTACAGGAAACTAAGGTTGTAAGGTTAAGCAATTTGCTGAGAGTCACATTAGATGAGGCAGGACCAACTAAGTCTTCCAACTAAGTCTTCCAACTAAGTCTTTAACTTCAACACAATCCACTTTGACATCTCACTGCTTAATTATACAAATGTTGGTAATAGTGATACCACTCATTTTGTTAGTGAAGTCCACGAACTAGAGAAGTCCAAACGATCTCTGCCCCAGAGTTATCATTTTGTGTCAAGCATATAAAAAAAAAAAAAAAGAAATCTTAGAATTTTTCTTTTTGGGAAATCCTGAGAGAGTTGAACGGAAACTAGAAATAAGCAGAGCTAAAAAGGTTTCTGGTTGCTGAATAGGAGGAGTGCAAGTTTTTGCATGCATCCAGATCTTTCTCTGGGATCTGCTAATGCAGTGAGAGGCAGGGACAAAAACTCTCATCCAAACGACCTTAGGAGAAGATGGAGCCAGAGGACTCAACATCCTGGACAGAGGAGTGGGAAATTTACTGGATGGTATTGAATTCCTAGAGAGTTTGGTATCCAGCTTTTGAGAGAGACAATGGGGAATTATTGGACAGTACCAGCCTCTTGTAGAGAAGAGAAAGTGTCATATACATGACACCTACACTGGAGAACCAGCAAAACACTGACAGATGATGTTAGGGGAAGAAAATTTTATTTTTTTATCCTTTTGATTGCTATGAATCAATTGAATGGTGCAGACCCAATGGAAAGGGGTTGTCATTGTGGTAATGCCAAGTTTGTTTTCCTTCTGGGGGGGAATCCAAGCCCTCAGGGTCATACCAAAAGTAAGTACTTACAAGGTGGTACCAAACGTGCTATCAGTGAGCTATTCTGAATGGATTCCTGAAGAATGTCAGAAGATTACTCTGTATCAATTCCAAGTTCATTTTCATTTTGAGGGCAATCCAAACTATAAAGTTTTTCTATTAGCCTGGAGAACTTAATAGATGCCTAGGAGGAAGATAGAACTTGGAGAGAGAGGGTTATTATATTGATTATTTTGAGCTATAGTGGATCTTTTGTGTTTTCCTCATTCTGTTTGTAGATTGAAATACAGTCTGTCCTCTATTTACATGCATTGTTACACTGAATGCTTGCATAGGAACTGGGGTCCTACATGTCAGTAGAGGCCTACACATGAACCATAACCTGAGATTTTCAGAGGAATTCTGAGTAGGGACAAATGAGTCCTAGAACAGCCTTCTCTCCTCTGATCCTACCCAACTCCCCCAAAAGTCCAGACCATAAGGGCTATCTGCCCTTGTGAAAGCAGAGCTAGGCAGGGTTAGGCTGGAGATGACCTGTACTTACCCTTCCTGTATGGCTATGGCAGGATGAAGGATGAAGGAAGGAGGACAAAGGGCCAATTGTCCTTCACTGCTGGTGGGACCCTGAGTAACTATGTGATTTTGCTTCTCTCACTGCAGTTTACTTCCTTACTTCCTGCGCACCAAAAGGTATTTGATTCAGTACTTTCAAAACTTCCCAGACTTGCCTATAATAATAATAAAATTAAACGAACATTTATGTAGTGTTTTAAAGCATTATAAAGTCTCCAAAGCATCTTACATACATGATCTCATTTGATTCTGAGAGTTCCGTGCTATTATTATCCCTGTTTTACAAGTGGGGAAACTGAGGCTGGGTGAGGTTAAAGTGACTTATTGAGAGTCAAACAGCTAGCTCTGAGTAATGATTTGAATTCAAATTCGTCTGATTCCTGAGATCAGCACTCCATCTACTACCATGTAGCTTCTGAAAGATCAAGAACACATGGCCCTACACCAAGAGACTAAGTCAGTCCTCTTATAACTCAAAATTTGTTCTGTCAATCATATGTAAGCAATCATGAACTCAACATGGATTTCACCCAGAGGTGTGCTGAATCCAGTTTGTATTTGCTTGTGAGAGCTGATTATTAAATTTTCAATGTGAGCATTTATAAGAAATCAGAAATTTATATGTTTAATTTAATATAAACATATGAATTTTATTCATTTAATATAATTGCATTAATTTAATATAATTAATTTAATGATTTAACAATTTAATATTTATTTATTTAATATAAATTCATAAATTTAATTTAACATAAATTTATAATTTATAAGAAATCAGAAATCAACAATTGCTACAAATCTGGGCTTGATTTATTGTTTTGTTCCCAGGGGTGGGGAACCTGCATCCTTGAGACCATGCATGGTTCTCCACCTCTAGACTTATGAAAGTGATGGAGAAAATGTTAATAATTGAGATTAAGCTTAAAAATTTTTCATGAATATATCCCCCCTCCCTTGAGACTGTGTTAAGAATTGATTTTTAAAAAAAATCATTTTTTTCAATTCATAGAACAAAACATTTCCATAACACACTACAATAGGAAAGATGATTACACATGAAACTGCAAATCTACCATGTATAACTTGCTATTCCTTCCAAATATACATCTTAACTCCTTTTTTCTCCCCCTGCCCTCACCCTAGAGATGGCTGCCATTAGACGCAAATAGGTATGCATATCTATATATGTGTATATATATATTTGTATATATGCATATATGTAGAATTCTTCTATACATACTTCTATTTATCAGTTCTTTCTCTGGATGCATATAGTTTTTCTTTGTAAGTCCTTCATTTTTTTTTTTTTGGAGGGCAATTGGGGTTAAGTGACTTGCCCAAGGTCACATGGCTAGTTTTTGTGTCAAGTGTCTGAGGCTGGATTTGAACTCAGTTCCTCCTGACTCCAGGGCCAGTGCTCCATTCACTGTGCCACCTAGCCGCCCCTAAGTCCTTCATTTTTAATTTGTATATTTATAATAGTCAAAATGACTTAGTTGCTCAAATTTGTTATTAAAATAATATTGCTGTTACTTTATCCAACGTTCTCTTGGTTCTGCTCACTTTGCTCTTAAACATGTACAATGTACACCCCCGATTTTACCTCTGGTCACTGAAAGGGCTGCAGGAGGAACATGGGGAACATATAATTGGAAAGAACAGGACACTCCATCTCCTGACTCTGTGTCTCTGTAATAACTGTCCCCCTGCCTAGAATGTTCCTCCATCTGTCTCCTAACTTCCTTGGCTGCCTTCAAAACTCAGCTGAAATCCTATCTTCTCTAAGAGGATTGCCCAAGTCACCCCCAGCCCTAGCATTTTCCCTCTGATATTATCGTCCATTCACATTGTATATTTTGATACGTATGTGGTTATTTATATGTAGCCTCCCCTGACAGAATGGAGCTCCTAAGGGAGCTGAGACTCTGTTCTTCCCTTTCTTTTTATCCTCAGTACTTAACCCATCACCTGATATGTAGTGAGTACTTAATAAATGTATTTTTTAATGACTGATCAGTCCAGCCTAATCCCTGCATTTGACAGATGAGGAACCTGAGTCCCAGAGAAGTCTTTTGAAAACAATCTAGGCAGAGAATAGGAATTAGAGCTTTCATATTACAAAACATTTGCAATCACACAGAGCCTTTGTGATAGACTCCTTCTGACCAGGCTTTGGCAGATAGCAGAAGCAGTGAGGAAGAAACTAGTGGACCAAGCTCAAATCTCGTGAATATTTTGGTTCTCCCTCTCCCCTTCCCCCTTGTCTCTCTTCTCTGCTCAAAACAGATACCCCTGCACTTTGAATTCTCTTAGTGTGGATATGGGGTTCTCTAAGCAGTGAATCAGATGAGGCAAATTTATGCACATAGGCCTAGAGTGGGTCCTCGGGTAAGGCCTTTTGACTGAATCCAAGTCTTACTGAACAAATCCTTTTATTAAGGGAATTTGTTCTGTGAAGTTTGGATTCAGTCAAAGGGCCACACTTGGGGACTTAGAGGGCCACATGTGGCCTTGAGGCCACAGGTTCCCCACCCCTGGTCTAGAGACACTAGGGCTCCTAAAGGAGGCAGTAGACACTCTTAGACTCTTATCTGGGCAACAAGTGCTAGGGACCTCTCCCAGCTCTGGAGTGCCCTGTGCATTCACCCTTTGCCCTGAGCACCATTGTGGCAAACATAACATCTTATCAACTCTACTCCTGACTCTTAGATTCATATTCAACTTTTGTCACTTCCTGCCCTGGTCTCCTGGTGACTAATCCAGTCTGTTCCACCATGTACTTATCTCACTTATTTTTTTTCACACCATTGACTTGAGACTGTGGACCTGAATACACCACCAGGTTTCAATATTTTAGGAGATGCCTCTGGGAGTATGGCCATTTCATTTTTGCTTTATTCTTTTCATTTATGTTGTTGTGGTCTCATGCATATTATTTTCTCCTGGTGCTGCTTACGTTACTCTGAATTAATTCATACAAATCTTCCTATAGTTCTCCGAATTCCTCATATTTGTTATTTCTTATGATGCAATAGTTTTCCTTTACATGGATGTCTCAAGTTTTTTTTGAGCAATTCACCAATGAAAGGGCAGTCACATTATTTGTAATTCTTTGCTACTTTAAAAAAATTCTATGTATATTCTGAAGTATTTTCTTTGGGAAACTTTGGTAACTTTCTATCTTCGATTTCCTTGGTTATATGTCTAGCAGTGGAATCTCTGGGTCAAAAGTATGAATGTTTTAGTCACTTTGTCATATTGTTACAAATTGTTTTTAGAATAGACTAATTCAAGGCTCTAATAATAGTTTATTAGTGTGCCTGTCTTCTTGCAGCAATCTCTAATGTTAACTATTTTTGTCATTTATTATCTTTATCAATTTGCCAGGCATCAGATAAAACATGAGTTGTTTTAAGTTGTATTTATCTTATTATTAGTGATTTATCTTATTATTTATATTTATCTTATTATTGGTGATTTAGAACAGTTTTTCATGTGGTTTATTACAGTTCTTTTCAGAATTGTTGTTTCCTTTTGCCACTCACATATTAGGGAATAACTCTTGTTTCTATATATAATTTGGAACTCCAAAATTACTTTCTCTGACTGTAAACACCATTGCTTCCACCTTTCCCCTGTTACTCCTAAACTGCCTCTTCTATTTCTCCATTTTCCCCCAATCCATCCCTCTTTGCCTTTGCTTTCCTCTTTTAACAATTTCGATGCTTTTGTTGACTGGTTCAACTATATGGTGTTGTCTTCCCAGGAATCTCCTCCCCTCTTATTCTAGGAATGCTCAAACTCCAGCCTTGTGTTATCTCCATAATCTGCCTTCTTCACACCTGTTATCATGCTGCTGAATACCACCAGAGAAAATCACACAGTTGTACTGTCCAGGTCTGTAAATAATGTTATTGGATCTCATTTGTTTTCATTGGTACAAGGATATCCTTCTACTCTTGCAGGATTCATTCCCTATCACATTCTCAACAGTATATGTTCCAAACCTTCTTCTCTCCTCAAGCCTCCTATGGTACTCCCTTCCTCTTTCTCTCAGTAGAGGATTTTACCTCCTACTTTACTGAGAAAAATCTAAGCCATCCATTGTGAAGTCCTTCTTTTCTGCTGTTCCATACTTTAAAACCCCATTATACCATTCCCTCTTCTCTCTTCTTCCACTTTAGTCTCTAAGAAAGAGGTGATCCTTCCTTGACAAGCCCTCATCTTCTACTTGTGCCCTCGATCTCATCCCCTTCCATCTTCTCTGAGAGCTTACATCTTAAATTATTCCCTTTTTCTTATCTGTAATGCTTGCTGCTAACATGCTTGTCTCCTCCATTCTTAAATAGCCTTTATTTGACCCTGATATCTCCCTTCCCCTGACCTCTTTCTTTAACCTAGTTATCATCCTATATCTTGCGGCCATACTCCTAAAAAAGAGTCATGTGTACTCATTACCTCAAATTCCACACCTCTCACTCACTTCTCAAATCACTGAGGTCTGTCTTCTGAGTCTGTCACTTGAATAAAACTGTTTACCAACAATCTTGAAACTGATGCTAAAAAAAAAAAAAGCTAATATGATTTTAGGGTTCATTAATAGACATATGCCACCTGGTGAAAGGAAGGTGAGAAGCTTGCTATACTTTGACCTGGTCAGACCATAACTGGAATAAAGGGTTCTCTTCTGGCTGCCATATTTTAGAAGGGCATTTGACAAGCTACTGTCTATGTGGCAGAGGATATTGGGAACTATACTAGCAATTGAAGGAACCGGGGATGTTTGTTCTTTTTTAAAAAAAAAAAATTTACTTTCCCCTCCAATTACATGTAAAAACAATTTTTAACATTTTTAAAGTGCCTTCCTCCTTCTCTTCCTCTGTCCCTTTTCCATTGTACAATACTGCTGTTACTGTATACAATGTTCTCTTGGTTCTGTTTACTTCACATTGTATCAATTCATGTAAATCTTTCCAGGTTTTTCTGAAATCATCCTGCTCATCATTTCTTACAGTACAATAATATTCCATTCCACTCACATACCACAACTTGTTCAGCTATTCCCCAATTGATGGGTGGGATGTTTGTTCTTAAGGGAAAAAATGCTTAAGAGAAGACATGATATCTGAAACGTTGTTGTAACAAATACTTGTTCTGTTTGGTCCCAGAGGGCAAAACTTGGGATCAATAAAGAGGAATTCCAGGGAGGAAGGTTTCAGCTTTCCTAACATGTATGACTGTAGAAGTCAGTGAATTAATTCTCTGTTGATGGAAATCTTAAAGCAGAAATTGGACAACCATTTGTCATTGTTGTAGACAAGACTGATGGTCTGGGTGGGGGTTGGACTAGATGACTTCTGAAGTTTCTTCCAGCTTTGTGATTCAATGATTTTTAGTTTCTGGCATGGATTCTTCCATATGTCAAAGATTAATGTGTAAACATTCAAATGAATTAGATTTGCAAAAATAGGATTAAATCTGTCCCACTCTTATTTTATGAAACTATTATATACCAGAAGCAACCATCCTTGACGAAAAAGTACTGTGTTGGATTTTTATGTCCTAGGGTTGTGTTAAAACCCACAGATGGCAACTGACCAGTGACATAACCAAAGACAGCAGTCATTCAGGTAGAGACAGACTCCCCAGCTTCAAAGAGTCATATAGTTTTTTTATTGTTCTCCCACCCAAAATGCAACTGAGTGGTGGGGCCCCTGGAGGCTAGCTAGCTTGAAGAAGCAGCAACAGCAGCTGAGCAAGAAAGACAATACAAAGCCACCCTCCAAAGAGCAATGGAAAGAGAAGCCTAGAGAAAGCCTCTTTCAAAAGCAAAGTTTAACCTGGGGTGGGGAACTTGCAGCCTTGAGGCCACATGTAGCCCTCTAGGTCCTCAGGTGCTGCCCTTTGAGTGCAATTTTACTGAACAAATCCTTTTATTAAGACCACAGGTTTTCCACCTAACCCCTCCCTGGTTAGGTGGTTCAGTTGGTCAGAGCATTGGGCCTGAAGTTAGGAAGACCTGAGTTCAAATCCGACCTCAGGGACTCATTAGTTGTGTGACTGGGCAAGTCATTTAGCCTGTTTCCCTGAATCCACTGGAGAAGGAAATGGCAAACCACTCCGGTGTCTGTGCCAAAAAAGGACTGAATAACAAACTCCTCCCTGCCTGCAGCCTGTTTAGACATCATCTCATCTGGCTCCCCGCCAGATCATCACTCCAGCCAGTTTCCAGAAGCCCCCTGCCTATAGATGCTTCCTCTCCCCACAATGAAATAATAGCAATCGCCAATATTTCTATAATACTTAAGACTTACAAAGCCCTTTACAGATATTATTTCATTTCATCCTTACAGCAATCCTGAGAGGTAGATGCTATCATCACCCTCATTTTACGGACGGGAGAGAGGTGTAGGAAATTGCTCAGGGTGGTGTGACTAGCTAGCCAATGTCTAAGGTAAGATTTCTTGGCTCTTTCTTATTCCAGATCCAACACTCTAACCACTGTACCTACCTTACCACATATGCATATTAAGCTTTAAGGTTAATTTTGTGGCCCACTCCTCTCCTTCTGTTTTTCAGCTTTCTTTTTATCTCTTATCAGATAAGTCAGATCCTTCTTCATTATCACAGTTTTCTATTTTTTTTTTCCTCCAACTTTCTGCAGGTCACTCTGTCCTACTCCTGATTAATCCCTATATTGCCGTCATATTTCTTGGGTTGGAAAAGACCTCAGGGTTTTCCTTTAGTCACCAGGTATGTAGTCAGCCTTTATATCCTTGGGTTTAAGCCAATTCTTCACAGGCCTCTTCACTTACTGCAGCCCTCCAGACAATTTAATTTTTGCTCACTCTAACAGAAGGTAATTAATCTGATTCTTTAAGGGGGTGGTGGTGTAGCTTTGTCATGGCATTAAAGATTCATAGTGTTGCATAGTTGCAAGAGTATTTTCTAACCTTCTTGTGGAATAATTAGGAAAACAAGATACTAAGAATAAAAGACCAGGTAATATATTTCAATATTGATGACTATTAGAATTGTGTCTATGAATATGCAGCAACATCTGAGGACCAAATTTCATTTTAGATGAAAATATTAATTCTTGATAAAATAATAAACTGTCATTAATTGTAAATCAAAACCAACATTTTTCAGTTGTTTTGAAGTTTCATATGCTTAGTTTTGCCATTTTAACGTGTAAATTTAAGTGTTTATTTCAAAATATTTAGAAAAGCTGAAAGCCTAAAAAAATCTTGATAACAAATTTTATTTGGTACAATGAATTCAGAAATATTTTGGTTCTTAAAAATATGTCAATGGCCAATATGGTTTTCATAAAGCAACTGGCTCCATTTCAGGACACATCTGTGAAAAGTCTTGGATAAAATCCATGATCCAGAGAATTTTTTAAAAAAAGAAAAGTAATAGAGAAATGGGACACCTACGTGGTACAGTGGATAGAACTCCAGGTCTGGAGTCAGGAAGACTCATTTTCCTGAGTTCAAATCCAGGCTCAGACACTTAATAGCTGCATGATCCTGGGCAAGTCACTTACCCTGTTTGCCTCAGTTTCCTCATCTGTAAAATGAGTTGGAAAAGGAAATGACAAAGTACTCCAGTATCTCCTCCAAGAAAAACCCAAATGGGGTCATGAGTAGTAAGACATAACTCAAAATGACTGAATGACAAGAGAGAAATAAGAAAATGGGAACCTGTAGTAACAGGCAGGGTCACAAGAGTTTGGTAAAATCTTTTGCCTCTAAGTTGGGCCCTTGAAACCATGAAATACTATCAATGAAAACTAATAGCAATTAATATTGCTGCTTATTTCTAATGATGATCTGGAACATGAAACCCAAGGCTGGGTGGGAAGTAAATGTAATAAAAGACCTACCCTTATGCACATGGAAATAAATGTCATTGGATCTCTAAAAGACATTTCTAATGACTACGAATGAGGAACTCAGTATTTCCACTAAGCTAGCTATCAGTTTCTAGGTACACATTTAGGAACAGACATTTTTTACCGGGACACTAAGGCACTGTTGGTGGAGTTGTGAGTTGATCCAACCATTCTGGAGAGCAATTTGGAATTATGCCCATAAGGTCTAGGATTCCCCTGGCTGGGGAATCCTGCACCTCCTCCATAACTATGTGGTATTCCTTTTAATACAAAAGGAAGAGGCCAAGTATCTCCATATTGATTATAAGTAGTAGTTTAATCAGTTATTATAAATACTTACAAACAAGGGCAATCTTTGGTCTGGGGCAGGAGCCAGACAGTTTTGTGGATCCCTCCTCTTGAACTCCAAAATTTCTGTGGTAATTATAGAAAACAGACAAATGCAGGAGGAGTTAGAGAGTGCATCACTACTGACTAGTGGACATTTTTGGTTTTCTGCTTAGTGATGAACTTGGGAATTAAGCCAATGTTATGCCCACACATAATTTTGTGCATTGATCCCACCTTGGTCACAATATTCTCATTTTGGCTTTTACAGGTCATAGTATCTTAAATTTTGACTGTGTCTAAGTTATGATTTAGTGCCTAAGTTATGATTTGTAAACAAGTCACAATGTTCAGGCTTCTGCCTTTCACAGAGGTTAAGTTTTATATATATATATATGTAAAGGGAAAAGGACCTATTTGTACAAAAATATTTCTAGTAGCTCTTTTTGTGGTGGCTAAGAATTGGAAATGGAAGGGATGCCCATCAGTTGGGGAATGATTAAACAAGCCATGATTGTAATGGAATATTATTGTGCTATAAGAAATGACAAGCAGGGTGATATCAGAAAAACCTGGAAAGACTTACATGAACAGATGCATAGTGAAGTGAACAGAACCAGGAGAATGTTGTACCCAATAATAGCAATATTGTTCAATAAAGAATTGTGAATGACTTAGCTATTCTCAGCAACACAATGATCCAAGACAATCCCAAAGGACTAATGATGAAGCATCCTATCCACCACCAGAGAAAAGAACTGATATTGATTGAATACAGACCGAAGCATTCCATTTTTCACTTTCTTTCTTTCATTTTTTATTCTAGTTTTCTTGCACAAAATGACTGATATGGAAATGTCTTACATAAAAGAAAACGAATGGATATTTAAGAAAAATTCTAAGTCTGAGACCTCAAATATAAAATGAGGGTGTTAGATTAAATTATTTCTAAGTTCCTTTCCAGGTCTATTATTCTGTGATCCTGTGATCTTGTTAAAATCCCATCTAAATCCTAGTAGCTACATTTCTGTCAACATTATTTTTAGAGGTCTTTCTATCCTTGTAACCAAAGCCAGGGGATTTAATTGTTGAGCTATTGCTCAACATAGTCTCTGGTTTTGTTTGTCTTTGCTTTTTTTTGTTTGTTTCTATCTCTCTGACTCTCTCTCTCTCCCCCCCCCCCCTTTCTGCTTCTCTTCTCTCTCCCTCTCTCTTGTCCATTCTCTTTTCTCCTTCCCTTGTCTTCTCCTCAGTACTTAACCAACTCTTTCAATATGCACGTTCTATGTATTTTTCTAGTTTTGTATTTAGAGAAATAAAACTTATTTTCTTTACACTTAGTACTTTTTTTTCTTATTAAGTGAAATTTAAGGAGAACTCTTGGTTTGGTTTGCTGGATATGAACAAAAAACAATGAGAGAAATATGCAGAAATGCTCCTGATATTGATTCTTCTCCCCAGGATTGGCCCTGTGTGAACTCAGGTTCTTTATCTATTGTTGGTCCCTCTTTTCCCTCCCAGCTGGACAACATGCTTATTTGGTGTCCTATTCTTTTTCTGAAGGCAGCGAGGTGGTGCAGTGGATAGAGTGTAGGGCCTGGAGTCAAGAAGACTCATCTTCACAAGTTCAAATCTTACTGTCAACACTTACTAGCGGTGTGATCCTAGGCAACTCACTTAACCCTGTTTGCCTCAGTTTCCTCATCTGTAAAATGAGATAGAGAAGAAAATGACAAAGCTCTTCAGTATCTCTGTTAAAAAAAAAAATCCCAAATGGGGTCATGAAGAGTCTGACATGACTGAAACTACTGAACAACAACAACATTCTCTGGGTTGGCCTTCAAGTAACTAATCACTGGTTGTTAATTAAGGTATCAGCAGATAAAAACTTAAGTAGGATAATTGGGGTTGGTCTGCCAAGGGTGTTTGTGGTATTGAAGGGAGACTCAGGCAGGTAGAAAAAACTTCAAGTCCACAAACAAATAGAGCTATAATGGTGTAAGAACAGATGATAGGTTGATATTTGGTCATGGGGATCCTGATTATTGTCTCTTTAAATCTTTCTACATATAAAGTTAACTCTGCCTACTCATGAATCTGAATGTTTCTATGAAATCTACAGGTAAACCATCCTTTACACCTTATTCCCTTCTCTTATTTTGGGTTCTAATCTGGTGGCATTCCAGTAAGAGACAAACAAATTGTAAGGAGAGAGGTATCAGGCTGACAGCATTAGAGAAAGATACTCCCAACCTTTCAGGAATACCACTAGAACCATGAGGGAGAGACATAGAGACCTTCCCTCTCCCACAGCAAATGCCAAGGGCTCACACGAGGCCTCACATATGAGGAACACTCTGTGACCTTACTCTTCCAGAGCTAGCCTGTTCATCTTCACCTAAAATGAAAGGACAAATGAAGAGGAAAAGAGTGGAGGCTTGTCCTCATTGGTCACCTGCACACCTCAGATGGGAAGAGCCAAAGACTTTCCTTTTCATAGCTTTGTCTTTCATCAAAATACTGCTATGACATAGAGGAAGTCAAAAATAAGA
Source organism: Pseudochirops corinnae (assembly GCA_028646515.1). Lineage (NCBI taxonomy): Eukaryota > Metazoa > Chordata > Mammalia > Diprotodontia > Pseudocheiridae > Pseudochirops > Pseudochirops corinnae. The sequence goes on from CM053590.1 coordinate 137,386,184, forward strand.
GAAGGAGATGAGGTCAGCCTTTAAATGCCCCCCCAATTCTGGCTATGGTACCATAGCCAATCAAAGAAGGTCCTAGTCACCATGGAGTCAGTAGAGTGGAACCAATTATAGAATGTAAGTGCATGCTCCAGATTTCTCCAAGGCAATTCCATTACGCACCATCCTGATTCTTTCAAAAGCTTCTCCTGGAGCCTGTATATCCTTGCATTCTATGCATGCTCCTAAGGGCTGGGTTCAGTGGTCAGTCTCATGTTACATTATCCCTAAATTTGAAAAATAAATTCTATATATGTATATCTATATACCTCCTTCTCCTCCTCTTCTCCCCTCATTATTTCTTCCTGATGGCAACTCCTTTAGTAGTAAGTAGCAGTAAGTGACTCTCTTAAAAGCTTTGATGAAGCATGAACCATCCTAATTTCTGAAAGAAAGAGATTTGATATTGATAAATTGCTCTGACCAAGCCTTCAGAAACTCTACTGGTTCCAGATTAAATGTGGTCCAGATTATAATTTTAATAGTAATAGCATTCCTTGGGTTCACCCTCTCAGCATTTTTGCAGACAGAAGAAATTTCCCCACATAATTACTCATCTCTCTGTTTTAGTGATAACATATCTGTTCACAATGGAGAAATTATGTGAACAAATAAGGTTAACTGTGTGCTGTCTTAGAATCATAGAGAAGTGGAAGGAAACCTTACAGTTCATTTTGTCCACACTTATTATTTTATAGATAAGTAAACTGAGACCTGGGTAGGTTAAGTGACTTGCCTAAGGTCTCATTGCTTATGAGTTACAGAACTAAGATTTGAATGCAGCATGCTTTCCACTGTACTATGTTGTTTCTTATAATAATGATTTGTGGTAATGAGAGAGTATGATAATAGCTTCTGATAATGAGAGAGCTAACCGTAACACTGCATTTTAAAATTTCATGCAATTAAGTAAACATTTATTTTTTAAAATTTACTTACTTATTTTTAGTTTTCAATATTAACTGTTCTAAGATTTTGAGTTCTAAATTTTTCCCCCTCCCCAAGACAGCATGCAATCTGAGTATGATCATATTAAACATATTTCTACTTTACTCATATTGTGAAAGAAGAGTCAGAACAAAAATGAAAAATCATGAGAAAGAAAACAAAAAAACAACAACAGAAAAAGAGAAAATAGTATGCTTTGTTCTATATTCAAACTACATAGTTCTTTCTTTGGATTTGGATAGCATTTTCCATCATGAGTCTTTTGGAATTGTCTCAGATCATTGTATTGCTGAGAAGAACTAAGTCTAACAAAGCTGATCCTCACACAATGTTGCTGTTATTGTATACAAAGTTCTCCTGGTTCTGCACACTTTACTCAGCATCAATTCATGTAAGTCTTTCCCAAGTTTTTCTGAAAATATCCTGCTCATCATTTTCTTACAGCACAATGTATTCTATAACAACCATATTTTACAACTTGCTCAACCATTCTCAATTGATGGACCTCTCTTCAATTTCCTATTCTTTGACATCACAAAGAGAGTTGCTATGAGTATTTTTGTGCATATAAGTCATTTTCCCTTTTTAAAATCTCTTTGGGATATAGACTTAATAGTGATATTGCTGGGTCAATGGGTATGCATGGTTTCATAGCCCTTTAAGCATGGTTCCAGATTGCTTTCCAGAATGATTGAATTAATTCACAATTCTATCAACAGTGCTTTAGTGTCCTAATTTTCCCATATCCTCTCCAGAATTTGTCATTTTCCTTTTCTGTCATATTAGCCAATCCGATAGTTGTGAGATAGTATCTCAGAGTTGTTTTAATTTGCATTTCTCTAATCAATAGTGATTTAGAGCATTTTTTTCATGTGACTATAGACAACTGAAAACTGCCTTTTCATATCTTTTGACCTTTTATCAACTGTGGAATGACTTGTATTCTTATAAATTTGACTCAGTTATCTATATATTTGAGAAATTAGACCTTTATCAGAGAAACTTGCTATAATTTTTTTTACAGTTCCTAAAACCAGAGGATAAAACAATTTTTCACAGTTATAATTACTGTGTATTTTTCTCCATTCTATTTCCCCTCCATTTATCCATCTCTCTCTCTCTTTTCACTCTTTCCTTTCTCAAGAGTGTTTTACTTCTGACTGCCACCTCTCCCAATCTTCCCTCCCTAGTGTCAGCCCTCCTCCCTTCTCCTATCTCCTTCTCCTCCTACTTTCCTATAGAGTAAGATAGATTTCTATATTCAACTCAGTGTGTATCTTATGCTCTCTTTGAGTCTATTCTGATGAGAGTAAGATACAAGCATTGTCTGTCACCCCCACATCTTGCTCTCCACTATAGAAGTTATTTTGAGTGTCTTTTATGTGAGATAATTTGCTCCATTTTATATCTGCCTTTCCCTTCTCCTAGTGAATCCCTCTTTCTCATCCCTCAATTTTATTTTTTAGATATCATCCCATCATAGTAAATTCACATCCATGCCCTCTGTCTATGTATATTCCCAACTTCTCTAATAATGATAAAGTTCTTAGTATTTATAGGTATCATCTTCCCATGTAGAAAAGTAAACAATTTAGGTTATTGAACCATTATGAGTTCTGTTTCTAGTTTACTTTTTCCATGCTTCTCTTGAATCTTATTTTCAAAAGTCTAATTTCCTGTTCAGCTCTGGTATTTTAATCAAGAAAGCTTGAAAGTTTTCTGTTTCATTAAATATCCACCCCTCCCCCCAATCCACCAAGGATTATATTCAGTTTTTCTGGGTAGGTAATTCTAGGTTGTAATCATAACTCCTTGGCCCTCCAGAATATAATATTCCAAGCACTCTGATCCTTTAATGTAAAAGCTGCTAAATCTTGTATTATCCTGACAGTGGCTCCACAATATTAGAATTGTTTCTTTCTGACTGCTTGCAATATTTTCTCCTTGACCTGGGAGCACTTTTATTTGGCTGTACTATTCCTAGGAGTTTTCATTTTGGGATATTTTTCACAAGGTGATTGATGGATTCTTTCAGTTTTTTACTCTTTGGTTATGGGATATCAGGACAGTTTTCTTTGATAATTTCTTGACAGATGGTGTCTAGGCTCTTTTATTGACCATGGCTTTCAAGTAGTCCAATAATTCTTAAATTATCTCTCCTTAATCTATATCACAGGTCAATTGTTTTTCTGATGAAATATTTCACATTTTCTTCTATATTTCATTCTTTGATTTTATTTTATTGTTTGTTGGTATCTCATAGAATCATTAGCTTCCATTTTCCCAATTCCAATTTTTAAGGAATTATTTTCCTTCATTGAGCTTTTGTATCTTCTTTTCCATTTGACCAATTCTTTTTAAGTAGTTCTTTTCTTCAGTGAAATTTTGTATATCTTTTTCCTTGGTTAATTCTACTTTTTAAGGAGTTCTTTTCAGTAGATTTTTGTGCCTCTTTTACCATTTGGCCTATTCTGTTTTTTAAGGTGTTATTTCCTTTAGTATTTTTTTATGCTTCCTTTACCAAACTGTTTCCTCTTTTTTCATGATTATCTTGCATCACTCTCTCATTTCTTCTCTTAATTTTTTCTTTACTTCTCTTATTTGATTTTTAAAATCCATTTTGAACTGTTCCAAGAATTTCTTTTTGGTGCTTGAGGCCAATTCACATTTTTCTTTAAGGTTTTGGATATGACTGTTTTTACTTTGTTGTTTTCTGAATTTGTGTTTTGATCCTCCCTGTCACCATAGTAACTTTCTATTTTCAGGTTTTTTTTTTTGCTTGCTCATTTTTTCAACTGATTTATTGACTTCTAACTTTATGTTAAAGTTGAACTCTGCTCCTGGGGTGTGGGGAACACTGTTTCCAGCTTCAGGTTTTTGTGCAGCTGTTTTCAGAGCTAGTTCTGGGGGTTTGTAAGTTTTCAGTTGTTCCAAGGTGGTATAATCTAAGGAGAGGTGTGGTCACTGCTCTCTTGGCTTGTGCTCTGTTCTGTGAGTGACCACAAGCACTCCTTTCCACCTTGTAACTGGGTCCTGATTTCTGCTCCTTATCACCCTGGGACTGTGACCCAAAACCATATATGAGTAACTGAGTCCTGCATTCAGTGCCAGAAAAGGTTCCTTTGTAATCTCCTTCTGACCAGTTGTCTGAGCCCCTTAGTGTCTGTGGGCTTTAAGCTCCAGAAGCTGCAATTACTGATTCAGTCACTCCCAAGGCCTTCTGCTGGCTTGCCAGGCTCAGCCTGCACTGAACTGAGCTCCACTCTCAACCCAGTGAGACAGACCTTTCATGACAAATTTCTAAGTTATCTTGGGTTAGAAGATTGTTTCACTCTGTCCTTTTGTTGGTTCTGCCGCTCCAGAATTCATTTTGAGGTATTATTTTAAAATTGTTTAGAGGACGATTTAGGAAAGTCCAGGGGAGTCCTTGCTTTTATTCTACCATCTTGACTCTGCTTGTGTTGGGTCTTGAATAGCAGTTCTCAAACTTCTAGGTCTCAGGACCCCTTTACACTCTTAAACATTATTGAGGACCCCAAATGGATATTCTTTTTGTGGGTTACATCTATCAATATTCACAGTATTAGAAGTAAAAACTTCTAAGATTTAAAATATTTATTTGTTAATTTAAAAATAATAGTAGTAAGAAACTATTAATAGCAATACTATTAGTAATAAATGTTAACAAAAACATTTTTTGAAATAGGATTATATTTTTAAAAAAATCAGCAAGAAGAGTGTCATTGTTTTACATATATTTGCCAATGTCTTTAATGTCTGGCTTAATAGAAAACAGCATTCATAGTGATTCTTTATTCATTATGTTGTGATGTGTTTTGTTTAAAGTAGATGAAAAAAATCTGGCCTCACATGATAAATAGTTGGGAAAAGGAGGAATATTTTGATAGGCAAATAACATCTTAGTATTTTTATGAAAATATTTTTAACCTTCTGTGTTCCCTGAAAGAGTCTCAGGGATCTCTAGGGGTCTGAGGACCACATTTTGAGAACTGCTGGCCTTAAGGCTACAAAAACAAAAACGAGCAGGGAAGAATAAAAGATCTGGTGTGAATCAGAGAAGGTAAGCTACCTCCTTAACAGTGGGTGCCATCATGGGTCTGTATGGCTATGAAGGTTAGAATTTAGAGTCATTCTAGTTCAACATTCCTTGCATTGTGGAAATTCCTCCTCCAACATCCTTGACAGATGTCAAGGTCTTTACTTGATTATCTCCAGTGATGGGGAACTTGCTATCTCATGATTGCAGTGTTTTCTAGTATTGGATAGCTATACTTTATTGAAGAAAAGTCTTTCTTATGTTGAGAAAATCTAATTCCTTATGACATTAACTGATGGATCCTAGTTTTGACATCTGGTACTACAACAGATTTTTTCCTCTTTTGTAAAAAATAGCGCTTCAAATATCTGAAGATAATTTCATACTTTGCCATAAACTCTCCCTTTCCAGGCTGAATAACTTTATTTCCTTCAACTGATTTCCCATAATACATAGTCTGCCAACTCTCCACTCTCTTAGTCACCCTCCTCTAGATATATTCTTGTTTGTTAATATAGCAGTACATTGGAATTTCTAATTTCATTGATCAGGTAGTCACTCCACTAATGCAGAGCCCAGCTGAACTCTTACCATAATTTATTAGACCAAAAGTTGTCCTAGTTTGCTCATTCAACTATAAGTAGCAGGCAGTATATGTCAGTTTAGGTCATTCTGACTCTAGTTCCAGCATTCTCCCAAATGGCTTCTCTGTTTATTAATACACATCTTAATTGACCACAGTTCTCCTTATATGGTTTGAATAATTTTGAGTACAAAGATATACAGCTAATATGTAGAAGGGGCTATCTCCCAAAGTAGTTGAGTCCCCATCATTAGAGGACCTTAAGTGAAAGCTGTCTAATCACTTGTTGATGCTGTTTTAGGGGGATTCCGTTGTAGGTACAGGTTAGGCTAGCTAGCTACATGTATAACCTTGGGCAAGTCATTTAATCTCTTGGATCACAGTTTCCGCAGGTGAAAAAGGAGGGGGTTAGGTTAGATCAGGAGTTCTTAACCAGACTCTATAAACCCCAAAGGGGTCCTTATATAGATTTTAGGGTGTCTGTAGTCTTGGATGGGGAAAAAAAATAAGGAAAGTGCCAAGGACTGCCATGTCCTCATTCTTCTCTGTCCTCTACTCCTGACTCTCTGGACTTTCTCTAACATGTCACAGCAACCTCTTCATTCTGGGAGGACACTCTGACCCTGGCCTTCTAATTCCAGAAGTACACACCATCACTGTGGCTGCCTTCTCTGATTATAATCTCCATTATAAAGAAGGTTCTGGGGACAGTCATGTCTTCATTTCTTTCCATCTTGACTCTCAGGACTTTCTCCACCATGGTCCCACTCCTTATCTTCTTCTACTCCAGTGGTGTATCAGCAAGCATCCTAGCATACCCAGGATGGATGTTAGGATGCTTGCTGATACAAATGGCATCAGGAACAGGATCTGTGAACTAAAAGGAAAGTATGGGGGCTGGGATAATTGTTTGTTTCCCAGTTGTGATAGCTGTGACTCTGTGGAACCATGCAACCGGAACACAGAACTGCCTGCATGTCGGCTTCGCTGAGGTGAGAGCAGGAATGGTGAACTGCCTGCATTGGGACTGGGACAGAAGCCAGGACAGAAGCCAGAAGCAGGAGGAAGAGGAACCCAGGAGTTTGGAATTCAGATGAGGACTGTGCACCAAAGCAGGAGCACTGAATGTGTTTTCTTGCTGTATCCCACAGTTTGGTACCCAGGGGGAAGATGAAGTTGTGTCTATGGTGGGTGAGGTAAAGTGCTATGGACTCCCAAGGACCCCACTCTATTGGTTTTGTTGCCCAGTCACCCCTCCGCACTTGGAAGCAGGGGCTGGAGCAGTGTTAAGACTGCGACTTGGCTCATTAGAGCCCACACATGAAAGTGCCAGGAGGAAGCCTGCAAGGGTGGTGTGGGGGAAAAGATACCCTCTACTCCCAAGAGAACTTTATTTGGACATTTTTGTTTTTGGATTGCTGGTTATGAGTTGCTATGTTACATATCTTGCAAATATGATTTTTCTTATTTTGTGAGGATTATGCTGTCCTTAAGAGATTTAAATTGCCTATGTAAGGGGCGTGAAAGATCTTGGGGCTGAACGTTATGAGAATCTGAAGATCTTCCCTGCCCCTAGGCCCTTTGATAGGCTTAAGTGGCTCTGAAAACCTTCCCTGATTTGAAAGTATACTCTGCCCCCTAATAGGCTAAATGTGATCATGTGGAGCCTGTGGGGGGAGGCTGTTTTTCGGGAATGCCTCGGCTTTGTTGCTTTGTGATTGGGCAGTGGGTCAAGAGGGCTGTGACATTCTCCAATCCAGGAGAAGGCTATATATACACCCTGATGTGAGGTTTTGGTTTGGGGCTCACTTTGAGAAGAGTTGTGTGATTTGGCCAGACAAGACTCTGGGAAGCTATTGAGCCCCCCAGTTTTGAAAAACCCAGATGCTGGTGCTTCCCTCTCTGGTAACTGACTAGGTATGGATGTAATGGTCAGAGGGTTGGAAGCCGTCTGCTGATCTGTTTCTTTGTCTGCTTGTAACTTTTGTTTGTATTCTGTTTGCATTCTCTGAAGTTCAGGGTGCTGACTTTTCCCTCTGAAGTAGGTAAATGATGTATGTTTGATTGATTAAAGTAAGCTTGTTAACCCATTTTGAGTCACTTTCCTTCAGAAAAGCAGATCTAAGAACCTGTGCTAGCAGCCATCCTGGGTATGCTAGAGTACTTGCTGATACAAGTGGTTCTCAACCTGTGTGTTGTGACCCTTTTGGGGGTCGAATGACCCTTTCACAGGGGTCACAGGGGTCGCCTAAGACCATTGGAAAACACATATTTCCGATGGTCTTAGGAACCGAGACACCACTCCTCTATCCATCTCCAGGCGGGTCCACCCACATGCAGATACGCCCATATCCAAATATTAAAGTGTCGTGGTATTAGGAAGGTTGAGAACCACTGTTCTACTCCTTCTACCCTCCCCCACACTTTTCAGCTTCTTTTTATAGGTTTTCTTCACCCATTGGAATGTAAGCCCTTGAAGCTAGGGACTCCTTTCTGCTTTTATTTTTCTTACTAGTGCCTAGTACATAGCAAGGCTTAATAAATACTTATTCATTTGACTTGAATATAATTGGTTTCCTTTGTAATTCTATGTATTTTATTTTGTGCATTTAAAAACATTATTCTGTGAAGAGGTTTATAGGCTTCATCAGCCTGCTAAAGGGGTCCATGATACATAAGGAAGGTTAAGAACCCCTGGATTATATTAAGTATAAGGTCATTTCTATCTTCCAATTCTAAGATTCTGTAAGTTGGTGATTCTTTGAATACTATACTTTTATTAATTTAACCCATGGTTTAAGATTATTTTTGGTGATTATATATCATTGATAGATACTGTAGGGTCATAGTAGTCAACTAAAACTTTTTCCTAGATTTTTTTACTTGAAAGTTAATAATAATGGTTCATGTTTATAAGTATTTTAAAATTTCCAGAGAGCTTTACAGAATCTCATATGATCCTCACAACAGTCCTGCGAGGTGTGTGCTATTATTATCATCCCCATTTTATAGTTGAGAAAACTAAGGTTGAGAGAGGTCAAATGACTTGCCCAAGGTGGCACAGCTAGTACTTATCTGAGGTGGGATTTGAAAGAAGGTCTTTCTGACTCTTAAGTCTATCTTAAATATGTGCAATTGATTCTTATTGCCTAAATTCAGAATTTACATTGAGTCATGTAGATTTCCTTCTTATTGAGGCTGTTGTACATTCTATACATCTGGGAGCATTATTTTCTCTACCAGTTCACTCCTTAGACTCTCCCATAGAATGGGAAGGTTACAATGACTATTGTAAGTCTGCCTTATCTGCTGAGTATATGTAACCTTCCCTTTAAGCCTCTCCTCATGGTCCTTGTTCTGTTCTCAACACATCTCTGTGTGTGTGTGTCTCTCTCTTCTTCTCTTTCTCTGTCTCTGTCTCTGTCTGTCTGTCTGTCTGTCTCTGTTTCTCTCTCTCTGTCTCTGTCTGTCTCTTCCTCTCTCTCTCTGTCTCTCTTTCTGTCTTTCTCTGTCTCTGTCTCTCTGTCTCTCTCCCTCTCTCTGTCTCTGTCTGTCTGTCTCTCTCTGTCTCTGTCTCTCTCCCTCTCTCTTCCTCTGTCTCTGTCTGTCTGTCTCTGTCTCTCTGTCTCTCTCTTCCTCTCTCTCTATCTCTGTCTGTCTGTCTGTCTCTGTCTCTGTTTCTCTCTCTCTCTCTGTCTCTGTCTGTCTCTCTCCCTCTCTCTGTCTCTCCCTCTGTCTCTGTCTCTCTCTTCCTCTCTCTCTCTGTTTCTCTGTCTCCCTCTCTCTCTCTGTTTCTCTCTCTGTCTCTGTCTGTCTCTCTCTCCCCATCTCTCTGTCTCTCTCCTCCTTTCTCTCTCTGTCTCTGTCTCTCTGGCATTTTAGTGTTGCTCCCTAATCTGCTCAGTTTCTTTTGGGACTCTTGAGTCTAAAATGCCATGAAATGAAATTTATGGGATTCTTTTTCTGATACTTCAGATTGCAAATATGTGGGGATTAGATCTCAAGAGGCAACTAGGATCAAGGGAAAGGAAAGGAATAAATATTTATATAGCATCTACCGCATGCCAGGCATTGTGCTAAGTGCTTTTACGAATATCTCATCGGATCTCACAATAACCCTGTGAGATAGAGGCTCTTATTGCCCCCATTTTGAAGTTGAGGAAATTGAGACAAACAAAGGTTTAGTGACTTGTCTAGGAGTTATTTACAGCACTGGACTTGGATTTGGGTTCAAATTCTGCCTTAGTCACTGTGAAAGTCTGGGCAAGTTACTGAACTTCTCTTAACCTCAGTTTCTCCATCTGTAAAATCAGGATAATGGCACCTGCTTAACAGGGTTGTTGTGAGGATGAAATGAAATATATTATATGTAAAGTACTTTTTAAACTTTAAATTTTATACAAATGCTAGCTGTTACAATGATTATTCCCAGATCAGAGAACAAAATTCTTTTAAGTACTTCCGTGTCTCAAGACAAGTATTTCTTTGTCTTATGTGAGCAGCAAGTAGAGTCATTTCACAGACTTGTGTAGCCACAACCCTTGTTTCTGCTACATTGAGGGAGGCTTTTTTTCCAGAGACATTGGTATCAGTCACTGCATGAATTTTATGAACGAGATGAATTTGTACAAGCATAAAAGGAAACTGGTAAGGATTCAGTGAATGGAGGATGCCTGTTACGGGAGAGTGCTGTCAAGCTAGGCCTGCTGATTTGGCGTCAAAGCCAGGGTTACATTTGGTTGCCATATAAGGAGATTTGTTCTCAAAACAATTTCTCATTGGACTTTTATGGATTAAAAAAGTGCAAAATACAATTTGCAGGACTAAGGAAAAATCCAGCAAGTAGAATATTACCTATTTATGGGGCTTGAAAATAAGATCAAAGATCTCCATAGATATTAGAGGCTATATTTAGTTTTGTGTCAGAGTCATAACCAGAATAGGGTAGATGGGGCTTAATCTCATGCACTGACATTGAGGGCACAAGAGTGGGCATTCTTTCTCCCCACAGCTATCCCTGAACTTCTTGGGGGAAAAGAGGATCATGGATAGGGCACCAAAACTTGGCGAGCAGAAAGGGATTGAGTCGTGCTACGGAGGAGCAAAACACCTGAACTCTACTCTTTACTACTTCAGTGAGTTATAGTGCAGGTCAGAGGGATAGTGACTTGCCTCTTTAGCAGCCTCAAGTGCATTTCTCTTCCAAGGGTATTCCAAACCATAGGGTGCTTCTATGGCTCCAAGGACACCTTATAGAGCCCTGGGGCAGAAGGTAGGACTCATTGGAGAGGGAAGAAAATGATAATACTTGGTTACTGTGATTCATATATACATACATACATGTGTTATCTATGGGGTGAAATAAAGACTGTCCCTACCCAATATGCAGTTATCCTAAGTGCTTGAATGAGACCTGGGGACACTTTAATCTACTTTCATGGAGACTTAAAAGTGAACCATATTTAGGCTATATTCTGAAAATGCCAGAAGAAACTGAGTGGGAGGAAACTAAGCTAATTATGTTGCCTCCATAATTGAACTAGTCCATGTAAACCTAAGAGCCTGGGATACTGGGCCATGGGTCATATTCACAATTATTAATCATGTGCTATGTGCTAGACTCTGGGGATACAAAAGACAAAACTGAAACAGTCTTGGCTAATTATCTGTTAATATTTTACCTTTCTCTGAATATGCTGGAAGAGCTTGTTAAATCTCAGCAGTTTACCTCTGAATGTATCCATTAATTTTGTGCAGTTTTATTGGTTCATTATTCTCCCAAAAAGTAATATTCTATTTTCTTTGTACTACACCTCTTGTTGTTTTATACTGTGCCTCCCACCCATTGGTTCTATTTCCTCAGAATTATAAAATGTTTGGCTTTGCTCCTCCTGCTGGGAGATTCTTGCTGTCCAGACCAGATCTGTTGTCAATGATATCTATGATGGATCTCTCCCATGTAGCCACATTTTAATCAAGGAAATCTGCCTTGGCTATTCTATAGCAGGGGACTGGTGATTATTTCTTTGACAATAGTATGGCAACAGTAGTACCAGTTTAGTAAAGAATTCTAAAGGAAGTTCATTGCTTGCGCAAAAACTCCATTTGATGGGAGCTCATTGGTTGCTACTTAAGAGCTGTGGCAGGGCAAACCATCACCTGTTGCTCCCTCATCAACATCTTAAAAAATTTAATAAAATTTTATGGAACCAAGAAAATGTCATCAACCAAATTCTGAAGGATTGATAGTGCCAATACACAAGAATCAGATAAGAAGCTTGTAGGTTAAAAAAAAAAAAGTAAACCAAACATCCTCTTTGCCAACAAAAATGGAGGTAAGAGGTTAGGTAGAATTACATCCGCAATGAGCCTCTTATAAAACTTAAGTCTCAGGTCTCATGGTAAAGTCCCTTTTTATTTCAGTTCAGTTAAAGAACACAAAACACTAATTCTAGAAAGAATCATATATATTCATTTTTAATTAAATTTTATTTTTTTAATCAGCAAAAATCTTTTTTTCTTTCTCCCTCCTCTCCATTGAGAACAAAAGAAAAACAAAACCCTTGTTGCAAACATGTATAGTTAAACAAAGCACATTTCTGCATTGGCCATGTCCAAAAGAAAAACACATGTGTGTATATGTATCTCTCTCTCTGTGTATGTATATATATTATATATATGTATATGTATATCTCTGTGTGTATGTATATATAATATATACATGTATATGTAAATATATACACATATACACACATTCATAGTCATGAAAACATGTGTGTATATGTATCTCTCTCTGTGTATGTATATATATTATATATATGTATATCTGTGTGTATGTATATATAATATATACATGTATATGTAAATATATACACATATACACACATTCATAGTCATTCTCTGTGTGTCTATATGTGCATGTGAGAAACATGTTTGTGGGGATCATAGGACTTTCCAGGCAGTGTCAGGGAGTTAGCCTGGACAGGCTTCTACTGTCTACTGCTTCCCTGGGGGCCCTTAAGAAGATCCACATGAGATGCCCCTCAACATGGCTATGGGGATCACAGGACTTGCCAGGTAGGGTCAGGGAGTTAGCTCAGATGAGCTTCTGCTGTCCACTGTTTCCCTGGGAGCCCTTAGGAAGATCCGTGTGATATACTCCTTAAAATGGTCCCTTCTCACTGAAAGAACTCAGAAACAGAGTGTGCAGAGGATGGTGTTTATTATGCTTCCAGCAAGGAAGCAGGTGTGATACTCACTAGGAACACACCCACAACTGGTACAGAAACAGGAGTGAGGTTCTACAGTTCTGTCCTTCCTGGTAAACTTAGGGTTAGTCAAATTCCTCACATTCCCCACTTTATTTCCCTACATTCCCTCTTTATATGCAAATGATATGCAGATTACAAGGCATGGTAGTGAGGATACTTGTGACTGGCATGACCTCTGAGGTCTGAGCTGTTTGCCACACCCCCATCTTTCTAGTTCCCTCTGACCATTGTCATAGTTCCAAGAAGGCCATTGTTTTCGTAAAATAAGATAATTGAGCTTTCCCACAGCTATTGATTATCTTCTGATAACTTTTGTGGGAGCAAAACAAGATACCTTAATATCCCCTCTTATAGTATATATGTATACACACACACACACACACACACATATATAGTATACATATACATACACATATGTCTCATTCTGTGCTAAATCTTTCATCTTTCTATCCGGATGTGGATAGCATGTTTTATCATTATTCCTCTATGATAGTTGGTCATTAAGCTGATCAAAGTCATATGTCTTTTAAAATCGTTTATCCTTACAATATTGTTGTCAGTGCATACTTCCCCCCCCCCCAGTTCTGTTCATTTCTCTCTAAATCAGCTCATTAAATTTTCCCAGATTTCTCTGAACACATACCCTTCATTATTTCTCTTAGCATAATAGTATTCATTTATATATCACATGACTTGTTCATCCCTTCCCTAATTGGAATCTTCTGGTTCCGATTCTTTCCCAACTCAAAAGGAGCTATACTTATTTTCCATTTCCTTCAGCATCTATTGGACTTAGGACCAATCCCTCCCTTAATCTGCTCTCCAATTCCCTCTTCTCCCTTTTCCTTCCTAATTCCTTGTTGAATGAAATGCATTTTTTTTTACCCAAAAGTGTGTGTGTATTCTTTCCTCCTTTGAAGAGTTCATATGAGAGTAAAATTAAGTGTTAGCTGCTCTCCCCACTCTTCTTCCTTGTTTGCATAGATTTCTTCCTCTAACATTCTTTTCTCTTCCCACCCTCATGTATTCTTTCCCTCTATTTCTGTTTTTCTTTTAAAGTCATCAACATATAACATGGCCACTACCAGACCTTCTGTCTGGTCTTAGACTATGACTCCTAATGAAAATAGAGTTCAAAAGGGACATATATATCATCTCCCCAAGTTAAGTAAGCCACTTATCCCTTTTCGGTCCTTTATGATTGTTTAATTAATTAATTAATTAATTAATGTTTCTCTTCATTTCTGTGTTTGAACTTAAGATTTCTCTGCAGCTCTGGTCTTTTCAGTAGGGATGCTTAGAAGTTTTCTTTTATTAAAATTCCATTCCCCCCCAAAGGATTATACCTAATTTTGTTTACTTATTCTTGGCTATAAACCTCTATTGTTTGTTTTCCGTAATATTGCCTTCCAAGCTTTCTGGTCCTTTCTAGTAGCTTGATACTTGAATTCTTTCTTTCTGGATCTTTGCACTAATTTTTTTTTTGACCTGGAAATTCTGAATTTTGGCTATGAGGTTTCAGGAAATTTTCATTTTGGGATTTCTTTCAGGGGATTACTGGTAGATTCGAGGAGAATTACTGGTGATTCGAAGAGATTCTAAGAGAACAGTTTCCTTTTTAGATTTCTTGAAATATTTCTCTAGGCTCTTTTTTTTTGCTCAAGGCTTTTAGGTAGTCTAATGATTTTTAAATTTCTCCCCCCTCTTTTCCATGTCAGTCCCTTTTGCTGTGAGATTCCTTATATTTTATTCTAATTTTTCAGTTTTTTGACTTTGTTTCTTAAAAATATTTCTTCTTGTCTCATAGAGTCATAGGTTTCTATTTGTTCCATTGTAATTTTCAGAGATTTTGTTACTTGGTCAGATTTTTGTGCCTCTTGCATGAAGCTGTTGATTCGCTCAACAATTCTTTCTACATAGCTTTGATTTCTTTTCCATTTTCTCTAGCACTCATTTTATTTGTAAAAAAAAAAAATTAATTGAAAAAAACTATTGTGCTTCATCTCTTTCAGGAATTCTAGTTGAATTTATGCCTAAGCTATGTTTTCCTTGGAATCATGCTTGTAGATGTCTTGGAACCATTCTCTTTTTCTGGGTTGGTGTTGTTAGCTTCCCTCACCATAATAGCTTTTTATGGAGGGATTCTTTTTGTTTGCTCATTTTCCAGTTTACTTTCTGACTTTGAACTTTATGTTAGAACCTTGCTATGTCCATTTCCAAGAGCAAAGTTCCGCTGTTCTTCTTGCTGCTTTTTTGGGGCATTGAGTATTGTGTTATTCCAGTATCTCAGGTATAGCTCAGGTTAGGGACCTTTAAAATTTCAGTGATTCCAGAGTGGTCTGACTGAGAAGAAGATCTGATCACTCTCACTCTTGGTCCAAACCCTGCAAGTTTTTTCTCTAGGTTTAGGTGTGAGCAACAGAACACCATTGTTGAACTAAGTTCCCATCATCTGACTGGAAAGCTCTAATGGTCCAACATGACAACTGTAGGCTTCCCTTTGATTTAAGATTTCTGCCCTTATTATGCCTTTGCAGATTTCAGATTGGGTTAGAAGCTGGAACTGAGACTCCTCTCTGCTCCTAAGTTACAGCTCTGATGATTGCATTTTCCTTGGTGTGTAGGCTAAGACCTGTGACCACTTTTTACCTTGGAATGCCACTTCTGGGTACAGGTCCCCTCTTCAGTCTACCCTGGATCTGAGATGCAGAATTGGGTAGTAGGTCACAAAGTTGCCAGTTGGCACTTGTTCCTGCACTCTGCACAAAGTTGTTGTCTTTCCATATGGGTCTGAGGCCTTCTCTTTCCCTGTGCATGGCCTTTCAATCCTTAGAAGCTATCAATTAATCAATCAATATTTATTTAGTGCCTACTATGTGTCAGGCACTGTGCTTAGTGTTAGGGATACAAAAAGAGGCAACAGATAGTCCCTGACCTCAAGGTGCTTACAATTTAATACGCTAGAATGCTCTGTACCAGATCCAGAATGCTCCTGATCAGAACCTGTTCGCAGTCTTAAATATCTCAGTCTGTTTCCTTATACCAATCTGGGCTGGATTTCCTAAGGATTCAGTTTGGCATACTTTCTAGATCTATTTGGATGAATTTTGGTGAGGGGGAAGGGAGCTCATTTTATTTCTTCATGTCGCTCCTTCATCTTAGGTCTATTGAATCCCATATAGTTCAAAGTGAATTCCTTTTCTTCTTCCAATAAGGATATCATTTCTGATTTTCACTTGAAAGACATTGCCCCTTTTTGTATGTGTAGATTCTTAATTGCTAAAAAAAACTGTGAAGGAAGAACACTGGTAAAATCAGCTTGAGGAGAAATATAAGATAAATTATGGTGAAAAAACACAGGCTATTCTTGGGGGCTTGAGAGCAAACTGAAATAATTGTACTGAGAGGACCTCTGTGAAGGCAGAACACTGGGTTAGGAGAGGTTGTAGTGCATTATGGTATATTAGCTCATTTGGAGATGACTACTTTCAGAATTTTGAATAATATAGCTGACAAACCATAAATCAAATAACTATTTTGGGCTTATGGCAATTTTATGTAAGGACTATTTGGATCCTGGCTCCCAGAAAGGTGGAATTCACATTGCAAGTTAGTGATGGCTCACTTCTTACAAGGATACACTGATTTGAGGCATTAGAAACTGGGAGAGGGGAGAGGAGGGATAAGAAAAATAGATTAATAAAAAAGCACAAGAGAAGGCTGATCATAAGAGGAGTTGAGGACAGAAGGCAGGCGAGAAAAGCTTTTTACAGAAGACAGAATACAGATACTGACAAGGAACTGATGAAAGCTGATGGAGCTATTTTCTGGTAGATGCATCGTTCAAAAGAGAGGCATTGATTTGTTGAGAACTGCTTGATTGGAGAAAGACAGCGTCGTTCTTTAGTTCCATCTACATTTGATGGAGGGGAAACCGGTCAGGGGCTTACACTTTATTGCTCTTTCTGGATTGAGAACAAGAAACTTGAATCTGTGTTTCTGTGAGGTGTTGTTTACTGAGAGCTCATTAAATAAGGAAGAGACACCTGCTATTTGAAGATCTGTCTGGAGAAAGGTTTCAAAGCTCTGTCACTGCATCAGCTTGAGAGGGAGAAACTCATTATAGTCCCAGAGTAGTTCTGAGAAGTTTTTGTCACTGAAAATGCATGACATTTCCACCATACCCTCCTAAAGGTGGTTATGTGCTAAAAGAACTTGTTACTACTTCAGATGGTCAAGAGTAGCAGAAAATCAGCTTTTCATAGCAGAACCGTGAGGACCAGAAGAGGAACAGATAATAGAAAATTGGTTTTGCCCAGTAGGTAATGTATGGTTCAGGGTTTTGTTTTTTTTTTTTAAAGAAAACAAGAACATCTCGGTTTTCCATCTGAAATTGTGAATGGTGCATGGGTTTTCCTACTCATATCCCTTCTTGGAAGGATTCTGTGAGTGTGTGTGTTTGCTCCACTTCATGCATACTATCTGCATTGGTGGGAAAATATGACTCAGATTTATGGTTGGACTGTCATATTTTGATTACTATTGCTTTTGTCTTCTATTTAGTAAATATTTTGATTATTCCTGCCTTTGCTTTCTATTTAATAAATGCTGATTATTCTTATTTTGGCCGTATTGTTTAGTAAATGTTTCTTGTTTAAAAGATAAAGGTGTTGGGGCAGCTAGGTGGTGCAGTCAATAGAGCACAGCCCTAGAGTCAGGAGGACCTGAGTTCAAAGCCAGCCTCAGACACTTAACACTTACTAACGTGTGACCTTGGGCAAATGACTTAACTTCACTTGCCCTGCCTTACCCCCTCCAAAAAAAAAATAAGATAAAGGTGTTATTGTGACTGATTATGTACAAATAAAAAGCCTACCAGTGGGGGCTCAGGAAAAGTAGTGGTGAGTAAAAAGAATATATCCTTTCTGTGCAGGGTAACCCCTAGAACTCTGAGAAAGTCAGAGTTGTAGCCACATGACCATTCCTCAAGGGATGCCCTTATGACTAGCCAAAAGGAGCTCAGGAAGGGTAAGTGAGCTAGTTCCAGCTCAGGGAAAAAGAACGAGCAAGGAGAGATTTGGAGACTGGTGCTACTCCCAGGCTACATATTTTTCTCAAATCACAGGTCCAGAACATTTTTCAACCTTCCTCTCCCCTAGACAATTTAGGAATTTTGCTAGGGACAAAAATCACAGTCTCTGCTCTTAACGAGCTCCATTCAACTGAGGTATTGGGGGAAGGAGAAGGGAAAGGTATATCTGGACCTGTGATCTCATCAAACTCCCATGCTTATGTAGATAGATAATCTGTTTATAACTTATAGTCTTAGTTCCCCAGGCAACTGAGAGGATAAATGACTTGCTTGTGGTCTCACAGTTAGTATATGTGAAAGGTCAGACATGAACCCAAGTTTTCCTGACTTCAGGTCAGGTTCTCCCTTTGTTATGTTTACATTGATCGTCTATTAGGGGTTATAATATATGAAAAGAAATTAACACAATCTGTTCTATCTCCTTCTGCCTGCTTTCTTTCTCCCTTTTTATAGCCTCATTTCTTTTCTAAGGTCTTGTAGGTATTAATAGCATTGCTCCGAGGCTCCAGCTGAATCCAACTGTATTCCTTAGGTTCATAAACAAGAATGAAAGACACTTACTGCTTTTTTTATCGTGTGAGAGATAGTATTAGACTCATAAAATTTGTTAGACCTGGAAGGCCAAACTGCCATTTAAAAGATAGGGAAACAGGCCTAGAGAGATTTAATGGTTTGTCCCAAGTCATGTAACCAATTAGTGGCAGAAATGGGATCAGAACCCAGCCCAGTAAACTCATCTGTTAGTGAGGGCGTAGTCTATTCACTTTCTCTCAGTGGTTTTCTGTTCCAATAATTACACAAAACTTGATGACACCATAGCAGGGAGTAGCCTGATGGTTTTTTTTTCCAGGATGTGATCAGCTTTTTTTTGAGGATGGGGGAATCAATTATTTCTGTGGGTTAGTTTGTACTTTTCCTAAGCTTCCTTCTATAGTTTCAAGAGTAGTAATGTTCAAAATAGAAACCCACCATTTATAAGTGTTGTATTGGAATTGTATTTAAGTATCTATAGCGGCACAAGAAAGAATCACTGGAGCAAACAATTTTCAAGATTGTACTATTCAGGCATCCTTTTCCTCTTATTTCCCGAGCTGACTCACATCTGTCTAGCCTTTGGATCACCTCACACACCGCATCTCCTCCAGCTTTTCTGGAACGAGGAATGAGTTCATTTCACAACTTTGCCCTCTTTTCTAGAGAGTTTTTGTCTTGCTTTTGCTTATTCTTTCTTAGGGATGAGATGGAAGGGTCATTGTTCCCTTCTCTCCCCTTGAAGATTCATGTCATACTCTGGATAAGATAAAAAAAGGGGAGGAATAAGAAGTTAAAGGAGAAGAGAACAGGAAAAAAGGAAGGAAAATGAGGAAAGGAAAAAAGGAAAGAAGAAAGAGTTGACGGACTTTGAGCCTTTCCATTTCAATGCTATGTATTCATTAAAGAGGCCTTTGTTTTTTTATTAAAGGATATTTTAATTTTATTTTTTCTTAGTTACATGTAGTAACAATTTTTAACATTCATTAAAAATTTTTTTTTGAGTTTCAAATTCCCTCCCTCTCCTCTCTCCTCCCTCATTGAGAAGGCAAGCACTTTGAAATAGATTATACATGCACAGTCCTACAGAACATATTTCCATATTAGCCATGTTGCAAAAGAGGACACAGACTAAGAAAAAAAAAGAAAACTAAAACAGTATGCTTTGATCTGCATTCAGACTCCATCAGTTTTTTTAATGGAGGTGGAGAGCATTTTTCATCTTAAGTTCTCTGAAATTGTGTTGGATCATTGTGTTGCTGAGAATAGCTAAGTCGTTCACAGTTGATCATTATACAATATTGCTGTTACTGTGTACAGTGCTCTCCTGGTTCTTTTCAGTTCCCTTTGCATCACTTCATATAAGTCTTCCCAGGTTTTTCTATAACCATCCTGCTAAGCATTTCTTAGAACACATATCACAAACTTGCTCAGCCATTCCCTAATTGATGGGCATCCCTTCAGGTTCCAATTCTTTGCAAGATCTTTGTTTTTAGTCAATCAATCAAGAAAGATCCAAGTGCTTGCTATGTGCTGAGCACTGTGCTAAACGTTAAGGATACAAAAAAAAAGAAAAGTGCCCTGTCCTCAAGAAGCTTACATTCTAATGGGAGAGACACATATCCATAACTAGGTAAATACAAGATGAATACAGAGTAGATAGATATAAGATAACCTTAAATGGGAATGAACTACTAGCCAGGGGAGGAGGGGAACAGAGAAGACTTTTAGAGAAGATGGTGTTAAAATTGAGAGATTCTCATAGTCAGGGCTGAGGAGAGAGAATTCTAGGCATGGGGTATAGTCCCAAAGGCATGGAGATAGAAGATGGGGTATTGCATAAGAGGAATAGCAAGCAAAGTAGGTATGGTAGGAGTATACAGTAAATGGAATAGGAATAATGTATAATGGTTAAAATGGAAATATATTTTGTGTGACTAGTATCAAATTGCTTGTCTTCTCAAGTAGGGGGAGGGAAGGGATTTATAACTCAAAATTCTAAAAGATAAATGTTCAAAATTGTTTTTACATGTAATTGAGAAAAAATATTTTTTAAAAAGGAGTAATGTGTAAGAATATTGGAAAGGAGGAAAAGACTAGGTTATGAAGAGTTTTAAATGCCAGACAGAGGAGTTTGTATTTAAACCTAGAGACAGCTAGGTGGTAGAGTGGATAGAACATTGAACTTAGAGTCGGGAAGCTTGAATTCAGTCCCACCTCAGACACTTTCTAGCTGTATGACCCCTGGACAAGTCACTTACCCTCTATGGAGACAAAAATAGTACCAACCTCCTGGAGTTATTATGAGGATAAAATGAACTAGCTTTGCAAACCTTAAAGTGCTATATAAATGGCAGTTACCACTACTGTTACTACAAATTGTCTTCTACTGTTCTCCAGTTGTGTCTGATTCTTTGTGATCCCCTGGACCATATCATGTCAGGCCCCTTTGTCCTCCATAATACTGTTTAGGGGATTTTTTTGGCAAAGATACTGGAGTGGTTTGCCATTTCCTTCTCCAGAGGATCACCTTTTGTCAGAGCTCTCCACTATGACCTGTGCATCGTGGGCAAGCCCACACAGTTTCATTGAGCTACACGAGCCCCACCGCCATGACAATGATCCTAGAAGCACTACTATTACTATTACTACTACTACCACCACTACCACTACTAATTTATTATTAATAGAGAGACACTGGAGTTTGTTGAGTGTGTGCTTGTGGGGGTGGAATGGGGAGAATCAGATCTATGTTCATGAAAATCACTTTGGTAGTTGTGTAAATGGATTAGAGTATGGAGAAATTTGAATCAGAGAGAGATCAATAAAGAACTTATTATACTAGTCCAAGCAAGAGGTGAAGAAAGCTCTAATTAATGTGATGGTTATGTGAGTGGAGAGCAGGCGACACATACAAGAGATACTGTGGAATTCGAAATAACAAGATTGGGGAGGTGGTGGTGTAGAGTATTAACTTTTTGTTGCTAGTGGCTTCTACACGATGATCTCCCTTTCTTTGTAATGTGTTGGCTGGGAGCTATATATATTTTCTAAGCTCTTATGCGAACTTTGTCTAACAGACTATGCATAGAGGACTATAAGATTAAAAGCTGGGAACACCTGAGAGATCATGTAGCCCAGAGTTCCTGAACTGAGGTACGTGGGTAGATTCCATGGGATCTATGAACTTGGATGAGAAAAAAGATATGTTTTTATTTTTTACTAACTTCTACCTGCAATTGAGCATTTCTTTCAATTATTTAAAGACATTCTGAAAAGGACTTTCAGAGACTTCATCAGACTCAGAAAGGTCCATGAAATGCTAAAAACTCCTGATTTTGCCGAAACACCTTTGTTTTACAGACGAAGAAAATGAGTCACACGGAGGTTAAGTGCTTTATCCATCCATATTCACTTAGGTAGTTAGTGGTAGAATTGAAATAAGACTTAACAGTCAGTTCCCAAATGAGATGACACCAAATAAATGTGCAATTGTGCCTCTTGTAAACTTAGACCCTCATCCATTGTACTTCCACACTAGAACTTTTTGACATTTCCTTATTACAGCTGTGATTGTATTCTGTGTGATTGTTCAAGTTAAACCAAATTACTGGATTTTGGATAGTCAATTCTATATTGTGGATGGGGTGGGGTAAGAAGCACAGACCATCATTTGAGCACATTGTCTGCCAAATTGGAGACAGGAGAAAGAAAGAAATACAGCTTACATTGAAAATAAAAATTGCATAATTAAAAAAACCAACTGCATTTCCTTTATGTGATCATATTTTCTGGGGAATAAACAAATCAGACTGGCTAAAAGCTCATATAATTGCAATTTGACTGGAGATATTGGAAAATCCTACATTTTCTTCTTTTCCTTTCTCTTTGCTGCTCTCTCTCTCTCTTTCTCTCTTTCTCTTTCTCTCATTTCTCTAGTTCTTTCCTTCCTTTCCTCCCTTACTCCCATCCTTCCTCCTTTCAGGTGTGGTAGTACACAAATGCACTGTGGTCCCTTCTACTGGGTAGAATGAGGCTTTGAGGATCTCTTGAGCTTCAGAGTTCTGACTAAGGGATCAGGATTCTCATACTGTCTGTTATTAATATGGTTACCTCTAGGAATGAAGCACTTCTAGGCTGCCTAAGGAGGTACAAACTGGCCCTAGCTGGAAAATGAGCAGGTAAAAGTTCTTTTATGTGGATCAGTAGTGGGATTGGGCCCTTAAATTGCCTTTGTGGGTAAGATTAGGAGAGCCAGTCTCAAAAAATGAAATGAGCTAAAATCAGACTTTTAAAAACTGACTTCTTTGTGTAGTTACATGTACCATTTTAGGATCCCTCCCCCCTTTCTGGCACATAGTAGGCTCCTAATAAATACTTATTGATTGATTTAATTTTCCTCTTCATCAAAGTCTTTTCTGCTTTTATCCTGAGAATTTAATTCTTGAATTAAGACAAAGCAAATATGAGACACATATTGAAAGACCTAAGAAAGCAACCAACAGAGACAATGAACTTTCCAGGAGAAAGATTGCCTCAATGTCTCATTTCCCAGTGGTTTGTTTGTATAGGACTAATAGGAAAAAGACAAGGAACACTGAATCCCTACTTTCTTTGGGCCTACTTTCTTTGAACTCTTTGAAATCTACTTTCCCAAGATCTAGGGTGCTTATCAAGCTATGTCCCACTTTCATTTCCTTCTCTATCACAACCTTTGTGACAGAGCAGGCCCTTACCTGTGGTTTTCATCATCTCTATTTCAGCAACCAGTTAGTCTTGATTTGTCAGAATAATATCATGCTTTAAAGTCCAGTCTTTTTCTTTCTTCATGTTTTGAAGGATGAGATTATCAGTAAGGCAGATCTAGAATCTATGAGTTAATCTACTTTTGGCAGAGAATTCAAGCAAGTGACCAACTAGTTAAAGTTCCCAATCATTATATTATCATACCTACATGGCAGGCTTGTAACACTGTGGTGTATACCACATTCTCTTCCCGCCCTCTGTCTAGGCTTACTTTCTTAATTTGTCCTTATGTTAGCAGATTGAGTCTTCAGGAGGGGATGCTTCTAATATTCTCAGAGTTCCAAGAATAATACTTATGGGTGGCTGTACTCCTGACATATTATAGTTCCTGAGCCCCCACTGGCATACTTTACATTAACAATCAGACTCACTTAACTTAACAAAAAGCATTTACCCAAAAAGCATAATAAGAATGATAATTATATAGCATTCTACCCATAAACCTGGAGTTCACTCTCTCCAGATACACACAGCATCATTAGAGACAGTGGGTACAAACTTAAATTCCCACATAGGATGTGGTAAAAACACTTACAACTTTGGAACTGTAGGCCTTGATGTGGCAGTGAAATGAGATCATAGCCTCTCTTTCAGGAAATAACTCTTCCAAACAACCCATGGCAATGCAGAGAGATCTTGCCTCTCTCTTCTCCCATACTTCTCCCTGGTTTGGCGCTGGGTCCTCTTAGTAAGCAACCTTTTAATTACTTAGAGTGATCATCCAGTACATCTACCAAGTCATCCTCTCTACAATCTAGATCAGACTGTGGTTATTGATCCAGTAACTAGGGATTCAGTGTTCCTTGTCTTTTTCCTATTAGTCCTATACAAACAAACCACTGGGAAATGAGACATTGAGGCAATCTTTCTCCTGGAAAGTTCATTGTCTCTGTTGGTTGCTTTCTTAGGTCTTTCAATATGTGAGTCTCATATTTGCTTTGTCTTTGCTCCTTTCAACCAGGCAAATTGCCAAAGCCTGAAAGGGATTCTCCTTTACAATCTGTTCTCCAAACTCTTTACCTAATTCCTGTTTGCCCAGGCAGTCTGTAGTATATTCTCACAGCAATATTGATTTGTTTTCTTGCTTCGTTTATCTTCACCCAGTTGTTCTCCAACCTGTTCCTCTACCCTAGGTTCCTAGATTTTCTCATGTAAAAGGGAGCAGTTAGTCCCATGTAGAAAGGGGATGATTGTAGCCAGGTACAAGAAATCTTACTCTATACTGATACACCTAAGTGTTCCCTACATGAAAGAAAGATGGATACATGAGAACCAGTGCCCTGGTGCTTCTCCGATGAGCCTGTCTGGATTTCACTGCCTAGTGACTTGGCTCAAATTCCTTTCTTAGTTCATTCTAGGGTTTAAAATGAAAAGTCATTACCATCCAGTATTTAATAAGTATGTCATGATTGGCTTTTATTTTCCCTGATTTCCCATTAAGATTCTCATTTCCTTCCTAAGTTTGAATTATCCAAAAGAAAAAGCCATTCACATTGCTGTGTAAAATACATTTACTGTTTGATATTGGAATTAAAAAGATGCAGCATCGAAATTCTCAAGAGGTTGAAAACCCACCCCTACTATTGAGATGTGAACTCTTAACTCAGTTCACAACTTCCCTTTTACCAAGAGAGTGAATGCTTCCAGAAACCATTAGCAGAGGAGGGCAGTTATTTTTTCTGTGATGTTAAAGTCATAAGAAAGGGATAAGACCAGGAACTGTGATTTCACTGGTATAGGGGACTTCCAAGTGAGGCACTGTCTTTACTAATAAAGACTAGCACCTTCTTTACAACTTATATGTTTAGAGAATTTCCAAGGACTCTAAAGATTAAGTGACTTGTTAAGGTCCTGCCAATTTGTGGTAAAGTCAGTAGTTGAATCAGGTCTTACTGGTTACACCAACCCTTCCTCGACTACTATGCCATACCATGTCTCATATCATAGAATGTGCAGAGTCTCACTCACAGGTATGCTATAAATATTTAACAACTGGCTCCTTCACCCCCCCCCCCCCCATGTACCCATGACACACTTTTAATGTTAGTCGCATACTAATATTTTCTCTATTACTTTCTTAAGTCTAGAAATCAACAAAATAATTAATTGAGTCCTGATTTGTAGTCCTCGTCAATTTCTGAGGTATAAATGCTCATACTGAAAATTTAACAGTTGGCTTTTCTGAGTCAGTACCAACTTATCCTTGGTCTCACTGCACCATGAATGGTGACCCCACTTTGAATTCTGTAGGTTGTTTCTGTAGTTGTTTCCTGGTTGATTTTCAGGAAAACACTGGAGCCCAAAGATCATTAAAGATCCTCTTGGAAGTGTCTGACACGGCCCTTGGTCGTGCCATTGTCTGGAGGAGCACAAGCTCATGCTGTGAGCTCACCATCTGTGTCATGTCTCAGAAGTTTCCATATGCCCCATTGCTTGGCTTCTATAGCTGAGACCTTGCTGGTCCCAAACTTTGGTCACTAAATAGAGGGATGGATATCCCCTACTCCTATCAGAATGTCTCTATAGACCTCACGGGCATGGGTTGGTAAGACAGCCTTAGTGAAAAGTCTTTACCAACTTCTCTGTCTGAGACAGCTGGTGGCACAGTGCATAGAGCACTGGGCCTGGAGTCAGGAAGTGCAAATCTAGCCTCAGATGCTTACTAGCTATGTGTGACTCTGGGCAAGTCACTTAACTTCTGATTTTCTCAGTTTCTTCAACTGTAAAATGGGGTAATAACACCCCTTGCCTCGCAGGGTTGATGTAAAGATCAAATGAAATCAATTTTGCAAAAGTACTTAACACATAGCCTAGTATATGGTAAACACTATATGAACACTTATTTCCTTTCCTTCCCTTCCTCTGTCTCATAGGTGAAACAATCTCCAGTCCTCTGACATGGGGTTCCTCTCTTGTATGCCTTCTTGGCATGGCTGCACAGAGTAGGACACAGTTATGCCCCTTGAACATGATGTTAAAAGGCGATCCTGGCCCCTTGATTTTAAAAGCCTTGCTATGTATGACAATTAAAGATCTTTGTGATGGTCTCACCTGGTCATTGACCATATTCAACTCATTTTTACTCCCCTCCTGAGGTGCCTTAACAAATATGGAGGGGAAGGGGTGGCTAAGGTGGTGCAGTCAATAGAACACTGGCCCTGGAGTCAGGAGGACCTGAGTTCAAATCTAGCCTCAGACACTTAACACTTATTGTGACCTTGGGGAAGTTACTTAACCCCAATTGCCCTGCCCTCTCCTCCCCTCTCCAAAAAAAAGCAAAAAAAAAAAAAGGAAGAAAGAAAAGAAAAGAACAAATATGCCTTGGGGAAAAAACTTGTTTCTTGCCACATTCAGTTCTTTTTCTTTTGAATACAGCACTTCCTTCCAGAGTTGTATGTCGGTCTCAAATCCACCAAATCTCATTGATACATATGAGGTCAAATTTGCTTCTTGTATTGGGATCTCTAGGTCATCCTATTAAAAAAAAATCATATTTGGTGCATTTGTACACAGAATCTGAGACCATGGATATTATTTCTGGCTCTCTTCTGGGATATTATCTCCAATGTATTCCTAGTCCTTTCCTACTATTCTTTTTCCTCTGTTGTACTTGATTTATCAGATTCATAAGATGCTAGTTTTTGATTGGTAAGAACCCATCATTTCTGGCTATATTTTATTATTATTAATATTTATTAATTATTATATATAATATAATATAATTATATATTATATATAAAATAATTAATATTATATTATTATTATTCTGGCTATATTTTAAATCATGGTCCAGAGTTCCCAATCTCATTTCCAGACATCATCTTCTTAGTCAGCTGTTCACTTCCTTAACTAGCCTTCCCCTTTCTAATACTCTTCCTTCAATGGATAGTAGTCATCAAAATGTCACCTGTGCTCCTAAGGTCTTTAGTGGTAGAACGACAGACAAAATCTGCCTCACCGCCTAACCCCTTTCCTAACTCAGCAGCGGAAAAAGCATCTTGAACTCAGGCAGCATTTCCCTTCTCAGAATATCTTGGTAGACCTTGAGGCATAGCTTGGTAATATAGTCTTTGTGAAAAATCTCTACCAGTTTCCGCGTGTGCTTGTTATTCTTTGGTTCCTGTTTTTTTCTGGGGCCTATATATTTGCCAGTTTACTAAATTTTCAAGGCAATTTTGCCGTTTCTGTGATCCAGGGATTTCTTCAATCAATCAGTATTAAGTACCTACACTGTGCTAAGCACTAGGGATACACATAAGCAAAAGAAAGACAGTCTCTGCCCTCAAGGAGCTTTCAATCTAAAGGAGGAAGCCAATACATAAAAGCTGAAAAGGGTGGGGAGG
>CM053590.1:137414350-137436837 GCA_028646515.1 Pseudochirops corinnae
TTTAGAGAAGGTGCCAACCAACTTTAGCAGAGACTTTCCTCATTCAGAATTTCCCCATACTAATAGGTCCAATCCCTGCATTCCCTCTCCTAATACTTAGTATTTATGACCTTTGGCAAATCCTTTTACCTCTCTGGTTCTCATTTTCTATTCTATGAAATGAAAGGGGTTGGGCTAGATGACTTTGTAAGGTCCCTTTCAATTCTGACATCCTGTGAATTTTAGAAAAATCCCAATTCGTGCTTTCCTAAGTGTCTTTCTTGTGAATTTCATTTGACTGTTGCTTTGGCTCTCAATCAAGCATTGTGGGGCCTCTAAATCTGCAGGAGGGGATTTTCCTTTCCTTGGTTCAAATAATCCAGTGTCTTTATTTGCTGCACCATTTAATTGCTTTCCATCTCTGCGTGTTATGCATGTTCTGAATGCCTTCTTGGTGTTTTTGACCTCTCCGGTACTTTAAGTGGCTTTTTCCTGTTCCTCCTCTGTCACAATGGTCACAGCAGGCTCACAGTAGCTTCACAGCTGTAAGAAGGTCACAGAATGCTAATGTGACATTTAGCAACAAGCTTCATAGGCTCCCAGAATGTCAGGGCTGGGAGGGAACTTAGGAGCTATCCAGCCCAGCCCCCTCACTTTTATAGATGGTGACCAGAGAGGTCTCCTTTGGGTCTCATCCAGCACTTATCATGTAATAAATGCATTCTAACAATCAAACAGTTATTAATAGCTTGATGGTAAATGGTAAGGAGTTGTCTCTAGCAGAATGCCCCAGGGATCTGGTTTGGCCCTGTCCTATTTAACACTTTTATTTAATGACATGCTGGAAGCACCCTGGGCTCTGAAAGGCCAGCCTTGCCTGGCTCCTTCTTGCCTAGATCCTGGCTTCTACTGCATTTATGTGTCTTTTCCCTGCCATCCTCCCTCCCCCCAAAGTAACCTTCTTTCCCAGCTTTCTAACTCCCCTTCATATGTTGTCTTCCTCCATTAGAATGTAAGTTTCTTGAGGGCAGGGATTATTTTGCTCGAGAATCACTGCACAAGAGGTTTCTAAAAGTAAAATGGATTTCCTTAGCAAGTAGTGGGTTTTCCCTAATTGTCAGTCTCCAGTCAAAGACTGGATGACCATTTGTTCAGGATCCTTGTACAGTTACTGGTTAGACCATATGACATCTGAGGCTTAATTCTGAGATTATGTGATTCAGGGTTTATACCTTTATGTCTCTATTGGACTGCAAAGTCCATGAAGGCAGGGGTTATGTCTTATCTAGACTTGGTATGTCTCCTACTGTCTTAACAGTGGTACGTATACCTTAGAGAAGTGGTTCTCAACCTTCCTAATGCTGTGACCCTTTAATACTCGTATATGGGTGTATCTGCATGTGGGCAGACTCCCCTGGAGACAGATAGAGATGTGGTGTCTCGGTTCCTAAGACCATCAGAAATATATGTTTTCCAATGGTCTTAGGTGACCCCTGTGACCCCTGTGAAAGGGTCGTTTGACCCCCAAAGGGGTCATGATCCACAGGTTGAGAACCACTGCCTTAGAGATTTTAAAAGTATTTGTAAAGTAGAATAAATTAGCTGCAGATCATGCAGCCTTTCAGCTGTAGATTTAGGACTAAAATCGCGTTTTTCTAATTTTAATTTATTTCTCTTCCCATAGCACCATTTTGTCTTTTTTTCTGTTTGATATTTTTTTTGTTGAAAGCAGATCTCTTTGGGTTGGTGCTGATGATCACTCCAGGGACATCTTGTCTCTGTCATTTATATCCAGTTTGATTTGGGGTGAGCCACTTATCTGCTTTAGGCTTTGTTTTTTTCATCTGTAAAATGAAGAGTTTGGAT
Organism: Pseudochirops corinnae; assembly: GCA_028646515.1. NCBI lineage: Eukaryota > Metazoa > Chordata > Mammalia > Diprotodontia > Pseudocheiridae > Pseudochirops > Pseudochirops corinnae. The sequence goes on from CM053590.1 coordinate 137,416,196, forward strand.
GAGTGGATAAGGCATTGAATTTAGAATCAGGATGACACCATCATCGCCATCATCCTCATTATCATCATAGCTAGTATTGATATAAAGCCTACTATGTGCCAAGCATTGTGCTAAGCACCTTACAATGTTTTATTTGATCCCCACAAAAAAATGCCAGGAGATAAGTACCATTATTATCCCCATTTCACATCTAAGGAAACTGCGGCAGAATAAATAACTTGTCCAAGGTTATACAAGTACCTTGAGATAGGGACTGAGAACTTTATTCTCCCTGACTCTGGGCCTGGTGTTCTATCCATTGTGCCACTGAGCTTCTGAGACCAGGGTTCAAATCCTTCCTCAGGTACTTACTAGCTGTGTCCCTAGAGGAGTTCTAGAGGAATCACTTAATCTCCTTTAGTTTGGGTTTCCCCGTCAGTAAAATGAATGATTAAATTCCATGGTCTCCAAGGTTACTTCACTATAGAATCTATGATCCTGACTAGATGGCCTGTAAGGTTTCTTATAGTTCAAAATTATCCCAATATCCTTTGTCCTGAACTGCTAGAAGGCACAGATTGTTGACTCTGGCACCTTTCTTTCTTGCTGATTTAGGCAGTAAACATTTATTAATTTTTTTCTTTTCTTTTTAAAAATAATTAATTTTTAGTTTTCAACATTCATTTAAATAAGCTTTTGAGCTTTAAATTTTCTCTGCCTCCCTCCTCTGTACCTTCCTCAAGATGGCGTGCAATCTGATATAGGCTCTATATTGTATGTTCTTATTAAACATTTTCACATTAGTCATGTTGTAAAGAAGAATTAGAACCAATAGGAGGAACCACAAGAAAGAAAAACAAAACAGAACAAGAAAAGAGTGACTCCATAATTCTTTGTCTGGATGTGGATAGCACTTTCCATCGTGAATCTTTCTTGCATTGTTGAGAAGAGTTAGTCATCAAATCAAAGTTGGTCATTGCACAATGTGGCTGCTGCTGGGTACAATGTTCTCTTGGTTCTGCTCACTTTACTCAGCATCAGTTTATATGTCTTTTCTCATAATAATAATTTTTTAAACAGTTAGGTGGTACAGTAGATAGAGCGCCAGGCCTGGAGTCAGGAAGACTCCTTTTTTTGAGTTCAAATCTGACCTCAGACACTTACTACCTGTGTGACCCTGGGCAAGTCATTTAACCCTGTTTGCCTCAGTTTCCTTATCTGTAAAATGAACTGGAGAAGGAAATGGAAAACCACTCCATTTCTTTACCAAGAAAACCCCAAATAGATTCAAGAAGACATGAAGGAACAACAAAATTATATGCTAGACACTGTTCCAAGAGCTGGGAATACAATAAAAGCTAAAAGATAGGCTGTGCCTTCAAGAAACTCATAATCTTATGAAAGAGATAATATGTAAACAACTATGTACAGATAAATTGGAGGTAACAGAGGGAAGGTACTAGAATGAGAAGGTATGGGAAGCCTTCCTGATTGCTCCACCTGGGACAAAGACTTAAATTTAAAGTTTTCTGCTGGATTAATCTTCTTCTCTTAAACACTAACTAGTTGTGAGATCCTGGGCAAGTCACTTAATTATGTTTACCTCAATTTCGTCATCTGTAAAATGAATCAGAGAAGGAAATGGCAAACCACTCCAGTATCTTTGCTAATAAAACCCCAAATAGGGTCACTAAGAGTCAGACATGATTGAAACAATTGAAAAAAAAACAAAACAACAATCCTTTCCCCAGAGGTCACCCTTTACCTGTAATCATTTGCTTTAGAATGGTTTTCTAGAGTGGTGGGGCTAATTTTACTGTTAAGTTTCAGATCATATAATTTTCAAGTCCCCAGAATTAACTGGGGCTTGAGCCCATCTAGTCAGCTCTACCCACTGCTCCCAGGAAAACATTGCCTCAAATACATTTGGAAAAAACATTTGTTGCACCTCTGGGACTTTGCACCTTATCACTTATTGGTGGGACTCTTTGTCTAAGTTACTTTATACTTATACCATTGGGTTACCTGGCGACCCTTTTGTCTATGCCTTGGGAGAATAATGTCTCTAGCTAGAATTTCCTTGACCAGTCTTGGAGCTTCCTTACCTTCCCAAGGGCTCTCTGAGGCTGTACACAGTAGCACTAATAGGCTTGGTGAACAGGGTTACCCCAGGCTTGGTCCTACTCTTCTTTCGTATACTGCAGCCTCTGATTCTCCCCCAGTTACATGGATTCAGAATGTCTCCTGCTGTCTCAGTGGTTCAATGTATTCTTTCTGGCCACTCCTTTTCATCTGGTTGGTCATTCAGTTGGCCTAATCCTATCAATAATGGGTGCCAAATCTCCAGGCATGAGATACCCTAATGAGTACTTACTTAATAAGAGATACTCACATTTATATAATGTTGATACAACATTGTGAGGTGGATACTTATAGATGAAGAAACTGAGGGTCAGAGAAGTTGCTTATGGTCATGTAACTAGTAAGTGTCAGAGATCGGATTTGAACCCAGATCTCTCCTGATTCTGTGTGCAGCAAACTTTCCACTATACTATATTGCCCCAACAAGTACAATCCATATTGCTTCTTCCCAGCCTAGGATGTCTCTCGGCTGTCAGAAATCATTAATAGAAGTTAGCAATGAACAGCTTTCCTCCTTCCTCCTCCCCTAATAGCTAGAACTGCCATATGATTTGGATGATAGCACCCCAAAATATCCAGCAACCCTGTCACAAGCTGCAGATAGCTCTTCAGTGGGGGATTTCTAGGGTGGCATCTCCTAACCCAAAGGTCAGTTGTGCCTGGTCTTTTGCAGAGTCAAAAACCATCATACCTTGGCCAAGAAAGACCAAAGTCTGCTCCCACTTCCCTTTAAAAATGGGCAGAAATCTATTGTGGGTTAGGTCAAGGGATCTACTGTGACATAAAGTGAAATACTTGTCTGGCAGTCAGAATTGCTGTTTCTGTAAGTCTGTGAACACTTGTACCAGGACCTACAGAGTGCAGGAAAAGAAGGGCAATTCTTCATGTAGAACTTTTAAGTTTTGTTTCTCAGAACTAATGTCATGTCAGAAATTCACCCAAAGCTATTTCTGGAAAACCTTCTCATCAAAGCCTCTACCCTTATCTTGATGCTGACCTCTTACCATGCAGGAATGGTTTGAAATAATGGCATAAGGCACCAGACCTCTTTCCACAAACACATTGGCAGCTTCCCTGGTTTCCTCCTCTTTGCTGCTTTTCCGTTGTTCAGCATCGGGGAGAAATACACAAAGACATAGCAGTATTAGAGATTCTTTTCCTAGGGAAACTCAGCTAATACCTTTCTCATGTCCTAGAAGTTCATCTAGGACTTACTCTCTGAACAGATCACATAGTTGAAAGACCTAACAATGAAGGAGCATAATTGCATGTACTGAGTCTGATTAATAACCCTTCTCTCTTAAATATCCTTTGTTGTGTCCTGTATGCCACCAGAACTAGAAGAAGGACATTTAGCTGCAAGTGGATCATCACTATCCTCCTCTTGGTGCTGAGGCAGTTGGGGATGCTCAACTTCACCACAACCTTAGGTATTGGGGCTGAAGGTTTGCTGATCACAACAGTGTTGAAAGGCAGTGAGAAAGGAGAGGAAAGTAGTTGGAAGAATCAACAGGATTTACTAGCAAGCTTGATTTAAAAAAAAAAAACATGGGATAATCACTGCATAGAGAATTCCCAATGATGAAAACTCCCTCTACCAATCTTGCCATTTTGCTGTTTCAGCTCTGATTCTTCCTGCCCCTATTTGGGGTTATCTTGGCAGAGATACTGGAGTAATTTGCCATTTCCTTCTCCAACTCATTTTATAGATGTGGAAACTGAGGCAAACAGGGTTAAGTGACTTGCCTAGGGTCACACATCTAGTAAGTGTCTGAGGCCAGATTTGAACTCAGGAAGATGAGTCTTCCTGACTCCAGGCCTGGCACTCTATCCACTGTGCCACCTAGCTGCCATGCACCACCTAGTTGCCCATGTAGATCAATAACCTCTCTGTAATTTATTTTTACGAAGTTGCCTGAGTGCACTTAGGGGTTAAGTGACTTGCTCAAAGCCACACAGCCAGTATGTGCAAGACATAAGATTTAAACCAAAGTCTTAGGACCTAGCTCTCTATGTACTATGCCATATTGCTTTGCATCAGTTAGTTCTAAGTTATAAAAGATGGAGATTACAAAATTATGATTTTTGAGCTTGAATAAATGGAGAAAAGTTGGCACCACTGACAGAAACAAAAGAGCCAATGAAATTGGTTTTGGGGGCGCATAAGAGATGTTCCATTTTTGACATGAATAATTAAAAAATTTTTTTGAACTTGACAAACACTTAAAAAAAGAGCATTTCCATATTAGAAGGAAAGAAAAGCAGGTTATACATAAATCCACAAATATCCATTATATATAGCTTGTTTTTTAAAGTTCACAGTAAAGTCAGCATGTTAGTTCCAAAAGTATCCCGCTTGGGAGTATTTCCCTTTGAAACTCCATTTTCCTCTGTGAAACGAAAAAAAAAATTGCTTCATTGTTATTCTTCCCTTTCCTGTTTCTCTTCCTGTCCCTTTCTCTTTTCACCATTCCCATTGCTTTCTACCTTAATTCTCCACTTTCTTATTATCTAAAAAAAACCTGAAAGAAAGATATCTAAGTGGAGTTATTGTATAGCCTTTTGCAGATATGAGATGGAGACTGAGTGAGAGAGAACCCTAAGATCTCTGTCTCTCTCTCTCTCTGAGGGTCATCAGTATAGGTGTGATGGATCAAGCCCTGAGACAGTATCTGTTCATGGTGGGAAAGAACATAGAGAGAGAAAGGAGAGCAAAGGAACAAGAATTGAGCCTTGGGGAATGAACAACCCACTGCAAGCGGGTAAGAGGAATATAGCACATGGAAATTCCATAAAAACCAGCAATCCAAATGGGCATCTGCTTCCAAGAGTGACCTAGGCATCCAGTGGGAATACTATACTCCAAACTCAGTATGAATGTGTGGGAGAGCTGTCTGGGGCAGGAAAGTGGCACAACATTTTAGTTCACACCACAATCCTCCTAAGAACCATTACAACAAGACTGGGAATGAAGGGCAAACATTGTTTTCTTGTTAAAATACAAACCCACAATCATTCTATACATGCACAGAGGAGACAGAAAACAAGGGATTTCCCCTAGTTAAAGGCTTGCTTCCCCTTCCCCAATTTATAGGGTGAGAAGATGGTCCCTTGTAGTAAAAACCACTACATGAGATATGGCTCCTAAATGCCTTTCTCGCTTCCTCCTTTGTGCTTCAGACCAACCATCAGTATCCCAGATGGGGGGAAGGGCTTTGGCAGGCACAGAGAGTACCATGTACTCTCAGGCAACAGTACATAAATAGGCCTTAAGAGACAGCCGTGGAGAAGCAGAAAGAGTCTAATTAAGGGGAAAGGATGCAATTTATTTGGCAAGAAAATGCTTTTAGGAGAATGACAGTAAAAGACTAAGAAAGGAAATGAGAAACACCCTGGTTATGGACAGATGAAAAGGAAGTAGGATCTGCTTTACTTTATGTCTCAGCTGGAAGGAAGGAGGTTTAGAAAAAGTGTTATCAGCACTTTTCCCCCCATTAGCCTTTCTGTCCAGCCCCTGAGAGGAGTAGAAAGTGAGGAGTGTTAATTAAGCAAGCACCTAATTAAGGCAACCCTGGTGGACAAAGGTTTGGGGTTGCCTTCTAATTGGACAACTGTGGGCGGGCAACTTTCCCAGTGGATAGTAGAAAAATTATCTAGTCTTCTCCAGACAAACGTAGGCTGTGAGAAGTCAGCTCTGCCCTGGGCTGCTGAAGGAGCAGGTATACTCACTCGAAAGCAGTCCTGGAGAGGGGCCTGGGAAGTGTTAAAACGACATCACGCTCTATCCAGAGCACTTTCCATCTGTGAAAGGCCAGAGGTGGCCAAGACACTAGGCAGCTGGTCTTTTTCTTTAAATTTTAAAACCGTGCCTGTCTCTCCATCATAATGACTTACCAGGTGCAAAGGGAAATCCAATTTTTTTTCCTTAAAAATAGATTTTTGATATAATTTTTTTTTATATCATCTAGATTTCTCTCTATGCCCTTCCTTGTAGAGTCCCATCCTTTAGAACACAGAATTTTTTAAAAGAAAAAAAATAAAAAGGGGAAGAGAAAAAAAGTCTTGCAAAACTGATCAGTATATAAACAAACCGCACATTCTCTGCAATATTCCATGTTTATGAACCTTTCACCTCTGCAAAGGAGTTGGCGGAGTGATTGGAGGGGAGGTGTCATCTCATGTTTTTGCTTTGGGGTCGTGCTTATTATTTATAATTTTGCAACATTCGTTTTCGATTGTTTTGTGGTCACTTCTTTCTATTTCCATTCTGGTCGTCGTCATTGTTGAGATTGTTTTCTTGATTCTGCTTACTTCGCTTTTGATAAGTTTCGCCACTTTTTTTGAATTCTTCATATTCGTTGGTTCTTACGGCATGGTAATATTCTGTTATAGTAATGTATGCACAATTTGCATAGCCACCCTCTGATAGATGTGACAAGGGGTACCATAGGCAGTCTTAGTGAAAAGCTGTTTGATTCCTTAAAGAAAAAAGGGAAAGTAATGCAAGAAGTAGTCCTGCTAGGACAAGCACCCAGGTTTAAATTCTTGCTACTGGTGTGAACTTCGGCATTTAACTTAATTTCCTTTGGTCTCAGTTTCCCTATCTTTAAAATGAATTTTGGATTAAATGGCCTCTAAAGTCCTTTCCAGCTTGACATCTATGATCCTATAGCCCACCTATTGCCATTCTTCCCATGCCTCAAGGCACTGGTCAAACACCATGCATTCCATGATGTCTTTTTAAATCCCTCTGCCAGAATTAATCTGTACATCCTCGGACAAATACATGATTGTTATATTTTATTTTGGCAGCTTTGTAAGATTATCAATTGCCTGCACTAAAGGAGAGTTTCCTTACCTAGGAGTGTCTCATATCAATTAAATACCAGGTTCAATCTTCATCCTATGAAAAAAAATGTTTTATCTTTCCAGAGATATTCTGAGATCTTTGAACTCCAACTCTATCTGAATTTTACCTACCAGTATATTCCCAGTGTCCCACAAATATAAAGGGCATAGTGTTTACTATATTGAATTGAATTTTCCATAGAATTCATTCTGATTTTTTGTCTCATCTTCTTAAGGGCACATGGATGTTATGGGCTGCTGTGTGCTTCCTCCATTCTCCCTCCGTCCTTTCAAATTCTCTTGGAAGCTACTTGAAGGAGGGTCACCGGCTGAGCTACCACTTACCATTTGCTTCCACTCCTGGGGAATTAATTTCCTTCCTTCCTGTTACTGCCACCAGTTAGTCCCCAGATGGTATACCAGCCTTTCAAAATCACACTCTGCTCCTCTGCTGTGATAATTTGAAGATGTGGGGCTGTCTGAAATCCCATTTGGCTTCAGTGACTTGAGGACAGAGAGAATGTGTCACAATTTGCTTTCTTGTTTTCTTTTTGGCCAATATGTTCAAATTATCATATGGGTTGCTGCCGTAATTGTCTATTTACTATAAGGAAAATAAAACATAAGAAATGGTCACTTATCTACTATAGAAAGATCCCCCATTTCTCCACCCTCCTCCTCTGCATGATTTTGTAGTACTTTGGTCTTAAGATGGAGTGTATCCTTGACAAAAGGGAAAATTAAATAGCAACCATGGTCTGCTCATCTATTGATCTCACCACCATATATCCTTGGTATCTTCTACTGCCTCCTCAGTCCTGTGTGAAAGAGATTTTTGGTGAAGAGGTTTTTTTTTTTTTAAAGGAGTGCACCACAATATTATCTCACCCTTTATTATGTATCCATAGTCTTGGACATAGTCCTCTACCCAAAGCCCGCATTTTGGTGTTTATGTACAATTATTACATCCCTTTACACGTTATATATTCCAGCCAAAATAGCTTCCTTGGCTCCTCATCCACAACATTCCAATTCCTGTCTCCATGCTTTTGTTCAGGTGGATCATCCCATGCTTGGAATTTACTCTCTCCACACCTCTTCCCGTTAGATTTTTTCAAAGCTTAGCTCTAGCACCACCTTTTACATGAAGCCTTTCTCGATTCCCCTCCTCTTACTGCCCCTTAAAATTACTTTGAATTTATTTCACATATTTTTGATGTTTACTTTTAAGAGCTTACACCTAAAAGGGAAAATCCTTTTCCTTGATAGAACGTAACCTCAGTCAGAGTAGAGCCTGCTTCATTTTTTGTCTTTGTAACCCCATTTTCAATAAATGTAGATTGAATTGAATGTTCACAATATATGAAAGACTGAGCATTGGGAATATAGGGAGGAAAAAAGTGAAGCAATCTTTCTCTTCAAAAAGCTTACAGTTTATTGGTGGCGGTGTTGCAGAGAATAACAGGTACAAAGACAAACACATATAACACATATAAAGAGTAATTATAAATTAATTTGGGGGGGCAGCTAGGTGGCACAGCGGATAGAGCACTGGCCCTGGAGTCAGGAGGACCTGAGTTCAAATCCAGCCTCAGACACTTAACACAAAAACTAGCCATGTGACTTTGGGCAAGTCACTTAATGCCAATTGCCCTGCATTCCCCCCTCCAAAAAGCATTTAAAGAAAAAAAAGAAAGAGCATTCCAAATATGGTGGAGAGTGGCCTCTGCCAAAGGAACAAATGTGAAAGAGGAGACAATCATGTCCATGGGACAGTAAGGAGGCTAGTTCAGCTGTAATGTAGAGTGAGGAAATATAATGGGAGATCAATCTGGAAAAAGAGGAAACTTTAAATAATATCTAAACCAAAAACTTTAAATAATATCTAAAAAAAATTCCTTTTTTGTATTCTGTCTTAGAGGCAATAGAGAGTTACTGAAGTTTTTTAGTGACATGATCAGACTTGTGCTTTGGCAGCTATGCAGAGGGTAGATTAGTGAGGGGTTTGAGTGGAGGGTAGAGAAAATATTCACTTTTAATTTTGTCGATTCTACTGTATATTATCTCTTGTACATGATCAACACCTCAGTACCCTACCTCATTATCACCTCTTTCTTGGACTATTATTGTAGCCTAATTAACCTTTTAGCTTCCAGTTTCTATCAATTCTGATCCATCCTCCACACAACTGTCAAATTGATGTTCTTAAAGCTCCAGTCTGGCTGTGTCCGCTTCCTTCTCAAAAAACCTCAGTGGGTTCCATATTGCTTGTAAGATAAAATACAAAACAGGATTAAGAAAAAAAAAATTTACTGCACTCCAAACATAATTCCTTCAGGATCTTTGGCATTTGAATCCTCTAAGAGGAATGGGTGCCAACATAGCATAGAGGAATGGTAGATAGGAAACTTGACTTGGAGTTAGGAAGACCTGGGTTTCATATCCCTCCTCAGATATTTACTAGCTGTGTGACCCATGGGAAAGACATTTAGCCTTTTTGTGCCTCAGTTTCCTCATCTGTAAAATAAGGGAATTTGATTATATGGCTTCTGAAGTTCCTTCCAGCTTTAGATCTATGAATTTATGATCTAGTGACCCATCACTTCCAAGCTCGCTCCGGTTTAACTGAGTCTTGAAGGAAGATAATAAATTTGATGAGTAGAGATCATAATAGCTAGTATTTATATATTCCTTTAAGGTTTGCAAAATTCTTTATGTATATTACCTCATTTGATCCTCACAACAATATGAGATAGGTACTATTATTATTCCCATTTTACAGATGAGGAAACTGAGGCTCATTCCTACCATAACATACTTGACATACATATTCAAACTCTGCTAAAGACCTCCAATGAAGGAGAACACACCACCTTTCAAGGCAGCTCAGTATAACTGTTAGGAAGGTTTTTTTTCTTCCTGATAGTAAGTTTAAATTTGTTCCTTTGAGACTTCTACCCATTGATCCTGATTCTTTCTCCTGGGGTCACACAAAACAAGTCTCACCCCTCCTTTTCTACAGGACAGTCCTTCAAATACTTCAATAAAAATATATCGTTTACTTCCCAACTCTTCAAGTCTCCAGGCTAAACACCCCCATTTGTTGCATCTCCCTTTGCCATCTACTGTTTGTGTACTCTTAGAATAATGTAGTCCCCCTAGTTGGGACTAATCACCTTCAGTTTCTAGCTTCCTGGTCCTTAATTAACTGCTGTCATCTACATGTAATTCCAGGAATAACATTCAGGGCTCACTCATGTTTTGCTGTCTTTGAAGCTTGTCATATTTCCTCATTCATCAAGGGTCTCTCCAACTGCTTTGGAGGAAATGTCAGAGCAGTCAACCTTGAATTTTGTCACTTCTCTGGCTTGTCATTAAACAACCGCTTTTCTCTTTCTCTATATTTCAACTCTTAGAGTTCAATTTGCTCATTGCTCTCATGTCAAAGATATAAACCACACCACTCTGTGGTCCCCACCTTGCTTCTTTTAGCTTGAAGAATAGGAATAGCAAAAGGTTCCAGTCACTTAATTGCTCTCTGTTCAGAATATTGGACTGCTCTCTCTGTCTCTGTCTCTGTCTGTCTGTTTCTCTTCTTTATTCTCTCTTCCTTCTCCTCTCTTTTGCTCTCTTCTTTTCCTCCTCTTCCTCCTCTTTCTCTCCTCTTCCTTCTTTCCCCTTTCCCTTCCTTCTCCATCCCTCTTCTCTCCTCTCCCTTCCTCCTCCTCTTCTTCTTTCTCTCTGTTTTGGAATTTTGTCTCCTTGTCTCATCCAGGCTGAAAATATAGTGGCTATTCACAGGTCCATTCCCACTGGTGACAGCCATTCACATTTTGACTTGTTCCTTTTCTAATGCAAATTGGTTCTCTTCTCCTTAGTCAGCCTGATGGCTCCCCAGTCTCAGGGACTCACCATGTTGGTGCCAGTCTTGGTTTGGAAACTGGATTGACTTTCACTTTACTGCAGCTCAGAACTCCTGAGATCAAGCTCAGTACCAGCCTTCCTGGTTTCAGGGATTATAGGACTGCACCACCACACCTAGCAACTAGTATCTTTCTGATGATTTAGTGGGAAGGTCCATTGTCCAGGGTCTACCTATTAGGTTAGAATCTAGAATCATAGAACTGGAGCCAGTTAAAACTAGCTTTTAAGAGCTGATTGTTAAATTTTCATTGAGACAATTACACCTTGGAAACTGACAAACACTACAAATTAGAGCTTGATTAAAATTTTTTTTTCTAGACTTAAGAAAGTGGTGGATAAATGTAAATAATGCAGATTAAATTTAAAGGTGCATTGTGCATACACTTCTGACCCCAGAGGTCAGTTGTTAAACATTTACCAGTACCCCCTTCCACAGAACCATATATTGTCAGTTGGGAGGGTCCTAAGGGACCATCTATTGCAACTTTTAGAGAGTGGGAAGACTGGCATTCAAAGACCTGAAGAGGCTTGACCAAGAGTACATGGCTTCTAACTAGTGGACTCGGGACTACAGTTCAGGTCTTCTGATAAATCAATCTACAAACATCACTTCAGTATCTTCCGTAGCATAGGCAAGATGTTAAAGGGGTATATGATCAATCGATTAATCCCCAGGCATTTATTAAAGCACTTCTTATATCATAGGATCATAGGTGCAAAACTGGAATTGTATTTAGAGGCCACAGAGTCTAACTCCTCATTTTACACGTAAGTGAACTGAGACACATACAAGTTGAGTGACTTCCCCAAAAGTCACATTGCTAACATAATCTGAACTCAGGTCTTTCTGACTAAGGCCAGAATTCTATTCCTTATATCATGCCAGGTGCTGACCTAGGTGCTGGGGATATGAAGAAAAAGTGAAAACAGTCTGTGCCTCCCCAAAGAGTTTACATTTTATTGGGAAAGACAACATATTTGTATGCACATACAAATATATGTATATATATGCATGCAAAAAATGACTAAAAATCCAAAATAAAAAAGGTAAGGGAAGAGACCACTATCAAAATTAGAATTTCCTAGTCAAGCAACATGATTCAAGGCAATGAATATGAGGCAATCTTTTTTGGGGGTGGGGGTGGGGAGGTACTGGTAGCAGAAAGAAGGTTGAGGGATGACTTTATGTTGGGATAGGTGTATAAGCTTAACTTAGAAGGAAACTAGAGATTTTAAGAGGTAGAAATGAGAGAATGCATTCCAGGTATGAGATACAGCCAGTACAAAGGCGAAGGTTCACGATGGATTGTCATTTGTGAGGTACAGCAGGAAGGCCATTTTGGCCAGACTGTAGAGTGCATGCTTGGGGGTACTGTGTAATAAGGCTGGAGAGATGGTTTGGAGCAGGGCATGAGTGTTTTAAGCATCACAAATATTTATAATTGATCCTGGGGTTGACAGGGAGCCACGGAAGTTTACAGAGCAGGAAAGTGACATGATTAGAAATAAACTTTAGAAACAGACCTTTGGCAACTATGTGGAAGATGAGGAGGAGAAGAGACAGATATGAAACAGGGAGGCCTATCAGGAAGCTTTTGCCATAGTTTCAGCGAGAGGTGAATGAGGACAAAGAAGGGGGAGGGACACTGGCTCTGCCCTTGAGAAGCTTACACACACATGAATCCATGGTCAGACAACACAACTCTGCATATACTTAGTGTCCCATGAATGGCACAGCCAATGAGTATACAACAGGAGTTAGCTCGGAGGAAGAAGAAATTATTTTCAGCTGGAGTGGTCCAGGTGCTTACTGTTGCTATCAGAAGGAGCTGCCCACGTGTCTATTTTAAGAGCAGTGCCTTGATCATCCACTGGCCACAGAGAGGCAATTATCTTTCCAGTTCATCCTGAAACATATGGTACTGGCAGAGCTTGGAAGAGTCAGAGGGAAGGAAAGAAGTCACTCCAGATTCAGAAAACTCAGTGTTGGTCCTGCCTTAAAATACCCCTTCTTGCTGAAGTCCTTTCTCTTTCCGTACAGCCATGGGAGAAGGGGGAAGTTGGTGAGGGAGGGGATGGTGAAATCAGGGAGTCTGGATTTGAAAGAGGAGGGAACAAGTATTTTTTAAGCATCTACTATGTTCTAGGCACTATGTAAGTATTTTACAAATATTATCTCATTTGAAGCCTAGCTCTGCCATCTTACTGTCTGAATTTGGGTGAGCGATATAGCCTCAATGTTCTCATGTGTAAAATGAGTAGAGTGAATTCTCTAAGGTTCCTTCTAACTAGAAAGCCTAGAATCCCATCTCTGGGCCAATACTAACAACTAACTCTATTTGAATGATTGTCTGTTCTTACGGTTTTTCTCTTTTGCTGCCTTTGGTGTTACTCCAAAAGCTGCTGCCGCCATCCTTCCTTGGGATGGTAAGTTATTTACACTTACTTTCTACCAGGCAAACTTTAACCAGATGGGGTATTTCCTAGTAGCTGTCCTTTTCTTTTTCTGAAATGCTATCTTTATACACACATGTATGCATATATATGTACACATAACATATACACATGCATATATTGATGTCTCTCTGTGTGTCTATATGTATATGTGTGCACGTGTGTGGGTGTGTGTCTTATTGATGTAGTGGAGGCTCATTGTCTCCAGTTCTGCTTTTGCAGTAATGTCATTCACGCTCATTAACATCTTCCCCCTTTATATACTATTCAATTTTTCATCTGCTTTCGAAGAAATTGATCTATTGCTGGCTAACTATTAGGCCTTCCAACTTTTCCATTTAAGTAGTCATTTTTTGCTTTTTTAGACCAAGTCACTTTAGTGGTGACTAATTCTGGGGCCTTTAAGAGTAAGGGATTCTTACCATAAAATTTAAAGGATTACATCAAATAAATGTATGGAAGAAAAAGGAGATAGATAGATGGGTCACTTGGCAATAGCGAGAGACAGACTACCTTCTTGTTTTTTTTGTAATGTCAAGAGAATGTGAGGAAGACCCTTATGGGATCTTCAAGTCAATCATGGGTTGATCCCCTGCGGCTGATCTGGGAACAAATATGGACAAGAGCTACATGACATGAATGGATTAGGATCTGTATCATCAGAAAGAACTCTTACATTTACGAGATCATAGACCCAACAGGGAATGAAAACACATTGTTAGAGGCAGAATGAAAGATCAACTTCTAAATCAACTCTCCAAGTTTACAGGCTAGGAAACTGAAGCCCATACAAAGGATATCACTTAACTTCAATAGTTTAATTCAAATACTTAATATGGTTAGAGTCCTGGTGATGGGCTCTAGGACAGATGTAAAGATTACATAAGACTCTTCCATTCTTCATATTCCTTAAAGTTTGTGAAGATGACACAAATAAAGATAAATATAATACATGGAAGGGAAGAGTCACTTTGTAAAGTTCCTAATTGCTTTCCAAAATGACTGTATCATTTCACAGATCCACTGACAATGTATTAGTGTGCCTATTATTTCACAACTCCTCCAACATGGACTATTGCCATTTTTTAAATCATCTTTGCCTATTTGCAGGGTGTGAGATGAAACCTCAGAGTTCTTATAATTTGCATTTCTCTTATTATTAGAGATTTAGACTATTTTTTCAAGTTGTGGTGAACATTTTGCAATTCTTTTGACAACTATTTGTTTATATACTTTAATCAATTATCTATTGGTGAATGGCTATTATATATATGTACATAGGTGTATATACACATATGCATATACATATACACATATGTATTTGTGTATCTAAGACTCTGAAAGTCCTTATGTAATGATACTGGGATTTGAAGATCTTCCATGCCCCTTGAACTTGCTGACATAGCAGCAAGGGGTGGAGCAAGAGAAAGCTGGAACCAAGCTAGAGTCTGTGCTGTGGTGACTGGAAGCAGTGGCAGCAGCAGCGGCTGTGGTTGTGGCACGAACTCCCTTTTCTTTGAGCCTGCCAGAATCTCTGCTAAGGACTCCTGCTGAGGACTGCCAGGGACAGGAACTGCTGGGGGGCCAGAGCTGCTGGGGGCAAGCTGCCTGGACACTGAGCAGTTGTTGTGAGTGAGGAGAAGAGGATCTTTGCCTGAGGTAGCCTATCCTGTTTTGAAGGCTTGAGAACGTGGGTGTTTACTACTTTAACTACATGTGCCAACTTCATAACGACTGTGTTGGCTTTGACTTTCTGGTTTGGGGAATCAGTTTTCTGATATTTGAATAAATGCTCTAGCTATATTTCCCATGTAGAGAGCCTGTTACATTTTGTAATTAATAACTATATCAACATACTTATAGTTGCTGTGGGCATTGTGAATACTGCATTGCTGATACACCTTATTAGAGAAATTTGATAAAAAAAATTTCTTCCCAAACTGAAGGTCTACAGAGCCATTGTCCTGACCTCATTGTTGTATGCCTGTGAAACCTGGACATTATACCAGCATACCATGCCAGGAAACTGAATCACTTCTATTTGAATTGTCTTAGGAAGATTCTGAAGATCACCTGGCAGGATAACGTACCAGACACTGAGGTCCTTACTCAAACTAAACTGCCAAGTATTCAAACTCTGCTTCAGAGAGCACAACTCTGGTGGGCTGGTTACGTTGTTCAAATGCAAAATGTACACTTGCCAAAAAGACTATTTTAGGGAGAACTCACACAGGACAAGCATTCACATGGTGGTCAGAAGAAGTGATACAAGGGTGCTCTCAAGGTCTCTCTCAAAAACTTTGGAATTGATCGTGAGACATAGGAGACGCTAGCACAGGACTGCTCAGCATGGCGTACCCACATCAGAGAAGGCACTGTGCTCTATGAGCAAAGCAGAATTGAAACAGCTCAAAGGAAACAGGATGCACAAATTTGGAGAATCCACCCCAAATGTTGACACAGACTTTTTGTGCCCAATCTGTAGTGGAGCATTCTGAGCTTGTATTGGTCTGATCACACACAGTCAGGCACATTGAATCTTGTCTTTAGCATAGTGATGTCATTTTGTTCCTCTTTGAGAATGAAGGACAACCAACCAATTTCCTTATTACTGTCAAGGGTACCACCATCTTCCTAGTCATCCAGGCCAGAAACCTACATGTCATTTTTGCCTCTTCACTTCTCTCTTGCCCCCCATATCCAATCAATTGCCAAGTCCCATTTCTTTTATCTTTATAGTCTCATTCAAATCCTCTTCTTTCCTCTGACACAGCCACCAGTACTGTTTTTGAGTAATCAAACTTCAAAACAAAACCTTCAGACCAATGAGATGTACCCCAGAAGCATGACAGCCAGATTGACTCTCGAGATACAGAAGGACAGACAGGGTTCCTGGGAAGAGAGAGCTGAGGAATAGAAGAGTCCTGATGGTGGGCTGGGAAAGCTAAGCCCTGGGGTTAGGGACATAAAAGTAAGAGCAATCTTGACCTTTGGGAGGAAGCAGGTCTTAAAGGAACACAATTCTTGTCTATTTGTGTATGCAACTGTGTAAGACTTTTGGAGTTTTCTTCAAAAAAATAAAAAGGAGAAAGGCCAACCCCTCTTTAAAAAAAAGCAGATTTCTAATCTAATGGTTACTGATCAGTGCAGGAAACGGCAAGTTTATCTTGTAGAATTGCTGTGGCATCTCCTAAATCTGAAGTCATAATCCTTTGTGGCATAAGCAACAATTTATTTTAGGTTACTAAGTAAATAACAGCTGTTTAATGACATCCTAGAGGGGGATGGGAAGACCAGAGTTTTACAAGCTCTTTTTCTCCCTAGGAAACAAGTCTAAAAACAAAGATGACATTATATCTATAAGTCACTGACATTTCTAAGATTCCATTCACAGCAAGGCCAGTGGATACAAAGTTGTCTTTCACTAGCTAGATTTGGAAAATTACAACATAGAGCAATAGAGAGATTGTCCCAGGACAGACATAAGCAAAGTGATGATTTTCTCTCTTTCCCTCTGCCCAAAGCATAAAACCAGTGTGTTTCTACTTTTTCCTTCATCCCCCTCTTACTTTACATTTATGATACCATTAAATCCTTTCTCTAAATAGCTTATCTTTGATGTTTTCTTATTTTTCAAAATAGTTGAAATCAAATCACTCTGTAAAGATATTCTCTGTATCTCCAATCCATCTCTCGGATCTTAAGAAGCATCCTGGTATAGGACGATAGATGCTTGATTTGGAGAAAGGAAGCTATGGGGAGGGAAGCTGTCTCACACACTCTGTGATGCAGGGCAAATTATTTCATTACTCTTAGTCTCAGTTTTCTGACCTGTTAAACTGAACAGTTGGACTCAGTGCCCCTTTCTATTCTACATCTGTAAAGATATTCAGGGTAAGAGACAATTTTCACCTTTTTGTTGTTATTGTTGATAATATTATGATATGATCATATTACCGTCCTCATCAAATGTTTTCTTTGCCTTTCCTTGCATTTATGTAATACTTTTTAGTTATAATGGACTTTACATCTATTCTTATTTTATCTCATTCAACCCAGCAAGCAATTTAAAAATAATTACTATGAGAAAGGGGCAGCTAGGTGGTGCAGTGGATAGAGTTCTGGTTTGGAATCAGAAAGACTTCTTTCCAACTTCACATTCTTATCTGTGTGAGTTGCTTAACCCTGTTTGCCTCAGTTTCTTCATCTGTAAAATGAGCTGGAGAGGGAAATGCCAAGAAAACCCCAGATGGGGTCACAAAGAGTTGGACATGACTGAAACAACTCAACAACAAAAACTTATATGCAAGCTATGAGAGGCAACATGGTGTCCTGTATAGAAAGCTGCTCTCAGAGTCAGGAAGGCCTGGATTCAACTCCCTGGATTCAAGTACTGGCTATGTGACCCTAAACAAGTCACTTAACTACTTAGTGCTCCAACAACTCTTTTATTTATTTATTTTGCTTTTTGGAGGGCAATTGGGGTTAAGTGACTTGCCCAAAGTCACACGGCTAGTAAGTGTGTCAAGTGTCTGAGGCTGGATTTGAACTCAGGTCCTCCTGACTCCAGAGCCGGTGCTCTACTCACTCTGCCACCTAGCTTCCTCTCTCAAAGAAATCACGTTTTACTGGAGGATGCAACATATGATAATTTGAGGAGGGGGAGATTTTAATGGTAATTTCTTCCTGTTTCTCTAATCTGTTTGTAATACGATCTTTTATATCTGGTTCATGCATCTATTTGCTGCTTCCCTTGGTATATGGTATAAGTTATTGGTCAGGTTGAGCAGAGTTCAGACTTGACTTCAGACACTAACTGTGTGACCTTGGGCAGGTCACTTACACTTTGCCTCAATTTCTTCTACTGCAAAGTGAGGATCATAATACATCTATTTCACAGAGTTGCTAGAATCAAACCAGATAATATTTGTAAAGCACTTACTATAGTGTTTGGCACACAGTAGGCATACTTAATAAATGTTTATTCCCTTCACACTTAACCTTTAATTCAATTTCTGCCTAACATCTAATTTACAGTTTTCTAAGCAGTTTTTGTCAAATAGTGAGTCCTTATCCCAGTAATTATGTTCTTTGGGCTTATTGACTACTAGGCTATTAGATTCATTTGCTTCTGTATGCCATATACCTAATATGTTCTACTAATCAGCCTCTTTCTTTCTTAGAGAATACCAAATCATTTTGATGATTGCTGCTTCATGATATAGTTTGAGATTTGGTCTTGCTAGGTTTCTTCCATTCCCACTTTCTCTAATATTTTTTTACTTAGGATTCTTGACCTTTTATTCCTTCAGCTAAATTTCATTATTGTTTTTTTCTTGCTCTATACAGCAAGCTTTTGGTATTTGATTGGTAAAATATTGAATAAATTAATTCAAATCACATCGTTATTTATATTTGGTCATCCCATCTGTGATTGGATTTCACTGGAATAATCCCTTTCATAATTTCTTTTGGAAAAGGACTTATATTCCATTACATTAATATGCCATTATTTTTCTAGTCATTCCTTAAATGGGAAGCATGCCCTTAATGCCCAGTTCTTTACTTCTTCAAAAAGAACTACGATAAATATTTTTGTACATGGGTGTCTGCTTATACTTTTTTAATCTCTTTGGAGTATAGGCCTAGTAGTGCTGTTGCTGTATCAAAGGAGTATATTTGCACAGTTTAATGAGTTTCTGAGCATAGTTTCACATTGCTTTCCAAATGGCTGTATCAGTTCATAGTTCTACCAACAGTGCATTAATGTGCCTGTTTTCCTGCAGTTCCTCCAGCATTTGTTGTTTTCATTTCTTGCCAACTTTGCCAAACTGACCAGTGTGATTTAGAATATCAGGGTTGCTTTTGTTTTCATTTGTCTGATTATTGGAGATTCGGATCATTATTTTATATGACTAATAATAGCTTGGATTCTTTTCCTTTGAGAACTACCTGTTTATATTCTTTGGCCATTTATCAGTTGGGAAAGAGAATATATTTGTTCATATTTCAATTCAACTGAACAAATATTTATTAAGTATCTATTATGTGTTGGGTGATGGGAATACAAAGATGAAAGGTCAGTCCCTGGTCATGGAACTTACAGTTTAATATGGTATATGACATATGCTCAGATACACATGGCATAAAGTATTATGTGATATGGGAAGAGTAGAAATTCTAACAAAGTATTATAAAGAAATTTAAAGACAAACTTAACTTTCAGCTAGGATTCCTTAAAGAAAAAAAGATTGAGCCAAGATGGCAGCATAGAAGCAGCAAGGTACCACAGCTCCCACATAGCCACCTCAAATACCCATAAAATAGGATTCTAAACAAATTTTAGGGCTCTAAAATGCACACAAATATACCTCCCACTGAAGGCAGCTCAGCTCGAAGGGACCTTCTCAGTGCTGGGAACCAAAACCAGCCCAGCCTGAAACCGCAGCGTGGCCCTGGGGGTAGCTGGATGAGCCGAGCTGAGCCACAGCTGGAGCTGCAGGAGAGTGGATCAGCAGCAGCTATGTAAGTTTCCAGAATTATCAAACCATAAGAAACAAGGACTAAGTGAAAGGTCAGTGGAACTCAGCAAAACTTGGGGAAGAAAAGAGGGTCCCGCCAAACTGCCTCCAGGGCAAGGAAGTGGCAGAAGTGGAGGCCCTGCAGCCACCTCCACGTAGCTGCTTCAGAGCTCCCAGCCTGCAGACTGCAGGGGGGCCAAGTGATTGTTCAGAGGCCAAGTGCTCTTGTGTTGAGCGGCCTGGATCAGGATTGTGCTCTTGGGTGGTGGTCCTGGGGTGAGTTTTCAGTGAGCTAAAGCTGGTGGGGGCTGCAAAAAAATGACAGCCCCCTAATAGCTCTGGCAGTTGGGAAAACCCCAGAGATTTGGAACAGAGCTTTCCCCTCTGGAAGCAGAGTTCTGCAGAGGTAAAAAAATCATTGACTGGACATCATGAGCAGGCAAAGGAAGCAAAGTAAGAACAGCAACCAAACTCTAGATTCCTTCTTTGGGGACGAGAAGGATTAAAGCAGGGAATAGGAGGAATATAACACAGACAGAACTCCCACACCAAAAGCTTCCAAGAAACATGAAGACTACCTAAAAGCCATAGATCAGCTTAAGAAGGATTTTGAAAACCAAATGAGAGAAGTAGAGGAAAAATTAGGAAGAGAAATAAGAATGATGCAAGAAATCATGAAAAGAGAGTCAACAACCTAATTGAAGAAAATAACACCTTAAAAAATAGATTAAATCAAATGGCAAAAGAGGCCCAAAAAGCCAATGAGGAGAAGAA
>CM053590.1:137437337-137472081 GCA_028646515.1 Pseudochirops corinnae
AGAGTATACTTTCAAATATCCAAGGGTCCTCAGAGTCACGTAGCCACATTAGCAAAGGGCCTAGGGGCAGGGAAGATCTTCAGATTCCCATAACAAACATTTAATAATTTGTTGGTTGAGTGATTGACCTCATGAAACAGAATCAAAGTATCATAGAATTTAAAGTTGGAAGAGATGTCAGAGATAATAACAGAAGTTTGAAAGTTTAGAAGGGAAAAAGGCTGATGAGGAAGCCAAGGTTAATCAAAAGGGTTGTTGGGTTTGGTTTTTCAAAATTACATTGGGAAAAGAATAAGATCAAAAAATAAGAGTGCAATTTAAGGTGGATAGGACAATGATAAGAAATAACAGAGAAATGGTTGTTTGAGTCTTGTTTATGTCTTTAGCTAGGATCTCCAAAATGAGAAGAATAAAATTAAAATGGTTAAGAATTTTTCTTGGACCAGATTTCTCATTTCATTACCTAATTCCTTCTCATCTAGATTTTTGGTAATGTCCTTTTTTAAAAAAAAATATTTAATTTTCAATCCACAGAACAAAATAAGCATTTCCATAGCATTAGAATAAAAAAGATGATGGCACAAAATCTACACAAATCTATCATGTACAACTTGCCATTCCCTCCACATATTCAGCAAAGCTATAATGTAAATATTTTTTTTCTTCCCTCCCCTATCCCAACACCCTAGAGATGGCTACCATTAGACACATATACATATATAGATACACATGTATGTATATATATATACACACACATATGTATGCATGCAAAATGATTCTATGCATGCCTCTATTTATCAGTTCTTTCTCTGGGCACAGAAAGCCTCTTTCTTTTTATGTCTTTTATTTTTAATTTGTGTATCTATAATAGTCAAAATGACTCAGTCACTTGAAGACATTCTTAAAACAATACTGCTGTTATTGTATACAATGCTCTCATGGTTCTACTCACTTCACTCTTCATCATTTTGTGCAAGTCTTTCCATGCCTAAGATCATTGAGTTCATCATTTCTTATAGCACAGTAGTATTCCATCACAATTGTATACCACGACTTGTTCAGCCATTTCCCAATTGATGGGGATTCCTGCAGTTTCCAATTCTTTGCCACCACAAAGAGAACCGCTATAAATATTCCATTCACATTCAAAGTTATCATTATGATTTGTGAACTTCCCTCCATCTTATTTTTACACACTATTTTCTTTCTGAGCCTCTCTTTTTGCCCTGTTCCTGTTACCTTATCTTCTTCCTGATACCCTCCCACTTGCTACTTTACCCACCCCTCCAAGAGTCCCCCCATTTACTCCCCCAGCCTCCCAATATCAATCCATACAGCCCTTCAAAAGTCCCCTCCATCATCTTCCCCCACCCTCCTAAATCCCAATCCACATCCCCCTCTAAAAGTACCTCCCCAACCCTGTCCCCTAGTTTTCTCACCTCTCTACCTGTCCAGAAAATTTCCAGATGTATACATTGTTTCCCCTTCAACCCAGATGAGAGTAAGGTTTCAATATTACTAGCCCTCCACCCCTACCTGCTTCCTCTATATTACTTCTTTTCACTCCATTTTCATAATAATATTGCTCCCTTTTCCTACCAAATATTGGGTTTTTTTTTTTTAGAATCACCCCATCATATACAACTTGGCCCCAATCTTTCTTTCATGATGACAATTTTAAAGATACTGATAACGTTTTCACACACACACACACACTCACATGTAAATAGCTTGACCTTAGTGAGTGCTTCATAATTAGTTTTCAATGTTTTCCTTATATTTCTTCTGGATTTTCTGTACAGAATTGAGTTCTCGTCTTTTTGTTACAAATACCTGCAAGTCTTTCAGTTCATCAAATATCCAGTTTTTTTTCATTCTGTATTATACTCAATTTTGCTGGGTAAATTCTCCTTGGACTCAATCCTAGCTCTTTTGCTCTTTGAAATATAACGTTCCAAGACATACAGTCTTTCAGAGTAGAAACTGCTAGGTCTTGTGAAATCCTGACTATATTTTGGCAGTATTTAAATTGGTTTTTTCTTGTTGCTTGCAATATTTTCTCCTTAATCTGGGAGTTTTGAAATTTGGCTATGACGTTCCTGTAAGTTTTCCTCCTGAGATCTCTTTCAAGTAGTAAATGGTAGATTTTTTTTTCTATTTGTATTTTACCTTCTTATTCTAGAACTTTAGGGCAATTTTCCTTAATTACTCCTTGTAATATTGTGTCCAATTCTTTTTTTCTAATCATAACTTTCAGGTGGTCCAACAGTTTTTATATTGTCGCTCTTTGATCTGTTCTCCAGATCAGTTGTTTTCTTTAATGAAATGTTTCAGATTCTCTTCTAGTTTTTCTAGTTTTATTATTTCTTGGTTTCTTATAATGTCGTTCAATTCTAGTTTTCAAGGAGTTCTTTTCTTACTTAAGATTTTGGATCTCTTTTTCCAATTATTTCATTTTCTTTTCATAATTTTTTTGGGTTGCTTTTATTTTTTTTCCTAATTTTTCCTCGATCTCTTTCATCTGATTTTTAATTCCTTTTTAAGTTCTTTTAAGAATTCTTTTTAGGTTTGTGACCTTTTAATGTTATTCATTGGGGTAGGGTAAGAGAGGCTTTTTTATGTAATGTTCTTTTAATTGTTGTCCCTGCCTCCCTTAAATAGAGATCTGATCTTGTCATTCCCATCCTCAATAAACTCCAATGGCTCCCCATTTCCCCAAGATTAAATATAGATTGTTTAATTTTTAAAACTCTTCCTAAGTTGGCCCCAACTTGTTTTAACCTCATTGTACATTATTCTCCCAGCCACCTCCCTTAACCTCCTCTTCTCCCCTCCCCACACCATGCTCTACTACCTATCCAAACTAGCTTTGTCTCTGTTCCTCAAATTAGCAGTCTCCCATTCCGATAATACACTCTCTTCTCACCTCTGCTTAATAGAATTCCTCTCATCTTTCAAGAGGAGCCTAAAGCACTATCTTCTACATGAAACTCTTCCTAACCCTACATAATTGCTATTGTCCTCTTTTAAGGTGGATAGGACAATGATAAGAAATAACAGAGAAATGGTACTTTAGGGAACTTAGGTGGTATAGTGGATAGAGTGCTAGGTCTAGAGTCAGTAAGATTCATCTTCATGAGTTTAAATCCAGCCTCAAATGTGTAAACCTGGACCAGTCACTTAACCCTACTGGCTTCAGTTCCTCATCTGTAAAATTAGCTAGAGAAATAAAGGACAAGCCACTCCAGTATCTTTACCAAGAAAATCCCAACCTGGGGTAACGAAGAGTCAGACACAACTGAAAAATGACTGAACAATAACAAAAATTAAACTATTTTGGGTTTATTCTGTCTACTCATAAATAAGATGTCCCAAAAGTCTTATTGCAATTTTTAAACTATTAAAGTTAAGACTTTGGAGATATCTTATATAGGTATTATTGCTACCCAGTTAGAAAGTTAAGTTCTTTGAGAGTAGGGATTACTTTATTCACTATATTTAATCCCCAGTGCCTAGCACTGGGCCTGGTACAATATACATGTAATATATACTTGCTAATTCATTGATTTGGGGAACTCCTAGGGCGGAAACTCCCTCAACTAGTATAGATCTGTAACTTATGGTCTTGTTTGGGGCACTAGGAGGTTAAGTGACTTACTTAGAGTCAAGCAACCAGTATGTCAGAACTGAGACTTGAAATCACATCATCTTGATTCTGAGGCTAAGTTGATAGCCCCTAGAGAGTTAATAACTCCTCCCCATCACCAAATGAGGAGATATTTAAAATGTCAAACCATCCTAGGGTACTAAAAGAATTGGCAGATGGGATAGCTGAACCATTATCAGTGATCTTTGAAAGACTGTAGAGAATCAATGAATCAATAAAGATTTATTAAGAGTTTGCTATGTGCCAGGAATGATGCTAAGTGCTAGAGAAGTAAAGATGTGCTACATGATTTAAGTAGGGTTAAAATTTTCCTGAATTTACCCCTCCAGTTGTTGAAATTCCCAACCATAGCTCAAAATTCAACCAGGAACAGAAATGTATTTATTTTTTTCACAAGATCATATGATTTAGAGCGTGAAAAGAACTTCAAAGTTATCAAGCCCAATCTTCTCATTTTAGAGATGGGGAAACTAAGGTCAAAGAGGTTAAGTGACTTGACCAGAGTCCCCCAAGTAGTAAGTAAAAGAGCCAGGATTGGAAGGTTGGAATTCTGACCCCAAACCCAGCCCATCTTCCAGCTCACCACATTGGAAAAGAAAGATGCCAGGAGATACACATAAGGAGACTGAAACCTCAGCTAAATCTAGAGAAGTTAACCTTTGGATGATGCCCAAAGCTATTCAATTCAGTAATATCTAAGCTGCTTCTGCCTTGAAATTCAGTAACTTTTTAGGAATCATTTTCAGGAATAAGCAAAAGAAAAATAATCTAGTAAAATTATATTACAGTTTTCAGTGGTCTCTAATTGTGCCTCTTGTTTCAAATAACAGCAAAGTTTACTGGAAATAAAAACTTTATCAGCTATTAATGCTAATTACAATGGAAATGGATAAGCATAATTAGTGTCTTTGTTATTATAAATGATAATAATGTAGATTATGAATAATTACATAAATTAGCTCCCATTACATTTAGTAGTTACTGAAATGTTATCCCAGGAGCTTTGGGGAACATTAGCCTGTTTAGTCTAATGCTGATATCGAATTAACTCCTTCCTACTATAAGATGTTGGAGGTTTATCTGCTCTGTTCTTTGGGCCTGCCAGCTTATCTGGACTTATCCTTGGCCTGCTGCCCCAGAGATATTAATCAGAGACCTACTTCACATGAAAACTGGCTCCAGTTCATGGCCTCTGCTCTCCCTGAAGTGTGTTTGGAACTTGTATAATACAGCTAAAGAGATGCACTCAACACAAATTTTATAGTCTGGAAATGTTATAGTCTGGGCCTGGGGATTGAATGTGGGTACTATATTCTCCAGACATCTATGCTTCAGGCCCAGGCAGGAATTTTGCAGGTCTTTATAAGTTAATAGCTTACCAGTTTAGGCAGAACAGGATATCTTCAGTGAAGACAAGCGCATGGTTTATTGCTTAGAACCTAGAGATGAGGAACTCATCTCTTTCTGTCTCAACAGTAACTTTTCTCTGGAGGAAAGAAAATTATCATCATGTCCATTAAAGGAGAGTTGAAAGGGATTTTATGTATTACCTAGAAAAACCCTTTTGATTAATACGTGATGAAAGTGAAACTTTGAGAAATTTAGAGACTTGTGCATGGCCCCATACTAGTAAAAAGAAGAGCTGGAATATGAACCTGAGTCCTCAGAATCAAAATACAGTTTCCCTTCCACATCATGACTGTCCCCACCGCGGTTTTGATATATCGCAGGCTGGCAAAAGAAATCAAATGGGAATTTTTTTAGTTTTGTAGAAGCCGCAAATGACACAGAGCCTATGAGCAAATACTTAACCCAAATTTTAAAATAAAATACTATAAACACCTTGTAAAAGAAAAAGAAAAAATTCAGACTTCTTCTCTGGTATGAAGGGAAGGTCAAAAATTTTACGTGGATTTTCCAGATCATGGGGGTGCCGACCCCTGCAATCTGGAAGAGACAACTGTAGTCCTATAGTTTCAATAAATAAGATATCTCACCTACATTGATAACCAAGAGGTTAGTCAACAAAACAAGGGTTTCTAACTTTGAAGTCCACTTGCAGGGTGGAAGGGATTAAGGAATAACATCACTTCTATTAATTCTGGAAATAATATTACTTCTGGGCAACTAGGTGGTGCAGTGAATAGAGCACTAAGCTTTGAATCAGGAAGACTCACCTTTATGAGTTCAAATCTGGCCTCAGACACATACTAGGTATATGATCTGAGCAAGTCCAAATGATCCAAAGGAAGAAAAGACAAACTTCAGTATCTTTGCCAAGAAAACCCCAAATGGGGACACAAAGAGGAGGACACAACTGAACAACAACATTACCTCAGCGGCCCTACAGCTGGTTAGGGTTGACATGATACAAAGATGGACACATAAGACATTTTTAAAAATCTGTGTAGGTCCCTACCAAGCACAAGGTTCTTTTTAAAGACCAAATTCTAGTATTTTTCATAAGGATGAGAGTCATAAGCCTGGTCTTTCTCAGTTCCACTGTCTGGGCAATTCTTGTTAAATTTATCCCTTGCTACATTTTCACTCAAACCATAAGAGCTAATAGTTATTATCTCATTTGATTCTTCCAACCAAACTGTGAGGGAGGCAGGGTAATAAAGGTAATACATACACACACACACACATATATATATATACACATACATATAAATACATATACGCACACACATACACATATGTATAATAATAAGTAATAAATCATTTACAGCTGCAGAGACTGAAGCTCAGAAAAGTTAAGGGGCTTTTGCAAAGTCACATGGCCAGTAAGTGCTAAGGTAGGATTTATACTGGTTCTCCTGACTCCAAATCCAGTATTCTTTCCACTAGACCACAGGTGTCCATCATCATCATCAGATATTTATCAGATATCAACTGTATATCAAACACCTTTTAGTGCCAGAAGGGTCACATACATTGTATAACTGCAGCTATTACACAGCCCAATTTTCCAGGAGAATTCAGAATTTAAGTATTCTGTTCTATTGTATTCATAAACCATTGAAACGCCCCCAGAAATTCCAACATTTGAACAAATAATAACTGAATCAAATCAGTAAGTACTGTAATAAAAATTTATATTAAATTACTATTATTAAATTAATTAAGTATTCATTTATATTAAAGAACATTGAAAGTCAAAGACATAGAATCACAGAATGTGGAAATATCTTGATAATTCAAGAAAACACCTGAACATGTGCATATAATATGTGTATATAATACAAGTGGCGGCCAGAGCTACCCTCCATCTATGTTATCAAATGGTCCTAGAGAAGCTAGAAAGGACTACACTAAGAGTCAGGACATTTCCTAGCCATATGATCCTGGGCTGGTGACTTCACCTCAGTCTGCCTCAGTCTCCTCAATTGTAAAATGGGGGTAATAATAGTACCCAGCTCCCAGGGTTGTTGCAAAAATCAAATGAGATAGCATTTGCAAAACTCTTAGCACAATGTCAGGCACACAGTTGATACTCAATGAATGCTTATTTCCTTTATTCCTTCTTTCCTTCCTTTCTAATTATATAATGTTTTTTAAATCCACATGCCCTGGTTTTGAGTTCAGAACATATGATTGCCACCAATATAAAGGCACAATTCCCTAGTCTAAATGAAGAATGTAAGTGAATATTCGCATCACCTTTAAGTATTTGAATAGTCATGAAAACCAAGACATAACATTTTTAAACCTTTCAAATTAGCAGACAGAATGACTTCCCTCATCATATTCAAATACTCTCTGAACATTTGTTATTGTTATTTTTTTTTGAGGAAAAAAAATAGGTTATTTGTAGAATATGAGCAAGGATAACCAAGAGACCAAGGACAGTCTAAACATTCCATCAGTATTCACACAACAATAGGAGTTCTTAACTTGGGGGGCTTAAGTTTGTTTTTTAAAAATATTTTGATAACTGTACTTCGATATATTTGGTTTCCTTTGCAATTCTGTGGGTATTATTTTAAATATTTAGAAAACACCATTATTCTGGAAAAGGGGTCCATAGACCTCACCAGACTGCCAAAGGTATCTATGAGATCAAAAAAAGAGGTTAAGAACTCCTGATTTAGAGGAAAGCCCTCTAAGCATGCTTGGTAGAGCCTCTGTGAAGACTTTCTAGAAGCATATGGAACCAGAATGACAAACAGTGGGTAAGCATCAATGGGTTGTCATCTCCATCATTGGAAGGAGTACCACCTCAATGAGATCACGAGGTATTAGAGAAAATATTTTGTGCTCTTACTCAAATAGCCTGTCTATAATATGATTGGAAAAGGAGGCAGTACAATAAAATGGAAGGAGCATTGACACTTGAGTCAGAGGTCCTGGGTTCAAATGCCACCTCTGATGCTTACTTCCTATATAACCTTGGACAAGTCACTCAATCTAACCAGGCCTCAGTTTCCCTTTCTTTAAAATGAGGTAATTGAATTAGATGGCCTCTGGTATCCCTTTTAGCTCTAAATCTATGAGCCTATGACATATAGGTACTATTATAGAGTGCCATTGCATTTCTGATCTAAGAGCACAGTTTCCAGAGTTAAAGAACTAAAATCCTAAAGGAAGCCGGACTCTTTCTCTTGGACTTTAAGAAAACATTCTTTGCAGCCAAAAAAGACTCTCAACAACAAATCAACAAGCATAAATTAAGTTCCTACTATGTGCTAGGCACTATTCTAAGTGCTAAGTCCCTGCTCTCAAGTAGCTCTTGGCAAAGCTCTTTTTTTTGTTTGCTTTTTCCCTAAAATGTTTAGCTATTTCACTAAAGCTACGTATTATTGCAATACACATTTATTATTTTTAGTTGAGTATCTTGGGTATTCTAGATATATAACCATGGTATCTTCTAATAGAGGTGTTTTAACTTCTTTATTGTGAAAGCTTATGACTTTGACTTGTTTATGCTATATAACTTTTTTTTTTGTTATGAGCTGGAAAACTATGCTTTTGCTATGACTATGTGATGATGGACAGTCCAACTTTGCATTAGTTTTTAGTGGCAATACCTCTGTTTTCACCTTTACATGTAGTATTTTTAGCTCATGATTTCATATGTATGTATGTATGTATATGGGTGTATATATATACATATGCTTATGTATATACATATATATATATAGACATTTTTCAAATCATTAAGGAAAAAATCCTTCTACTAATACAGTTTTTAATGTTTTTAGACTACAAAGATACTGCCTTGAAGGTTTTCTCTGCATCTAATGATATAATTATACAATTTCTATGTTTTGTTTTTATGAATGTTTCCATTTTTCCCTCTTAGTAATAGCAATCCATACATCATAAATTACTCATATTCTATTTGCAATTATTTTATTTACTGATTTTGTGTCAATGAACACTAATGATATTAACAACTCACTTTCTTTTTCTATCTTATCTTTGCCTACTACAAATACAAAAACCATATTTGCCTCCTAGAAGGAACTGGGTGCCTACATTCTTTATTTTCAGAAACAGTCAACATACTTTTAGGCGTTATTTGGTTTTTTTTAACTGATAGAATTAACTTCTGAATACATCTGATCTAGGTACCTTTTTGCAAATCAGCTCTTTAAAGCCCTTTTTCTTTTGAGAATAGTCTACTTATGGTACCAACATCTAAAAATTTGCATTTTATATTTCTGTAAATAGTTGTCCGTTTCTTTTGAATTCTTAACTTTATTCGCATACATCTATTTACAATAATATGATAATATTCTTAAGTTCTTTTGTTTTCATTGTGATCTCACTTTCTCATTTGTAACTGAGGATACTTACATTTTTCTTTCTTCTTTTTTCATTATGTTTCCTACCTGCTAATCAGTTTTATTCATAAATAAATAATTGTAGTTAGATACTATGTTTAAGCCACTGTGTTGGGTAGTGATACAAAAAGAACAAATGAAATGGTCCTAACCTTTAAGAAGCATGTCATACATTCTCTTGAGAGGATACATATACACAAGTAAGTATAAGGTAATTTGAGGTTAGAGAAAAGACTAATTGAAGGAATCAGATGAGAGTTTATGGATGAAGTATTACTTGAGTTAAGCCCTCAAGGAAAAGAAAGATTTAGAAAGATTGAAAATGACAAAAGAGAAGTAATTGATATAATAATGTCCCCTGCACTGTCCCTACCCCCTTTTTCCATCTTTTTTATGTTTTGGGTATTCTGGTAGCATCCATGGACACCAATTTGGCCCACAAGTGGCACTTTTGAAGAAAGAAGTTATTGATGCTTGACCTACACATATGATCAACCCTGCTACTTTTACTCTCATGTATAATGAGTGTGTGTCTTGGGAATTCCTGGGTCTGGGTCTTCTCAGTCATAAGTATTAAGGAGTCAACAATTGTTTCAATGAAAATGGCATACAATAGATTGGGGGAGAGGTTATACAATGGGAGGGCTGTTTTGGGGTAGTGGGTAGGGGAAAGATGGGGAGAAAATTTGTAACTCAAAATCTCGTGGAAATGAATGATGTAAACTAAAATAAATAAAAGTTTATTTAAAAAAAGAAAGAAAGAAAATGGCATCCATAGGTAGTTGTGAATTGGTCCAGGCACTCTAGAAAACAATTGGAACTATACCAGTCCCTAACCCATGCATATGTGGGAAAACTTACCTGAATTAATGCAGAATGAGACATATTTTCAGACATGAACAATGAGTGAGTTTGCTTTGCTTGTTTGTGTTTATTTGTTACCATCTCTCTATTTGAAGATGTTATGGTAACATATCTAGAAAACACAAGGTATTCAACTAAAAATAATACAAATGTATTGAAGTAATAAACAGCTTTAGTGAAATAGATAAACATGGTCCAAATCCACATGTGACAGTTCTATCTTCCTTGATGAAGAAAAATATTTTTTTTCTTGCAAATATTCCCCATTTTTCTTTTATTTTCTCCATTTTCTCCTCAGATGCCCTAGGGATAACTTTGTTAAGTTGCCAAATTTTCTTTAACCTAGTTTACACTCCAATACTTCTCTCTGCTTTATAAGATTATTTTTTTTCATAATGATCCATTATCCTTCTTGATAAGATCTTGTGAATGAGTTTAGAATCTAATTGCCTTTGGTAGCCATGTCTCTCCATTTGTCAATTAAGTCAAATGTTTGATAACTAAGGAGCTTTCTGAGCTCTTTCTTTTGTCATCGTCTCCACTGTCCACTGACCAATTTTGCTTGTCCATTTCTTGTTTAAATAGTCAATGTCAAGTAGTTTGAATTGTACCTATTTAACACTAAAAAAGGTAAAGATAAAAACTTATATAAAAAAATAAATATAACATTTAAAACAGAAGAAAAACATATAAAATAATTGGGTATTGACTTATTGAGAAAAAATGGTATGAAGAAATTTTCAAAATGATTTTGAAATAAAATGATGAAATTAATTGGATTTCTCCTACTTATAGTTAGATCAAGTAAATAGAGTAGAAAAACAATACTTCCACAATCAGTTTAGAGATGTAAAGAATGCCAAATAAAATACCAAGAGTTTACTTCAATAGAGTAAAATCGTAACAAAATCAATGGAAAAAACAGGAAATTATATCAAAAGGAACCACAAAAACAGGGGTTAAACAAAGGGGCAGTTGTACTATCATATTTAAATACAACAATTATAAGTAACTATGTGGTACTGGACATAAGACAAAAACAGAATCCAAAAAGAGACCCTAATATATATGAAATGATAAATCAATGACTAAAGAACACTGGGGAATGTAAGCATTATTCAGTATAAGCTGTTGGAGAAATTGGATAGTCACGTGGCAAAAAAAGAATTTGAATCCCTACCTGAGATAGTTGGGCATTTACCCTACATACATTACAATAAACTGTGTAATAATGCAACAAAAGCAAATTATAAAATTCTAGAAGAAAAATGAATGATATATGTCTCATTTGTGGACAAGAGGAAAATTTTTACCAAAAAAAAAAAATGAGGGAACAAATTATGGAAGACAAAATGTGTTTGATTATACAAATATAAAGGAAATTTAGCGAGTAAAATAGCTCTAAATGAGAATGAAACAGATAAGGGTAAAACTATTTGCAGTAAATATATCAAGCAAAGGACTGACTTATAATGAATTAAAATATTCTAACTTAAAAATTCCATGAATTCTCCAATGTATCAGTAGACAAAGAACATAAGCCTATACTTTTTGAAGGAGAAATACAAATTGTCGGTAACCACAAGAAAGGATGTTCATATTCCCTAATAATTAACAAAATATAGAGCAATGCAAATCAACAAAACTATATAAAACCCTTTGCCCCATGAAATGAGTAAAAACAGCAAAAAACAAAATGGCAAAATTCAATATTGGCAAAGCTGCCACAAAAGGAGTACTCTATTACATTGGTGCTGAAACAAAAGAGTGACACAGTCACACTGTTATCTAGAACAGTCTCATAATACACAATAAAACTGATCATATCCTTTGACTCAGTGATCTGGAATTTTATCCCTAAAGAAATCACTTTCTATCCATACGTACTCATAGCTGCTTTACTGGTAATAGTACAAACGACAAGAAATAACCCATATTTCTAATGATTGGGAAATGACAATAAATATTAAGATTACAAGGCAATTTGGGAAGATTTATAGGAAGTGACACAAATTAAGACCGGAAAAGTACATGACAATAAATCATGACGATCAAGGAAACGAAATACTAGAACGTTATATCAAATGAATGAATGAAAAAGCATTTAGGTACACAGCAACATGCTAAGTGCAGGTGATACATATAAAAAAGACAATCGCTGGTGGCTAGGAGCTTACATTCTAATGGGGGAGACAACACATATACAAGGTTCCAGCTCTGAGTCAGACAGCAAGGAACCATGATCTTCAGGGTGGGGCAACAAAGGAGATGTCTGGTCCTTTTCCACATCAGTTATTTCCTCAGATAATGGCAGGGATAGCTGGACTCTTAGGAGGACTATTGGTTTAGAGACACCTGTAGTCCCAGATGTTGGGGGAAGTTGGTCAGCAGACATTGCTAGTGGTAGTAAGGAAAGTGAGCTCCTTAATAATAATTTTTCCCCTTAATAATGGGGGCTGGAGAGTGGCAGTAAGACTGGAAGCAGATCCGGTAGTTTGTGGAAGCAGGAGTAGGAGGAATACTATTCCCAAAGCTCTTGGGCTCAGGGTCTTAGACTGTCTCCCCTGTGTTCTGAGGGCAGATGGTGGTCACAGTGGAAGTCTGACTTCCCTGTAACATGTTG
Organism: Pseudochirops corinnae; assembly: GCA_028646515.1. Classification (NCBI taxonomy): domain Eukaryota; kingdom Metazoa; phylum Chordata; class Mammalia; order Diprotodontia; family Pseudocheiridae; genus Pseudochirops; species Pseudochirops corinnae. The sequence continues at coordinate 137,450,281 of CM053590.1, forward strand.
TCTAGTGTCAGATATTAAGATTATAAGGCAATTTGGGAAGATTTATAAGAAGTGACACAAATTAAGACCAGAAAAGTATAAGAACAATGTATACATTACCTACAACTACATTCAAAACACAAAGGCATTCCAAGTACACAAGCAGATTTGGAAAGGCACATGGCAAAAACATGGTCTTTTTTATTTTGTTAATGTGTTCATTATAATATTTCCCAATGGAAATATTTCAGGGATTAAATAAGATATTTGCTTTATATTGGATGAAGGATTGGCATTTATTATAAATGTTTATTATAATGACAACGTTAATAAAAACAAACCAGTGGCTGTTTTGGTGAATTGCAGTAATTCCTGTCTTGATTACCTCTCTTTTGGTTTTTGTAACCACCTGATGACTGGTCTTCTTGAGTCTTTCATCCTCTCAAATCTATTCTTCATGTAGAAAGTAAAATAATTTTCCTAAGATACAGGGTCTTACCAGGTTACTCTCCTATTCTCAAACCTTCAGAGGCTTTCTATTGTCTCTAAGATACTCATATACTCACATACACATACAGAAATGAGTCAAGACAAAGAAAATATAAAACATTTTTTGACAGAGGAAACAATGAGCAGCTAGAGACATCAGGACAGGACTCATATTTGGAGGTAATATCTAAACTGAGTTTGGAAGGAAAGGGACAAGGAGAGAGAAGATTCCTTGAAGTGATTGCTCTTTTGACCAAAAGTCAGAGGAACAAATTTGTGAGTCCAAGGGTGAAGCAATACAAACCACTAATAATGATAGGTTGGCCCCTACTGGGGTGTGGGGTCTGGTACATGTGGGGCCTAGGGCTAGTTACACTCAGGTTCCTTCCCCTTTTCTTTCCCAACATTTTTTTTATCTGAATCAAAATCAAGTTAAAATGTACATAAAAAGCAAGAAGCCTTGAGAGGGAAGAAGGGAGAAATGTCATAAAAGGTTTAATATGATCCTCAGAGGGTTTACCTGTAAAAGCAATGACTGGATTTGTAATTAGAGGACTTCAGCTTCAATTATGCTTAGGCGTCTTATTCTGTGTGTGACCTTGGCCAAGTCACTTAAACTTTGGGGGCCTCAGTTTCCTCATCTGTAAAAGAAAAGGATTGAATTAGAGGACCTTTCAGCTATAACTCAGTGAGCCAAGTATAATAGAAAGGGAGGCCCACATGATGAAAATCAAGGAAAGGGTGGGAGAGATTACTGGTTGATTTAGGGTCTTCACACAGAGTTGATTCAACATTCATGAGAAATTTCTTCTTTAAACAAAGAGCAACATAATCAGAATGAACACAAAGACTTACAGCCTCAATTTTTTCTTTAAACAGGGACAGGATGGAGAGACACTAATTCACAGGGGAAAACAAATCGCCATCAGCCTGATGAGGTGAGAGGGCTTACACTCTCAGCAAGGGTCTGATCTTGCAAGGACCGCACAGGTCACCTCATTTAGGACAACAGGCTGTGTGCACTATCTCAAAATTTATAGGCTCTTATGCAAACCTGTTAGATCATACTGGAACTATCATGTGCATCTGGGGTAGGGGAAAAGAAAGGGGAATCGTGGAGTTTCTGAGAAAAACCTTATTGGAAACAGCTCTCTTGCAATCGTCCTCTTGGAGATTTTAAACATTATCTCCAGAGCTGTTCAGAACTCATCTGAAACCAATTACTGTCCCTTGCTGGGCCTCAGGCACACTGTATATGTCTAAGCTGGTCTCTCTGGCAAACTCTCTCGTCATCTGACAAAGTCATAAATTTCTCAATCATCTCTGTTGACCTAGAAATGTGTCATATATTGTGCCATTATCTGGAGGGGACACAGTTGTTTAAATAGAAATCAATTCGGCTGAGGAGTGGGGGAATTCACAGGAGCACCAGGGACCTTAGCATTGTTCTGAATTAGTCAAAGGGGAGGCCAAAAGCTTATCCAACCAAGAGACTCGAGCTCCCACAGAGAGAAGTTTAACAATTCCACTCACTTCAACAAAATCGCTGCTAACACCCTTAAAAGACACAAAGCCTAACAGACAACAGGCACAGTAAGATTTGATGGGTTGACAGGGTTCTGATCCTTTTTGGTTGCATCCAAAAAAACTGTAAAAACTGTGAAGATGTCCTGCATGATTCTATAGGGAAAAGCCTCTAGATTCTGCACTCTAAACAGGCTAGTGTTATTATTATGAAAAACTGGATTTAACAGTCATTTAAATGCTGGGTTATCTGATAGCAAGACTAGGCATGTGCCTGGGGAATCCTATGGTCAACAGAAACAAAACGGTTAGTTCTCATGTTACTTTGTCTGAATAATACAGAAACTTTATTTTTTATCCTAGCTTTGACCTTGACCATTAGCTTTCTGACAAAGCTTTGGAATCTCTGTCACCAAGGAAAGTCTCAAGGACATACTCCAGTTTAGGAAGTACCAGTGGTATTATATACTCCAGAATCTCCATTGCTATACTCCAGAATCTCCATTGCTCCTCTCATATCTGAACCCAGTAACTCATCCCCAGGTTCTCCTCCCAAAGATCATGCCTTCCAGTAGCGATGTTAAAAGTTAACATGGGACTATTAGAGGCAGCGAGGTGCTGTGGAAGGAGTGCTGAATTTTGAATCAGAGGACCTAGGTTTGGAATTTTGACTCTTCCAAATAATTCCTAAAAGAGGGAGAACTTTGGTTTTTCTGGAAAATCTCAGAATTATGGAGTCCGAAACAGAGACAGGCTTCAGCAGTCTTAAGTAAAACCTCATCTTCACTGTTATCTGCTAGATAAGGGATCTCCACATTTCACTTTAATGGTTAAAAATAAATTTATTCTTCCACTACTAGGCTTATGGACATCTAGATGACACAGTGGATAGAGAGCCAGGCCTGGAATCAGGAAGATTCTTCTTACTGAGTTCAAATTCAGTCTTGGACACTTGCTAGCTTTGTGACCCTAGGCAAATCACTGTTGGCCTCAATTTCTTCATCTATAAAATGATCTGGAAAAGGAAATGGCAAATCATTGACAAGAAAACCCCAAATGGGATCACAAAAAGTTGGGCATGACTAAAACGATTGAACAACAGTAACAACAAAAACAGATGCCCATTAATTGGAGAATGGCTAAACAAATTGTGATACATGAATGTAATGGAATATTACTGCTCTGTAAGAAATGGAGAATATGATGCAAGGAAGTATCTACATGAACTGATTCAGAGTTAAGAAATCAGTCAAGATAAAAATAACCATAAAATCATCAAAAGTGAACGTTGCAAAATTATCCAGAATAAGCACAGCTCCAAAGAAGAGATTATGAGAAGACATCCCCACACCTTTGGAGAGGTGGGAGCTTCACAGATATCGTACAATGCATATATTTTCCAAGGTTTTTTTGACATATTGATCAATTTTGATGATTTTTTTTCTTAAAAAAAAGTATTTGTTTTTATGAGATGGATTTGGGGGAGGAGAGGGATACTGGGGAAATTGTAGTGATGTAGAAGAAAGACATCAATAAAATTTATTTTTAAAATGAATTTCTCCAGCATAGCACTTGAAGAGAGGGAAGTATAATGAAACAAAACAATAGCCACAAATCAAAATATGTTTGCAGTCTCAGCTTTAAGAAAAAGGAAACTCTTTGCCCTGGTGATTCTGTGAATTTCAAGAAAAGTAAACCAGTTTTACCTGAAACTAACTCAGTCACTTACCGTACTGAAAAAGGATATGACTCAGCACTACCACCCCCAAAATAAATAAGATTAGAAACCTAATATTCCTGAAGTCAAAAAAAGGAAAAAAAAAAGACTACAACTCAAAGTAAAATTCCAAAACTAAGCTGTCAATCTACCAGACAAGGAAGGGGAAAATTAACCATTTAAAATTAAATTTCTCCTTTTTTTTTTCTTCCAACATCATTAGCACTTCTAGTATCAGGTTTCACTGCCAGAACTACATGGAATAGATACTGACATCTTCTGACATATATGTGAAGATTTATTTACCTTAAGAGACATTCCCTGTTCATGTTGATTGAAAACAGAAGTAAATAGATTACTCCCTGTTTCTCATTGTAAATAGGTATGCGTTGCTATGTACAGAGTATTTATTTTTACAATGCAAGAATTTCACTCCAGCTTTGAAAAAGGTGAACCATAGAGATTTGGGAAATACAAAGAAACTGCATAAAAGGCTGATGAAAAATGGCTGCATTCAAAATTCGAAAACTGAAAGAATTCGGTCCTCACCATGCACCACATCCTAAAATCAGCTTTTTGAGAAGTGCACTATGTCCAGACTAAAGAGGCAGTTGCATGGACAAGGCACTGAGTGAGTCTATCAGCATATATCTGTGGCTGTGTTTATGTGTGTGAGAACTCCTAGTAAAGAATTGGCTGGCCACAACAAACAAATAGGTTAAAAAAAAAAAACCAGCAACCATGGAATTTGTAGCTCTTACCAGTTTGAGAAAAGAGGACACCAAAGGGAAGGTAAACAGTATGAAAGGAGAAGGGGAGGTTTTCAAGCATGGTAAACAAGGAAGGAAGGGAGAGGTGGCAGAAATCTCCTGACAGCATCTCATGCCACACTGTGGCAGTAGCTGGTGTCTATCAAATCTGCAGTTCTCCTCCTAAATCAACATATTGGGAGGTGTATATGACTTTTTCTCCCCCCAAATCAGGCACTTACTTTGGCAGCAGCAGCTGGGAGAGAAACAAACCAACTGAGAGAAATGAGTTATAAAAGTCTACTCCACCCTATCCTTACTTTTCCCTTAATAGTGTTCTATTTATTTTGTTAAAGAATACATTTAATATTATTTCTCATAAACACTTGTAACTGAACTCCTCCTTATGTTGCCAAGTATCCTTTTGTGTGTGGCAGGAGACACCATGGGAATGATACAGGAAAGAAGAATCTTTTCTAGCACAGGGCTGGGAACTCTCAACACAAAGCTGGGCTTTCTAATCAGGGGCATAAGCACCAACCATCTAAAGCTAACTAGCCTTAAGTGTAGAATTACTATGAATACAAACCATATTTTTATAAATCTGTACCATAGACATGAGCCAAGGTCACACACATATATTTTGGATAGGCATTGTTGAACAACATCCTGATCTCCTTTCCTCTCTATACTCCCTGTCACCACTTAAAAACAAGGCCTAATCATCATTGACCTACACTATAGGTATTCCACCATCTACTTCTTCCTCTTCCAGTCCATCTTTCATACATAAGGTACTGATCTAACCATGTACCTCCCCTGTTCTACAATCATCAGTAGTTCCTTATTGCCTCTAGAACGAATCACAAATTCCTCAATTTGAAAGAAAAAGCCCTGCATTATCTAGTGGGAAAATACATTTCCTGGCTTATTCCACATTCATCTCCTTCACACTCTGTATTTCAGCTGAAATGACTTATTGCTTTTCCCCTCACTCAGCATTCAATCTCCTCTGGGCATCTTCATACCTGAGACATATCCCTTCCTCACCTTTGCCCCATAAGAATTTTTTGCATCCTTCAAAGTTCTACTCAAGTGTCACCTCCTAAAGAAAGACTTTCTTGATCCTTCCAGTTATCAGTACTTTTTCTCTTCAAATTCCCTTGTACTTGCTTGTCTGCATATGTGTTGTATTCTCTCAGTTGTTCCTTGACATCTGGAATCGTTTTGCATTTTTTGTTTTTGTATCCTTAAAGTTTTTGTTCAGCACCTTAAACATAGTAGACACTTAATAAATGACTCCTGAATTAAATGCCATTGTCAGAATAATATTTTTATGCATAAATTTAGTAACATCACTCCCTTGCTCAAAAATCTTCATTGGCTCCCTATTACCCACGCAAAGTTCAAACTTTTCTGCTAGAATTTAAGGTCTTCCACAATCTAGTGTCACAAAAGGGAACAGAACACAGTGAAAAGAATATTAGGTTTGGAATTAAAGGACCTGGGTTCAAATACCCACTCTGCTACTTAATAGTTGTATGACCAAAGGCAAATTATTTGATTTTTGTGGGACTCAGATGCTCATCTGTAAATGACAGGATAGGACTAGATGATCTCCAAGGTTCTTTCTAAATCTATTATCCTATGACCTCAACCTGATCCCTTATTATCCTCTTATTAATTCCATATTCCAGTCAAACTGGACATTTCTCTACCTCCTATTATACTACTATACCTTAATACTTTGCTCATGTCATTCTCTATTCTTCTAATGACTTACTTCCCCGGTCTTGCCTGACTAATTCTTATCTATTCACTAAAGCTGGACTCAAATGTCATCTTCTCCATGAAGTATTCATATATCCCTCCTGCCTCAAATAATGAGAGTAATCTCCAGTTGTCCTGGTCTATATCTTGCTACTGGACCCAGATGGATCTGGGGGAGAGAGGTTGGTGACTTTGCACATCCCTGTCTCACTTAAATTCAATTCACTTGCAAGTCAAGTATCACCTTCCTGATGTCATTGGTCCTCTTCAAGAACAAAGGACAAACAACAATCTGTGAGTCATAGTAGCTGCCCCACTGGGGAACCAATGGCCAGTTCCAGATGCACAATTGCTGCTTCTTCCTTTCTTCCTTCCATTCCCTCTCTCCCTCCCTCATTTCCTTTCCCTCTGTCCACATAGGGAATCATCTATGAGTGCAATGCCCAAAGGAATATAAATTTTGATCACTAAAACCTCTCAAGATATCTTGGGGTATATGGGATAATTTCCTTTTTTCTCTTCCCTAATTATTTATTCTATCATTTTTAAAAAACTGGAACAATTAACTCTTTTTAACCACTCCTCAAAACCAAATCACTCTGGCTCTCACTGATTGGCCAACAGTAGGTCCCAACCCAAGACTTACTTGATCATTGTTTGGATTTTGATGGCTCAGGGTAATTATAAATAGCAATTGTTTCTGTTTTAGCCAGAAACCCTGAGGGTCTTTCCCTCTCAGATTGATTTTTTTTTAACTAGATAAAAGAGACCATTTTTGCCTCATTTCTTACCTAGCCACTGAATGGATGTTGCTTCAGACAAACTGAGACCTTGGAAAGACCTTAGCTTAAAAAGGTCAAGATCTCTCACTGCATCCTGGGCTTTCTCCAGTCATCCTGATCTATATCTTGCCACTGGACCCAGATGGCTCTGGAGGAGAAAGTGAGGCAGGCAGTTTTGTGCAGCCCTGCCTCACTTAAATCCAATTCACTTAAAAATCAAAAAATCACCTTCCTGATGTCATTGGTCCTCTTCAAGAAAAAAAGACAAATAAGAACTACAGCCTCAAATGATACACTCACTACATTTTGTTCTTCTCTAACCTACCTACAGTGTAATGTTTCATATCATCTCTGCTTTGTTATCTAATCTTCAACTAGACGATAAGCTCCCTGAGGACTGAGACTATGTGTTAACAAAACCATCCTGGAATAGTGCTCTGTACACTGTGGAAGATCAATAAATGTTTCCTGTATAATATTTGGAAAATGATGTAGAAGAGCTTTCAATGACCCCAAGTTGTTCACTGTCACAAAAGCCCATACTTTAAACACAATTATTCCCTTTGTGAATCACAGAACACAATTTCACAAGAATTCAAATTACCAGTGACCCAAAAGGCAATGGGAAGAGTCATGATGAGTGTTAGAAGGCTGCAATATATTCCTGAAAATGACTTACATTCAGGAGGGACAGAAGGATGGAAATTACTGAAGCATTTTTTTAATGCACAGAAGAGAACAGAGGGAAAACCACAAAGAATCAAAGACGAGCAGGTCAGCTTTGAAAATTACAAATGGAATTTATTATATATTATAAAAGAAAAGCAAGTTATACATAATATAAAATTTCACTTTCTTGTACAATCCTTTTCTCTATTCTACTGCTTGTGGAAAGTTTCTTTTTTAGTTGGTAATTAAGTTAAAAATTTTGAAAAATTATATAAAACAGGCAAGTTATATGGGGAGAATTAAGAATAGCAGGGGCATCATAGGAATAGATTTAGAGCTGGAAGGGACCTTGGAAGCCATCAAGTTCAGCCCTTTCATTTAACATATTAGGAAACTGAGGCTGAGAGAGGTTAAGGGACTAAGCCACATAACCAGTCATACTCACAAAATATAACAAAAAACAGAGGAAGATCTCCAATGAGTTGAGTAGGTGCTCTTTAGAGGATTTATGCAAGAATACAGGTAAAAATAACCAGAATAAAGAGATATCTGTACCTAATGACAATATACAAGAATGCAAAGAAAACATACTATACAAACTGATGATCAAGGTCATTCTTGGGGAGAGTGGAGAAGCTGTGTGTTAGTCAGTTATTTAAAGGCACAAAAGCATACACACCTTCTCTTTCTACTGCTCCATTCTATCAGGTAATCTGCAGTATCTAGCCCACCTCCAACCACTTTATTCTTCAGACATTTTGCAGAGCACCATCTTGTTGCTGAGACTAGAGACTGTGCCCCGGAGAACCTGACCTAACCTATCTCTCTAAACTCTGTCACTCTTGCCCTAGAGCCCTGTAAAGCTAAGAACAAGCAGCTGCCATGGACAGCTCTAAGGTTCTGATTACATAGTATAGTGAACTCTCTATTTATTCAGTAATAAACTAAGACAACACATTGACAGAAACCAAAGCACAGCATTCACAATGTTATGACATAACAACTTATCACTAAAGTGGCTACATAGTTTTCAACAAAGTGGCCACATAGTTTTAAACAAAAGATATCATTCAGTAAGTCCTTAACTCAATCATCCTTACACAAAGAACAAAAGTCAAAGTTCGCCACCTCTAAGTCATATTGTCTTAATCTCTCAGTCAAAAGGTCTTCTTTCTTCTTGATTGGAGATTAGTTTCCAATCATCCTTAAGGAGCTGGCCTCCTTAAGAGACACAAAGGTCAAAGTTCTCCACCTCTAGGCCACAGTAAATCATGATCTTCTCAGTCAACATCAAGTACCCATGGAGAGGTCTTTTTCATCTTGACTCAAAGCTGGCTCCGAAATTCCATGAGTCCAGCTCCTGCCTGAATCTACCCAACTGTCACCTGGATTCAAAGGTAGGCAGCTCTCAACTCCTCATCCAGCACCTCATCCAATTTCTATTCCATACTGAAGCTCACAATGTCCAGTCCACCTCAAGTCCTTCACAGTTTCTGTTTCTGGGAAGACAAAGCTTAACAGAGCCAAAACAACATTCATGTACATTGCTGGCACCATCATCAATTCACTATCTGCCTGTGAAATCAACAAAGACCCACAAACAAGGTCCAAGAGGTCAACACAAATCATCAGTAAGTTCCCAGGGCCTCCAAAACCCTCCTCCAGGACTTCTGTAAACAGACAACAAGAAAATCCTCTTTCAGGACTTCCAGTAAGGTCCCAGGGCTTCTGTACAAAGTATTACAAATGCAAATCAACACAGACGGAACAGACAAACAAAGCACCTGGCCACCACAAAGTTCCCCTCCTCAATCCCACCACCACAAGTGCTCTCTTCTCAGTTCTGCTCTCTCCCAGCTTGGGCTTCTCCTTATATATGGTTACTAGCTCCTCCCTGTTTCACCCCTTCCTGTTGCATCAGCAACACAGGTTCACAAGTTCTAGGATTCATAAGTTGTGGGGTTCACAAGTTCTGTTTCTTAACAAAGACTTGATATAATCATGGGCAAGGCTGAAAAGAAACTTGAACTGAAACAAGGTGCTAAATAATTAAATAGCTGTAACAAGGTGATGAGGTGACTTGCAATTGAATTGAATGTTAGCAGGGAGGGATGTGCAAAGTGACCAGCCTCCCTCCTGCCCCCAGAGCCATCTGGGTCCAATGGTCAGACATGGATCCGGATAACTGGCAATGGCCCAGGATGCAGGGGGAGACCTGGGCCTTTTTAAGCTAAGGCCTTTCTGAGTTCTCACTTTGAGTGAGGCAACACCACCCTGGCTAATGTAGCCCGTTCTGTGTAGGCCAGTTTCAGTCATGCTTCACTTTACTCCCCAGCTATCTGGGCTAGTAAAGTACTCTCTGTCCCTTTCCACCACGCCTTTTGAGGCATAGAATTAAAAATCAATACTGCAATTCCTATTCAGAAGAATGGTGCCAATCTACTCCCATTCCCCTCTATACATAGTCTCTTCCTATTAGACTAGAGCTTCTTGAGGGCAGAGACTTTCTCAGCTTTTGTATTTGTTATCACAATGCTCAAATATGTAGTACACACTCAATATTTTCCCCATTTATTATACACAGCTCAATATGCCTTTATCAAAACCTACACACTAACTCCATCTCTAAGTTCTAGTTAGCAATGCATTAGACTAGGATTGGCTATGTGAGCTGCAAATCTTAAAGTACTAGTATCCTGGGAGCACATTTAGGACAAGAAATTAAGCTAAAATTCCTCCAAATGGAATATCTGTGAAGATGAAGATCACTTATCCAAACTTGCCTTCCTACCATTCTCCTGATTTATTACTTCATATCCTATTACCATGCTTTGTACAAGCTGTTCCCTTTGCATGTAAGGCACTGCCTTCCTCATATCCTTAGCTGAATTTCTTAGAGAATATCCTTCCTCATAGCTTCAGTTTAAAAAACTCTTATTCTTTCATTACTCAGCTCATGTGCTATCTTCTCTGAAAAGCCCTTCCCAATTCCCTTCATTGTGAGTGCTCCCTTCCTACCCCTCCTTCTCAACTTATCACATATATTTTTACCTGTTTACATCAAAGATTTTTAATTTTTTTGTATCATAAATCTGTTTGGCCTATGGCCATAGGCCATAGAAGCCTATGGACCCCTTCTCAGAATGTTTTTAAATGCATAAATTAAAACATATAAGATTACTAAAGAAACTAATTATTTTGAAATAGTTCACTATTTTTTTTAAGTTCATAGATACCAGGTTAAGACCTCTTTTTACATTTTATTATCAGTCAACCCCACCAAATAGAAAGCAGACTCCTTGAGAACAGAGACTGATTTTCAATATTTCTTTGTATCCTTGGCATTTAACACAATGCCTTGAACATAAAGGCAGAGAGTGGCCATATGATGTTATTAATAAAAGGAATTCATGAATGAAGAAATTCCCTATATCAATTCAGGTCAGCACCTGTTCTGCAATCTATTGTCTCAGAGAGTTGACTGGAGGCACTCTGAGGTTAAATGCTCTGCCCAGGATTACTCAGCAAGTATATGACAAAGGAAGGACTCAAATGTAGGGTCCAAGGTCAGCTGTCTATCCAGAACACCATGTTGCTCCTTCAACACAGTAAGTGCTTAATAATAAGCTGTTGGATTAAATTCAAAGGGTGAGGAGAAATTTTATGAAGCATAACCAATAGTAGGGAAAACCTGCAAATTCTATTTGCTATGCATCATCGTAGTTTCTTCATCTATACTGTTGAGGAAAGAAGAGAAGAAATGGGGAGAAGTAAGAGAGGAAGCATTTCATGACATACTTCCCAATTCTGAAAGAAAGACAATGGGTGATGGGAAAGGGGGAGAATACCATTCATTTTTCTGGCTCAGCGTAAGACCACAGGATCACATATTTATATCTCGAAGAGATCTCTAAAGGTCATCTAGTCCAACCCCTCATTTTATAGAAGGAGAAACTGAAGCCCAGGAAGGACAAAGAATTTGCCCAATACCAAATGAATTGTAAATGGGACTCAAGTCCCCTTTGACTCCTGATTCAAGACTCTATTTCATCAAGCTGGAAGAGAATGCATGGAAGGCATTGGGGCTGAACTTTCACATGTGGAAGTAGATGTCTGAGAGTTTAAAAATGGGTATTGTGAATGGCAAGCTTTCAGAAGTAAAATCATAGATTTGGAGCTGAAAGGGATGTTGGACAAATTTAAACAAAAGAAAAACAAGAAAGAATTTAAAGACTTGAATAGAACTTTAGAAAATTTACAGATAATAGATCTCTGGCAATTACTAAATGGGAATAGAAAGAAATGTATATGCATATCTGCTATGCAGGGCACCTTTACTAAAAATGACCATGTATTGGAGCATAAAGAACTTACCAAAAATGTATAAAAGCAGAAATATTAAATATATCATTTAATGATTACAATGCAATAAAAACTATATTTAATAAAAGGCCTTGGAAGAAAGAATTAAAAGCTAATTAGAAACTAAATAATTTAATTCTAAAGATTAGAGAACAAATTCTAGAAGTAATAGAGAATTTCAACAAATAAGATGACAATAATGAAATATCAAAACTTATGTGAAGTTGCTAAAGCAGTTCTTGTTCAGGCACCTTAAGAGATCACCTAGTTCAACCTCCTCTTTTTGCTAATGAGGAATCTAAGGTCAAGGACACTTTATTTTAAAGACTTTCCAAAGTTCACACAAGTAATAAGTGGAAGAAGTGGGATTACAAATCAGTCTTGTGACTCCAGGTTCAGCATGCATTCTGCTGTATCAAATTTCTCTAATATATTCATGAAGAATGAAATGAGAGTTCTTAAATAAGGTGTGTGTGTATACATACATACATATATATATATATATATATATATATATATATATATATATGCATGTATGTATGTATGTACATCAGGTAGGTTGGCTTAGAAGTCAGTAAGGCCTGAGAGCACAAGTTCCAGCTCTGACACATACTAGCTAAGGTGATCTTGGGCAAATCATTTAATCTTTCAAGGTCCCCCAGGCAACTCTGAACGTATCTGTACTACAGATGCTGACCTACATTGGTAGAGAGAGTTTCCTCATGAAGAAAATCAATGAATTCTCTTAATTCCATAGCCATCAATAAAAATCCTGGATACAAATAAAAATAAAACTCTTTTTCCGTTTCAGGGAAGAGTATGTAGAGAAGTACCCGTTTTTGTTGTCAAGAGAGAAAAAAGTCTCCATCCTGCCCCCTTCCTGACAAGCACACACCTCTCCTGGGCCAATGGTAGATAGAAAACAGAAATAATCACAAAGGAAGAACTAACACACAGGGAGTCCAGAAATGATTGCCATGAAGCAGGCTGCAGTAACAACAGAATGGGGAAACAGAAGACTTCCTTGATCTCTGGGCTGATTCCTTAGGTAGTTCAAGAACAAAAGACTGAGCAGAGTAGAATAGAGACCTGGTTCCTCTCAAACCCCATTGGTGGGGAACAAAGTTCTGGAGGGGAGAAGCTTGCACTGCCTCCTGCTCTCCTATCATAGACCACAAGCCTCCTTAATCAATTATTATCAGCGACAGATCCCGACATTAGAAAACGTATTCCTTGAACCAAAACAAGAACCTGCACAGCATATCTCCCAAAGAAAGTGGCCGTTGTTTGATATACTTCCCCCTTGTTGCCATCACCCTCCTCCCTTTTCCTCTTTTTTTTTTCCCTTTCTTGAGTACAGGATTTATAAACTCTTTGAAACATGTTGTTTCCAGATGTAGGCCCCAAGTGCTCTGTCAATTGCTTCCTGTCCCGTTCCAAGAGCAGAGCAGATGGAATTACACACGGCTTTAGCTATACGAATCCACCCTTCATCGCTTTAATTAAACTCTGGGATTGTAAAGAGCCTGCCCAATTCCTGGCAGAGACCATTCCATCCTCTCAACCCTCTACCACCACCACCCCTAAAGCTGTAAATTACCAGCTCATTAAACTACTCAGTTTCCACTGATTAGGTGTCTTGAATCTACTTTTCTTCCTCCCCCTATCCTGGCTACCTCTTCTTGGTAATTGCAAGTATTTCTGGCCTTCCCACTTAACTCAGCAGGACACTTGGGGCCTTGCTGCATTCTAACGAGTTCACAGAATAAGGAGGGATTATTTCTGCTAGGGTATTAAAGTTCTTTATCTCTCAGTTCCAAATATGGAAGATTTGTAATCACCAGTTTCCATGAACAAATTTTCCTAATCAAGGCCCTTTCCAAGGTACCCCCCCTGTTTCTTCCTCAAACACCACACACAGACAGATAGAAATGGAGAACTCTCAGTCTGATGGTTAACTAGATAATTTTTTTCAAGTTAAAGGCCCAAGCCCCATTAGCTTCTATAATCAACCCCCATAGGCAAGGAGTGAGGGGGGTGGGGGTGGGGAACAAAAAAAAAACATTTCATCTCCTATTAGGGGAAACGAAGACTAAAGTGCATTACGTACTTTACAATCCAGTCCTTCAACTTTCTGATTCTCTTATGGCATCTGATTCAGAATTAATCATTGAAAATATAGAGTCCAGAGAGGTGTGCATATTTGAGGGGTAGCTGGGAAAGATAAAGGGAGGAGGAAAGAAAAGAAGGGAAAGAGGAGCTGTCACATTGAATAAATTTAATCTATCCAGTGTTCCCGGCCGAGTGGGTTGCAATTGCAGGAGAAAAGACAAAACTAGTATTCCCGGAGGGACACATCTAAAGACCATTTCTTTCTGCAGACATGTTTGGTTTCCTTCTATTGTTTCCTTGATCCAAATGCCTCAGTACGGCTGGTTCCAACACTTGGTATTTGTAAACTAGCTTCCACTGCTCCCCTCAATCAAACTCTATAAGTGAGGTAGGATTAAGGAGCCATTGTTGCACCATACAGGTAGAAAATCTAAAACTCAGAGAGGTCTCAAAATGCTTTGACTCCAATGGCCATTGTAACTAACAGAGATACAATCAGAATGGAACTACATAGATTCCCTGTCATGGTGGCTTTAACGAAAAAATAACAATAATATTATTATAAAATATAAGTATTATCAATACAAAATAAGAATAATGTAAGAGGGAAAAGTAATGTAAGAATAAAAGTAAAAACACCAGGTAAGAACTGACAAGAGGAAAAGCATTTTCCATGCAACTTTGCCAGGGGAAACTTCCTAGGCCAGGAAGAAAATCTAATTGTAACCACAGGGTAATGGTTCAGAGAATGACATGAAAATAGTTTTAGACATATGGAAAAGGCATAAGTTTGTGCTTCTAAATTGTTGCATGTACATTGATTATTTGTAAATCAGTGCTATTGTCCCATTTATGTCATTTCAAAGATGCACAAGAGTACTGAATGTCTGCAGAAGAAATGAAAGAACATAGAGGATGGAGAGATAGTAAGGACAAACCTTACTTAATTCACAATTTTGCCCAGGACTAATGCACCCTTAGTACAAATATTAAAAGAGGCCAAACAGATTTATTCAAAATAAGAAAACAAGCCTTCCACAGACCAATTCTGTTAAACAATATCTGACTCAGTCATCTGTTTTGTATATTCATTTCTTTAGAGGTGATTTCAGTACCAGAGGATCATAGATCTTGAGCTCAGATTGTTGTTTGTTCCTTGTTCTTGAAGAGGACCAACGACATCAGGAATGTGATGTCTTGACTTGCAAGTGAATTGGATTTAAGTGAGGCAGGGATGTGCAAAGTCAACAGCCTCACTCTCTTCTCCAAGGTCATCTGAATCCGATGGCAAGCCATAGATCAGGATGACTGGAGATGACTCTAGATGCGGTGGGAGACTTGCCTTTCCCAGGTATCAGTTTGTCTGAGGCAACACCCATTCCATGATTTAGGGCTAGGTAAGAAATGAGATGGGGTGGCTAGGTGGGGCAATGAATAGAGCACCAGCCCTGGAGTCAGGAGGACTTGAGTTCAAATTCATCTTGAGACACTTAACGCTTACTATCCATGTGACCTTGGGCAAGTCACTTAACCCCAATTGCCCTGTTTTGCCCCCTCCAAAAAAGGGAGGGAAAAAAACAAAGAAGAAGAAGGAGGAGGAGGAGGAGAAAGAGAAGGAGAGAAGGAGAAGGAGGAGGACAAGAAGAAAAAGAAGGAGGAGGAGGAGGAGAAGGAGGAAAAGAAGGAGAAGAAGGAGGAGAAGAAGGAGAAGAAGAAGAAGAAGAAGAAGAAGAAGAAGAAGAAGAAGAAGAAGAAGAAGAAGAAGAAGAAGAAGAAATGACGCAAAAGATGGTCTAGTTTGCCTGGTTGAGAAAAGAACAAAAAAATCAACTAGGGGGGTGGAGTGTGGGGATGGAAATCCTCAGGGTTTCTGGTCAGAACAGAAACAATTGCTATTTATACTTTCTCTGAGTCATCAAATCATGAACTGGAGAGGAACTCAGAGGTCATTTAGTACAACTTCCTCACTTTATACAGAGGAAACTGAGAACCAGGGAGGTTAAATGACTTACCTAAATTCACTCAAGGAGCAGGTATCAGAAATAGGATTTGCAATCAAGTCTTCCAGCTCTCGAGCCACCATACTGTCATCATCTGCTTTCTCCTCTTTCTCTTCCTCCTCCTCCTCCTCTGTCATCGTCCTCATCAACAACAAGCATTTGTCAAATGCATATCACGTACCAGGCACTATGCTACACTGGGGGTACGAGGAAAAGCAAAAACACAGTCTTTTTTCCTACATTTCCTAAACTTCTCCTATAGCACAGCCAAGAGAAGATGGAAAGACATCCATTTCTCCTGAAGGATCAATCTATCAACAAGCTTGCATTGAATACCTACTGTGTGCCAAGCACGTACAATGTATCAAAGGTACAAAGACAAATACTAAACGGTTTCCGTACTCAAGAAACTTATATTCTTAGAAGGACACATGTGTAACATACACATTTGTAGGTGTGCGTGTGTGTGTGTGTGTATGTAATCATTCAAGTATTTATTAAGCACTTCCTGGGTGTCAGGAAAAGTGTTACGTGCTAGAGATACGAAAGTAAAAACAGTCTCAAGAAGCTCACATATTTTATATGTGAATAGATATAAAATGAGTATATATATCAATACAGATAGGCAAGGATGGGGGCTATTTAAAAAGTCTAGAGAGTTTCATATTTCCCAAACTCACGAACACTTAGAAAGTTTCTCACATTCTTCCTCTCCTCTGCTATCTTGCGGGTCATGGGTAGGAACAAGCCACTTATCTTTTGATATGCACCAGTCAAGTTTATCTAATACTTGCATACCTATTGTTAACCCATTAATATTTTAAACAATGTTTTTAACCATTACTGGTGTCAAATTGTGACCCACTACTCTACTGACATAGACAGATGACACATCATTTCAAACTTTCAATTCCTAAAAGTAGAGCATTACCCACTCAATTGACAGCAAACTGATGTCATGAGTCTTTTTTTTGAATATGAGCAATAATTTTCTTTAATCATATGGAAAAAAAAATACTGCATCAACAGTAGCTTTTCACAAGGGAAAGAAGTATCTCCAAAACATTAAAATCAAGGTAAGTGACTTGCCCAGGGTCACATGGCTAGGCTGGATTTGAACTTGGATTCTCCTGAATTCTGGCCAGTGCTCTATCCATAGTACCCCCTAAAGGTTTTTAAGCTAAGTAGTGACATGTTCAGATGTTTGCTTTAGAAATAACACCAATAGCTATGTGGAAGACAGAATGGAGAGGGAAGAGACTAGAGAGAGATCAATTAAGAGGTTACCACAACAATCCACATAAAGGAGGAAGAGCCAAGATGGCAGAGTACTAAGAAACAGGTAGAGCACACAGGTAGAAGAAGAGGTGGCTTCATCCAAATCCATTATTCTTTCCTCTGTACCACTCTGCTGCCCTGGTTTAAAAAGCGAAATTGTTTTGTTTTTGTTTTTTCTCAATAGGCATTGGAAATAGCCTTTTAGGTGATGGACAGAAATTGGCAATGCAGAAGCAGGTCTACAGTATAGGAAATGATAGGAAACTTATTTCCTAAGCTGAAAAGCTTTTTTTTTTTCCAAAATGCAAGTTAATGATTTAGCACATCTGGCTCTAAAAATCCCACCGTAAAAAGTAACACAGCTACCCAGTTGGGGAGTGGGAAGAGGCAGAGAAGGAGATGTGGAGCTAAAATATGAAACTGTTCAATAATGAGAAACAGAGGAGACATGATGTCACACTGCATAAGGTAGCTCCGGTGTTATTTTATTGCAGACTTGCCTGGCCTGGGATTTTCAACAAAGTCCAGATGTGAACGTTGATGGAGAGGAAGGTCAGAAAAACTCCATTCCAAGCTCTAGACAAAGATTCAGACTAAGATCTGATCTTTGGAATTTCACATCCCCAGATCTAATGTAAACTAACCACACCATAGCTTCTCTTCCTATCCCAAATCCTGCTTAATCGATTTTAAAAGCTAAGTATTAATCTCTCTGCCTTTGAATGGACTGTCCCCCAAGCCTAGAATTCTCTCTTTCCTCATTCCCACCTCTCAGGACACCTCACTTTTTTTAAGGCTACCTCCTACAAGGTAGCAAGGTGGTATAGTGGGTAGACCTCTCGGCTTGGAGCCAGGGAGACCCGAGTTCCAATGTGACCTCAGGCACTTACTAGCTGTGCAACTCTAAGCAAGTCATTTCACCTCTGCCACAGTTTTCTCAACTGTAAGATGGGGACAATCATCTATCTCCCAGGATTGTTGTAAGGATCAAATGAGATAATATTTATAAAGTACTCCATGTGGGGTTTTCTTGGCAAAGACACTAGAGTCATTTACCATTTCCTTCTCTGGCTCATTTTATAACTGAGGAAACAGAAAAAATGATTTGTCCAGAGTCATATAAGTGTACCACCTAGCCGCCCCTGTCTGGCATACAGTAGGTGCTATATAAATCCTTGTTCTGTTTCTACAAAAGCTGCCTCCTACAAGAAACCTATCTTAAGTCCTCCAGTTGCTAGTGTCCTCCAAAATAACCCATTTCCTTGTTTACAAAAATAAAGGGAGAAGTATACTACACAACCTTTGTCTCTTCCAAATTAAAATAATAATTTATTCTGAATTTTTATAAAAAAAAGAAAAACTGACAGTTATTTCAGCAAAGATTCTATAAACAATGGAAACATCACCCACAATATTTATTTCCTTTTCACAAAAATATAGAAAATTTGCACATGAAATTGAAACTCAATAGCATAACACATAGTGAAATGAAACATATGACACATACTTGATAAACACATAATATTCTCCACTTTAAAATGACTATATGTTGTTCTATTAAGGAGTCAAAGGTGTTTTGTTACAATAATAACTGAAAATTGTATGAAGTGTCTAGATTTTCAAAAATACTTCATTTTCTCTTATTTGATTTGTATTTACTTGGTCTATATTTCATATTTGCTCACACATTGCTCACACGCACGCACACACACACGAGTGGAATAGATGTTCCTTGATTATGGGTAGTACATTTTTTTTCTATTCCACACCACAATGACTAGAAGATAATAGACACTTAATATATGCTGGTTTAATGTCAGGCAGTTGCACTAGACAGTAGAGATTCAAATATGCAAACAGAATAGTCCCAACCCTCAGGGAGTTTACATTCCCCTAGGAAAAACAATGTTCAGATATATAAATAAATGCAAACTATATACAAAGCAATTATGGAAAGGGTGGCACCAGTAGCAGGGGGTGATCAAGAAAGGCCTCAGAGAAGAGAAATTTGAAGAGATTTTAAAAGGTAGAAGTGAGGATGGTGAGCTTTACAGGCAGAGAAGACAACCTTGGGGAAGCATGGTGATGGAATTATCCCACATAGAGGAACAAGTAAGGCAATTTAGATGAAATAATGCATGAATTCTAGAAAAACAGGCTGAGACCAGACAATGAAGGACTGGCCAAACAAGGGAAGAATGAATAAGCACATACACCAGTTTATTTTACTCAACAAAGCAATAGGAAGGAAAGAAGAGAGGAGAGAAATCAGAGGGTGAGGAGTTTAAGGGAGGGATTAGTCCTAAGCCAAATAAATTCTAACTAAACATGTACAGAAATATTTGTGGCAAAAAATGGGAATCTGAGGAGGTGCCCATAAACTGGAGAATGAACAAGATATGATATATAAATGTGATGGGATCCTATTGTTCCACAAGAAATTATGAAGGAGATGAGGAGATGGTTTCTGAGAAACTTGGGAAAGCTTGTATGAAGTAATACAGACCAAAATGAACAGAACCAGGAGAATGATTTAGACAGTGATGACAATATGAGTAATACAAACAACTATGAAGGACTGAGGAACTCTGATCAACATAATGACCAAGTAGATTCCCAAGGACTAATGCTGAAACATGCTACCCACCTCCTGATATAGAGGTGAAGGAGTCAGAATGTAGAATGAAATCATTTTTGCTTGGATATGGACGATGTTAAAATCTATTTCACTTGGCTCTACATGTTTCTAACAGGATTTTGTTTTTCTTTTGTTCTCAATAGATGGGGGGAGGTAAAAAGGCAGATTTTTGCTGATTAAAATAAATATATAATTTGAAAAACTAATAATCTATGCAAAGAGTGATGAGTCCTTGAATTAGGTGGCAGCTGTGAGAATGGAGAGAAGGGTATGAATATGAGAGATGTAATGGAACAAGAAAACTTGGCAACTGACTGGATGAGCAGGGATAATGGAGAAGGAAGAAATCCTTCTCTTCTTGTCACCATTTCATGCCAATGTTCTTTAGAGGGAAAACAGAGATTCCTGATAAGAGATGGGACCTTAGATCAAGCTGTAATATAACTCTTATTGTTTAGATGACAGAAACAGAGGCTTGGAGTGACCATGCTACCTTCTGAGCAGTAAATATTGCATGTCTATGTCAGCTCCATGATCATTTTCAGTACCTATCTTCAGTAACCACACGTGAATACAGTGATAGGATCATTGATTGAGAATTGGAAGAGGCATTAGAAGTCATCAACACCAACCCCATTTTATAAATGAGGAAACTAAAGCACATGAAGAAACTGTACCCAGGGCCACACAGCTAGAAAGTGTCAGAAGACGGATTCCAAGACCTAACTCTTTCCCATTTTGTTGAAGCAAATATCTCATATAAGTTCCACACACTTATGAAGTGAAAAAGCTTTCTGGATTAAGCGTTACCAGTTTTCTTTCCAAAAAGCCGAGGCCAGGAGCAAGAAGAGAAACAAGAAGAAACAGCAGGCCCACCTAGCCAGGATGATAGGACTCTTTTGTTTTGTTTTTTGACAGCAAGAATTAGCTTTATTTTCTACAGCTATCTTAGTGATGTGCAAGTCACAAAATACAGCAGCTTAAATGATTTTTCACTGGGGTGTGTAAAGTGCACAACAGATTTCATCATCCCAGTCTGTCAGCTAGATACACCCATAGTCTAAATATTTATTAAAATTAAAGAGATGAGTCACCCATATTGTTTAATTCTCTAGACCAGTAAGTGCCTAATAAATGATTTCTGAGACACACATTTCCTTTACCAGGTATACAACCTTTCACATCATTTCTATGAGACTACTACATTAAGCTGGCCTAGTCTATGTTATACTGAACAGACTATACTTTGTTGATAGACTATACATTATGTTTGGCATCTACTGAGTTTCCATAGCCACACACTTCTCGAGCTATTTGCTACATGAACCTGCTTAGATCTGTATGGAACTCAATTTAAAGGCGACTTGGACCTCTAGTTTCAGTATAATTCATAAAGTATCACTGAGACTTACCAAGACCACCCCAGAATTTTGTGCTTTTGATACAAATTATCATCTTATTCTTCCACCAAATGCATTATGGGGGAAAAATATCCCGGTTATTTGGCAAATGCTACTAAACAATCATCTGGGACATAGTAGGAATAACTACAATCTGATAAATACAGTGTCATCATTTAAACACAATGAGCATTGATGTTATGGGAATCTAAAGATCTTCCCTGCCCCTAGGCCCTTTGCTGATGTGGCTACGTGACTTTGAGGACCCTTGGATATTTGAAAGTATAGTCTGTTCCCTAATAGGCTGAATGTGGTCACGTGGAGCCTGTGGC
>CM053590.1:137482299-137503727 GCA_028646515.1 Pseudochirops corinnae
TCTGTCTATAGAGAGATCTAGCCAATGACCTTATAAAAAAAATTTCCAACTATTCGGAGAAAAACAAATTAAAACAACTCTGAAATACAACCTACATCAAATTAGCAAAGATAATTTAAAATTACAAAAATTCATTGTTGGTAAGATAGAGAAAATAGAGAACTATTACACTTCTGTTGGAACTACAGAAAGGTGCCATCTTGGGGCAAACTAATTGTTAAAAAAATTGTTGTGTATTTTAACCCAGTAATTCCATTACTAAAATTTATTTCCTATGAATGGTATTAAAAGGAAAAAATACCAATACATACAAAATATCCAGAACCAACGCATATAAAATATTCATAAGAGAAAAAAACTTAAAATAATTTATATGTCTGACAGCAAAAGAATTAAAGAATCATGGTTTAAATTGGGAAATAAGATATACAGGCACTGGAATAGGGAGATCCATCTTGCCCTACTGGAAAGTCAGAGGAGTGATTGGGGAGGATATAGGAGAGAACAGATTAGGGGAGGGGGTATACAGTGGGATCGCTGTTGGGGGGGGGGTAGGGGAAAGACGGGGAGAAAAATTTTAACTCAAAATCTCATGCAAATGAATGATGTAAACTAAAAATAAACAAAAAATTAATTTTAAAAAAAGAATCATGGTTTATCAATATAATGGAATACCATCACACCACAAGAAATGACAAATATAATACAAAGAAATACCAAAAGATTTATGTGAAATGGTACAGAGCAATTTATATTACATAAATATATAAATTACATGCCTGTAATTCTCCCCTCATGGGGAGGCTGAGGCTGGTGGATTGCTTGTATCAAAACATACCTATCAATGACAACCACATAAAAATCATAATTATGATGGCAACAGATTCCAATAATATAAGCAGAAGAAAAAGATAAGGCAATAGAGAAACAAACAAGCTATTTTATTCAAGTTAATGTAAACACTTGAAAAACAAATTATAAATACTTGGGATCTGGAGGTTGTATATGACTTCATTTCTTAATTTGTTTATCTGGATGTTCATTTTTATGATGGTTACTAAGTTTTTAATACATTTTTAAAAAAAATATTACCATTGAAACACTTAAGTTGCTCTTCCTGAGCCTGGCACTTTTGCTGATAGCAACTGTTTCCCTTCAGCCTGTGGCCCAGGATTTCAACACTGTTTTCTTTCCCAAGTCAGGAAGAAAAGAGCAGCTGGCTGAGACCTTCCTCTCATCGCTATTTTTCCACCTATGTTTGCTTTTCTTTCGCACCTTCCATTATATTTGGCCTCCTTCAATCATTTGATTTCTGGCACAGACCCAGCACATGGCAAAACTCTAGGATATGTTCCTTCCTTCCTGACTGCACGTGCGACCTCATTAAGGCTGATAGGGGTTCGATATGTTGTCCCAGATTAGAAATGGGAATGAAGCCTGAAGTAGAATGCAGAAAAAATACATTCCATATGGTAGCTAATTAAATTGTAACTTCAGGTGATTACCACATTCAGGGAGGCAGGAAGGCAGGGGCTCCTTAAAGTAACTGCAATAAAAGTATTCATCCACTTCAGGCTATAAATGCACAACTTAGAAAAGCAGAGGGAGTCCAGCCATCTGGGTCAGTGTTAAATTGGCTTTATGCTGCCACTGGAAAACTCAGAGTTTTGTTGTTTTTTGTTTTTAAATAAAGGAGATCAAGTGACAGATCAATAGGGCTCTGGGGAGTCTAATTCTCTAAGCAGCTCCTTCCTTGTGTATTTGGGTTTATGAGTTCTGAGAAAAGTCTTCTAAAACAGGCTGTACAGTAGGCTACCTGAGGTCTTAAGCAGGAAGTACTTGGAAGTGCTCACCAATGATGATGTGTCAATGAACCCAGAGATAGTTGCATCCTTGACAAAACCTTTAGCATTCTGAAGGATTTGTTTGTATTGGGTCACACTAGTCTGACATGATGTAGCAGCAATGCAATATTCACAGTGCTAATGGCCACTGCAAATATGCTGGCATAGTGCTCAATTGCAAAATATAACAGACTCTCCATATAGAAGACAGAAGCAAAACATTTATTCAGATGCCAGAAAACTGAATCCCCAAACCAATAAGCCCATTCCATCATAGTAGCAAAGAAGCTAATAAGCCATAACAGCACAAAGAGTCACAACATACTTTAGCCTTCCCACGAACCAACATTTATTCATAAGCCTAACTGTCCCCCTCAGATGAGTCCTCTCCTCCCTCCAGTCTCTAACTCCTCTGACTCCCAGCTTCCTGTGGTCTCTGCTCCACACTTCAGCAAACTCCTTCTACCACAGACTCCATGTGATTACATTCAGCCTATTAGGGGGCACGATATATCTTCAAAGCAGAGGTCTTCCAATTCCCTTAGGCTTATTAAGGGGCAGGGAAGATCTTCAAATTACCATTACCATTACACATGACAATAAGCACACCAATGCCAGAAGGCCCCAAATCAATTTAATTAATAATTTACATTTCCATACCCCTTCAAGGTTCACAAAAAGTTCTCTTTACAATAATTCTACAAGGTAGGCAGCATGAAAATGATTATATTTACTTTGGAGTAAAGCTCTATTGTGTTCACTCTTTGTCTTTGTTTACTACATAGTTCCATTCAACATATTTTACTTTTTTTTTTTTTTTTGCTTTTTGGAGGGCAGTTGGGGTTAAATGACTTGCCAAGGTCACATGGCTAGTTGTTGTGTTAAGTGTCTGAGGCCGGATTTGAACTTAGGTCCTCCTGACTCCAGGGCCAGTGCTCTATTCACTGCACCACCTAGCTGCCCCCCATTCAACATATTTTAGGCTGGGATTTTATATGGTTTGGGAAAGGATGGGAAACCAAACCTGTTTTTTTATAATGAAAGATATTCCTGAAATCTTCCTAGAAAGACAGTGTGATGTAAGGGATAGGAGAACTTGTATTCAAATCCTACCTCAGATACTTTCTAGCTATATACCACTGGTCTAGCCTCTTAACCTTTCTGTGCCTCATTTTCCTAATCCACAAAATGAAGATATTGGAGTTGATAGCCAGAAAAGTTTCTTCTAGCTCTAAATCTATAATCCCAGGATCATTACATTATAGAAGATGCTTGGCATATGGCCATCAGGTTACTTTGTGACTAATTAATATGTAAAAATCAAAAATGCATAAGGAAAGGAAGTATCATTCTAGACCAGGGGAGGGGAACCTGTAGCTATGAAGCCATATGTGGCCTTCTGGGTCCTTGGGTATGGCCTTTTGACTGAATTCAAGTTTTACAGAACAAATCCTTTAATTAAGGAGGATTTGGTTTATGAAGTTTGGATTCAGTCAAAGGGCCACACTTGAGGACCTAGAGGGCCACATGTGGCCTCCACGCCTCAGATTCCCCACCCCTGGTCTAAATAATCACCCGAAACCATTTAAAGTAATGGACAAATACACCCTGATACCCTTGTCAACTGAGAACATATTTTAATTGAATAAATCAGAGTTGTGAATAATGCTTTAGCATCAATTTAATCAAGAAATTTCAACTAAATTCAACAGGAATTCTGTTCTGTTTGGTTGAGGGACTTGTTCAGTTCAACTCTGCACTTCCTTCTTTATCCTGTCAAAGATCTTGCCACACAAGCCCCAGACTTAGATTCCTCCTACCATCCGCTGCCTTTGCTCCTACTCAGGTGCTGCCGAAAGAAACTGAAGAAAAATTATGAAACCATGCTGACTGTATCCACTACAAATTTATGCTACACAAGTTCAACTGGGCCCTCACTGTGGCAAGGCAATCCTTTTAATTGCCTAAGTGATTTAATTTAATTTTAATTACTTAATTGATATATTAGCTCGCTCTCAACAGTGGTTTTTCTAAACTTTTTCATTCTTCCTCAAGTCACTGATGACACCTCCTCCCTCCATTTTCTCAATGGAGAATCTTGCTCCATGTTTCACTGAAAATACTGAAACCATTTATAAGATTTTCTTCTTCTCCCCTAATCTCAGCACCCGGATACCTTCTACCAATATCTTCTCCTTCACCGCATCTCCCATGACTTTCTCCATGTCAGTACTAATCTCTCTACATGTCAAGGAACCCATTTCATACCCTTTTCTCCTGATTTCCTCTTTTGTCATTCCCATACTCATGAATATTCACTCTCTAATTACTGGCTGCTTCCCAACTGCCTATGAACATACTTACATCTCCCTCTTCCTAAAAACTCTCCCCTGACTCATTCAACTCTGCTATTATCCTATATATCTCCTCCTTTTTGTGACTAAACTGTCTGAGAAGGCCACCTACAATGAAACGTGCATTTCTTTTCTTCTCAATCTCTTAAATATGCACTTTTTGACTTCCAACCTTATCATTCAACTGAAACCACTTTTTCCAAAGCTACCAAAGATCTCTTAATTACCAAATCTAATGGGCTTTTTTCCATTATCTTCCTTCTTGATCTTTCTTCAGTCTTTGACACAATCACCCTCTTCTCTCTGATGCTGTCCTCTCCTGTTTCTCTTCTTACCTGTCTGACTGATCTTTCTCATTCTCCACTGATAGATCTTCATCCAGGTCAGGTCCACTAACTATAAGAATCCTCTCATGTTCTGTTCTGAGGCCTCTTCTCTTCTTTTTCTTTACTATTTCAACTGGTCGTCTCATGGATTCTATTATCACATCTCCTAATGAATCTCAGAACTATTTATCCAGCCCAAAACTTTATCTTGACTTCCAGTCTCACATCTCCAACTGCCTACTGAACCACATCTTAAACTGTATCCCTGCAGACATCTTAAACTCAACATATCCAAAGCCCAGTTCATTATTTGTCCCCCAAAATCTTCACGCCTTCTGAACTTCTCCATACTGTCAAGGATATCCCCATCCTCCCAATCACCTACTCTCTCAACCTATATGTGATCCTTGATTCCTCATTCTCATGAACCATCCCCATATCTCAACTGTTAAGAAGTCCTGTCATTTCTATCTTTTTAATGTCTCTGCTATAAGCCCCCATCTCTCCTCTGACTCAGTCACTGCCCTGGTGTAGGCCCTCATCACCTCAGACCTGGACTATTACAATAATCTACAGTTGGTCTCTCTGTCACAAGTCTCTCTCTCTACTCCAGCCCATCCTTCATTTGACTGTGAAACTGATCTTCCTGAAGTCTAAGTCTGTCACTTCCTAGTCAATAAATTTCAGTAGTTCCTTAGGACCTCTACTATTAAATATAAAATCCTCTCTTTGGCTTTTAAAGCCCTTCATAATCTGTCCTCCTTTCTACCCTTCCATTCTTCTTATACCTTATTTTTCCTCACCCAACCCAAGTCCCCCACTCCCATCTTCCTCTACAATTCAGTGACACTGGCCTTCTTGCTGATTCATACACAAGACATTCCATATCTCAACTGTGGACATTTTCATTACCTGTTCCCCATGCACAGAATAGCAGTTCTTCCTTATCTACACCTCTGGGGCTTCCCTCACTTCCCCTCAGTTCCAGCTAAATCCCACTTTCTGTGATAAACCTATTCAGATATCCCTTAATACTAGTTACTTCCCTCTGTGATTATTGTTAATTATCCTGCTTATAACTTCTTTGTCCATCATATGTTTTTCTTCCCCATTAGACTATGAACTCTTTGAGAGCAGTGACTATTTTTTGTCTTTCTTATAACCCCAGGCCTTAGTGCAGAGTAGGCACTTAGTTAATTGCTGACTGATTTGACTTCTTGATTTGTTAACACTTTGTGGGGCTTGTATAAAACCAGGAAATTAGTTTGGGATCAGTGATTCCATGATTAATCTGGCACTGAAAAGATACCTCTAGTCAAACCCTAGAGAAGGGTGGAGACTGAGAGCACCAGCAACCCAAGTCCAGCCTCCTTCTCCTCTCTGTCTATCCCCTTGACTGTACAAGGACTGTGAACTTCAGGCAACCAGAGGATTTGGACTTTGTCATCAGCATCCTAGCCATGTCCCTAGAATAACAATGGCTGATGGCTGTGTCTGCATTGGGATCTGAAGACAGATTGGATACAAAAAAAAAGAAGTTTCAAAGCCCTACAAGAAGCCCAGCAGAAGAACTACCCCAAGACCACAACGGAACTTCTTGGGAATTCCAAGAAAAGGATTTCTGAGAGAGAGCTGTGAGTTACTCGTTTGACACAGGTGCTCTCTAAGCCTGAGTCCACTTTCCACTATAGTCTGAAAGTACTGGGGGCAGAGTACACTGTGTAAATGCAGTTTTAAAGGGGATGTTTTATACCAACCATCATCTTCAATACAAACATGTAAAACTAATAAAGAGTGGCTGGCCAATTGATAACAACTGGATACCATGTAAAGAAGCACACTGGTAGGGTCTTGTGCATTAGAAAAAGCAACACACACACACACACACACACACACACACACACACACCCTCAGGACTATCCCTAAAAGGCCAAAGGAAGAAAGCAGCACTCAACCTCTGAAGACCTGACCTTCCAGTGTGAGCAGGAATTAGTAGAGAGAGTAGATTCATAGTATATGCTACAAATGTGCTACCTTTTACTAATGAATAAAATAATAAATAGGAAAGAATTCTTAATTTCTATTGAGAAATGTGGTACAGAAATTTCACAGATCAAGTAGTATTTAAGTTGGTCGTGGAAGAGTAAGGTAGAATTTCAATAGGTAGATATGAGGACTGGATATTGAAGTAATATTCAGAACAATTATGTTTAATTTTATTGAGATCAAGTGTAAAATTGTCATTTAGTTCTCCTGAGCTTATGCAATTTACCATAAAGTTACATTTAAAATACCAGAGAAGAGCTGATGGGTAAATATGTACTCTGTGGGGACGAAGACTCTATGCTGATTATTTCCATGGAAAACAATGTCTCAAACAAAAAAAGTGAAAATCCAAATCATGACAATGATTTACAGATGTTTCCTTTGTAGAATAGTAAAGAGCTAACAGTAGGAAATATGAAAAGACTTCCAGACATACAAGTATCAATGGATGTTGTTGTAGCCAAGATTTGGAGGAATGGGCCATACTTCTTTATTATTTCTATTGAAGAGAAGAGAGAAGCTGGAATTTAAATATTTATCCTTACAACGATATGCCTTCATATATATATATATATATATATATATATATCTGCATCGGCTTGTCCATTAATGATTTTTGTATGGAGATGCGTAATATTTACATTTTATATGGTCTTCTCTGACTGATGTGATCTGCCTATTACTGGAAGGATTTGTGAAGGATTCAGTTCTGGATTGCTGGTGTAATTTTTCTGGGAATGCTAGAAAAAACAGTGTTTAATGAAGCATATCAAAACATCAACATTTTCCAAGACCATCAACCCAAGATTTCTTAATACTCGTTGAGATAATATCTACAATAAAGATTTTAGATTTAGGTTTGGAAGGGACATTAGGTGTCACCCAGTTTAACCCTTATATTTTAAATATGAGAAAATGAGGCCCAGAGAGGTTAGAGATCTGCCCAAATTCAAACAGGCAAGAAGTAACAGAACTGATATTCAAAGTCAGGTCCTCTGATTCTAAGTCCAAAACTCATTCCACCATACCATAATGCCTTAATTTTTATGACTGGCATGTCTTTAGGCTTTTTTATAAGCTTGGATTATGACTTTATCAGACTTCATTTATGAAAAGTCATTAACTGAATGTTTGGAAAGGTGGTCTTTAACTTAGTCATGAGAATTATTAGAGCAAAAGAATCTGAATCTATTCCTCCGTCTATCATCCCTTTGGCTTTACTTGAGTCTGTCTTACGCTAATGTGTAGCTCCAAGTGGGGCACAAGCAATGAAGATGTTAAATAAGAAAGAATATAGTGAAATTTTTAGTCCACAGAGACTGCACAAATGCTGACTTTTGCTCCACTGGCTTCCAAAGTAATTATGATATAGACAACTAAAAGTTTATATTAGCAGACTGTCAATCTGATTAGATGGGACTAAGAATGACAAAGCATGCATCGAGTAATAATGTTTCTATGGAGTTCCTTAGTAAATAATCAAAAATATGTCTTCACACCCTCAACAAATGATAGAGATGGTGAAATTGTACAATTTGGAGCATTGTCTGATATACCTATCACTTCAGCTAAATTAAGAGTCTCAATAACCATTTCCAGTGGATTAGCTGTACCTGCCTCTAATAGTTTTGATGGCGTCTTGAAGTGGATAGAGGAAAATATTCCTTTATTTACAGAGATAATTCACTTTTGCTATTTTATTATATTCAAATGAGGAAATAAAATAATGATAACCAAATATACAATGTCAAAAATGTAATATTCAGAAAAAATAATAAATTAGAACCTTCATAAACAAGCTCAATTGATGACAAAGAGCTATCTTACCAACCCAAGTCCCAAGGGACCTTGATCAATTATGCATATGTGCCTCAAGAGACTTTCTACTGAAAAATGGGAATTTTCACAGCTGGAAAGAGACAGAGATCATTGTCATTGGTCCAACCATTCTGGAAAACAATCACAAATATGCAAAAAAAAAAAAATCCATTAATTGTTAATATTTTTTGATCCAGCAATTCCACCACTGGGTACATAACCTGAGGAAGTCAAAGATTGAAAGACAGGTTTCATGAAACTAAAATATAATTGTAGCACTTCTTGTGCCTATGAGAGAACTAGAAACAAATCAAGAGGTCACTAATTGTAGAATGGATGAAAAGTTGTGGCACATGCAATGGAATATTATTGTACAGTAAGAAACAATGAATAGAAAGAATTCTGAGAAACATGAGAAGGATTATATAAACTGATGCAAAGCAGTAGAATGAGGAGAACAAGGCACACAAGAGTGACAATAACATAAATGCAACCAATAGTAAAAGACCCCTGAAATTAGATTCAAATGGTTAAAAAAGAGAAATAGGGAAATTAAAAGAAAAGATAAGAATAGGAAATGACTGAAATTAGGGTAGAAAACAGTTGGGAGGGAGTGATGAAGAGCCTGATAAAGGGTTTATTTGGAAGTAGTAGGTATCTCAGGGGCAGCTAGGTGGCATAATGGATAGAATGCTGGCCCTGGAGTCAGAAGTACACAAGTTCAAATCCAGCTTCAGACACTATCTATGTGACCCTGGTCAAGCCCTTTAATACCATTTGCCTTAGTTTTCTCATCTGTAAAAATTAACTAGAGAAGAAAATGTCAAACTACTCTAGTCTTTGCCAAGAAAATCCCAAATGGCGTCACAAAGAGTCATTAAAAACTAAAGAGCAACAGGTCCCAGGAGACCACTGCCCTCCCCCTCTCAAGCAAAGATTGTGTTTCCCAGGAATTTAGCTCATCCTAGGAGAGGAAATGTATTAGTGCACCTCCAGAAACATCCAGCATACATCAAAGACAGAGGAATAGAAGTCAAATGGTAACATGTACCATCCTTAAGATAAGCAAGGATTTAATGGAAGGGCATAGAGCAGGAGCAGATCCTATAACTTAGTGCACAATCAATCCATAGCCATGCCATAGTGTGCCCTTCATACACGAAAATCTCAAAACTGGACGTTATTTAAAAAGGGCTTTTAAAAAAAAAAAAAAAAGAAGAGGGGGAGGGCAGAAGTAAACAATAAAAAGATGGAGGGAGGAATGAGCTTGGCTTGTTATGAGACTAACTGATGATTGGGAAAGAGAAAAGAATACAATTTTTGTTCCCCAGAAAGTTCTACCTTGAATAAGCAACATTTTAAAATGTAAAACTATAGCTCACAAACATAAGCTTTGACTTTAGAAATGAACTGAAAAGGTAAAGAGATAAGAAAGAAAGAAATAAACACTTTCTGGGATTGAGAGTGGGAGGAGTGGGCAACTATACTCTCATATAGGATAGACCAAAAACTAAATTAGAAAATAAGAAAAATAATTTCAGTAAATTCAAACTAGGACTAGAACAAGAAGGAAGGAAGGAAATGGGGAGAGAATAGGATACTGGGATTAAATATAGTTGAAGCAAAGCTAAACGTAGTACACAATTACTAACTTAAAAGAGGAGAAAGGGAACCCACTACAAAGATATAAATGGAGAAGAACACAAACCTAATAATTATAACCCTAAATGTGATTGGATTAAATTCCCCAATAAAATAAAAATGGAATGGATATGCAATAATTTGTTGTACACAAGAAATACATTTTAAAAATAAACAGATCCAGAAAAAAATTACTATGTGATAGACAATTCCAAAAAAATAAAGGTTGCAATCATGATCTCAGACAAGGAAAAAAATTTTAAATTCACTAGGGTGAGCTGTCTGAGACATTGACCCAGGGCACTGAAATTTAGAAGCCAGTGACATAATTTTCCTTCTCTAGTTATAAAAATAACCCAGCACAAAAATCTAATTTGGAAAACTAGTTAAAAGAACTAACTTCTAGATGGCATGACTTCTTCATACAAACTCCTTTGCTCCTGGGTGATCAGTTGATCTCTTAAATAATGGTTTCCATAACACCCTTCCTTATAGAGGCTATTCCAAATGTCTTTGTGAAGTTTTAATTTTAAATTTTAAACTGAACTAAACTACACTAAAACATTTGGGACAGCCTGTCCATAGCAAGTTATCTAAATTGAAGTTAAGTCTAGAACTTCTCAGTATATTTCCCATATGTAAAAAGAGTAATAACTTTCCCATGTCTATACTCCCTTCTTCACAGAGTGGAGAGAAATGATGCTTTGAAGGAACCTGAAGAAAGAAAGGTAAAAAAAAATGGTGTGTCTTACAGGATTACGATAACCAGTGCCACAGCTTTCTCATCTGTGAAAGGAAGGTGTTATTCTATATTTCAAGTCTAGATCTATGAACCTATGAATTTTATGAACTCTAGGGATCTGAGTGAGATGTCTATGCCCCAAATCCTTTTTTTCTGAGATATTCTAGGCAGAACCATAACTAGGAATCTTGGCACCTAAGGCAAATTCAGTTGAGAAGAGGGGTATATTGGGTCTGGGGAGGATGGGGAACAATTCTTCACAGAATCCAATCTGTAATCCTGTTGTCACTGGGAGGGATAGGAGGAAAGAGATAGGTAGGGCCTAGTAGAGTCAACCCATTGTGGGTAGTCATAGGGAAAGAAGGAGTAATTCATCCATCTCCTTCCTATCCCTCCTCTCCATTTTCTGCTGACATTAACGCTGCTCTTGCTCCCTCTCCTGGGGCTCACTTTCCCCCTGGATGTTCACCCCACATGATGGTAGAGGGCCATGAAGCAGACTGTAGAGGGGAAAAAAAGGCAGCACCCTTCCCCTCCAACGATGGCACCTCAGACAAAGCCTCAGCTGTCCCACCCTCCTTGTGGCTCTGGTTCTAGGGCCTAGAAGAGTGCTGTAGCCATCACTGATATTCAGTTAGTTCTACTATGTGGTCAAAGGGCATTTTCCCTAAAATTTGTTTTAATAAGTTTCAAATTTCATGTTAGATGCAAGTTTTAAAAGCTGAGGAAAGATAAGATTACTATTCATTTGAGAACAATGGTACAGACAGATAATAAATGCTTTAAATTGATTAAAAACAAAACAAAAATATGCTTAGCAGGAAAAGTAGGAGCGGAAGGAGCAGAGCATGAAAATTAGAATCAATTTCTTATTCTCCCCATCTTGTCCCGTTCTAGGCTTTCCCAGAATCTACATCTCACCGTTCATTCATAGGATTATGGAACTCAAGACAGAAGGCTAATTAGCTGTCATTTGGTCCCACAGCCTCATCTTACTGATGAGAAAACTAAATAAACCCAAAGAGACTAAATTAATTTCCAAGGTCACACAGGTATTCAGAAGCACAGACAGGATTTGAGCTAAGAGCCCATGACTCCAAGGACCATTCAGGCCTATTTCTACAATTTTATAAAAAGAATAGGTGTGGATCTAGGCATTTCAGAAACAGAGAACAGCTGCCGTCCAAGTAATTTCCTTTCAACTGCAAAAGAGACATTGACATACTTCAAGGTTATCTCAAAAGCACCAGGCTCCTTCCTTTCCTTCATGGACAGAAGGAAACAAAACAGTGTCACTCAGCAAGAGTAAGTCTATTTATTTGTGAGAGGTCTGTTGGTGATCCACTAAATCTTTCCTAAACATGCAATTAATTTACTCCATCTTCATAGCAAGTACTGACGTAAATCATTTTAGTAAAGTTACAAGAACTGTGTTCTTTAAGGAAAATCCTTACCCCTCAAGTGCCTCTCTTTGGCCCCAACTCAAGGAGGCAGGTCTGAGAAAATCAGATTGGAAGGTGGGGGATGGGAGCAGAAAGGCAAGGGAGTTTCAAGCCAGGGAGCCCCTATCACTACGTCAAGCAGCAGTGAGCTCCCATGATTTACAATCACAGTTATTTCAACAGGAAAGAATTTTGGAAAAGTGAGCCTCATATTCTTGGAGCACTGCAGAGAAGTAATATAACTCATAGACCAATCAGCAGTTTCAAACAAAAGATGTCATTCTTTCCTTCTGCCAGACATGTATGATAATCCCTCAGTCACCACAATCATCTTTCTCCCACATCATCAGGGCAGGATGACTGGAGCAGATTGTAGGGGACTAGAGGCCCACAGAACAAGGGATAACATTAGGGAAGAGTGTAAACTGAGCTCATGTACTGACTAAGCCTGGCGAGGAGAGAAAAGGGAGGGAGGAGGGAGAGTGAGTCCAGGAAGATGACACTCATTGCTTTGGGGAAGGGATGGGGTTGGGAGTAAAATGGTTGAAGATAGGATTATTATAATCTTCTGATGCAGTTACAGGAAAACAATGGTTTATAATCCGAGATGCTTTTTGCTTAGGGAACCAGACACAGGATCTTTGCATGCATATTCGCTCAAGAATATGAAGCAAAACCACAGGACAGAGCCTGGCCTTCTGTAACTCATTATATTCTAAAATGTAAATTGAGAAAGGGATGAAGAAAAGAGTTGGGACAGGGAAGCATTCTAAGCTGATCAACAATTACTTTCTTCCCTTTTTTCTTTGTCATCACCCCCTCTTCTCTTCCTTTCCTCAGTCCCTCTCATAAATACCTCGTCCCTTCCTCCAAACTTTCAAACTCTTCAGAGATTTTTCCAACCTCCCAAAACCTGAGAGAAACATTGGGATGTTCAAGAAGCTCTGACTTTGACTTTGGACAAGATCTACCTGTAGCTTTTGGTTTGCCTCTCTCATTCCCCTAAATTCAATCACAGTTCTAAACCTTAGTCAGTCAAGTTAATCAGTCAACAAACATTTATTAAGCACTTTTTATGTGCCAAGCCTTGTGATAAAAAAGAAAATTAGAGATAAAACATTAATGATAAACACTAGTGATAAAAAAGAAAAGGTAAAGGACAGTCCTTGCCCTTAAGGAGTTCACAATCTAATGGAACAGGACATCAGAAACCATTTAGACTCCCACATTTGTAAATGAGGAAACTGAGACCCAGAGAAGACAAACTACTCTGAATGTGAATACCAGAGATGGGATTTGATTGTTACTCCTTTGACTCCAAAGCCCATGTCTGTCCATTATACCAAACTGCCTCATACTATATCATTTGTGTTTTCACTGGATTATTGATGGAGGAGGAAAAGGAAGAATTCCCACTTTCTCACTGTCCAGCTCAAAGGTATTCAACTTTCTCCTACAGATTCATGACCACTCAAGGAAGGAGTCAGCACTTCAATGGCCACTTAATAATAGTCCTCTAAACCAAAGTCTTAATTAGCCATTACTTTCCTGATAAATAGCTGCCTTTCTAATTTTACACATAGAAAAGTCAAAAGAGAACTTTCTTATGTTTCATCGCTTAAACAAAGGGGCAATATGGGTACTTCATTGTTTTTCTATCTCCAGTAGTTCTTGGTCTTCAAGTAACTAAGAACTAAACAATTGGATATGTTCAGAAAGAATTTAGTATATTTAGTTGAAATTCCTGTTCAAGTAAACATGTTAGAAGCCCTATCCATCTTCCAAAAACTGAGTGATAGTCTTTTAGGCGAATACACACTTAGCTTTCAAACAATGTGGTCAGCCCATTGGAGTCTAGCTCTCTGCAGTAGAGTTCGAATGCTTGGCAGTTCAACTTGAGAAAAGTCTTCAATGTCTTACCTTATCTCCTTAGAGAGACCTTATCTTGCCAGGTAATCTTCTGAATCTTCCTAAGACAATTCAAATGGAAGAGATTCAGTTTCCTAGTATGGTGCTGGTATACTTTTCACAGGTATACAACGAGGTCAGCAGAATGGCTCTGTTGACCTTCAGTTTGGTAGGCAACCTAATACTTCTCTCCCACACTTTCCTTTGGAGTATTTCAAACACTGAGCTAGCTCTGGCAATGTGTGCATCAATTTCATCATCTTTGTGTACATCCCTGGAAAGTATACTGCAACGTAAGTGAACTTATCCATAGCATTCAAAATTTCTCTATTTGCTGTACTGGCGGTTTCACATATGGATGGTACAGTGCTGGCTAGCAGAGAACCTCTGTTTTCTGGTTGTTAATCATTGGACCAAAATTATCACAAGTGGCAGAGAATCAAAACATACTATTTTATCTCAGCCTCCGTGGCTTCATTAAATGCACAATAATCTGAGAACACAAAGTTGCGCACCAACTCTTCCTACACTTTAGTCTTGGCTCCTAGTTCTTTCAGGTTAAATGACTTACTATCAGTGCAGTAGCTGACTCGGATGCTATTTTTGTCTTTGTTGAAAGTATCCAGCAAATGGGATTTACAAAATGGGAGCAAGCATACAACCCAGCTACACTCCATTGGAGAGTGAAAAAGCACAATAGCATTATCCATTATCCAGAACCCCTCCAAGTGTGCCATTGTGAAACAGGCATACAATACTGATGAACTTCTCTAGGCAACCAAATTTTGTCATTATAGGATGGAGGGAAATACACAATTATTAATCATAACTGTGGATGTGAATGGAGTAATGTATTGGCAAGCAAAATGGGATTTTTTACTAGGTTTTTTTGGATTAAGTTTTAGCTAATCGAGTGCCTTTGAGCCTCACTTTTGATTGTATCAAGTCTTTGATTGGAAGCAGTATACATTGTATTGTCTTTAGTAGGCCTAAGGGAGTTTGAAGATATTCCTGCCCTTAATAGGCCTAAGGAAATTTGAAGATCTCCCCTGACCCTTAATAGGCAGAATGTATTCACATGAAAGCCTATGGTGGGAGGAGCTTGCAAAAAGGGTGGAACAAGAAGGAGCAGATATGAGCACCAGCAGAGCTGGGAGCATGTAGAATTGAGAGACAGAATGTTTGTGATGTTGGTGCTCTGTCCATCTGTTGTTCTGTATTGATTTCTCAGATAGAAGTCTTGTCTGTTGTTCTGTATTGGCTTCTCACACAGAAAGTTAATTGAGATGTCAGCACTGGGTAATGTGTGTAAATATTGTTGTAGCCCTATTAAGCTTTGTTTTCCTAGAAACAGAAACCGTGAAGAGCTTGGAGTGGAGCAGTCCCTGTGAGCTGAGATATGGAACAGGAGCAGAGATCTGCCTGTGTGTGAATCCAGGCAAGAATTGGGAGCAGACAGCCCATCAAGAAGGAACCTGGGGTTTGGAAGCCAGCCTCAAGTCAAGATGAGAAAGGACTTTACTAGGATATTCTGTATTGACTGAGGATATTGTAACTGACTGTGACCTAGGGGTGGATGGTGTTTATATTTTCTACTACCCCTTAAAGATGACTATAAGATATACTGAATGATAAGTTTTTTTTAAGACTATGCGTCCACCTTAGTAATAAATTGCTGTGCTATGCTGTTGTGAATGTTATGCTTTAATTTCTTGAATGTTACATTTTAGTTTATTGCTAAATAGAAAGTTCATTATACTATAATCAAAACCTTAAAGTTATTCACAGCAGCAGTCCTCAGGAGAACTGCTTGTGATTGGCTTTACAAATGAACTTACCCATAAAATGGAAGCAGAAAGCAGAAAGGGTTAGAAACTAGAATCTAACAACATGTTGTTTACAAGGAACACATTTAAAACAGAAACACACACTCATACATATAAGATGTAGGGCTGGAGCAGAATCTTTTAAGCTTTAGCTGAAGTAAAAAAGGCATGCATAGCAATCATGATCCAAATAAAGAGTAGCAAAAACATCTAATTAAAAGAGATAATCAGGGAAACTATATTTTTGTTTAAAAAGGTACCATAGGCAATAAAATAATATCAAAATTTTTACAGCAAGTTTCTCTGATAAAGGTAGTTTTCAGCAAAAGAAATCAAAGCTATCTATACTCATATGAAAAAATGCTTTAAATCACTATTAATTACAGAAATGCAAATTAAAACAACTCTGAGGTACCACCTTACAACTATCAGAAATGACAAATGGTGGAGTTGTGAAGTGGTCCACCCATTCTGAACAACAGTTTATAACTATGCCCAAAGGGTTATTCAACTGTGCATACTGTTTGACTCAGAAATACCACTACTATATCTGTTTACCAAAGAAATGGAAGAAAGAGGAAAAGAATCTACACATACAAAAATATTTATAGCAGTTTTTTTGTGGTTGCAAAGAATTAGAAACTCAGAGGAAGCCCATCAACTGGGGAAGGCTGAACAAATTGTGATATATGATTATGATAGAATAATATAAGAATGTGCTATAAGAAATAATGAGGGGGTCATTTCAGAAAAACCTGGGAAGATTCATATGAACTGATGTAAAATGAAGTGAGCAGAACCAGAATATACTGTACACAGTAACAGAAATATTATAATAAAGATCAACTGTGAAAGACTTAGCTGCTCTGATCATTGATTACAATATGGATCCAAGACAATTCCAAAAGATTGATGATGAAAAATCTGCCTACAGATAGATAATCAATGAATTCAGTACAAATTGAAATATAATTTTTTTCACTTTATTTTTCTTATTTTGTAACAGGGCTAATATGGAAACAAGTTTTGTGTGATTTCACATGTAAAAATGTTATCTCAGTAGGTGAGGGAGGTATGAGAGGGAGAGAATTTGGAACTCAAAATTAATTTTAAAGTATATTGAAATAACAATAATTTTAAAGTTAAATACCACCTGGTATTGTTCTATGTTATATGTTCAAATGACTTTGGGTCACAGAACACTATACTCTCCATAGAATTATAACAAGGTTAAATCAGAGAGAAAAGAGGGAAACATGGAAATTTTAAGCAAGCTATAACATATAAAATAAAGAATTACAAAGAAGAATCACAGGATAGGATGTCATGATCACAAGAAAGATGGGATGGTTAGACATAAAGTAAAAGCACGGCTGATAATGAATTGTTCATGTGTCCCAATGATATCCTTTGAATATAAAGAAGAAGAACTTCCAGGACATTATGTTGGCCTCCTGTGGCAAAGAGGACATGGAAAAGAGTCACGCAGGATGGCAGGCAGATGTGATCATGTCACAACTTACATTGCTTGGGGGTGGCTAGGTGGTACAGTGAATAGAGCACCGGCCCTGGAATCAGGAACACCTGAGTTCAAAATCTAGCTTCAGATACTTGACACACTTACTAGCCGTGTGACTTTGGGCAAGTCACTTAATCCCAATTGCTGTGCAAAAAAACAAAAAATCTCGGCCTTAAACATGGAGAGACTTTTCAAAGATGCTGTACAGTGCTAAGTAATAGGTATAATTATTATTAGTATTTCCATTCAGTAGTCGCCAATGTTTTGTCTAGTTGTCCCAATGTTTTCCTCATTTTGTCTGTTAATTTTCCTGCTTCTTGAAAGAAGCATGTTGACATCCCTGACAATTAGTAACTTCTTTATCTCACTGTAATTTAATATATATTTAAAGATTTTAGACATTATACCAATCAATGGATATAAACATATGTATATTTTATGTAGGTTTTTGTTATCATTTCTTTAAGCAAAATATACTTTCCAATCTCAATTAGTCATATCTGTCTTTTTGTTTGACATCAAGATTGTTGCTCTTAATTTTTTTTTTTAATTACTGCTGGTACATGGTAGATTCCTTTCCCTCTTCATTGTAAGTCCGTATGAATCTGTTTTAGATGTGATTTTTGTGGACAACAAATTGTTGGGATCTGCTTTCTAATCCATTCTGCTATATTCCAGTATTTTGTGAAAGTTAACAAATTGAGAAATTATGGTTGTTAAGCTTAATTTTCCCATCCATTACTAATAGTTATCTCACTTAAAAATAATATCAAGAGAAGCTATGAAAGAAAAAGAAAAAAGAGGAATTTATAGAACCAGATGTCAAATTACATCATAAAGTAGCAACCAATACTATCTGGTACTAGATTTTTTTCAATAAATTAGAATACATTAAATAATGAACTATACTCTGATAAATATAATAGTCTAGTGTTTGATAACTAGAGGTTACAAAAGGTTGTTGAACAAGTTGGAATGGTTTGATGAGAATTGTCAACAGACTAACATCACACTATAAATACCACAAAAAATTCCAACTGGATCAGTGATCTAATTTTTAAAAAAACAGGACAAGGAAATGAAAAAAGTTCTTTATTAGCTAGAACAGAGGAATCTGAGAAAATAGATGAATTTGATTATGTGAACAAAAAGTCTTTGCCCAATAAAAAGCAATAAATCCATAGGAAAAAAATTCTCTTATTTTCACTGGCTTTCTTCAAGGCTCAGATCAAATCCAACCTTCTGCAGCTGGCCTTTTCCTGTCTCCCCCCTCAAAAAAATGCTAGAGCCCTGCCCTCTGAGATAGATACACACACACACACACACACACACACACACACACACACACATACATATTTATATGTGTGTGTGTATGTATATACACATACATACATCTTATGAACCTAGCAATTGTCATGTTTTTCTCCCCCATTAGAAAGGGAGCTACCTGAGGGCAAGGATTATTTTTTTGTCTTTCTTCATATCCCTAATGCCTACCACACAACCTGACACATAGTAAGCACTTAATAATTGTTGGGTAGCTGAATGAAAAACCGAGGCAAAAAAGATTTATTTCTCTTAAACAATAATAAAACATCCAAAATTATCAAAGCAACTCTCCAAAAAGGTAGGGAAATGAATAAATAGTTCTCCAAAAAGTCACAATTCTAATAATCCAAAACCCAAAATAATGTAACTCAGAATCTGATCTCCAAATTAACAAAGATAATTAAGGACTAGAAAAGTCATTGTTGGTATAACAATGTTATAATAATACACGTGTTTTTACACTGCCGGTAGGATGTAAATTGGACCAACCTTTGCTTAATTTCATGTTCTTCTCTGTTAAAAATATTCATCACTTTTGAGTCAGTAAACATATTACAGGAACTATACACCAGGAAGGTTACCAACTTAAAAACAAAAAACAATAGCATGCATTTGTAATAGCTCCCACACACAAACAAATAAATAAGTCTCAAAGTAAAATTGGGTGCTTAATGAATAGGAAATGACAATAGAGAATATAAGAACATAAATGGATTTTTTTTTTTCAGTTCACATCTTTGGTTTTATTCTTGAAAAAAAAAACTATGGATAAATAAATTCCCTCTACCCTTGATTATTGGCACTGCCTCTGCAACTTATAGTCTTAGAGAATTGCCTAGGGCACCAAGAAGCTAAGACTTGATTAGGGTTACATGGCCAAGGTGGCTCAGAGTAAGGCCTTGAACACAAATCTTGCTGATGCTGAGGGCACCTCTAAACTCAATAGTGCACTGCCCTTCAGTTGTCTGCTAGCAGACCAGAATGAGCAACACATGAAAAATTCAAAGAAAAATTAAAATATTTACATGAAGGGGCACAGAAAGAGCAGAACTAAAATAATACAGCATATTTTTAAATTTTTATTCATTTTGAACTTAAATACATAAAGACCAAGAAATTTCTATGCACACATTAAAAGGATTCAATATAAAAACATGAATTTCCATTTCATACCGTTTCCTTTAAAAAGAAAAACTATGTAATAAGCATTATACATCATTTTCAAAACTACCCTGCTTTTCTGTGCTTCCAATTTTTCTTTTGTTCTCTGAACTTATTTTTTTTCTCCTTCTCTCCCCACCCAACAGTAGAGAAAGCTACCATTAGACAGAAATATGTGTGTGTGTATGTGTAAAACCATACTACATAAACTTCTTTTTATCAGTTCTTTCTCTGGAGATGGATAGCATCTTCCTTCTTAGGTCCTTTGTAAATGATGTATTTACAATCCTCAAAATGATTCAGTTGTTCCAGGTTGTCCTTAGGACATTATTACTGCTACTATGTATAATGTTCTCCTGGCTCTCCTCACTTCACTCTTCATTATTTCATGCAAGTCTTTCCATGTTTTTCTAAAATTATTGAGCTTATCATTTTTTATGGCACAGTAGTATTCCACCATAATCATATACCATAACTTGTATTCAGCCATTTCCCAGTTAATGGGCTTTCCTTCAATTTCCAGTTCTTTGTCACCACAAAG
This sequence comes from Pseudochirops corinnae, assembly GCA_028646515.1. Classification (NCBI taxonomy): domain Eukaryota; kingdom Metazoa; phylum Chordata; class Mammalia; order Diprotodontia; family Pseudocheiridae; genus Pseudochirops; species Pseudochirops corinnae. The sequence continues at coordinate 137,502,797 of CM053590.1, forward strand.
AGAGTTGCCATAAATATTTTAGCATATAAGTTCTTTTCCTTTTTCTCTAATCATCTTGGGAAACAATCCTAATAGTGATACTGGTAGGTAAAACAGTATATACAGGTTTATAACTCTCTGGGCATAATTTCATACTGGTCTTCAAAACGGTCGAATCAGTTCATAGTTCCATGAACACTGAATTAGTGTCCCAGTTTTTTCATATCTCCTCCAACATTTGTTGCTTTCCCCTTCTATCACTTCTGCTAATCTGATAGGTATAAAATATCTCAAGGTTGTTTTCACTTGTATTTCTCTAATAAATAATGAATGATTTATAGAATTTTTTCATATGATTACATAAAGTTTTGTTTTCTTCATCAAAAAACCGCCATTCATATCCTTTATTTGTCAATTGGGGAGTGACTTGTATTCTTATAAATCTGACAAAATTCTTTATATATTTGAGATAATAGACCTTTATCTGAAAAACTGTCTATAAAAAATTTTTCCCACTTCTCTGCTTTCCCTGTGATCTTGGCTACATTGGTTTTATTTGTACAAAAACTTTTTCACTTAATGTAATCAAAACTACCCGTTTATACCTTACAATGCTATCTCTAATTATTGATAAATTGTTCTTCTATCCATAAGTCTATTCTAATGTTCTTTTAATTTTCTCCTGTCTCCCTTTATATCTGGATCATATACCCATTTTGACCTTACTTTGGTAGATGGTGTAAGATAATGATCTATGACCAATTTCTGCCAGATTGCTTTCCAGCTTTCCTAACAACTTTTACCAAATAAATTATTATCAAATGAAAATAATAATGAATTATTAATCCAAGTTTAAATCTTTTTTAAATTTTTATTTATTTTTATTTTTTTAAGTTTTATTTTAGTTTGCATCATTCATTTCCACAAGATTTTGAGTTACATATTTTCTCCC
>CM053590.1:137504227-137531603 GCA_028646515.1 Pseudochirops corinnae
TATGGGGGAGATACAATGCTTTATAAAACATGACACCTGTACCCAAGGAGCTGACAATCTAATTAATGTGATAGGACACCAATCTCACTAACTCTGAAGCTCAATACAATAAGAAAAGAGCATTGGAAAGTTATCAAAATAGTGACGAGTAAATTTTGTAAGAGGTATGATACCCTATCATACAGAGGGAGAAGAAGGAGGGGATAGAAGGAAGGAAGAAAGGAAAGAATGAAGGAAGGAAGGCGCTGCATTGCCCAACTGGAATTGACCAGTTGAGTCCCCAGTGGGGCAGCTCAGACTAATCACAGATTGTTGTTTGTCTTTCATTCTCAAAGATGACCATGACTTTAGAAGGTGATACCTTGCAAGTGAATTGGATTTAAGTGAGGGAGGACTGTGCAAAGTCGCCAGCCTCACTTTTTCCTCTGGAGTGGTATTGGTCCAGTGGCAAGATATAGATCAGGATGACAGGAGATGGTTCCCATTTACCCATTTACATTCTAATTGGAAGAGGAATGTGTTCCCTCAGACCACTAATGTCTTCAAGGAATTAGATAAGTTAAAAAGAGTCAAAGAAGAAAAACAGAGGTGCAAGAAGGTTGGTTTTGCTCTATTAATATTATTATCTTAGTTGAAGAATGAAAAGGAAAGAAAAAGGAATATATTAGTCAATCAAGAATGAGCATATACTAAGCACCTACTATGTACCAGGCACTTTGCTGAGGACGGGGGATACAAAGAAAGGGGGAAAAAAATCTCTACTCTCAAGGAGCTCACAGTCTCATGGGGAGACAAAACATAAACAAATATGTACAATCCAGATGCAGACAGGATGAACCAAAGATAATCCTAGAGGGAAGGCAATAGCATAAGGAAAGGCTCCTTGCAGAAAGTAAGATTTTTATCTCTGATCTGAAAAGTCTGGGAAGCTTGAAGATAGATAAGATAGATAAGAATAAGGAGAATTCCAGGTATAAAGGCCAGAAGTGAAAATGCCTAGAGTTAAGAGGAGTGTCTTGTACAAGGAACAGAAAGGAGAACAGTGTCACTGAATTGCAGAGTATATGGAGTGGGAGTAAAGTATAAAAGACTGCAAGTAGGAAGGGACCAGGTTATTAAGGGCTTTAAAAGTCAAAAAAGGGATGTTTTATGTGATCTTGGAAAGAAAAAGGTGTTGATGGAATTTATTGAATAGGGAAGGGATTGTGTTGATTGAAGAAAGGGAGAGGAAGGGGGTGGAATTTGTTGTTGTTCACTCATGTTTGATTCTTTGTGACCCCATGGAGTATAGCACCCCAGGCCCTTCAGTCCTTCATTCTCTTCTGAAGTCTATCCAAGTTCATGTTTGTTGTTTTCATGACACTATCTATCCATCTCATAATCTGCCTTCTCCTTTTCCTTTTGCCTTCAGTCTTTCCAATCATCAGGGTCTTTTCCAATGAGTCTTGTCTTCTCAGTGTGTGGTCATAGTATTTAAGCTTCAGCTTCTATATTTCATCTGTGAAAAGTCTGAATTAATTTCTTTAAGTATTGACTGATTTGATCTCCTTGCTGTCCAAGGGACTCTCCAAAGTCTTCTCTATCATCACAATTTGGAAGCATTGATTCTACAACACTCAGCTTTCATTACAGTCTAACTTTTACAATCATACATTGCTACTGGAAAAACCATAGCTCTATCTATATGAACCTTTTTTGGCAAGGTAATATCTCTGCTTTTCAGTTTGCTGTCCAGATTTGCTATAGCTTTCCTTCCAAGGAGCAAGTCTTTTAATTTCATGACTGCAATCTCCATCTGCAGTGATCTTTGAGCCAAAGAATATAAAATCTGACACTACTTCCATTTCTTCTAACTCTATTTGCCAGGAAGAGATAAGTCCTTTTGGTTTTTTAAAAGTTGAACTTTAGGCTAACTTTTAGACCCTCTTCTTTCATCCTTATAAAGAAGCTTATTAATTGCTCTTTACTTTCTGTTATCAAGACTGGTATCTTCTGGATCACTGCCTTGTTGTGGCAGAAGTGCTTGAGTAGCTCAATGAAACTATGAGGATTATACTATTCAGGTTTACCCAATATGGACAGGTCATAGTGGAGAGTTCTGACAAAAGGTGAACCATTGGAGAAGGAAATGGCAAACCGCTCCAGTATCTTTTCCAAGAAAACCCCATGGACAATATTAAAATGATAAAGGAGATGACATCAGAAGATGAATCCCTCGGGGTTGGAAGGTGTCCAATATACTACTGAGGAAGAGCAGAAGATATTTATAAGCAACTCTAGTACTCATGAAGTGGCTGGGCCAAAGCTGAAAGGAAACCCAGCTGTGACTGTATCTGGTGACAAAAGGAAAGTCCTATGTGATAAAGATGAATATTGCATAGGAACTTGGAATGTAAAATCTATGAACCAAGGTAAGCTGTATATGGTTGAACAGGAAATAGAAAGATTAAGCAACATCTTGAATGTCAGTAAACTTAAATGGATGGAAATGTGTGAATTTCATTCACGTGATCATTATATATAGTACTGTGGACAAGAATCCCTTAGAATACTGGTTCTCAACCTTCCTAATGCCGCGACCCTTTAATACTTGTATGTGGGCATATCTGGGCTTATCTGCATGTGGGCGGACCCACCTGGAGAGGGATAGAGGAGTGGTGTCTTGGTTCCTAAGACCATTGGAAATATGTGTTTTCTGATGGTCTTAGGTGACCCCTGTGAAAGGGTTGTTCGACCCCCAAAGGGGTCGCCACCCACAGGTTGAGAATGCTGCCTTAGAAGAAATAGAGTAGCCCTCAGAGTCAAGGAAAGGGGGAGAAAAGTGATATAGGGATGTGATCTCAAAAATGATAAAATTGTATCTGTTTGAATCCAAGGCAAATCATTCAACCTCACAATAATACATGTCTGTGCTCCAACCACTGATGCCAGAGAGGCTGAAGTTAACCAGTTCTATGAAGACCTACAATACCTTGTAGAAATAACATTAAAAAAAAGATGTCACATTTATCATAGGAAATCAAAAGATAACTGGAATAACAAGCAAATTTGGTCTTGGAGAGCAAAATAAAACAGGGCAGAGACTAGTAGAGTTTTGTCAGTTATTCATCTGTCCTAACAAACATTCTTTTTCAACAATCCCAAAGGCAATTCTACACAAGCATCACAAGATGGTCAACAAAATCAGACTGATTATATACTTTCCAGCCAAAAGTGAAGAAGTTCTATACAGTCAGTTAAAATACGACCTGGAGCTTACTGTGGCTCAGATAATAAACTTCTTATTGCAAAATTCAAACTTAAATTGAAGAAAGTAGGGAAAACCATCATACCATATAGGTATGACCTAAATAACATCCCTTATGAATATGAAGTAGAGATGATCATTTAAGAGATTAGATCTGGTTGATAGCCCGGTGATCTATGGACAGAGGTTCAGAACATTGTACAGGAGGCAGCAAGTCAATTAATTCCAATTGCCCTGCCTTACCCCTTCCAAAAAAAAAAAAAAGCAAAAAAAACCCCCAAACAAAAACAAACCCAACCTATAAGCAGTAAGGCAACAAAACTTTTCAGCAAGGCAACAATAAAAATGAATGTGATTAAAAGATAAACAGGAAAACTATATTTTCCTTAAAGGTGCAATTGTCAACAAATTAATATTAATATTTAATATACATGCCAAATATAATATCTAAATAAAGAAAAAGTTAATTGATTTTTAGAGACAATAGATAAGAAAATTGTATTAACTGGGTACCTCAGTGTACTCTTTTAGATTTAAACAAATATAACAAAAAAGTTTTAAAAAGAAAGAAATTGATGAGAATAGAATTTTAGAAAAGTTATATATGTGATGTGGCAGCTACATGGCACAGTGAGGAAAATGGACTTGGAGTCAGGAAGACCTGAATTCAAATCTGCCCTCAGACACGTAATAGCTGTGTGACCTCAGGCAAGTCACTTAACCCAGCTTGCCTCAGTTTCCTCATCTGTAAAATGAGCTAGACAAGGAAATGGCAAACCACTCCAGTATCTTTGCTGAGAAATTCCTGAATGGGGTCTTTAAGGGTCAGATGCAACTGAAAAAACAACTGAACAGCAACTAACATAAATGACAGCTATCTTGTGATTACTGAATTGGAGTAGAGGAAGTGTGCAGATTTATCTGCTTGCTTGACTCAAGACCAGAAATTGACCATTTATTAGTGCATTAAAAAACTTCACAAATAAAGAAAAGTGGAAATATTTAACACATCCTTTAGTGATCATAATGCAATAAAATTGTATTCCATAAAGGGTATTTTAAAAAACTAATTAAAAATGGAGACTAATAAATTTAATCACAAAGAATTAGTGGGTTAAAATACAAGTCATAGAAACAACAGGTAATTTCATCAAAGGTAATTTCATCAAAAGAAATTTCATCAAAGAAAACAACAAGACAAAATACCTAAACTCTGGGATCTGGTCAAAGAAGTCTTTAAAGGACAATTTATACCTCTTAATTTCATCAACAAAAAAGAGAATGACCACATCAATTAATTGGGCATGTAATTAAAAAATAACTAGAAAAGCAATATATTAAAAAAAATAACTAAAACACTAAAATGGAAATTTTGTAAGTCAGAGATGAATAAAATTGAAATAAAAATGCTATTTAATTGATAAATAAAGTTAAAGCTTTTAAGGAAAACCTTATAAAATAGACAATTCATCTGATTTTAAAAAGAGAGAGGTAAAGCAATTTACCTGTGTCAAAAATGAAGAAGGAAGTGTTCACAAGTTAAAATGAAAGAAAGGAAGCTATCAGAAATTATTTTGCCCAATTGTATGCCAAGAAAATGTTTAGTTTACATCAAACAGACAAATACTTTTGAAATATAAGCTAACTAGATTAACAGAACAAAGAATAGAGAATTTAAATAACCATATTTCAGAAAAAGAAATTGAATACATCATAAATGAACTCCCTAAGAAATCAAGCCCTATAGCAAGTGGTTTTATAAATAAATTCTAGCACATATTTAAGAACAATTCTAATATTTACAATGTTTACAAAAACAAAAATAGAAGTGTTCCTATTAAACTCCTTTTATGATACAAATGTAATCTTGATTCCTAAGACATAGTCAAAGCAGAGAAAAAGCACTAAACAGCAATACCCCTAATGAATATTGATTCATAATATTAGATACTGATACACAGGCTACAACAACATATTGAAAAGATTATATGCTCTGACCAGATTGGATTTATACCAAGAGTACAGTATTGTTCATTATATGGAAACCATAAACATTATAGCAATAATAAAAATTGCTTGCTTATATAAATCAATGTTGATAGAAGCTTTTGATAAAATTCCATAGCAATATCTATTTAAAACACTAAAAAGCATAGGGAGGAGAATGGATTTTCCTTAAGATGACAAATACTAGCTACCTAAAACCAAGAGTCAACATTTAATGTAATTGGGGAAGTGCTAGAGACCTCTCCATTAAGAATAATGTTAAAACATGGATGTCTATTATCATTGCTGTTATTGGAAATGCTTCTAGAAATGCTAGCCATTGCTACAGCAATAAGGTAAGAAGGAAATTGAGTGAGTAAGTATTGGTAAAGAAAAAACGAACTATTACATTTTTTTCAGGTCTACATAGAAAACTCCAGAAAGCCAACAAAAAGTAGTCTAAGTAAGAACAGAGTCACAGAGCATAAAGCAAGCCTGCATAAATCAATGACTTTGCTCTATATCACCAATGAAACTCAGCAGGAAGAATTTAGATAAATTCCATTCAAAATAACTACATGTGTGTATAAAATATCTTAGTGATTTTTCTTAAAACATAGGCATTATTGTGTCACTTCCTTAATAAATTCCTATGGCTCCTTATTGCCTCCAGCATCAAATACAGACACTCTGTTTGGCATTCAAAGTCCTTAAACGAGCCCCCTCCTGCCTTTTCAGTCTTCTTATATTTTACTCCTCGACATTAACTTTTTGTCAACTGAACCAGAACCAGCCTCTAATCTGTGGGCGACCAGAGCCAAACAAACGAGCAGGTTAGAAACAGGAGAGCCAGGACACAAACAGAAATTTAATTTCAGAATGAGGAAAATTATGTCTGCATACAGAACCCCCTCTGCTCCCCCACCCCATGAAGGAGGGCTTAAGGCTGCTGATGTTGGGGCCACTTGATATACATGAAAAGGGTGAGCCACCACCACACAATCATTCTCAGATCTTGAGATATTTCTTATGGCATTTCTTTGGACACTAAAGGCATTCTTGGGTCCCAAAGGAACAGTTTTCTGAAGTCTTAGGGGTCATGGCCACCCTTCCAGGTACAGAACCAGAGCTCTGTGACAGGTATGGGATATGTCGGTGTCCTGTATCAGTGACAAGGACTGGAACTGTGAACATGTGATAGATGGCCTGGGAAATAGGGGGAGCTAAATCCCTCAGTGAACACCTGGTGCTGGTCCAAGCAATACACTGTGCCAGAGGGTGATATCATCCTGAGCACAAAGCATTATTGTTATGCCAAGTTCCAGATACAGCTTGCATGCTGAGCCTTGGCTTTGGGAAATAGGGTATCTCCAAAATATTTTGACACTTTTTGATCCGATGACACTGCCTTTCTGGCTGGTCCACAAAGAAGATGCTCCATCTCTCAGCTCCAGGCATTTTCTGTGGTTGTGCTATCATGCTTAGAATGTTCTCTTTCCTCCTCCTCTGCCTGCTAAACTACATGGCTTCTTTGAAGTCCCAATTAAAATCTTATCTTTTATTGGAAGCTTTCCCCAACCACTTTTAATTTTAGTGCCTTCCCTCTGTTAATTATTTCTGATTTATTACATATATATAGCTTGCATTTATCCCATATATGTTTGTTTGCATGTTGTCTCCCCTATCAGACTGTAAGCTCTCTGAGGGTGCTTGCCTTTTTTTTGTATTCCTCATACTTAGTATATAGTGCCTGGTAGATGGTAGGTGCTTAATAAAGGTTTAATGATTGATTGATTTTGAGTCTACCTTCCAAGAAACACAAAAGTGTTACACAAATACAACAACAAAACACTCAAAAACACAGAACTAAATAAATAGAGAAATATTAATTACTCATGGTAAGGCTATGTCAATATAATAAAAATGACAAAACTCTCTAAATTTAATTACCTATCCAGTCATACCAAACTACTAAATGCATCTAGAAGAACAAAAAATTAAGAATGTCAAGGGAAATAATGGAAAAAAAAGGTGGGAAGGAAGCGAGCCCAGATTACAAACTATATTGCCATAAAAATGTATTTGATTAGTTTACTCCATGAAATCACCAGGCTCAATCAATGAATATCAGTCAAAGGCTGTAGGGTCAGTGTGAAAAGTCTCTGAAAGCCAATAATTTCATTTCACTTCACTTCATCTAGTACTTCCAGATGAAGTAGAATGACTCCATACAGGAGATCTATTCCAATTGGTTGAAAGATTTTGTCATGACCTATGTATGGGTTCTGTATGAAAGCATTGAGTTATCTGAAACTGGAGAGTTTCATCCAGTGGCAAATCAGGAAAGTTCAAACAATCTCTGAAGAACTGCCTGGGAAGGAAGGATAGGTTTTGACTTCAGCCTCAGTCTAGCACTTCTTTCTCATTCCTTTTACCCAGAGGATGGCCTTGAAAGCTTCATAGTGTTCAAAGGATGTTAGATTTCCCATCTTCCTGGCAGTATCCTAATGTAATCCTTATATCAGTGGATGACAGTGTTTATTTTTGGAGCCAAGGAGAGACAAGACATAGACTGATGGTTCCATAAAGAACTCAGTTAAGAATCTATACATCATGTCTATTGAGAACTTCTTGGACACTCCATGAATGGGAGAAAAGAGCTCTTGTCAACTAGAACCTGTGAATTATTCTTTGGATGTGTGTAGTCTCTAAGCCTGAATGCATGTTCTCCTGGACTCTGTACTTGTGGAAGAATTTCTTTAGGGATTATGATTCATACCAATTGTTCTTATGGTATCATTCTGCCTTTCATTGATTGGCCAACAATAGGTTCCAGAACAAGCCCTAGTTGTCATTGTTTTAACCCTGATTGGCTCAGAGTGAATATGAATAGCAATTGCTTCTGTTTTGGCCAGAAACCCTGAGGTTTTTTCCTTCTCACATTGGACTTTTTTTTTTTTTTTTGACTAGGTGAAAGAGTTCATTCTCTGCCTCATTTCTTACCTAGCCTTAATCACTGAGTGGGTGTTGCTTCAGTCAAACAGAGACCTGCTAAAGCAGTGGTTCTCAACCTTCCTAATGCCACAACCCTTTAGTACTCATATGTGGGCGTATCTGCATGTGGGCAGACCTGCCTGGAGACACATAGAGGAGTGGTGTCTCAGTTCCTAAGACCACTGGAAATACGTGTTTTCCAATGGTCTTAGGCGACCCCTGTGAAAGGGTCATTTGACCCTCAAAGGGGTCACAACCCACAAGTTGAGAAGTGCTGTGCTAAAAAGACTTTTGCTTAAAAAGGCCGAGGTCTCCCACTGCATCCAGGGTCATCTCCAGTTGTCCTGATATGTATCTTGCCACTGGACCCAGATGGTTCTGGAGGAGAAAGTAAGATTGGTGACTCTGTGCAACCTTCTCTCACTTAAATCCAATTCATCTGCATATCATGGCATCATCTCCCTGATGTCATGGTCCTCTTCAAGAACGAAGGACAAACAACAGAAACATCACCTTAGTTAAAACCCTATTATAATAGTTACCTAAGGCTAGATAACTAAAATGATTCTCAACAGATAATCTTTCAGGGAAGCACACTGGTAGGGGCTTAAGTGTATGACATTAGAAAATCAACCCCTTCCCACATCCTTTAGGGAAGTGTTTCTTAAACGTGGGTCAAGATGAAAAAAAAATTGGCCAACAGTAAAAGGCTTCTGAATGTCCAGCAGTCAAAAATTTGTAATCAAATTTGTAATAAATCTGAAGTGTATCTGGCAGCTCTTGCCTGGGTTGTATAGAGCAACTTCACTGCAGCCTTGGTTCTGAATACAAAAAACATGCACACTTTGTACTGCACGTGCCATCAAGCCACAAAACACCAGCAAACACTGTGGAAATGTGAAAAGAGGTTGCTGTTCAGAAAAAGTTTAAGAAGCCCTGCTTTAGGGCACTCCTAGAATGCTGAAGGGAAGAAGTAACATTGCTCTGGAACCTGAAACTTATCTGCGAGAATCAGAGTTGGAAGAAGCCATCAAACTATCTAAGTTAAAAAAAATAGAAAGTTGGTCAGTGGAACAGAGTATGTATATAAAACATAAAATCAATCTCACATATTTACTCCTACTGAAAGAACTTAACTACTATGCTAAGGGATCACTCTCAACCAAAACTATTCAGAAAACTTAAAAGCAGTCTGACTGAGATTAGGTTTAGATAAACATCTTACACCATATACAAAGATCTAAACATTAGAAAAATTTTCAAGTTTTTATAATTTTCAAAAACTATACAGCTAAATGATATTCCATGCCTATATGAGTTACATTAATTGTTGAATAGCTGCCAAAGACATAATACTGTGAGGGATAATTTATAGTGAAGTTTCCCCATTCTGAAAAATCCAATGGAGAATGGCTTCAGTATTCACTAGGCCTACGTTTAGAGGTCACCTGACCTTCCAGGCATCTGGGACTTAGAACAATGGAGACTCTCCCCAGTGCCACCTCAGCACAAGATAGGCTAAATAAGGAACCCTGGCATTTCATTGGACACCCACATGTTTCTGTGTCCTTTGTCTCAGAGATAGATTCCCATGCTTAGGTTGTGGGCCAGCCTCCCTACCAATAAGAGTGAAGGCCAGTTGGTGGATTGGGTTTCTGCATTAGAAGATTATATAACCATGGGCTGGCTTCTACCTGTTGCTCTCTCCCTTCAGGTGCCATGTGACCGACAGGGGCAGAGTCTTTTCTCATGAGAAAGAATAAAGACCTTTTCTGACCTCAGATTCAGATTCTGAACTCTTTCATCTTGCACAATACCAATTATGATCCTAGGATCAAATTAAAAATTTACAATCAAAGAATCCTAATATTTGAGCTTCTTTTGTATGGTTTTCATTTATTACCTTCTTCCTTAAATTTTTACTCTGCATGAATAAAACATTTGATTTTAAGCAGGTGTCACCTTTTAACCAAGGATTTAAACTATAAACTATTACTTTCAGACACTAAATACTAATTATACTTTAGTCTCTGTCCCTGAATATAATTATTCCTCATCTAATGAGCAGTGTTGCATATGATTCTATAGTAATCTATTTTGACTAAAAATACATTAAAATTAGAGGGAATCATAGAAAACCTCTCTAACCTATGATTTCAACCCAGTGGTTGACTAAATATCTTGACTTGGAATGTAATACTTATGCAAGTACAATAAAATATTAATTTTCCAATTTAATTTTTAACCCATAAAATCCATCACCTATTGTTAAATTATCTTAAGGGAAACAAGACTTGAGAATCACATCCACACTCTTTCCTCCTCTTGCCCCTTGATCATTGACAGGAATTTTGTAGCCACTTTGCTATTTACTTTGTGGATAGTAGCAGTAGAAGGGATGATATCTAAAAAATAAAATTAAGAGGTGAGAGAGAAATTTATTGGGAGAAGGAGAAAGGGAGAGATAGATTAGGGTAAATTATCTCATATAAAAGAGGCAAGAGAAAACTGTTACAAAGGAGGGGAAGAGCAGGAAGGTGAAAGGGAATGGAATAACCTTATTCTCATTGAATTTGGCTTAAGGAGGGAACAACATACACATTCAATTGGGTATCTTACCCTACAGGAAAATAGAGGGGTAGGGGATGAGTGGGGGGATGATAGAAAGGAGGGCAGATTGGGGGAGAGGGTAGTTAGAAGCAAACATTTTTTAAAAGAGATAGGGTCAAAGGAGAAAATAGAATAAGTGGGGGGGCAGGATAGGATGGAGAAATATATAGTTAGTCTTTCACAATGTAACAATTATGGAAATGATTTGGGTAACTACACATATACAATCTATGTTGAATTGCTTATCTTCACAGTGGGGACGGGTGAGCAGGTAAGAAGGGAAAAATCTGGAGCTCAAAGTTTCAAAAACAAATGTTTAAAAAAATTGTTTGTTTTTTTTTCACATGTAACTGGGAAATAAGAAATATAGGCACTGGGGTATAGAAATCCATCTCAACCTATTAGTAATTTAGGGGGGGTTATTGGGGGAGGTTATAAGAGAGAACAGATCGGGGAAAGGGGTATTCAAAAGGCTTGCTATTTTGGGGTGGATGCTAGGGGAAAGAGAGAGAAAAAAATTGTAACTCAATCTTGTGGAAATGAATGTAGAAAACTAAAAATAAATAAATAAATTTTTAAAAAAGATAGTAGTAGTAAAGGAACAAAGGCAGACCTATTCAGAACTGACTATAAATTATGGCACTTACTTAGACCATTTCTCAGAGACTACAAGTTATTGTCTTGAGAATTACTAGATCAAATGCACAAGTTTCTTTTAATAGTAGCAGAAATGTCACTGTGGCCATACTTTGTTGGATCACTGAACAAATTTCACCTTGGTTAAACTTTATTAATTTCTCTTTTGGTACAGCATCATTGTTTGCAGTAATCAGTAATCACAATCAATATCAAATTGCCATCTTTCAAGGACTGTCTTTTTCCTTCCTTGAAGGTGAAAATGGATGATAGCTACAGGAAAGAAATCAAAGACCTTGACTGAAGACATGCTAGAATTATGATGGGATACTTCTACTGGGCAAAGAATTTGGCTTCCTTACTCTTTACCATCTTTCCAGCCTTATTTCACATTATTTCCTTTCATGTACTTTATTTTATAATCCAACTGGCCCACTTTCTATTCTTGAAACATGGCATTTCATCTTTCACTTACATGCATTTGCATAGGCAATCCCCATGTATGGAATACAATCTTACCTCACCTATGTCTTTTACAATGCTTGGATTTCTTCAAGGCTCAGTACTATCTCCTGTGGGAAGCTTTTCTGCTCTCCTTCCTCCCTCTCCCATTAGCATTTATTTTTCAAATAATTGGCAATATATTTGTCTACTGTATTCTCCAAGTACAAAATAAGCTCCTAAAGTCAAGGATTTATCCCTATATTGTTGATGGCGTAGCACAGTAGATTACACATAGCAGGTGTTTACCAAAACCTTGTGGATTGAATTGGATCCAGACATCGTCAACTCTTGGTCCAAAGCAAACCAGTTGATAAATTTTTGACTAGCCATAATTCAGCTAATCTATCAAGAGTGTGTAAGAGTATGTAAAACATCTGTTAAGAGTGTGTATCAATCAGCTAACAATCACTCAACAAGAATTTTTTTTAAATTTATTTTTAGTTTTCAACATTCACTTCCATAAGAATTTGAGTTTCAAATTTTGTCCCCCTCTCTCCTTTCCCCTTCTCAAGACAGCATGCAATCTGATATAGGTTCTACTTATGCATTCATATTAAACATATTTTCACATTTGTCATGATGTAAAAAAGAATTACAACTAATGGGAGGAACCGCGAGAAAGAAGAAACAAAACAGAACACCAAAAGAAAAGAAGAGCAAACAGTGATGTTTTCATCTGCATTCAGATGCCCAAGTTCTTTCTCTGGATGGGGATGGCATTTTCTATCATGAGTCTTTTGCAGTTGTCTTGCATTGCTGAGAAGAGCTAAGTGTATCAAAGTCAGTCATTGTACAATATAGTTGTTACTGTATACATATTCTCCTGGTTCTGCTCATTTCACTTAGCATCAATTTTATGTCTTTCCAGGTTTTTCTGAAGTCTGTCTGCTTATCATTTTTTATAGCACAATAGCATTTCATTAAATTCATATAACACAACTTGTTTAGCCATTCTCCTACTGATGGGCATCCCTTCAATTTCCAATTCTTGGCCACCACAAAAAGAGCTGTTATAAATATAAATATAAATACTTGTGAGTCCTTTTTCTGTTTTTATGATCTCTTTGTGATACAGACCTAGAAGTGGTATTGCTGGGTCAAAGGGTATCTACACTTTGATAGCCCTTTGGGCATAATTCCAAATTGCTCTTCAGAATGGCTGGATCAGTTCATGACTCCACCAACAATGCGTTAGTGTTCCAATTTTCCCATGTCTTCTCCAACATTTACCATTTTCCTGTTTTGTCATGTTAGCTAATCTGATAGGTGTGATGTGATACCTCGGAGTTGTTTTGATTTGCATTTCTCTATGATTTAGAGCATTTTTCATATGACTACAGATAACTTTAATTTCTTCATCTGAAAACTTCCTGTTCGTATGTTTTGATCATTTATCAATGGAGAATGACTTGTATTCTTATAAATTTGATTCAGTTCTCTATATATTTTAGAAATGCGGTCTTTATCAGAGATACTGGTTGTAAAAATTCTTTCCCAGTTTTCTGCTTTCCTCCTAATTTTGGTTGCTTTGGCTTTGTGTAAAAACTTTTCAATTAAATGTAATCAGAATTATACATTTTGTATTTCATAATGTTCTCCATCTCTTGTTTGGTTATAAATTCCTCCATTCTCCATAAATCTGACAGGTAAACTATTCCTTGATCTCCCAGTTTGCTTATAGTATCAGTTTTTATATCTAAATGATGTACCAATTTTGACTTTATTTTATTATACAGTGTAAGATGTTGGTCTATACCTAGTTTCTACCAGTTTCCCAGCAGTTTTTGTCAAATAGTGCCAGAAGCTGGAGTCTTTGAGTTTATCAAACAGTAAGAATTTTTTTTTAACAGTAAGAATCAATAACAATCAAACAGTAAGAAGTTTTTTAACAGCCTACTATGTGTCAGGCACTATTCCTGGGCATTGGGAATATGAAGAGAAAAGTTAAACAGTCCCTACCCTCAAGGAACTTACATTGTTTTAGGGGGAGACAGCATGTACATATATAGGAATAGAGAAAATGTCTCAATAGGCTGAATTTAACAAGATCAAATTTAATAGGAATAGATATAAAATCAATTGTCCATATACAGATTTGGGGAATGAGTTTGGTGGCAGTTTGGTATAGTCAAGGGTTAGTGGACTAGTAATTAGAAAACATGAGTTCTAATACTGATTCCATCGTTAAATAGCTATGTGACTTTGGACAGGGGACAGTATCTCTTGGTCTTCAATTCCTCCTTTGTAAAATGAAGGATTTGGTGTAGGACAGTGGTTACCAATCTGTGGACCACCATATCATAGTAGGTTATGGAGTAACTGCAAGCCTTCTGTATCCAGTCATGTATTTTCTAAACCAGTGGGTAAGAAAAGTAATACAATTACCAAAAAAAAAAAAAAATCCGCAACAAAAAACATGGGGAATTGCTTATTAGTGCGCTGGAAACTCAATATAAGATAATAAGGCAGACAAACTAATCCAATTAGGTGACTGTAATAGAGACTTAATATTCAAATAGAGGGTAATAGTCACATAGCACTCTGCTCTGATTAGAACAAATCTGAAGTATTTTATTCAGTTCTGGACACCAGAAATTGAAGAATATCCAGAGGATTTTAGCCAGGATTGTGAGAAAATAGTGATCCAAGCCAGATGACACAACTAGGGATAGTTAGCTTAGAGAAAAGAAAAAGAAAAAAAATCCAAAAAGTTCCATATTTCCCCCCCACTAACTTCTAATTGAAATTGAACCTTTCCCCTGATTATCTGAAAACATTCTGAGAAGGAGGCCACAGGTTTCACCAAATTGCCCAAACGGTTCATAACACATAAAAAGCTAAGAACCCCTCTCCTATATGCTCTGAAGTCTTTTCTGACATGGAAATTCTATAATTTTTCTATTCTAGAGGATAAGACATATTCAGGGTTGCTTGATAACACTACTGGGAATATCCACAGCTGGTTGAAAATCCATGTCAATAAGCAGGTGGACTAAAGAGCCGATTTCATCTCTGGGTCTTGGTTTCCTTTCTTATAACATGAGGGCTTTGCACTAACTGCTATATAAAATCCTTTCCATTTCTCACTCTATGAGTCTATGCTCTGAGATTGATATCTCTAGTGGGGTGATGCCAGGCTTTGTTCTCAGTTCTACAGTGACTCATCTGAAGACTCAGAGTTATCCATTTACAACTGATGTAATATCTGGGAGGATATTTAACAACATGGATGATGGAACAAAGGTTTGTGACAGGCTGGAAAACTGGCCTAAAAACCAGTTAGATGAAATACAACAGCAGTCAATATTAATTCTTATATATGTTAAAAAAAAAAGATACAGGAACCTGGTTTGACAGAAGTTTATTTGAAAATGATATGGGGGTTTTAGCTAACCACAAGGCTTGATATGAGCCAAAAGAGTGATGTGATGACTAAAAAGCTAATGCATGCTTTGGCTGCATTCAGTGTCAGATCAAAGGAAGGAATTGTCTGACTCTGTGCAGGTTGGGCCACATGTGGTGTTTGAGAGATAGCATGGGGTAATGGGAAGAGAACTGAACTTAGGATCAGAGTAATAGAACCAATAGCAACTAACATTTATATTTATATATAACATTTATATAGTACTTTTTTTGGAGACAGTAAAGGTCAAATGACTTGTCCAAGATCATATGGCTAGTAAATGTCTGAGTCCAGATTTGAACTCTGGTCCTCCTGTCTCCAAGGGCTGATGCTCAACCCACTATACCACACAGCTGCTCTTGTTTATATAATACTTCAAAGTTTACAAAATGCTTTGCAGATACAATCCTTATAATAATCCTGTGAGGTAGGATGTGCTATTATCCCCATTTTACAGAGGAGGAAACTAAGGTCTCCAAAGCTAACCTGCCTAGAGTGGCACAACTTAGTATCTGAGGCAGAATTCTAACTCAGGACTTCCTAACTCCAAGTCCAACAATCTATCTACCATACCAACTAAAACTCCAGAAGACCTGGATTCATGCCCTCTGCATGACCTCTTTAAATAATAGTAGACTAGGGAGGGAAATTGTGATTTCATTGATATAGGAAATTCTCAGATGAGGAGATTTCCTCTATCATTGGAGCTTGGCACTTGTATTTTATAGTGGAGAAATGCTAGAGCATTAAGAAGTTAAGTGATTATTGCCAAGGCAATATTTACAGCACTGATGGCAACTATGAATATACCAGTGTAATTCTGAATCACAAAATATAACACTCTCCATATAGAAGACAGAAGTAAAACATTTATTCAGACTCCAGAAAGCCAAAACCAAATGCATCATAGCAACAAAGAAATCTATATACAATGACACTGCAGAGAGTAGCACCATCCCAAAGCCTTCCTGCAAACACTCACAAACCTAGTTGTCTCCTTTCCTGTGTCTTCTCTCCTCCCTCCGTTCTAACTGCTCTAACTTCTAGCTTCCTCTCAGCTCTGCTCCACCCTTCCTGCTCCATCCGTGCAACAAACTCCTCCCACCACAAGCTCCATTTGATTACATTTGGCCTATTAAGGGATAGAGAAGATCTTCTAATTCCCATTACCATTACAGTGACTTACTCAGAGTCATACAGCCAGTATATGTCAGAGGTAGAACCTAACTTCAGGGCTGCCTAGCTCCAAGACCAGATGTCTATCCACTCTGAGATTTGGAGATCTTGTGAACAAGTCACACAGCTAGTTAAGTGTCTAAGGTCAGATTTGAACTCAGGTCCTCCTGACTCCAGGGCCAGTGCTCTATCCACTGTACCATCTAGCTTCCTTACCCTTCCCCTCCTTTTTTGAGGCATGGGATCATGTGAACTTTTAAAAATTATAAGTCAGGGTTCAGACTTATTGCATTTGCAAAAGACTTTGCTCATTGGTGGAAGGAAGGAAACAAGCATTTACAAAGCAGCTTTACAAATATCTCATTTGATTCTTACAACAACCCCTGCAGAGTCAATATTATTATCATCATTTCCATTTTACAGTTGTTGAAAATGACAGAAATTAAATAACTTGCCCAGGATCTCACATCCAGTAAGTATTTCAAGCTGAATTAGAACTTGGATCTTCCTAACTCCGGTCTCAGTGCTCTATCCATCGTCCACCTGGCTGTCTCTTTGGGAGAAAACAATCAGTGTTGCATGTGTGGTGAGAGTTGGGGAGAAAAAAACCTTTCGACTTTGAGAGACAATTCATGGCTCCAGTGTCTCCTCGGAGAGAGAACCCTGGAAAGAAAGAAAAGACTTTGGAAAGCAGCTGACCCATAAGAAGAGTGTGATAGTACCAACAGATAGAGTTCATATGTCCCTGATTTCCAAGGCACCTCCCTACAGATTCGGGAGAGTTTCCCTTTAGGTGAGATTACAAACTCTCGTTCAGTTGCATTGAATCATCTCTCCCACTGGGAGAGCTCATTTACTCTGTATATTGTCTGCTATATTACGATCTGCATAACTTTTCTGATTTCTGCTTGCTGTCTCTCTGGTTAAATAGATTTCTCAACTATTCACTATTTGTCTAACTAGCATTTGGTGGGCAGGAAGTTAAAGCTTTCAGATATCACTTCAGACACTCCTTCCCCTTTGAAGGATAATAACCAGGAAAGTGGCTTGAACCTAAAAGTAATTTACCAAAGAACAATATTTAGGGAAGCAGATAGATGAGATTCTACTCTGATATTCCCTCTCTGAGGAGATTAGGGCATTCATAGCCCCAATCTCCGGCTTCCCACTAGGCAGGAATCAAAGTTTCCCTTGAAGAGAGGTGAGCCAGATTTCAGAGATATCTATTTGTGCCTCCTTGAAAGCTACTTTTAGACAAACCCACGTGGACGTAATCTAAATGGGCAATACATACCTCATAAAATATTTTGATAATTGTAATTCAATATATTTGCTTTCCTTTGTAGATAGTTTTCCAGAGAGGTATATAAAAAAGGTTAAGAACTCCAGTACTAGGCCATACTCCCTCTTGATGATGATGATAAAGTAATAAGAGCTACAAGACGGCTTTAAGGTTTTCAAAGTGCTTTACATATATTGGGAGGAAGCTGCTTTCATGTAGCCCCTGGGGAAGGCCACAAAGCTAATAAGCATCATGTTCAGGATTTGAATACAGGATCTTGGACTCCAGAGCTGGTGCTAGCTCTACTTGGTGGCATGGCAAATGCTCATATCTTTGGAACTCAGCCCTCACAGGAAAGTTCCAATGTTTTGGGAGCATCCCATGGAAGAGCTTTGTAAAAGGCTATTCCCAACAGACAGGACAGGCCCATGTAGTGAGGGCCCAGGGCTCTCAGCCTTCCATCTTCTGTCTCCTTCTTTCCCCCTCCCCCATCTTGTTTTTAATCAACAATAATTTGTGATGAAACTTGGTAGGTTTGGAGCTAACCTCCCACAGTACATTCTGAAAGGTCTCTGGTTTGCAAAAAAAAAAAAAAAATGCTCCAAGTTGGTTGCTTAAGCATCCCTTTTTGATAGTGGTTGTTTGGAAATCCGTTGTGAATGGTGAAGCTAGAATGTTTAGAGGGGCTTTAGATCCTGGGTCCCTGCCCAGCCATGGGGGGCCTGTGGCAGCCCTCAAGTCCTTGGAAGGGGAGCTTTCTCAGAAGAAAGCCTGTGATCCTGTTGGCAAGTAGCCTTCTCACATCTGCAATGTAGCACATGGATGTATGTCAGTTACCACCCACCAGGAGTCCTTGGCAGAGGTCTGGGGAAGGAGAGGAAGAAAGTGAGACATTACTGGTCATTGGAGACATTATCTGCAATTAACTAGAGATTTAAGGCAATAATCACAGGAATGTGAGGCAGGAAAACTTGAAAGCATTGAGAAAAGTAATTTTCTTCCTCTTGCCTGACTGGTGATAGGATTTAAAGAGCGGTGATAATGGATTTAAGGTAAGGTGGTGTGTGTGGTGGAAAAGGACTGACTTTTTAATGCTTGGGAGTCTCTCGTGGACGTGCTCAGGTTTAAAGTACTGCCAGGGGCACTCAAGCCTTTGTAGTGTGGTGTGGGGGTAAATTCTATGCTTTTAAATTTCTGGGTGAAGGATTTAAGTAGGTAGATCAGAATGAGAGCCTAACTCTCCTGAGAATTCTCTCAGAATTCTGAGTGGTCCAGCCTGATTAGTGGAGGTCACCCAGCCCTACCTGTTGTTCCTTTAAAATTATTTTTATTGGAGTGGCTAGGTGGCACAGTGAATAGAGCACCGGCCCTGGAGTCAGAAGGACTTGAGATCAAATCCAGCCTCAGACACTTGATGTACTTACTAGCCATGTGACCTTGGGCAAGTCACTTAACCCCAATTGCTCTCCAAAAATAAAATAAAATTATTTTTATTTTATCAGTGCAGCAAGGTGGCATAATGGGTAGAGTTGGAATCAGAAAGACCTGAGCTCAAATCACATAATAGGCACTAAATAAATGCTGGCTGTTGTTGTTGTTAATTGTTATTTTCTTGCATAGGTTTGGGCAAAGTTTCAGTTATCTGGAAAATGGGGAGATTGGAACTGGCAAAGAGGCTGAGACTCCTTGCTGCTCTGAGCATCTTGTAGATGGGCATGTCTGGTACTCGAGGCTACTCTACCTTAAACCTCCCCTTAAAAGAGTTTTACTGGATGGCATCTTGCCACTACTGGCAGCCTTACTGAGGAATGAAATGCATGTTTCTGAATTAAGTAGTCATCCCTGAAGTCACATGGCATAATCACATGTGTTGGAACTAAGGCTAGAACCCAGACCATCTGGGAGAATATATTTACAGCTCCAATTGCAAATTTTTAAAAATGCAGTTCTGATGCTTAATATTAATTCTCCTTTATGGTCTACAAGCTTTGTAGGGAATCAGAACAAGTTCAATGGAAATTATGAATCAGAGACTTCAGGATTGATCCTATGGTGCAGGGATTGTGACAGAAAAAAATCCTCAAGGCTTAAATTTTCTTGCCTTTGAAATGAGGTTGTGGCATGAGATGTCATTTGAAGTCTTCAAGGTAGTTCTGGCTTTAACTCTGTAGGATTCTGTTTTCTCATTGGGCCACTTGACCCAGGTAATCCAGGCTCCTGACAAGACAGGAATGAGGCCGCTAAAAATGATGAAGATTCATAGAATGTGCCGTTGAGGTGAGGTTGAATGGGACCTCGGAGACCATTGAGCCCGATTTGTAAGCCCAACTCCAGGCTTCTTTCTGCTAAAAGCCCACATTGGGCATGAAGTGAGAAGCTGAGCTGTTAGCTAAGGTCAACAAATGGTCCCGGGTGGTCTTTCTCTCTCTTAATGTTAGTGCCAGGGATATGCTGAAACCAGCAGTTGTTAAATTTTTAGAGTGAGAGGTTACGCCTTGGAAATTGGCAAATGCTACAAATAAGGGCTTGATTTATTGTTTCTTAGGTTATCTATTCTTAAGACAGATCGAGAAAATGTTAGTAATATAGATCAAGTTTTTAAGATGGGTCCCATCTACATTTTTTTTCATAGAGTTGGTTTTAAAATATTTCCTGGCACCTCCCCTCCAGCTAGTGCTGTCCCTCTGAAATTATCTGATGTATGATTTTCACATAGGTGTTTGTGCGTTGTCTTCCCCATTAGAATGTGAGCTCCTTGAAGACAGGGATTATTTTTACCTTTCTCTATATTCTAAGTGCTTAGCATGATACCTGGCACATAGTAGATATTTTATAAATGCTTGTTGGCTGACTGCAACTGAACAAGTTCTCCTCTGTGAGCATAGTTCCTCTCGACCTTAGTATTATCCTTGACTTTTCATTCTTGCTTACATTAAGATGCTACATCTCTTTCATATGTGTTTCTGTTTCTCCACTCACTACTGACCTTGTTCAAGCTCTCATTGCCTCTAGCTTCATTTGGGGCCATTTCCAGTTGTCCTGATCCCATATCTTGTCACTGGACCCAGGTGGTTCCAGAGAAGAAAATGAGGCTGGTGACCTTGCACAGCCCACCCTCACTCAAATCTAATTCACTTACAAGTTACGGCATCACCTCCCTGGTTTCATGGTCCTCTGTGAGAAAGAAGGACAGGAGACAACAACAACAACATCTAACCTGGACAATTACAATAGTCTTCTTATTGGTCTCTCTGCTTCAATTCTTGCCGCTCTAATTCATTCTCCGCTCATCTTCCAAAGCCATCTTCCTAAAACATTGGTCTGATCATGTCACACCTTTACTCAATAAACTCCAATGATTCCCTGTTACCTCTAGGATCAAATATAATGTCCTATAGCATTTAAAGCTCTTCATAACCTTGTCCCTTCCTGCCCTTCCAATGTTCCTACCTTCTTCTTCCTTCCAAGGATTCTACAATCCACTAGAACTGGCCTCTTAATCTTTCTTTTTGTTTTAGCTTCAGTCTCTATGCTTAATCTAAAGCCAGACTAAAGCTAGCCTACTCCTCTGGTCTGGTGTGCTATCACTCTCTCCTCATCTCACCCTCTTAGAATCCCTGCCTTCCTTTAAGACAACTCAAAGGACATCTCTGCCATAGACCTTCCCCAGTTATCCCTTCTGCTAGAGTCTTTGTCTCTAAGATTATCTTTCTACCTACTCAATATGTATCTTGTGTGTATCTATTTACTTATATGTTTTCTCCATCATTTGAATGTAAGTTTCTTGAAAGCAGATGGGGAACTAAGGCAATTAAGGGTTAAGTGACTTGCTCAGGGTCACACAGCCAATAACTGTCCGAAGTTGGATTTGAATTCAGCTCTTTCTGACTCCAGATCTGGCGCTCTATTCATTGCACCACCTAGATGACCCATCACACATTAACCTAGTATGTAGTACTTGCTTAATAAATGTCTATTAACTGACCAAGGGGAAACTTCCCTACCTCCAAAAGCAAGCAAGTGAACTTTTGTGTATTTCTAATTATTAGTCAGTTTTTCATGTGAATTCTAAATCTTCCTTTCCATTGCTCCCGCACATTGCTCCTAGTTCTGCCAAATGAAACAAATTTAATTTCTTCTGTGATAGCCCCTCAAGTACATGAAGATGGCAATCATATTTCCCTTAAATCTTTTCTTTTCCAGGCTAAAGATCCTGAGGGACCTTTCTAGAAATTCAGAATGCAGAGTTTCTAATTTGGCAATGAAATAGTGTTCTCTTAAATGATTTGTCCTGAATGTGTTCATTTAGTCCAGGGGTGGGGAACCTGTGGCCTCGAGGTCACATGTAGCTTTTTAGGTCCTCAAGTGCAGTCCTTTGACTGAATCCAAACTTCACAGAACAGATCCTCTTAATAAAAGGATTTGTTCTGCAAAACTTGGACTCAGTCAAAAGGCTGTACTCAATGACCGAGAAGGCCACATGTGACCTTGAGGCCACAGGGTACCCACCCCTCGTGTCGACCAAGAAGAAATGAGACTAGAGTAAGATATAAGAATCAGGGAGAAACAAGGAAAATGAATGAAATTGAGCCCAGTGTCTAGGTTAGCGTGAAGGATGCTCTACACTCTATCGCACAGTTAATTAGTGTTGGAGGTAGGATTAGAACTAGATCTTTCTGAGTATAGGTCCAGTGCTCTTTTCATTATCCAAGACTGTCTCTAGATTTTTAAATTAAATTAAAAAAAATTATTTGTCTTAATAAGCCAATATCTGCCCGACACCCTGGTTCACCTCCCGCCCTCCCCAATTGAGAACACAAGAAAAACGAAACCCATTGAGAACATGTAATGTCAATCAAAATGCTTTTCCAAATTGACCAAATCAGAAAAGAAGTTTGTGAGATTCTTTGTGAGTTGTTTACCATTTCTTTCTTCAGTTCATTTTACAGATTAGAAAACCGAGGCAAACAGGGTTAAATAACTTGCCCACTGTTAAATAACAGGTATGTAAGTATCTGAGGCCAGATTTGAACTCACAAAGATGAATCTTCTGATGACAGGCCTAATACTCTATCTACTGCACCATCTAAGTTGCCTCCTCCTTTATAGTAACTGCCAAGTCATGAGTAATCTCCATTGTGGCTCCCTGCTACTTGAATTCTCTCTTTCTGACTCTGTGTAGTATTTTTGCTTTAACCTCAAAGCTCTGAATTTGGGGTATGAAACTCCTGGGAGTTTTCATTTGGGGGTTTCTTTAAGGAGGCGACTGATGGACTCTATTTCCAACTAGCCCTCTGTTTCTAAGAGATCTGGGAAGTTTTCTTTTACAATTTCTTGAAATAGGGTATCTAGGTTCTTTTTTTTTTTTTTTTTTTTTTGGTCATAGTGTTCAGATAGTCCAGTGATTCTTAATTTTTGTTTCCTTGATCTGCTTTTTAGGTCAGTGGTTTTTTCTATGAAGTATCTTACATTTTTCTCTGTTTTTTCTTCTTCAGTCTTTTGACTTCATTTTATTATTTCTTATTGTCTCTTGGAGTCATTGACTTCTGTGTGGTCCATCCTAATTTTCAGAGAGTTTGTTGTGTGTGCAATATTTTGTACCTTGTGCCAAGTTAATAGTTCACTTTCCAATTCTTTCTTTCATAGCTCCTATCTAGTTTTAGTCTTCTTTGAGCACTATCATTCTATTTATAAAAGTATTTTAACTCTGAAAAATATCTTACTTCATCTTGTCCAGGAATTTTAATTGAAGTTGTGCCTAAGCTGTGTTTTTCTCTGAGTCATTGTTTATAGATTTCTTGGATTTTCTTCTGTTACATGTATCTTGAACATCTCTGCCCCCATAATAGCTTGTTACAGCAGAATTATTTTTTTTATTTGTCCATTCTTCCAACCTGCTTCCTGATTAACTTGTGGTTAAGCCTGAGCTCTGCCACACTTCTAAAGGGAAGGTCTAAGCTGCTTAACAGCTGGTTGCTGCTTTCTTGACATGTTAAGAATTGTGTTATTCCAGGGTTTTAAAGAGAGGCAGGAGATCTGCAAAGTTTCAGTGCTCCCAAAACGATCTGATCCAGGACAAAGTGATCTGATCTGAGCTTGAGTCTAAGCAATGAAATTTTGTTAGTTTCAGCCCCCATCAACCAGATAGAAAGTTCTTTTGGTTCATTTTGATGGAAAGGAGCTTCCCTTTTAGTCTGGGATTCCTGCCTTAGTTGTTCCTCGGTGGGTTAGACTAGACACTGGTAGTGAAACATTGCACCTACTGTCTGAGCCACATCATGACTGATGCTTCTGTTTTCTGAATTTCCTTTTTAGTACATTATCCTTAGTATGCTACTCAGGCTTGGAGATATTACCTAGATTAGGGGAAAAATGAATTCATTTGGTACCAATCATAAATTCAGCAAACCAACATAGACAGGCCTTATTTATAAATAAGTCAGTAGTCCAAATAAACTCACATTTCAGAAGGCAAAATGGCATCCAAATATTGAGGGATTTCACTGTGATAAGAGGCAAAACCCCAAATAGTTGAACATGATAGCCAGTCTATCTTGTGATGTCCTATGGATATGATATCCTATGGAAGGATAAACATTATCCTGCTAATTAAACACAGTAAGTAAGATGGGCCAGGCAGTTCTCAAGAGAACCCCCAAACTGAAACTGTACAACATGGGAAGTTTTGTTGCTGGTTGAAGAAATCATCTCAGGATCATCTTGGATTTTCAACTTAATTCTTCTACCCTCCCATACATAAATTCCTCTACTCCTCTATCTATTTCATTGGAGTTGAGGTGTAGAGGTGGGGCTGTATTCTGTGAAATATATTTTCTAGAATCATGTATGGACTATTTTCCTGAGTAAAGTCTTCATAGTGGGCAAGAGTTAAAGATATATCCTTGAGGCCAGAAATATGGGGTTGAAAATTTCAGATGATAGAGAAAATGCTTATAACGAGATAGGAAGCATTGATTTATTAATCAACAAATATTCATTCATTTATTGGTTTACTTATTTGTTTTAAAATTAAAATTTTTAATGAGCAGAAATCTATTTTTCTCCCTCCCATCCCAGGGGAAAAAAAACCCACATTCCTTGCAACAAATATGCGAATTCAAATAAATAAAATCCCCCTATTGGCCACATCCAAAAACTGTCTTATTCTGTACCCTGATTGCATCACTTCTCTGTCAGGCAGCTAGCATATTTCATTACTGATCCTTAGGAATCGGGGATGATCTTTGTGTTGATGTAAGTTCTTACAGCTTTCAAAGTTGTTTGCCTATATCGTCTTGCTGTTATAGTATAAATTGTCCTAATTCTGCTCATTCTAGTTATTGTGGCCTCAAATTTATTTATTTTTAACTTTTTTTTTTGGAGGGGGAAAGGCAGGGCAGTTGGGGTTAAGTGACTTGCCCAAGGTCACATGGCTAGTAAGTGTTAAGTGTCTGAGGCTGGATTTGAACTCAGGTCCTCCTGACTCCAGGGCCGATGCTCTATTCATTGCGCCACCTAGCTGCCCCTATTTGTTTATTTTTATTATCTTGATACTATAGTAAATTCTTCTTTTGTTTCTGCTCACTATATTCTGCATCACTTCCCATGGGTCTTTTCATGACTATTTGAAGCTAGTCATTTCCTAAATAGTTTTCCATTCCAATAACATACCATGATTTACATTCAATTTATTAAGTGTCTACTATGTGAAATGCGTTGTGCTTGATGTTGAACGGGAGACAGGGAAGGAGGCTACCAAGATGCCAAAAGGAATAGCACGTTGTACACAATAGACTTGCAGTTTTGTAAGCAGTCCTCTTTTTTTTTATTCTACTGGAATTCATTTCATAGCCCATTCTATTCATTCATGGAAATGCTCGTTTTATTTCATAAATTAAAAATAAAAGGAAAAAGAAATTTACAAAATAAAGATTGAAACAGAAAACAGATAAAAGATAAATATCAAACCATCCCTGTACCAAAGAAGCTCCCAGTCTTGAATACAAGAGGAAGCTTAAAGAGGATTCTGGGAAGATGGTGGAACAGGTCAGAAAATGCCAAGCTCTCAAGATTTTCCCTCACAAAAGAGTTAAAATAGCACCTTAGGGCAAACAAAGTGTGGGTAGAGATGAATAAGAACAGGGACATAACGGGGGTCTTTCTGGGACAATTTGAGAAGATCAGAAGAAAAATCCCAGGACAAGATTTGGTCCCTGTGAAGAGTAAATACTTCCAGCATAGGTTCAGTTTTAACAACTGGCAGGTCCTGGGGTTAGTTGATTTGAGAGGCTGCCTCAGCCCCAGCCACAGAAAATTTTAGCCCTGAGATAGTGAGGGGAGTTGGATGTTTGAGCCAGGGAAGAATGGAAAGATTGAGGGTTCCCTCTGCTGAGAGGGAACACCAGACCCAGCTGTGCTGTGAAGAGCTGCAGGGGCAAGAAGGAACCTGCACATGCCTGGTGAGTACAGATGCAGTGGCATGGGAAGCCTCTGGCTGCAGGCATTTACAGGAAGTTGGAGGTTTGGCTTTGGTTCCAGGCTAGAGGGAAGAACTGAAGATCTGGGGCAAGAGGCACCATTTCCCATATCCCAGGGCTAGAGGTGATTACAAAAATTAAGCTATTCCACAAAAAAATGCACAGACAAAGGAGAAAGAATCCAACCATACAAAGCTATTATGGGAATAGAGATGATTGGGGTTCATCTTCAGAGGAGGATATTGAAGTAAAGAAAACCTCAAAAAGTAATGTCAAATGTCAAATGGTCCTTTAACCAAAAATAATTCATAGGTATAAAAAAAAAAAGACTTTAAAAATCGAATGAAAAAGCTGGAGGAAAAACGAACTAAAAAAAGAGAATAATCCAAGAAAAGCAAGAAGGTTATGAAAGGAAAACCGACCAACTAGAAAAGAAGATCCAGAATCTTAAGGAAGAAAATGACACCTTGAAAATTAGAATTGGGCAAAGTGAAGCTAGTGAAATTATAAGAGATCAAGAAATAATCAACGAAAATGTGAATAATGAAAAAATAGAAGAAAAAGTGAAACAATGGATTTGGAGAATAGACGAAGAAGAGGAAATATAAAAGTAACTGGACTATCTGAACATTATGATCAAAAAAAAAGAATCATTGATACAATAATATGAGAAATCATTAAAGAAAATTGTCCTGAAACATTAGAACAAGGGGAGAAAGTAGAAACAGAAAAATTCCATCCATCACCACTTAAAAGAGATCCTATGAGGAAAACTCATAGGAATATCATAGTCAAATTCTGAAACCCCCAGATCAAGGATAAAATATTAAAAGCATCAAGATCAAAACAATTTGAATATGGTAATGCCACAATTAGACTCACAAAAGACTTAGCAGCAGAGACATTAAAGTACTGCAGGTCTTGGAACATAATATATTGAAGAACTAGGGCTTTGGATGAAAATATCATACTTTGTGAAGTTAAATATTATCCTGAATGGAAAAATGGACGTTTGATAAACTCTCAGACTTTCAAGAATTTGTTTTAAAAAAAACACCTGA
>CM053590.1:137531703-137580089 GCA_028646515.1 Pseudochirops corinnae
AATTAGGGTAAACCTGAGTATGATATGAATTTTAAAAGTAAAGCAATTTAAAAACATCTAGGAGGAGTAATTATTTTATACAAATGAAGTACAAGAGGAAGAATTGATACAGGGGAATTTGATTGGGGAGGAGGACTTGTAGTTCTGGTAATCTACTTTCATTGGGAATAGGTTTAAGAGGGAACAATACATATATATTTAGAAGAGTATGAAAGTCTTCTAAATTCAGAAGAAATAAAATGGTAGGGGCATAGGGAATAGAGAGAGGACAAGGGAGGGATCTTTAGAGTGGAAGGGAAGGGAATAGGTAAAAGGGGGGATATAGAAGGGTGTTTAGATTTATGGGAATGGGAGGAAAGGAGAGGGATCCTTGGAGCAGGGTAGACAAGCAATAGGAAGGCAAGGTAGTGTGTAGAAGTAAAGTAAAGAAAGCAGGAGGGATAGGAAACAAGAAATTTGCACAAAGATCAGGTGTAGAGTATGTTTCGAAAAGAATATATCTGTATATGTATGTATATGTGTATGTATATATCTATAGCTATAGAGAAACATATCTAAACTTTATTGAAGCCTTCAGTGAGGGGTGGGGGAGGGGAAAAAAGAACAAAGTAAAAAAGTGCACAGCAGAGAGCAAAAGAAAACTCACAAGGAAGCAAAGATGGACAATTGTCAACACGAGTATTATTGATTGTACAGGCTTTCTTGAAATGAAAATTTATTGTTACATATTTTGACTCCTCTCTTATGTTTTGCTATGTACACAACATGTCTTTTTTCTTTCTAACTTCATATTTAAGTTCTAATATTTAAATTTATGATGTTTTTGTTTCTTTTCTTTATTCTGTATTTGTGTTCTGGTGTTTGAGTCTAAAGTAAAATTTTGAATGAAAAAAAAGGAAGTTTAGCATAACAGATTGCATACTGGACTTGATTTTAGGAAGACTTTGGTTCAAATTCTCCCTTTGACACATAATGGCTCTGTGACCTGGACATCTCTCCTCTGATTCCTCAACTGTAAAAAGAGGGGTTGTATTAATTGAGCTCTAATGTGATCCTTTCCCCCTCTAAATCAAAGGCCCTGTGGCTAGGCATCTACTTGCATGGGCCTGGAATCTTATTTGTTTGAATCTCATTTGTTTGGGCACTTGCTCCCAACAGCGCACACCAATCTCCTGGCCGCATGACCTCTCTCACTTCTTCATCTGTAGAACAAGAGAATCGGATTAGATAACCTCAAACCACAAAAAGGACTTCCCTTTTGTGCTGCCCCCAGCTCCAGATGCATTATAATCATGTGTAGTTCTTGCCTATTTTTATTTTGAAGAAGCTTGGCAAATTCATTGGTTTATAGAGGAAACTCACTCTTTATGAATACAGATTAGAATCTGCTCAGCAATTTGTAGCCTTAAGCCTGGTGCAGTGAGAGAATAAGGTATTTGCCCAGTATCACAGCCAGTAGGTGTCAGAGGTGGAGTTTAAACTCAGGTTTTACTAATCCCTAATTCAGAGCCTTCTGACTCTGAGGATGACTACTTTGTCACACAGTCTGTCTATAGGGAGATTACTGGTGTTTGGAAGATGATTCCTTGCAAGTGTGCGCGCGTGCGTGCGTGTGTGTGTGTGTGTGTGTGTGTGTGTGAAGGAGCAGCTCAAAAATGCTGCAAAATTTCCTAAATGCAATCCAACCTGATTTCTTCTTTCTTTTTGATTTTTGAATCTATACTCATTAATACCATTGATTTGTAGTTGTGTTTTTTCCTCCCCTGGTTTAGGTATTAGGACTATATTTGTCTCGTAATAGGATTCTGATAGAATGCTTTCTTAATTTTTGAGAATAATTTGTGTAGTACGGGCACTAATTAATTGTTCTTTAAAAATTTAATAGAATTTTTCTGTCAATCTATCAGGATCAGGTTTTTTTTTTCTTTTCTTCTGTAGTTCTTTTACAGCTAGTTTCATTTCCTTTTTTTCCAGATGGGATTATTAAAGATCTCTATTTGGTCTTCTTTTACCCTGAGAATTTTGTATTTTTGAATTTCATTTATGTTCTCAGTTTTGTTAGCCCATAATTAGTGGGTTTTGATTATTCTTTTTATTTCTTCTGGTATTGATATGCTTTCACCTTGCTTGTTTGCTCTTTTGCTGATCTGATATCATGCTCGGTTCTTTTTAATCATACTGGCTAAAGGTTAATCATTTTTGTTAGTCTTTTCAAAGAACCAGCCTTTATTCATAATTTCTATGTATTTTCTTTTGGTTTTTAGTTTATCTCTTTCTCCTCTAATTTTCAGCATCTCCCCTATTGTGCTCACTTTAGATTTGTTTATTTGTTGGTTTTCTAATTAAAAAAAATGCATATTTGGTTCATTAATCCCCTTGTTCTTCTATTTTGTTATTGCATTTTTTATAGGGATGACTTTTCCCCTTGGTACTACGGAAGCTGCAAACCAGAGATTTTGGAATGTTGTTTAATCATTGTGATTCAAATAATTACTAATTATTTCTGTTTTGGTTTTTGACTCACTTGTTATTTAGCGTTTCATTCATTTTCTCTTTGAATCTGTATATTTCACTTCTGCGCCCCAAACTCACTACAAGTTTCATTACATTATGGTGTGTAAAGGGTGTATTTACTACTTCTACTTTAATTTTTTTTCAGTATCTGTGTTCTAATACATGGTAAATTTTTATAAAAATCTTGAACTGAGAAATATGAATATGTATATGTATACACACACATTATATATAGATACTGTGTGTGTATGTGTGTGTGTGTGTGTGTGTGTAGAAATCTCCTTGAGAAAATGGCATAAGTCTTTTTGCTCTAGTTTCTCCTGCAGTTTAAGTTCTGTTTTTCCCCTTTTGTTTATCTTTCCGATAGAGCTGTTGAATTGAGAGAGGAACATTGAAATCTCTTGTTATTATTGTGTTATTGTGTCTTGCTATAATTAAGTTAATGTTTCCTTCAATTATTTACATACTAGCCCTTTAGAGGATATAAATCTAATATTGAAATCAATTAGCTGTCTCTAGTTCCTTTCAGCATAATTGTTTATCTCTTTTTATGTTTTGAATATTTTTTCTTTATCTGATAGCATGACTGAAACTTCTGGGTTTTCTGAATTCAATTGATACATAGCAAATATTTTCCCCCAGTCTTTCATTTCTATTCTCTGTATGTTTTTATTTTTTTTAATGTGTTTCTTATAAGAAATAGATTGTGGGGTTTTGTCCCCCCACCCCAATATGTCACTCTTTTTCATTTTCTTAGATTGTTTAACCCATTCACATTTAAAGTTATTTTAGTTAGGTTTATGTTTTCATCTATTTGTCTCTAATACTATTTTTTTTCCAAATTTTATTTTTCCCTACTCTTCTGTAAACACTATTCCATTTCTCTTCAGTTAACTTAATCTATTTTAAAGCAACTCCAATCTTACTTGACTCTCTTTTCCTCTTACTCCCAAGCCTCTTATCCTCCCATTTATTACTCTTTTTTTTTCTCATTTTGGAGAGTTTTTCTCATTAGTTCCTTTTTATTGAATTATTTAATTTTTCTTTCCTCTTTGCTTTGCTGGGTAACTCATTCTTCGTTGTAAGCCTCTATCTTTTGCTTTCTGGAATGTCATATTTCAAGTTCTCTGTTATTTTATAGTAGTGACTCTCATGACTGTGGTTCCTGGTACATGAATTCTTCTTTCTGGCTGCTTGTAGTATTTTTTCCTTTGACTTAGAATTGGAGTGTGATATTCCTGGGACTTCTCATTTGGAGTTTCAGGAGGTGACTGTTGGGTTCTTTCTTCACAACTATTTTTTTGTTCCCACTTCTACTCCCTGATGTCAAGCAGAGCAAGCCTAATACTTCTTTTGACAGTTCCTTAAATAACCTAAAAAGCAGCTAACCTAGCCCTGGTAAACATTCTAGCTAAACAGCTTCAGTCCCCCCAATCCTTGGCTAGCACAAGCTTAAATCCTTCACCATTCTGATCAGCCTCTTCCAGGTATGCTTGAGCTTGTCAGTTTCCTTAAATTTAGGCATCTAAATTACAGAGAATAGACAATAAAGTAAACTAGTGATCTTATCACTAAGGGATAAATTAATCCTCATAAATGTCATTGACATTTTCTGGGATATGATTCGTGACTAGAATATGACCTAATTTAAAAGGAACAGACTCACTAAAAAGGGCAAGAGAGTACACTGTATACCAAGAAAAATATGTTCTTTTTAAGAAATGTATGAACCAGAGAGAAGACACCAGAAATGGCAGGCACTGTGAAGACTATGAAGGCTTGAAACTCAATTAAGACTTTTTCAGGCATCTTATATATTGTTATATGGCAGGTAATCTCATAGGTAGATAAAATGGTATGGGTGATATCTTTTGATTCATGCATAAATTGGATTTAAGTGGGGCAGAGTTGCATAAAGTTGTCCACCTCACTCTCTCCTCCAGAGTTATCACAGTCCAGTGGCAAGACAGAATGAAGATGACTGCTGATAGTCCAATATGCAGTGGCTGACATTGGAGTCTTCAATATCTATCCAAACTCTAAGTGCTCCACAGTGCCTGCTACAGCTGCCTCCATGGCCATTGGAACAGATTGTTCTGACCTACCCATTCCATCAGGGGAGGTATTACCCACAATGGAGGAGTTCAGGGTGGGAGTGCTAAATGTGGGAGTGGCATTGTTTCTTGAAAGAAGCCAAGAAAACAAGGAAGTGTAGAGAGAGAACATTCCAGGCATGAGAGTTAACTATTGAAAAGATATGGAGTTGGTAGATGGATTGTTGAGTTGGAAGAACAGCAAACAAGGATATTGTCATAGGATTGTAGAACTTGTTGAGAGGAATAAAGTGTGGAATGGAGAAAGATAGCAAGGGGTCATGTTGTGAAGGGTTTTAAATTACAAATAGAGAACTTTATATTTGATCCTACAAGTGACAGAGAGCCACCGGGGATTATTGAGATTGTGGTGTATGATATGGTAAAACTGGTGTTTTAGGAAAATCACTTTGGCAACTGAATAGAAGAATGGAGGATAGATTGTGGTGAAAAGAGACTTCAGGCAGGGAAACCCATCTGAAGGCTCTTGCAAGGTCCCAGGGGTGATGTGATAAGAGCCCGCACCATGGGGGTGGTTATGTGAATGGAGAAAAGAGAACATATAAGAGAGATATCGTGAAGGTAGAAATGACAAGTCTTGGCAAGATTTAGTAACAGATTGGGTATGTAGAGTGAAGAGTTTGTGAACCTAGGTGACTGGGAGGATGGTGGTACCCTTAATAGTAATAGGGAAATTTGGAAGAGGAGAGGATATAGGGGTAAAGATATTGAGTTCTAACTTGGACATGTTGCTTGAGATGCCTATAGGATGTACAGTTTAAGCTATTCAAAGGGCAGTTGGTGATATAAGACTGGAAATTAAGAGCAAAGTTAGGGTTGGATGGACATCATCTGTATAAAAATGATAATTGAGCCCATGGGGGCTGATGAGAGACAAGAGGGGGCTATTGAGACAAGATAGAGGAAGAAGAGAATGGGACTCATAACGCAGAGCCTTGGAGTATACTTTGTACTCCAAGATTAGTAAGCAAAAGTGGGATGAAGATCCAACAAAGGAAACCGAGAAGGAGGTCATAGGAGGAGAACCAGGGAAGAACAGTGTCACAGAAACCTAGAAAAGAGAGAATACCCAGGAGAAGATGGTGATTGCCAGTGGTAAAGGCTGCAGAAGTCAAGAATGACAAGGACTGAGAAAAGGCCATTAGATTTAACAATTAAGAATTCATCAGTAACTTTGCAAAAAGCAGCCTGAACTGAATGATGAGTTTGGAAGCTAGACTGCAGAGCATAATATAAGTTATGCCATAATTTAAAAGTTATGGCAGACTTCCAGTCACCCAGCTATTTGCTGGCATGAAGTTTCTGCCAAATGCAGGACAGCTGCTAAATTTTCTTGGTCTATCATCCCTATTCTAGTTACCCGTCTCTCCATTCACAGTCTTGAATGAATGAATGTATAAAAAAAATTCATCAAGAGCCATTTGCAAAACACTATGCTAAATTCTGGAGATACAAAGAGAAAAAGTAAGACAGTCCCTGTTCTAAAGGAACTCCCATTCAAAAGTGGAGCTGCATGACACATACAACAGATTTCAGCTGAAAGTCAGATGGGAAGGTCTAATGGTCATGGATTTTAGGGACTATAGATTTAGAGCTGGACAGGCCTTCAGAGGCTATCTAGTCCAGCCCCCTAATTTTATAGATAAACAGATTAAGGTCTAGGGACGTTAAGTGACTTGCTCAATTATAACAATAATGATTTGAATGAAATTTAAGTGATACTTTTTAAAAAAGGTTTATGAAGCACTTTACATATGTAATTTCATATTTTGGTCCTTAGAGTGAGTAGCAAATTAGATGGTACTGCATCTTCTTTAATGTCATTTCTATTAATATCAATTTATGATGAATCTTTTGATAGTGTCGAGGACTTTGGTGGCAAGAATTTCTTTTCAGGGTCTTCAGTAGCTGTGGCTTCTGAGGATTTGGGAGTTATAGCACTTGTAGCATAACCATTACAGGTTATATACAGATTATATAGCTTGTATATAGGTTATATACAACCAAGTTGTATTTCCACTCAGGGCCCCTTCCTTAGACTATGGCTTCAAGGGTCAGATTGGAAGCAGGGCCAGTGGTTTGAGAGATGCTGCTGTTTCCAAGCTCTTAGACTTACAAGTCTATTGGTTAGTGGTTGGTGATCATACTAGTGGTGATGGTGGGCCCCTTCTCCACAAAATTTGTTCCTCATGGCTGCAAAGGCTGATATAGAACCTGGTCCAATGGTTGGGAGGAATGTTACTATTCCTGATGTTCTTGAGCTCAGGGTACTAAACTCCAGCAAGGACTTCAGGGAGATGGTAACCAAGGTGGTTTGACTTACCTGGTACTTAGTTCCTCCTGTCTTTCACACATCTATATACCTACATATCTATATCTATATATCTACATATATATCATAGATATAGATATCCATCTATGTAGATAGGTAGATATATATAATAGATACATAGATATCTGTGTATATATGTATGCCTGTATATACGCATATATCTATATATATACATATGTGTGTGTGTGTGTGTGTATGTGTGTGTGTTTGTGTATATGAGAGAAAGGGGAAGGGAGAGAGAGAGAGAGAGACAGAGACAGACAGAGTGTGTTTCTTGTTTCTTTAGCTGGACGGGCTTACCTATCTGTTAATGGTAGTAGGTCAGCAGTTGGTGTTGGAAATGGCAGGGATAATGGACCTCTTTTAGACAAAGATTGCTCCCTTGGAAGACAGTTGCAAAGGTGGGGCTGGAAGAAGGGTTAGTAGTGGGGGCAAGGTAACTGCTCTTTCTGTGGCTTTTGGATTCAGGATCATTCTTTCTAATGTTCTATCATTGAAAGGGACATAAAGGATTGCCTGCCTACAGTAATATAAACAAACAAGGAATTGTTCTCCACTTTGGAATGAATCTCTTGCCCCCTTTTACTTCTGCTGTTTATGCTTTGCTAATCTTTAGCCTTGGGTGATCTCCACCATCTCTTTCTCTCTTACTTGTGAGCTGTTGAATATTGCTAGAGGAAGTCACGACACCATGGTGACTTGTTCCATTTGTGCTAATCTTAAGTAGACCTTCACTGGTTCATAGAATTTTTTTGATTTAAATCTGATTGATTCCCTACCACATTTCCCACAGTGTCTGTTCAAAAGTTTTTTCCTTTTTTCTTCTTCAAATTTTGAAACTCCACCTCTATATACTGCTCTTATCAGTCAATAAGCTTACTGAAAAAGATGGAGAATATTGATACTAAGTTTCTTCTTCTCCCCTCCATTTCTCAGAATCTTCCCATGTCTTTATCCATCCTTTCCTCTTTTGCTCCAGTCTCAGGAGAAGAAACTGCCCTAATCTTAGCAAAGACTAATTAATTAAGCTTAACATTTGGTTCTATCCCATATGTGTCCCCTCTATGATCTTGTTCTGTTCATCTCCATCACCTTCTTCAGTGACCAAGCAGTTATCATAATACTGCAGGGAGTGAATTGCATTAATCTTGCTATTTTTGCTATAAATGAAACAGAAGACAAAAAAAAAGTTGCAGCAAAGGGAAAGAAAGGCTTTATTCCGATTGGAGAGACAAATAAAGGAATTCACAGAGTTTATTTCATTGCACATCCAAAGTAAATAAGAAACATAATTTCATAGAACATTTGGTCGTCTCATCATAAGTATTTGTGAAAAAGACCACCATGAAAATAATTTGCATTTTATCCACCAACATCTGTTGTTGAAGATGACAAATTGGAGAAAGTCTATGAAGAACTCTTTAAAATAATCCTAATTAAATGGATATTTGTTATTATACTTGATGACTTCCAAACAAAGGAGGGCATAGATGAGAATGGCAAAAAGTATATTAGAAAATGGAACTGAGGAGGCAGGAATGAGAGACGTGAAAGGCTCGTAAACTACTCATAAACATAGCGTTACATCTATGTTTCATTTTTTAGGAAGGAATTGGGAGGTATTGGATATGGCAAGACCTAAATAACATCAGGAAAAGGCAAATTGGTTATATTTTAATATGTTGGAAATGACTTATTACTAATAAGTGTGTGATTTCTGAATCAATTGTATATAGTGAGACCATTGATTTGTTAGAGCAAATATTGCAGTACAAAACTAGAAGAAAGGGTGAAAAATGAGAAAAAGATACAGTGTGTAATTCAAATGACCATGCAGAGCATGGTAGTACTTGCTTGTAATAATGAAGCTGGTGTAATGCTTAAGGTCAGGAGTTTGGAGTTGTAGTAGGGCTAATTTGATGCGGTGTCTATAATAAGTTTAGCACTAATATGATGAGTTCCTGGGAGTATGGGTTACCAGGCTACCTAAATAGGGAGAGACT
Organism: Pseudochirops corinnae; assembly: GCA_028646515.1. NCBI lineage: Eukaryota > Metazoa > Chordata > Mammalia > Diprotodontia > Pseudocheiridae > Pseudochirops > Pseudochirops corinnae. The sequence continues at coordinate 137,540,667 of CM053590.1, forward strand.
GGCCCAGTTTAGAAATGGAGAAGGTCAATGCTTCCTTGCTGAGTGGTAGTGAGATCAGCCCATGACGTGAGTGGCTGTTGTACTTCAAACCTTGTCAAGAAAGGGAAAATTGGTCTCAGAAAAAGGAAAGAAAAAGAAAAACAATTCAAATGACCACAATCTGAACAGCCCAACCTATGTGAAAAGTTATTGATGCCAGAAATGGGAAAAGAATGGAAGAGAGAACATTTACATCTATAGAACTAATTATAACAATTCTAGATGGAAATTATCAATGAATTATCATTATTAGGAAACCAAAAGAGCCTTAAACATGCCTTAATCAGCAAACATATGATCGACACTTGCTAAGCAGAAAGATATGGCATCCAAGGGCAAGACCAGTTTAGAATATAGACTTGTTTGTAAAATCTTTCAGGAAAGGAGGTCACATAAGATTGAATTTAAATGATACAATAATTTTTCCCAAACAATATAATAAATAATTTTTCCCACGAGATAAATATGGGTAGTAGAATTCTATCACATCTGAACTCACAATTTTATCACAGTCCTTTTTGAAGGAAGTACTGAAGAAAACAAAGATGAGGAAAACCATACAACTCCCTCATTCTGAGAGAAAGCCTTTCTTTAATACAAATTTCTGAGGACATGACCAAATCTCTCAGACCATGCCTTTGATTAATTCAAGGAGGTATACAGGTCCTGTTTACACTCGTGATTCCTCTGATTCAACAAAGAAGTGTTCTTACTTAACAAAGGTAATTACTTATAACTGGGTGGGATAATTAATGGAACTCAAGAGTTATAGTACAAATACAGGCCAATCTCTTTAGGCTACTTTCCTAAAATAAGGGGAAAAGTATACACACACATATGCATGTATAAAATATACATACCCACATGCATGCATAGATGTATATATAAATACATGTATATACACATACATATTTGTATATGTATGTATGTATCTACACATATACATACATATACACACATATAGACACACTGAAAATGATTACTAATTATAGAAGGCATTCAGGATTTTTACAGATTTTGGAAGAAAGTGTGGCCTATATCCAGATTTACATAGTGGAAAAGAATTTACTCTGACTCTTCTCTCATTCTTTTGATATTCTGCTCTAAGAAAATAATGTTAAAGACCAAGTGCTATCAAGGATGAAATAAATGTGATTATCAGAGAAGAGAGACACATAGCTCTAATGTTTAACAGTTACTGTCATGTGATCCCCAGCCTTCTACATTTTCTGTAACTTCAATAAATACTCTTTAGCCCTGAGATTTTTTTTTTCAGTTGAATTCTTCCCCAGGAGCCATGTTTTTATTAAGTTGTGATTTCATGATTGTTAATGTGCCCTCTAAAGGGAGCAGTATATAGGCCACAGGAAGAAGAGAATTCTTATACTTCTTTGCAGTTGTAAGAGCACTAGAGGGATTAGGGCAGTTGAGAAATGTGAGCAGACAGTTCTGGAAAGACAATAGATGGTTTTGCTAATGACTTTCTGGGATTAGTTAGTTGCTCTTGGAGAAAAAAAAAGATTCTTCTTTCACATGTCAAATAACTTATTCAGAGTTACTAAATACATTTTCCTTACAAAGCCTTCACACATTTGACAGGTATATTTCAAATCTAATGTCTAAAATTGAGTGTGTTAATATATAGAGTAAAAAACTTACCTTGCCAAGTCTTTTATTATATATTTTGATAAAATTTGCTCCCTCAAGAATTTCAAACCACTTATTCACTCACCTTATGAATATTTCTGCATTTTCAGATCAGCTTGGGTGTCTAGGATCAAAATCTACTGGTTGGTCTGCCCCATTGCAAGGGCAAGGGGTCATTGCTAAGATCAGAAAGATGAATGTATTCGTTGAACAAAGCCAAAAAAAGACCCATGGCTCACACTTCCTGGCATTTCTCCCTGGCATTTCTTTAAGTACATGACATGAATCAAATGTTTGGCCTCAACCCAGGATTCTTATGAACTCAATGCAGTGATTTACTTGTTCCCAGAGCTGCTTGTGAATTGGGGAAAGTGCCTTTTGTATTTTTCTTCTCTCTCCATCTGGGATAACAAAGTAAGTCTAAGTTGAAAACTTCTTTTAAAAATCATTCAATCAAGCTATACAGAAATCATTCTTAGATAATTGCCACAAGGCCCTTAGATTGGAAAACTTGCTTCCTATCAAGAAATAAAACTCCTGTGAGAAAATGACTGTCAAGTTCAGGGAGAGATGATAATCAATGGTATGGGAAAAAAATATGATATTGACCATGTCTTAGGAAGCAGATTTGATGGTGCTGACTCTGAACTGTTTGGAAGATGACTGGTGATGCAGGAAACATCAATCATAATAAAGAAGACAGATAATAGACAGTCAGATGTATGTCTTGATGTAGTTCATGCAGCTGGGGTCTGCACAACAGGAACAAATCATAAAAGACACTTGCCTATAGGACTCATGTTCAATTCATACCTCTGACGTTTACTAGCACTGTGATTTTCAGCAATTCCTTTAATTTCCTCCCACCTCAGTTTCCTCATCTGAAAAATGAGATGGTTGGACTAAGTTGCTTTTGACATAATCTCCAGGTCTAGATCTTTGATCCTATAATGAAATTCTCTTTTCTATATTCTTGGTCTTACCTGTAGTTCCAGAAGACCATCACAAAATTTTAGAACTAGAAAGAACTTCAGGGATCAGTCTCTCTGTCCCTCCCTCTTTTTCCTTTCTATTTGTATGTATTCCCAGGGTTTAACACAGTGTCCAGGAGATAGAGTTTAATAAATGTCTGTTGGGTGACTATGCATATATGTATACACACATAAATATACATGTGTGTATACGCATGTAGACATACATATGGACATTATGCTTTCCTGATGCTGGGAGCATGGTATGGAGGAGATAAGAGTCTCAGACTCAATCAGATACCCTCAACTAAACACTTTTTTATGGAACCAGATAATGGGATTGGTTCACACTTGGAGCATCTCGTAAACAGGAACTTGACCTTTCGTCTTCCCAGCTGCCCACTACTCAGGTTGCCTGCAGATATTGTGTCTATAGTAGAAATAGTTTTCTCAGCCCTCATGAGTTAATCTGACCCTATTTGCAGACTGACCTCTTTGGAATTAGATGATGTGAGATAATTGAGTCCAGGCATAGACCAGGCTAAGTTCCTTCCTGTAGTCCCCACTTCCATATATCTACAAAGAGTTGGGGTGGGAAATGGCAAGATGGAATTGGCAAAACTCAGGCCTACCTGGCCAGGGTCATGCCTCTAATTCTATGTGAATACCAGCTGCTCCTCTCCCCTCACAGACAGGGTAATAAACACCAGATGGGATGGTTTGCTTTAAGGAAAAGGAGGTAGGACTGAGTCCCAGAGACACAAAGAACTGGTTAGTAAAAGCAATTGAGAGCTTGGAAGGCCTATAAAGCAATTTACTGTGTATGACATCAGAGGCCTGTGCTGGGCTCATCCCAGGGCCCTGTCACAGCTCTGGGAAACTGTTTTGCTAGACAAACACTGGAGGGTTTTACAAGCAGCTGCTTTAAGATAAACAGGGTTTTGACCCCCCAGGTGTTGAGTCTTGCTTCAAAGGGTGAAGCTCAGTAAGTCTGCTTTCTCTCTCTGATGCTGTTGACATGAGTTCGAGTCTATGTTTGGGGTGGGACTAGGAGGGGGGGAATGGTGCAGGAGCAGAGCAGTGCAAACTGTAGTGCACCCTCCCTAACTGGTGTTTGCATGTGGTTCATGAAATCTATGTGCTATTAATATATTCCACATTGACTGGACAGCCCAAGGCCTGAAAGGCACCCTGGTGCTGTAAGCTCAATTAAAGGCCTCTTTGTACTTCAAAGGCAAGAAGAAGGAAAAGGAGCAAAGTTCCAATCTGTGTCAACAGTTCTGACGCATAGATCAACTTTCCTGGAGTCACAGAGCCAGAAAAGACCTCCCGAGGTCATCAATTCAATCCCCTGTCACTAGGTCCCATCTGCCCTAAACTCTCCCAGATGGATTGCAGAATCTCAGAATCTGAGGAGGAACTTGCGCGAGCCAGCATCTTTTCCAGACTCTTGCCTTCAGCAAGCAAGCATTTAAAACCTGCAGGGCAGATAATCGTCTAGTCTCTTTCTGAAGGGCTCTAGGGAGAGGGATCTCTTACATTGCCTTCGTACCACACTTCTGTTACTCTGCTTCCCAATACTATTCCTATCTTGCTTTTCTCCTCTTTCTCAATTGTTTTTTTATTTTGAGACTAGGTTTCCCATCTCATTCAGGTTGGGAGTGCAGCGGCTACTCATTGGTCTAAATACTCCTAGCAGCTTTGAGCTGCTATTTTCAATCTGGGAGCAGCCCCTGATAAAAAGGCTTGATTGCACCTTCTCTAGGCTAAGCGACACTTATTCGTTTAACCTCCTCTGAGGACCCATTTTCTATCCTTCACATCGTCCTTGAGGCTTTGCTCTGAACTCTCTTCAGCAGGTCCAACCTTACGAGTAGCCAAAATAATCAATCCAGTATACTGGTCCCAGACTCAGTTCAGACACCTGATCGTGGTTTCTCTGTTGTCATTTTCTTTTTTAATCATCATTATTATTGTTATCTCATACAATATTTTGTAGTTTACAAAATCTTTTTACTTACATTGTCTTATTTGATCTTTATGACATTTATGAATGGGATGACTGAGGATGCTGGCTGAACTGGTGCCTACCATGGAAACATTATCTTGTCTTCTTTCATGATAGCATTTAGTCAGTTTGGCCAGTGGTTCTCAACCTTCCTAATGCTGCTACCCTTTAATACAGTTCCTCATGTTGTGGTGACCCCCAACCATAAAATTATTTTTGTTGCTACTTCATAACTGTAATTTTGCTACTGTTATGAATCTATCTGATATGCAGGATGTATTTTCATCGTTACAAATTGAACACAACCCACAGGTTGAGAACTGCTGGTTTAGACTGTTCAGAAAAAGGGAGATGATGGTCCTAATGCATCCTGCCCTGGTCAGAACACATCTGGAGTATTGCGATCAGTTCTGGGTGGGCTATTGCTTACTATCTCAGGGAGAGTGGGAGAGTGAGGGATAAAATTTGGAATTCAAAACTTAAAAAAATGTTTTAAAATAGTTTTAACTCATAATTGGGGGGAAATAAAATATTATTTTAAAAAGATTTCCTATAAATGGTAGCACTTGGGAAAATCTTTGAAGGGAGAAAATTATTCTCTTAGACAGAGGTGAGTAGAGACTGCATACCAGGCATGGGAAACAGCAGGTACAAGGTCATGGAGCTAGGAAATGAAATGTTCTCTGTGAGGAATAGGAAGAAGGGCAGTTTGGTTGAACCATAAAGTGGGCAAAGGAGAGTAATATGCAACATCTAAATCTTAAAACTTCACCAAGACTTTGCAACACCATAAGCCTAGATAAATGGGTTGGAATTAGGTTATGAAGAGTTTCAAATGCCAAACAGAATTTCATATTTGATCCCAAAGGTAATAGGCAGACCCAGGAGTTTATTGAACAGAGGAATGACATAGATCTGTGATTCAGTAAAATCACTCCGGAAGCTTTGTGGAGGATGGATTGGAGGTGGGGAGCAGGGAGCGGAGACTTGAGGCAGGGACACCAATTAGGACATGATCAATGACTACAAGTATTGGAAAGGCTTAAATATAAAAGATGAATTATTCTTATTTTAAGGATATTAAGTTTCCATTCAAGATCACAAAGCAAATGTTTCATGAAGGATTTTCTCACCTCCGACCCTCCCGCCCCCAACCCCATGACATGCCAGCACTACTGCTTATTGACTATATGACCCGTTATTATCTAGCTAATTCAGGTTCAAATAAAAACAAAAATAGTTTTGTTTGAAAGTTTGAGATAATCGGGGCAGAAAGGACCTCCCCCCCCCATTTACACTTTACAAACAGAGAACATAGTTACAAAGGTGAGATGAGGCTGCCCAAAACATAGCTACATTGAGGTGCATTTCTCAAATCTATGTAGGGGGATTTGTCTTGCCTGTGTAGATCACGTGTGTCCATGTGAGTATGTCAGAATACGGCTAAGACGTAGATGTGAATTGATGTCTCCAGAACCTTTTCCACCCACTCTTCTCCAAGGGAGGCTCTGATTATTGCCAGGAGAAGAAGCAGGAGATGGGTACCAAAGGATGGATGCTCTGGTCTCCTTAGAGAAAGCACACCAGGCAAAAATTATATCTATCTGACACCCTAAATAGTTAGGCTTGGGAAAGAAATTTTTAGATCCAAGCTGAGCTCCAGATTGCTATCCCTTAACAGGGAAGGTTTGCCCCCAAGCTATATAACCAATACTTGACTCTCTTTCTTCCAAATGCCAGTTCCAAAAAGAGCACATATAAAGAATAGCAAATTTCCTTATTTATTCAAGCTTTATAGCAAGCAGAAATAAAAGAAGTTATACAGATGAGAATATACCAGAAAATAGAATGTATGTACTTAATTTCATTTCACCTGTAATAATAATAATAATAATAATAACAATAATAATAATAAACATGAGTGAGATAATTAAACTCAACTGGGAGAAAGTCCTGGAGCTCATCTACCAACTCTAATCCTAACCCTACCCCTACATGATTGAGGTTCTTGCGCTTCTGCATGTTGGTTTCTTCCTAGCATCTTTCTCAACGCTTACAGACCTGTCTCTGAAAGAGAATCTAAAAATTGTACATCTTCTCTTTGGAAGCTGGAAGCCAGAACTTACCAACCGCACTAGATTGGAGTAATCAATCTTCATCAGGATATTCTTATATAAATTAACTTAAGCCTTGGGTTACATATGTAAAGCAAGTCTGTACAAAGCAGAGGAATAATAACAATATTTGTGCTACCTCCTCCTTGGGTTGTTGTGAAGATCAAATGATAGAATGTGTATGAAAGGACACTGTAAGCTTTCAAGACTACACAAATGTGTACTCTCTTTTGTCAGTTGCAAATAAATGTAAGTCTGGCATACAGGTTGTACCCTAACCTCTTAACCTTATGGTGAGTGTCTAGAAAATTTAAAGAAGAGTCATCCCATACATGTCAGTCTAGGGAGGCTTAATGGGCAAGATGAGATTTGGGGAGTGTTTGAATGATGGGAAAGAAATGGCCTGCCAGGTTAAAGGAAGGGGGTCTTGTTTACTTTCTGTTTTGAAAGCAGATGCTATGTCATGACAAGGAAGCTAAGCTATTGCCTATGAAATAAGTTGCTAAGACATTATATGGGCTTTATTGTATTGAGGGAAACTACCAACTTTTATGCTTAATAATAGCTCAGAGAGAAACAGCATGAAGTAGTGGAGAGAGAGCTAGTCTCAGAGTCAGGCACATCTGGTTTCAGATCCTGCCTTTGGTACATATGGCTGTGTAATACCGGGCAAATTTCTTCACCTCTTAGTGCCTGAGGCAAATCTCTTAAGATTATATATGCAAGGCAAGTTGAGATCTACATTAGAGAGTATTTCCTTGCCTGGGAGCTCTGTGTATCAGTGAAATCATAATTTTAGGGACAGTTAGGACCAGCCCTGGAATCAGGAGGACCCAAGTTCAAATTCAGCCTCAGACACTTACTAGCTATGTGACCCTGAGCAAATCACTTAACCCCAAATGACTTCCCAAAAAATGTTAGTTTTGGGGGAAAAAAAGTAAATCATTCAACAAGCATTTAGTAAGGGTTCCTTGTGTGCCCGGCACTGTGCTAAGTTTTGGAGATACAATGACAAATAGGACAGCTCTTGCCCTCAATCAGTTTACATTCTATCAGGAGGAGACAAAATGCATATTAATGACAAAAATACAATGCAGTTTGGAGGAGACTCAGAATGAGGGGTCGCCTAGAATAGTGGAAAGAGGACAGAACTTGGAATCAAAAAGTCCTGGGTTCAAGTCTTGTCTCTGATAGACACTAGCTGAGCAGTCATGGGAAAACGAAGTACCCTTTGCATGAAGTGCTCTTTCATGGTTCCTAACCTCTCTGAACCTCAGTTTCCTCATCTGTAAAACTGTGATATTACTATTAGAGTACCTTTCCCACAGGTTCTGCTGAGGCTCAAATGAGATGTTTGGGAAACACTTTGTGAACTTTGAAGTGCTGTATAAGACTCAGTTGGAGGAAGAAGATTCCAAGCTGGAACTTCCCAACACTGATGAAATAACATAGCCCCTGGGTGGGGGATAAAGGGAAGAGAAAGATTCAGAAGACATGTTCAGAGCACCTGAAAACCATAAGACTTTGATATAAAATTGTCTACTCCTCGATAACTATGCCCTAATTACCTTTATTTTCATTGTGTGTCATATGCATTACCACCTGTAAGCAAAATGCATCAGCAACAACTGTAAAGTACTTTATATGTGTGAACTGTTGTTATTGCAGGTGAAATGAAATTAAGAACTTGGTCCAGGCTTTATTAGCCCTGCTTTCAGTTACTGAGTGCAGAAAAGCTGGGATTTTGTGGGCATAGAGGGCCATAAAGAATGAGAAGGGAGTAGGATGGCACATTCCATGGCTTTCTGGTAGCTGCTATTACCAAAGAGATTAATTCCTTGTAACAGGACCAAGAACAAGAAATAGGATACTCACCTATAGCTGGGCAAAACTCGGTTCTGTCTTCTTAATTGAGATTCATTTGAGTCTCTAGGTTTAACTTCTATTCAGTATAAATAATTGAGGTGTAGAAATTGTTATTTAAGAAACTTCAATTTTCTCATTTGGTGAGGGAGAAAACAAATGAATCTCAAATTGTTCCCAATACGGTCTGCCCAATATCCCTGCCCCCACCCATGCCAAATGAGTGTCTTATTTTCCAAAAGAAACTCAATAAATGGACTAGAGGTGTCAGTAGCCTTAATCCTGGCTTCTTCTTTTGTTGTTCAGTTGTTTCAGTTGTGTCTGACTCTTTGTGACCTTATTTGGGGTTTTCTTGGCAAAGAGACTGGAGTGGCTTCTCCATTTCCTTCTCCAGTACATTTTACATATGAGGAAACTGAGGCCAACAAAGTTAGGTGACTTGCCCAGTAGTAGTAGACTTGCCAGATTGGGATTCAGGAAGATGAGTGAGTCTTCCTGACTCCAGGTTCCTGGGCACTCTATCCATTGTGTCACTTAGCTGTTTTCATCCTGGCTTCTACTCAATAAATTCCCAAAATGGCTTCCTATCACCTTCAGGATCAAATATAAACTCTTCTGTTTGGCATTCAAAGCCCTTCACAATCTGGCCCCCTCTTACCTTTCCAGTCTTTTTGCACCTTGTTACCCTTTCTTGCTGTTCTTTGAACAAGACCCTCCATCTTCTTACTCCAAGCATTTTCACTTGCTGCCCTTCATGAATGCAGTTCATTTCCATTTTATCTCTGCCTCCCGGTTCCCTTGGCTTCCTTCATGGTTCAGCTAAAATCTCATCTTCTATCAGAAGCATGTCCTGATCCCTCCCTTAATGCTAGTGCTTTCCCTCTTGATTATCTCCAATTTATCCTTTCTATATCTTGTTTGTACACAGTTGTTTTTTTCCCATTAGACCATGAGCTCCTGAAGACTGAGAATTTTTGCCTTTCTCTGTGTCCTCAACACTTACCACGGTGTCTGGTACATACATGGTACTTAATAAATACTTTTTGGCCAACAGTAGGATTTTGCAGTTGGTATATTGAGTCACAGTGTTAATTATGAGGCTCTTTATCTCTTTTGACATCATCAACCCCATCCTCTAGTCAGCTCCTGGAGTTATCCAAAAGTTTGTTTTAGTCATCCTACAGAAGATGAGCTTACCTCCCAATGCCTTCATGCAATTACAAAAACTAGACGCCTTATCAATGGTACCAATAGTTTGTAGCAAGTTAAACATAAAAGAATAGTGTGAGGATAGTGGATCCATCACAGGTTCATTTCTAACTGAAATCCATTGAATTAAGATGAGAACAAGCCGATAACATGAACAGCAAAGGAAGTGGTTCTTTAACCACTTCCAGTAATAGAAAGTTAATTGCTGAATATAAGCATGAGGCATTATTAAACAAGGAATTATGCAGAAGAAACACTGTAAGGAGGTAAGAAGATGCCCATTAGGGAAATATCCAGGCAAAGTACATCCAATTCAATTCAATCATCTAATAAATATTTATTAAATGTCTACTCTGTGCCAGGGACTGGGTATACAATTAAAAAAATACAGTTCCTGCCCTCAGGGAGTTTACAATCTAGAGGAGGAGACAGCACACAAAAGAAGGCAGGAAAGGCAACCTAGGAGTGGGTAGAGAAGGAGAGAATAGGGATACCCAATGAATGGGCATTTTGTTCTGTGGAGTTGGAACCAGGCAAGGCAGCAGATGGAGTGGAGTGAATTGAGAGTCCGGTTTCTGACCTCTAAGACTTTGGTACTCTACCCTCTAATTAGAGGGGAGAAGAGGGTGAGGGAGGTGATATCCATCAAGGCTTGAGTTATCAACATGGCGGTGAGTTTAGAAGCGACGAACTTATCCTGGCAACGGCATTTTGTGAAACCAGGCAGGGCAGCAAATGCAAAGGGGAGGGAAACCATGTTTCAAATTGTTGAATGAGTGAACAAATGATCAGCTTCTAGTTTTAGTAAAGAAGTAGGAGTCAATAGATTTCTGTGTCTTCGTAGTTTTCCACACACAAGTGCTTATCTCACGAGTGTACAAAAATCTAATTTGCTGAAACCAACTTTGAACAGAGTCCAAATCCCTTTCATTGGGCAGTTATGGAGGGTCACTGCATATAGAACTTTGGCTTTTTATGCTTTTGGTTGTTCGAAGGTAGCATCTAGAATGGACAATCCCTCTACCACTGCAGATAAGTACCTCATCAGTAACTTAGAGTTTCATAGAGTTTTCTGGAGGCAGTGAGAGGTTAAGTGACTTGCCCTTGGTCATGCAACTATTATGTGCCAGAGGAAAGATTTGAACTGATTATTCCTACCTCTAGAGGCAGCCCTCTGGCCACTGTACCACATTGCCTCTCATTCTTAAAGTTATTGGTAGGAAAATAAAATTGAGCAAGGGACAGGAAATTACACTAATTCACATGTGGCTAGGACTTGTAGATTACTAAATCTTGTGCACATACACTGTGTAATGCCAGGGGGAAAAGATCTAAGGCCACATCCTTTCTGCCTCACATAGACCCCTTTTGTCTCAGTCTATACCAATAAAAAACTGTACGTAATGGTAATATTTTGAAAATGTATGAAAGAACCAACCATTTCCAGCTTCCTGTTCATAGATTAAATTTAGATTCCTGAAAGTTCATAGGGTAATGAATGGGGCAAATACTTTCATAACTAGGACACTTCAGCTGTAAAAATGGCATTCAGCACTGAACATGAGGCCCCAACATAAAAGGCAGACCAGTTCTGGACACCCTACTATAGAACATTTGGGGAAGCTGGCCATGTGATATTTTAAAATAGAGACTACCTATCTATTATTATATGCCTTCTGAGATGCAGACATCTGTTACAGGAGCTTGTTGGCCAATATCAACAAGAAAGTTGGAGCCCTTTTGCGGGACCTTTCAATCTATCCTGTGATACACACATGTTGGAAACTTCAAGTCAAAGCTAGAAACTAAAGACACAGAGTGCTGTATCCTAAGTAGGAATGATTTCTACTTCTTGGGTAACCCAATTCAGTGGACATTTATTAAATATCTACTGTGTGAAAGCACTGTATTAGGTGTAGGAGAAAAAAAACAAACAATAGAAATATTTCTCTCAAGGTGGTTACATTCTACTCATAACAAATTTAACAATTCTGCTATTAACAAATACTAGCACTGCAAAAATGATAATATGGACAGAGCAACATCAGAAAAAAGAGTAAAGGCATCAGTCTGATTAAATTAAATTTCATCTTTTGTATACGTGTTCTTGTGTGTCATGTACCCCTTTGGTGAAGACCACAGATTCCATCTTAGAATGCTATTTTTAAATAGAATTTTAAATAGGAATATTTAAACAGAGATCAATCAGATTGAAATATAGTTATTAAGAGATTTAAAAAAGTTCATGGACCCCAGGTTAACAACCCATGACATGGATAAACCATGATTGTCCTTAGGGAAAATTGTAGCTACAAAGATTTCATGTTTAAGACATATATATACATATATATACACATATATAGTATATATTATATACTTGTGTATGTATGTGTGTATGCATGTATGTGTATAAATAAATAAACAGATATTCTAGGTGAAAAGCATCTAGACCAATGGGATACCTAAGTGCTGTGGATTCCATCAGATTGTTAGCTCCTTGAGGGCAGGGGTCATTTGTGCCTTTCTGCCTGGCATATATAAATGTTTGACTTGACAAACACAAAAAGTAAAAAATAATCCTTGTCTTCAAAAAGTTTACAGTCTTTTGGGGGCATTTAAATGAGCATAGCCAAAGCCCCCAAAACTCTCACTCAGTAAATGGAAGATCATTCCAGATAATCTGAAAAGAATCACCGAAGGAAGCTGAGGATTTTCAGAGGCAAAGCTGAGGAGGGGGGAGTTCATTTCAGGCATGAGGAGCCACCTGTACAAAGCCCCAGAGGTAGAAGATGGATGGCCTCATTTGGGGGAAAAGTAACTGTCAATTTGGCTGGATGTAGAGTGTGTGAAGAAAGGAATAGAAGGAAACAAGCATTTATTAAGCACCTACAATATGCCAGCATTTATTAAGCACCTATAATATGCCAGTTAAGTACTTTACAAATATTATTTCATTTGATTCTCATAATAATCCTGGTGGTTGGATGATATTATATTTATATTTATAGTTGAGGAAACTGGGGCTGAGAGAGGTTAAGTAACTTGTTCAGAGACACACAACTAGTAAGTGTCTCAGGCTGGATTTGAATTCAGGTCTTCCTGAGTCCATGTCCAGCTCTCTATTCACTTTGACCCCTGGCTGCATGAAGGGGAGTAATGAGAAATAAGTCTAGAAGTGGTGTGGTATACTGGAAAGATTGTCTGAGTTAGTGTCAAAGGACCCGAGTTTGAGCTCTAGTTTTGCGACTTCCGGGCTAGATGACTTGGAAAACCTTTCTGGGCATCCATTCCCTCATCTATAAAATGAGGCAGATGAGCTTTTTCTAAATCTATAATCCTCTAAGTGAGGGAGAGTTAGTGAAAAGATTTCAGTACTAGACTGAGTAGTTTGTATTTTAACCTAGATGCAATCTGAAGCTAGAGGAATGATGTGGGCAGACCAGTGCTTTAGGAAGGTAATTTTGATAACTGCTTGGTAGATGAATTTGCAGACAGGGAGAGATTTTAAGATTTAAGATTGCCATTGTTTTTGCATCTGCTAACTGAGAGCCAGCCTTTGACTCCCTGCTCTGTCCTGATCTCTAAGTTGGGTCTTTCCACCCCTGGCTCACCACACCACCAAGATTCTGGAGAGCTAATGGTCCCCAACACTTGAGGATCTCCTTTGACTCCAGTTCTTGATTCTGTTCCTGGTCTGTTCAATTCTCTCAACATTTATTAAGCACCTGCTGTGTGCCAGTCATCCTGCTATGGGCTGGGGATACAAAAAGAGGCAAAAGATAGTCCCTGCCTTCCAGGAGTTTATAATCTGCTCACAGCTACAATAGTGGGCTCAACACTGGTCCAAGTCACTACTCTCACTAGCAGCTTGGGATGTGGTTGCCAGCCCCATCTGCATTCTTGTCTCACCTCTCCTCTTGCCAGTGCTGGTCAAAGCAGACAGAAGCCCAGGTTGCAACAGCTATTAGTCCAGACTCCTGAAGTCTGCTGTTCTCATCTTCATGGAGGGCATGGACTTGTCAGGTTACGGATCTCTCCCTTCCCCATGCCCTGAATGGCAGCCAAGAAGCCTCTCCAAGAACAAAGGGAAAAAACGTACATGATAACTTTGTTGTGTATTTAAAAGGAATAGCAAGTTACACATAGAAGATTTGCAGTTTCATTCACAATCATCTTTTTTTAATACTATGTCATAGAAATTCTTTAGTTCATAAATTAAAAATAAACATTTTTAAAAAGAACAAAGGAAGGAAGGAAGAAGGGGAGAGAAACACTAATTCTGGATGACAAAATATAGATCTCACTCCCTTCCTCTTATCCTGTGACTTGTTCCACAAAGTATGTCCTCTCTCTGAGACAGTACTAGCTTCCCATCATGAAGATACTTATCTCCCTGCAACTCAGTGAGTGGGGAAGATATGAGAAGTGTTCTGAGTCCTCTCCTGTCCTCAAATCGCCGTCACTTTGAGTTCTGGAGCAAATGATATTTTAGAATATAAAAAAGGCCTAGCTTTGGAACAGATTATAGAAGTAACGATAAGGGAAGGAAACCTGCTCTTCTGTTGGTGGGATGCAGCATCAGAATTGTCCTGTGAAGAGAGAAGTATTTCATACAATCCAAAAATGAATCCTTGAAACTGGGAGAAGAGTGAAAAATGCAAAAGTTTTAAAAATGAGTCTCTCCTTCTCCCAAGGCCAAATGTGCTCAGAAGAAAGGGCGAAGGGGAGTAGTGGAAACAGCTGTAAATTTATCAAGTGTGAATGGCACATCTGGAAGTGGAGAACCTATACTGAAAAAACAAACAAAGGAGGGAATGTGGATTCGAAGCCATTAACACAGCTAAGCTTGGAATGGTTATAAAGCCCTTTTCTAGTTTGTAGAGGTGAAAGGTAAGAGCTGAAAATGAAACATGAGGCAAGGTAAAAACAGTGTGTCTTCTTTTTGGACCTGTTCTAAAGCCAGGGCTGATGTTAGCCTTTATTTGGTGGGTCTGGGGCATTGTGTGGGAAAGAAGGAGGGAGAAGAAAAGGGAAAGAAAGGAAGAACTTTTTAAAAAAAAGTTGGTGAATAGAAAGGGAACAAGAAGGAGAAGAGACATAAAGATCCCTTCTGTGTCCTTTTTAGGGAAGGGAAGGGAAAGGGAAGTAAATAAGCATTTATTAAATGCCTACTTTGTGCCAAGCACTGTGCTAAGTGCCTTATAGATAGTATCTCATATGAGATTATGTTACTGATTACCTAAAAGTGCTTTGTAATCACAGAATAGGAATGAGGAATGGAACTGTGATTTTTATAGGTGTAAGAAATTCTCAGGTGAGGAAATTTCCTCCACTTCTGCAGATCTGTGTCTTCTTTTAGATGTCTGGGGTACTGAGCGGTTGAAAGACTTGCCTAGGATCACACAGTCAATATATATCAGCGGCAGAATTTGAACTCAGGTCTTCTTGGATCTGAGACCAGTTCTCTCTTCCTAGGGTCAACTGGTGGCACAGTAGATACTGGGCTTAGAGTCAGGAAGACCTGAATTCAAATCGAGTCCCAGAGACTTACTACCTGTGTGATCAAGCAAGACAATTTCAAAGGACCCATGATGAAAAATGCTATCCATCTCCAGAGAGACAACTGATGAACTCAAAGCAGATTGAAGCCCTCTTTTACCCCTTTTTAACATTCTTTATTTTTCTTTTTTGAGGGGTGGGCTGCAGGGGATCTGTGTTTTCTTTTGCAACATTGCTAATACAGAAATATGTTTTGCTTATCTTTTCAAGTAGGGGGAGCAGAGGAAGAGAGAGAATTTGGAAATCAAAATTTTTTAAATGAATGTTAAATATTTTTACATGAAATGGAGAAACATTTCATGAAATAAATAAATTTTTTTAAAAAGTATTTAGCCCAGTGCCTGGCACACAGTAGGCAGTAGATAAATGCTTTTTTCCCTTCTCTCTCCTCTCTTCCTCTCCCCTTCCTTTCCCTTCCCTTCCATACCGAGCTGACTCAAAATCATAAAGGGCGATATCAATGTAAGCTACTATTATAATTAGAGCTACTACCTCTAGTAGTGCCCTCTTCTGATGGCTTATCATGACATAGAAGTGCCCCTGGGTTCTACAATGTAGACAATGACAGCAGAGGAGAAGTTCTGGAAGGTCTTAGTAAACTGGAAACACTAGGGATACAACCCTAGTCTGTCTAAACTCAGAGATATGGGCCTCTAAAGGCTGATTCTTTTGACCATTGTAAATTCACAAAGGTTATCTCCTAAAGCAGAGAGAGGTTATGGTCTGTATCAGTGGAAAGAATTGTCATACTTTGCTTCCTCTTGGAGAATTCTAGAACAGTTGGTTTTTTTGCAAGAAAACATATTTTAAAATCTGGAAATCAACTTTACTTGAAACAGGATTCTTTGGCCAAGAATCACACCAGCTGTTTGTAAATAACAAGGTTGGAGGCTTTGCAGACTTTGGTTCATTCGTTCAGGATTCACTAGGTGAGGTTTCTTTTATAGGAGTAGATACTGACAAGTGTGTTTAGAGCAAAAAGATGGAAAGATAGGGAAACTCAAAGTTTAATTAACTCTTTTTTTGGGGGGGGGAGTATACCAATTATTTTCCCCTACTTAGTAGTATTTTATTTTTTCCAATTACATATAAAGATAGTTTTCAACATTAATTTTTATAAGATTTTGAGTTTCAAGTTTTTCTCCCTCCCTCCCTTTCCTTCTCCCTCCCCAAGACAGCTAGCAATCTGATATAGGGTATAGATGTACGATCATGATAAATGTATTTCCACATTAGTCATGTTGTGAAAGAAGAATCAGAACAAAAGGGAAAACCATGAGAAAGAAAAAACCAAAAACCAAAAAAAAAGTGAAAATAGTCTGCTCTGATCTGCATTCAGACTCCATAGATCTTTCTCTGGATGTGGATGGCATTTTCCATGGTGACTCTAAACATTTAATTCTTAGCCCTGCTACTGAATGAACCTTAAGGCCAGAGTTAGGAAGTTCTGAGTTAAAATTTACCTTCAGATACTTTCTAGCTGTGTAACCCTGGGTGAGTCATTCAATCTCTGTTTGTCTCAGTTTCCTCACCTGTAAGATGCCGATAATCATAGTACCTACTGGCAGGGTTGTCTCGAGAATCAAATGAAATAATTTTAAAGCACTTAGCCCAGTGCCTGGCCCATAGAAAGCCCTAAATAAATGTTAGCTATTATTGATTAAGCCCTCAGAACTCACACTTCTCCATTGACAAAAATGGAGGTGATGGTTTTCTGTCTGGTCCTTAGTTTCCTCACTTTACGTTAATGAAGTTGTTGGACGAAATGACTTTTAAAGTTCTTTTTAGCCCAGTCTATGGTATTGTGGTTGCTTCTATTCACTTTACAAGATTACCCTGAAGATGAATTGGATATAATTTGTGCGTGTGTGTGTGTGTGTGTGTGTGTGTGTGTGAGAGAGAGAGAGAGAGTGTATGTGAGAGAGAGAGAGAAAAAGAGAGAGAGAATTACTTGTAGCTTCTTCATCTAAAGAGCTATATATTAAGCATGATAAGGTATAAACACTTTACAGTTGGCTATCTTGTAGCATGAGAAGGGTACCACTCCCAAGTTATCCAAAACATAATAGTGAGTGAAGAGACAACATTTCAACAGCACAGCACAAAGCGCCCCTTGTTTTAAATTCCTGATTTCTTTTATTTCAGTCCTGAGGCCTCACCCTGTACCTACCCCCCCTCCCCTATAAGGATGCCAGTGAACAAAGCACGGCAGGGGAAATATTGCCTCAGCCTACCCAGTCTCTTCAAACTTGAGTTGAACAGGAAATTTCAGGCACAGGGTATCCTTTTATACATTGGAAGCTTTCTGAATATATTATATATACATATAAATATGGAAATACATATGGAATATGTATGGAATAAATATATCTATAGAGTATAAATACATACATATATGTATGGAGAGAGAGTTCAGAGAAGACTAGCACCTTTGGTGTGAGGGCTTGACAAGCCATTTTCAGGGCTGCTCATATGACTTTGGTATCTAACTGGTGCTCAACTCTCACCTATGGCTCCAAGAAGCATGCACAGCAGCCACACTCTGGTAAAACCATCTTGGCAGATAAGCTGAACAAGGTGGAGGGTAACTCACGGGCCTCAAACTAAGCAGTGAGTTAGGGGGATGTCTATCCCAAGCATCTGAAGATTTCCTCTGCTGGAATGGGTGGATGAGAACAGTTTGTCCCAATGGCCATGAAGGTGGTTGAAGCAGGTGTGATGGAACAATTAGAACTTAGTCAAACACTGAAGATGCCAAGGTCACCCGCTGCATCCTAGGCCATTGCCAGTCATTCTGACTTTTGTCTTGCCACTGGACTTCAATGACTCAGGAAGAAAGAGTGAGGTTGATAACTTTGTGCAACTCTGCCTCACTTAAATCCAATTCACATGCAAGGCAAGATATCACCCTGGGGGGCAGCTAGGTGGTGCAGTGAATAGAGCACTGACCCTGGAGTCAGGAGGACCTGAGTTCAAATCCGGCCTCAGACATTTGACACACTAGCTGTGTGACCTTGGGCAAGTCACTTAACCCCAATTGCCTTGCCTTCTTCCCTCCAAAAAAAAGAAGATACTACCCTGCAATGTCATTGGACCTCTTAGAAAACAAAAGACAAACAACAACTATATATCCATATACACATATATGTATGCATGTGTGTATGCCTGTAGGTTTATGTGTGTGTGATATATATTCCAGATCCATATCCATCTCTCTCTTTCTCTCTCTCTCTCTCTCTCTCTCTCTCTCTCCCTCTCTGGAATTCATTCTAAGGGATTTGAGAGCCCATCTAGGCTGGACTGAGATGTTCAATGTATTCATTTATTAGGCAGTCCCATTGTATGACCCTAAGGACCATGTTTATTAGGGTGAGGTTCCATTGCATTGCAAGTTATAAGCAATTCCTACTCTGTGTGTCGTCTAATCATCAGAACTAATGTTGGTTAGTCTACAAAAGGGAGCTTTCCAAGATACAGATTTGACTACATTAGGCTCTTGCTCAGGAAGCTTCAATGGTTCACAATTGCCTCTAGAACAGTGATTCTCAACCTGTGGGTTATGTTCAATTTAAATATATCCTGCATATCAGATATTTACATTATGATTCATAACAGTAGTAACATTACAGTTATGAAGTAGCGACGAAAATAATGTTATGGTTGAGGGTCACCACAACATGAGGAACTGTATTAAAGGGTCATGGTATTAGGAAGGTTGAGAACCACTGCTCTAGAATATAATTTGAACTTCTCTCTACGGCATTCAAATCCTTTCATAATCTGGACTCAATATGTTTTTCTAGGCTGATTACACATTCACTCTCATGCATTTTAAGTTCCAACTAGACTAGCTTTACTTTTCCATATGCAACATTCCATCTGCCACCCCTGTTTTTTGCACAGGTTGTTCGTCACACCCCTGGAATACACTCTGATTGTATCACCTTTCCTGATATCCACTCTCAGCTGTTGGTACTCTCCACCCCTCACAGAAATTACATTCTGTTTATTTTATACATATTTTGTATTTGACAATCTGCGTGCATGTCGTTTTCTCCAGCGGAGTGTTAACATTTTGAAGAAAGAAAACATTTTTTTTTTTCTATGTCTTTATATCACTAGGACCTAGCATTGTGCCTGGTATTCAGTAAGAACATAATACATACTTGTTGAATTAAATTAAGTCTGTTCCACTTTATAGTTTTATCTCATGCTGCTTTAGAGATTTTGCTCAAATCTCTATCAATGCAATCCCTGCTCCTTGGGAGGTTCAGACTGGAGGATTGCTTGAGTTCAGGAGTACTGAGCAGTAGTTGGGCTAGAGTTTGTACTTGGTCCGAGTGATTGTGGAGGGGACCCTAAGAAGGGATGAATTAATTCAAGAGGAAGGACGGAATGCAGGAGAGAAAAAGGGAGAGGGAGAACATTGGGCAAAATGGTTTTCATATGCGTACTCATATCAGCTTGTGGTCACCCAGCATGCAATGGCGTGATCTATGCAAAACCTTTATTTAGGACCACATAACAAATGAGACATTGCAGAAGATGTGGGTGGCAGATGTCTAGAAGGATGCTGAGTAGGTCATGTAGCTGGGATGACAGATAGCAGGCTAGCCAACACATTGGATCCTAGGGAACCACACAGAGCTGACCAGGAGGCTGAACACTCAGTGATGTGCTTGCCTTACAGGGTTGTTGTGGGAACAGTGCTTTGCAGACCTTAAAGTAATATATTATTCAGCTGCTTGAACAGTAATGGAAATGGGGAGAGAGGAGTCCACTAATCTCAGAGTTTATGCATCTATGCTATCTTATTGACAAGCAATGACAATGAATCCAAATGATAGATCCAAATTCAAGCATAAGTTTGAGTGGAAATTCACCATTCATAGGATCATCCTATCTAGAGCTATAAGGAAGCTTAGAAATGATCTGCTCCAGGGATTTTTTAACTTTTGGATTCCGTGGATAGATTTCAAGTGGTCCATAAATTATTGATTTCAGGTGGTCCATAAACCTGTAACTGAAATTTGGCATTTCATTCAGTGATAAATTTAAAAACACACACATTGTTCTGAAGTACCCATAGGCTTCACCATACTTCCAAAGAGGCCCATAATACAAAGACTAAGAGCCCTCACCTAGTCTAGCCCTCTCATTTTCCAGATACGGAGAATGAATCAGAGAGAGCTTGAATGATTTGCTTAAGGTCACACAGGATTGAAACCCTGTTTCCTGTTTGTCTCCTGAATCAGAGCTCCTTCCTGATCTTCAATCCCTGAGAATTAAAGGGGACTTTTATTTTGAGGTCTTTGGGCTAATATTTTTTTTCCTCTTTCTTAAGATCGTCAAATTCTTGAGTGTGCTGTTTTTGTAAGACTGACTTGTTTTTATCCTCATTTTGAGGACCCTCTTCCTTCTTCCTTAGTGGAATGTACTAATATTGGCATGATTTTGGAGCCAATTATCTTGAAAATAGACTTGTGATTGTTTCAGTCTTGCTTTTGGGGTTTACATCCCAACCACCCTACTGGAATTGGTCTCTCAGAGGTCTTCAATGACCAACTTAATCACCAGATCTAATGGCCTTTTTTCTAGTCCTCTTTCTACTTGCCCTTGTTAGCTAACCCCTCTTCACTAGGCTTCATAGATAGCATACTCTCCTTGTTCTGTTTTTCACATTGCTTCTTCTCTTGAGCCTCTATTTAGGTCTCCTTACGTTGTTCTTAATGTGTATTTTTCACAGGGGGCTATGTACCACCTTTCTTTCTCCCCTAAAATCTATTCCTCTTTGCAGGCTCTCTTTTTTGCTACCCTCCCCAAGACTGAAATACCATTTCTATGCAGATTACTTACTATTAGATTTCTATCTTCACTCCTGAACTCTAGACCAATAATCTCTGTCAGTGAAAATGGACCATAAGCAACTCAAATTTAGCATGTCTGAAAAAAGATCTTAGTATCTCTTCCTCCAAACTTACTTCTTCAGAATTTACTATTACTGTCTATGGTCTTACCATATCTCCAATATTCACAATTTTGTGGTTATCTTTGTCTCTTCTCTCCCTCTCATGTCATAGTCAATCAATTATAAGGCTCATCTATTCCACTTTCACAAAATTTCCATTGCCAGCACCCTTGTACAAACCACCATCACACCTGCCAGAACAATTGTAACAGTTCTCTAGTAAATATAGCTGCCCCCACTCTCTATTCCTTCTGATTTGTACTTCATATTATTTCATATGCAGAGATCTGTTAATTGCATGCCATTGATTAAAGATCTTCTGCTCCCCATTGGTTTTCAAATAGAGTTCAAACTGTTTTGCCTGGCATTTAAATCTTCCACAATCGGGTACTTTCCCCCCTTTTTAGTCTAATCTTGGATGATTCTACTCACTCCTTATGCTCTAGGCAAATTATTCTACTCTATTTCCTGAGCAGTTCCTGATTTGGTGCCTTTGCTCACACTGTTCTCTATACTGGGTCTGTCCTCCTCTTCTCCCTCTTACCTCGTTGAATTTCTCCTAACCCTTTAAAGCCAAGCTCAAATGGTAGTCCCTTCAGGGAGCCTCGCTTTATTCATCCAGTCAGAAATGACTTTTCTTACTTTTTTTTCTCAGAACTCATAAGGGATCTGGCTTTGCAATTCTCTAATGTGATTATGATGTAATCTGAGATATTACAGTTGTCTGTGTTTGTGTTTTGTCTACCAGTACAGTGAAATCATAGGACTTGTGTATGTGTATATATCCATATGTATGTGTTGTTTGTCCTTTGTTCTTGAAGAGGACCAATGATATCAGGAGGGTGAGGTCCTGACTTGAAGTAAATTGGATTTAAGTGAGGCAGAGCTGTGCAAAGTCATTAGCCTCACTCTCTCCTCCAGAGTCATCAGAGTCCATGGGCAAGGCATAGTTCAAGATTACTGGTGATGGCCCTGAATGCAATGGGAGACCTTGGCCTTTTTATGCTAAAGTCTTTCCCAGTTCCTGTCTGCGGCAACACCCATTCAGTAGTTAAAAGGTAGGTAAGAATTGAGGCAAAGATAACCTGGTTTACCTCACAGAAGAGTCAATCCGGGAGGGGAAGACTCTCAGAGTTTCTGATCAGAACAAAAACAATGTGTATATGTGTGTGTAGATGTATGATGATGTGTGTGTGTGTATGCACACACACACACACATACACACATATACACACACACACACAAATAACAATATATGATCTACCTAGTACTCATTCTGTGATTTCACTCTGTTAGGTAGATAAGACACATTTCATAGACACACACGTGTTTTATGTATGCATTTATATGCTAGTCATGTTATTTCAGAGTACTCTGTAGATCACATGGAACATATTGAGCATATACCTGCATATATATGTGTTTATTTCCCAATGGAATACAAGCTCTTTGAAGGAAGGAACTTTAATTTTTGATTTTGTATCCCTTACCACCTCATACAATGCCATGAGGGTAGATAGAAATATTTTATCTTCACTTTGTGCCTCTCTCCAGCAACTAGGTCGGTGTCCTGCACACAATGCACATTGAATGTGTTTATTAATTTAATGTCATTTTTCTTTGCACCAATATCAGTGCAGAGTTCTGAACTCAAAAGTCAAACCATTTTGCAGTGTAAGATAGGGTTAATAGAGGGATAGAGGGTTAATTATTCTGATTCAGAAGGGCTTTCATCACATGATGTCCATCAGTGAAGAATGAATGAGTTTTCCTGTTCCTTTTGTGATTGAAATCCAATGAGGAGTTATGCCTAGGTAGGATTTATATTTTGATAGAACTATTAACTAAAAATAGCTATTCCCTTCTCCTCCACAAATCAGCTTGTGGTTTTGTGTATGTGTGTGTGTGTGTGTGGTGTGGTTCATAGAAAACTGGCCTCAGTGCCTAGAAGACTGTTTAGATCTTGCCTCTGACAAATACTAGCCCTAGGCAAGTCACTAAACTTTTCAGTTCTTCAGGTAACTCTTTAAGACTGTACAGTGTATTATACTGTAAAATACACATGCATATTCATACAATATACATATGTAGTTATACATGTAGATCCATGTATATGCACATATATGTTGCCTTCTTTAATAGAATGTAAACTTCTGGCATGCAGAAGTGTTTCATATATACCAGTTGAATTATACCTTTCTACATGCTGCTCCTTAGTTGGAAATATTCTTGCTCCATCCAAATCCTACTCGGTTCTTCAAATTCATCTTTGGTTCCCACAGTAGGATATAAGCTCCTTAAAGGGCTTGCTGAGCCCTTTTCAGGGCTGCTCATATACCTTTGGTGCCTACCTTCACCCAATTCTCACCTGTGGCTCCAAGAAGCTGTGGTATGCACAGTGGCTACACCTTGGTAAAACCATCTTGGTATACAGATTAAACCAGGATGAGGGTAACCTGTGGACCTCAAACCCATCAGTGAATTAGGAGGAATGTCTACTCCAAGCATGGAAAGTCTTCCCCTGGTAAAATGGGTGAATGAAAACAATTTGTCCTAATGGCCATGAAGGCAGCTGAAGCAGGTGCCATGGAGCAATTAGAGCTTAGTCAGACACTGAAGATGTCAAGGTCATCCACTGAATCCCAGGCCATTGCCACTGGACTTTGATGACTCAAGAAAAGAGAGTGAGGTTGACACTCTGCCTCACTTAAATCCAATTGACACACCCTGTGATATCATTGGTCTTCTTTTCAAAAAATTTTATTTATTTTATTCTGAACTCAAGAAGTTAAACAAACATTTCCATAACATAGTAGAATAGAACAAAAGATAACCATACAGGAAACTCCAAATCTATTACATACAACTTGCTATTCCTTTTAAAAATATAATAAAGTTATCAGTCAACTTTTTTTCCCCTTTTTGTCTTCCCTCTTCCCCCTCCACCCCACCCTAGAGATGGGTACCATAAGACACAAATGTGTGTGTGTGTGTGTGTGTGTGTACACACATATAAAATCATTCTATACTTCTATTTATCAGTTTTTTCCTTTGGATGCAGATAGCATCTTCATATTTTTTTTTTCTAGTTAATTTGGGTGTTAATTGAATGACTTAGTCACTCAAATTCTTAAAGCAATATTACTATTAAAGTATACAATGTTCTCTTGGTTCTGCTCATTTTGCTCTTCATTATTCTGTGCAAATCTATGCATGTTTTTCTAAGATCATTGTATTCCATCACAATTGTACAGCACAACTTGTTAGGCCATTTCCCTATTGATGGGTCTTCCCACAATTTCCAACTCTTTGCCACCACAAAAAGGACTATCATAAATATTTTAGAACAATAGGTTCTAGGTTCTTTTCCCTTTTTCCTAATCATCTTTGGAAATAGATACCTAGTTGTGGTATTGCTGGGTCAAAGGGTATATACAGTTTTACAGCTCTTTGAACATAATTCCATACTGCTCTCCAAAATGGTTGGATCAGCTCACAACTCACCAATAGTACATTAGTATCTCAATTTTTCCACATCCTCTCCAGCATTAGCCATTTTCTCCTTCTATCATTTTAGTTAATCTGATAGATATGAAATGATGTCTCAAAGTCATTTTAATTTGCATTTCTCTAATCAATAATGATTTAGAACATTTTTCATGTGACTATATTATTTTGATTTCTTCATAAAAAAAACTGTTGATTCATTTCTTTTGACCACTTATCAGTTGGAAAATGACTCGTATGTTTGTCCGTTTGACAAAGTTCTTTACATATTTCAGACACAAGATCTTTATCTGAGAATCTGATTATATATTCCCTCCTCTCCTCCTTATTCCCTGACCCCTGCCATTTTTCTACTTTATTTCTGATCTTGGCTACATGTGTTTTCCTTCTACAAAACCATTTTAATTTAATATAATCGAAGTTAGTCATTTTTATACCTCACTCTGCTCTCTTTGTATTGTTTATTCATAAATTTTTCACCTATCCATAACTCTGATAGGTAATTTGTTCTATATTTTTCAAATTGTCTTGTACTCCCTTTGTATCTAGGTTATGTATCTATTTGGTCTTATTTTTGTAAATGGTGTTAGTTATTGGTCTACACTCAAACTGCTTTCCAGTTTTCCAAAGAGTTTTTTTTCCACCAAATAATGAATTCTGATCCCAAAAATTTACATTTTTACAGTTGTCAAATGCAAGATTACTATATTTATTTGCTGCTACAAATTGTATATCTACTCTGTTCCAATGATTTATCTTTCTATTTCTCAACCAGTACCATATAGTTTTGATAATTACTGACTTATAGTTTAAGATCCGGCACTGCTAAACCTCCTTCCTTTACCTTTTTAAATTAGTTCCTATGATATTCTTGACTTATTGTCCTTCTCAATGAATTTTGTTATTGTTTTTTCTAACTTTAGAAAATGATTTCTTGATGACTTAATTGGGATGGCATTGAATATATAAATTGGTTTATGTAAAATTTCCACTTTTATAATATTGGATCTTCCTATTCATGAACAATTAAAATTTCTCCAATTATTTAAATCTCATTTTATTTGTACAAATTTTTTTTTGTAATTTTGTTCATATAATCCCTGAGTTTGTTTTGGCAAGTGTATGCCTAGTTATTTTATACTGTCTAGAGCAGTGGTTCTCAACCTTCCTAATGTCGCGACCCTTTAATACTTGTATGTGGGCGTATCTGCCTGGAGACAGAGGAGCGGTGTCTCAGTTCCTAAGAATATATGTTTTCTGATGGTCTTAGGTGACCCCTGTGAAAGGGTCATTTGACCCCCAAAGGGGCAGCAACCCACAGGTTGAGACTGCTGGTCCAGAGTTACTTAAAATGAAGTATCTCTTACTCTCCTTGCAGTTTTGTTTGTGGTATATAGAAATTTTGGTGATTTATGTGGATTTACTTTATATACTACTACTCTGCTAAAATTATTATTTCCTTCAACTAACTTTTTAGTTGATCGTTTGGGATTTGCCAAGTATATCATCATATCATCTGCAAAAAGGAAGTTTTATTACCTCATTCCCAATCTGATTCCTTATTTTTCTTACTGCTATTGCTAGGATTGGTCCTCTTTGTAAATGAAGGCTGAACAGCAAAGTCCTCAAGAATACAGCCTGTTTTCATATACCTGGGGGAGTGTGGAGTTGGAAGGAATGGGAAGGTCCTCCATCAGAAAGTAGGATTCATGGTGAGTCTTAAAGGAACTCAGGGAAACCAGTAGGCAGAGGTGATGAGGTAGAATGTTTCTGGCCAGGTGGACAGCTAGTAGAAGCAACAGCAAGAAGGCAGATGTTGCTGGAGGAACAGAATCTTTTGTCTAACACCAAATGGAGCAAAGCACCATCTATTCTTTTGGAACCTATCATTCACCGTTTAACTTTCTTTGCCATCAGAATACAGAACCAGTATTAAAAACAAAACCCTTCTCCATGTATGTTTTGTTTTTACATAGTTGTTTGCATGTTTTCTCCTTTATCAGGCTGTGAACTCTGAGCAGAGACTGTCTTTAGCTTTTCTTTATATTCCTATCCCTTTTCTTAGTCTCTGGCACATAGTAGGGGTTTGACATTTACTGTGTGACTTTTGAATGGGTGAATGGCATATGTAGCACCTCTTCTTGGGGACCAAGATTGAAATTGAAGATTGCCTTGTGGGATGGGTTTTGATCTGGTCTGAAATCTCTCTGAAAGAGCTAGATGGCTTTAGGTTGGTGACTCTTTGGCACCATATGCCATCTTTGTTTAAAAAGCAACAACAACCCAGCTGGTTGGCAAGACTCTGAAGGGCCTTCTGAACATTAAATAGCTCTCTTACTAAGCAACTCACTCTTGGTGAGTTAAGTAGAAATGAATCAGTGGCATATGGATCACATTTCACTAAAATACACACATGGGTTTGGAAATTAAAGGGAAAATGTGACAAACCATGGTTAGGAGTTTAAGAAACATGAAATGTCAGGATAAGGATGAAACAATCACAATGTTTGCCAAAACCTGGATAGAGCTAGGTTGGCCCATCACACACAGCTCCAAAGTTCCCAGAGCTCTCAATCAGTTTTGCAAATTGCTTTCAAAAAAGGTTTCTTTTCTTCTAACCCTGAATTGAAGCTTTTATTGTAGTGCAAGGCCATGAGTTAGAGAGTTCATGGCTCACAAAGGCTCTTTTCAACAAGAGAATTGGTAAATGTTTTATTCCAGTGCCTTGGAGTCATTCAGTAGTACAGCAATGCTTGTGGAGCTGTATGCCATATCTATTGTCTGAAAGGAGAGTCCTCTTCTCCCCCACTGCCATAAAACCACATTTTCCCTTTTCAGGAAGCTCAGGGAGTTTCTAATCTAGTTGGAGGGATCCATATAAAAAAAGATGCAAGTGTAACAAGGGGCTCTGGCTCACTATCCTGGAACCAGGCTATTATATCTTTTCCTCAGGGTTCTCGGGGGAACCATGAACAGTTGGAGGTATCTCTTCTCTACTGCCCTTGGTTTGATCCTTTACCAGTTTTTGTTACCTACTTTTAGGTACCTTTGAGTAGCTAGCTTTTCAGTTCTATTTCGCCATTTAACATCAGTTAACTTCTACAAGGGGATATTTACTTTGAGGAACTAGTAAGAGTGAAAGTTCAAATGTTTTACCGCAACTCCGAGGACACACTTCCCCTAGGCCAGCTCAGATTCTGGGGAGAATGGGCACCCTCTTAGTACAGTTTCTACATAGCCTTGGTCCCATTGAGTTCATGTCCAAATGTATCTTTTGAAGGAGCCTCAATTCTGGTCCTACAACTGTAGGTAAAGAGGCTGATGTCCACCTTGTGTTTGACAGACCAGAACCAATTACACAAGGTCTACATACATTTTGAAGTCCCTCCATGGCATTTCTATTACATATCATCATGATTTTCTCAGAAGCAGACTCCCCAATGTCTTCCACATGAGTCTCTAATATTAGAGACTCTCTGTGCACTAATATTCCCTTACAAAAGGGCATATACAAGGTATATTCTAAGCAAGAGGCCACGAAGACGATCCACATGATTATATTATGCTAATGGTACTTGTATCAACCAATCAACAAATGTGCATTAAATTCCCATTTTGTTCCAACAACTTTGCTAGGTCCTGGAGACACAAAGACAAAAGCACAAGATTTCCTTCCCTCGAGCAGCTTATACTTTGTCAAGGAGAGAAAGTGTATACATACATGTGTATACAAAATTAATTCAAGGTAATTTGAAGGGGCAGGGAGGCAGTAGCAATTAGAGGATCAAGAAAGAGGATTTAAATTGAGCTTTGAAGGAAACTAGAGATTCAAAGAGATGGAGGTAAAGGAGGGAGTACATTTCTAGCATATGGGATGGCCTACGAAAAGGAATGGAGATGAGAGATGGAATGTCACACATGAAGTCTGGCTACTCTGACTGGACCAAAGAGAACGTGAAGGAGGGAATAATTCATAATAAGTCTGGAAAGGTAGATTGGAACCAGATTGTGAAGAAGACCAATAGAGTAGTTTGTTTTTTAATTCAGAAGTATAGGGAACCACTGAATTTTATTGAGCATGAGAAAGACACGATGAGATATGCATTAAGAATATCACTTTATTAGTTAAATGGAAGATAGGTTAGAGAAGGGAGAAGACTTGAGAAAGAGAAAACAATTAAAAGACTATTACAATATTCCTATAAGAAGTGATGTGGTGGCTATGTGAGTGGAGAGAACGTGATGAATGTGAGAGATGTTGTGGAAGCATTATTATGCCTATCTATGGATAAGACAACTGATTGGATATATGGCATGAGGGAGAGTGAAGAAGTTAAGATAAATCCCAGGTTGTGAGTCTGGATGGGATGAAGGATGATGTCAGGGGATTTTGAGCTATAAAGGAAAAGAGGGAATTCATTCTTGATGAATAATCTGTGTTTTCTCAGTAAAGTATGAAGTGTGTCCTCTACCGAGATGGTAGAGTCAGAAGAATCTTCTATGGGACTGAAGGAGGAAAGAAAAGGTTTGGAAAGCTGCTGTGGGGAGTATGGTAGAGAATCAATTAGGAAGGAGCAAATGGTTGTCTTTATAAATATCAATTAATCAATCAGTCTGAGCATTTAAGTTTCTACTATGTGGCAGGGACTGAGTTAGACCCTGGAGAGACAAAGATATAAATGAAATAGCCTCTGATCTTATAAAACTATTGATTTATAGTGAAACCACAACAACACCATGCCCTTGAGACATCACATTTTTCCATAAATCTCTTAAGTACCTTTCCCTGTGCAAGGTTGTACCCATTATAAATACAATCATTCTCACATCACTCCCAACTCAACTCTCTCTAGACTGTTCCATTATAAAACAGCTATTTTTTTTTAATGTTACTGGCTGGTTTGCATCTTCTATGGACATTTCTAAGTCTACCAAAAGCTGCCACAAGAGACTAGAATATTTAGTGACCATGGCAAGTAGCTAATGGTACAACAAGCTCATTTTGGGAAGACTGGTGAATTCAGGAAATGGAGATAGGAATAAAGACTCAACTTGTGATTTCACTGGTGTAGGGAACTTCCAGGTGAGGAAATTTCCTCTACCAATGCAGGTCAACAAATTCTCTACAATTTAGTCTTAAAGAGTTGCTAGAATAGTGGGAGGTTAAGTGACATACCCAGAGTAACAAAATCAACTCCCACCCAATCCTTCTTAACTTCAAGCTAACCTTTCTATCTACTATATGGGTGGTACAATAGACAGAGTGCTGGACTTAGAATCAGAAAAGCTTGAGTTTGAATCTGGCCTTAGATATGGGGAATCTTTTCCTCTACCAAACTGTATATATTGTGCTAAATCTATTAATTCTCTTTCACTGGGACCTGCTGTCCTGATTGGTGAGTTCCTGACCAGGATAGCCATTTCTTGAGGATTCCTAGCCATTCTCACATCACTCCCAACTCAACTCATTCTCTGGACTTCTCCATCTCCTCAGTAGCTTTGCCCCTGTGTGGGTACAATGCTGAAATAGATAAAAGAAGGGCATAGTCAATCTTGGAGCAAGTGTGGAAAGGTAAACACATTAATGCCTTGTTGGTGAAGCAGTGAATTGGTGTAATCATTCTGGAAAGCAAATTGGAATTACACAAAGAGAGTGACTATAATGTCCATATCCTTTGATTCTACTACTAGACACTTACTCACATACCAATATACTTATAGCAGACCTTTGTGTAGTAGCAAAGAATTGGAGTTATGGTTGATCATTGCCGATGAACATCTCTGGGGAATGGCTGAATTAATTGTGGTTTGTAAATGTAATGGAATATTATTTTGCTCTAAAAAATAGATGATGGAGAAGCATTAGAAGGCTTATATGAAATGATGTTAAATGAAGTAACCTGAACCAGGAAAACAATATACACAAAGACTACCACAATATAAACAGAAAGAAGGACAACAGAACAATTAAAACTGAATGATGCAAAATTAAAATGATTAAGCTTGACTCCCAAAAAGTCATATGAGAAGGCATCTTTTGCTTTTTTATGGAGTAGGGGACTATGGGTTTGGGACACTGGGTATGATGTCAGACTTTTTGATATATTGGTTAGTTTTGCTGAGTTTCTTCATTTTTATTGTTTGTTACAGGGGGGTAGGGGAAAGGAGGGATATATACTGGAAGATGTAGATGATGTAAAAACAAAATGTCTCAAAACGTTACTTAGGAAGGAAAGGAGGAAGCAAACATATATTAAGCTCCTACAATGTTAAGTACTTTATAAATATCATCTCATTTGATACCACAATCCTGGAAGGAAGATATGATTATTATTTGCACTTGACAGTTGGGGAAATTGAGGCAAACAGAGAGCTTTTGCTCTTTCTCTTTTCTATCCCCTGAGGGAGTAGGTAAAACCTTAATGCTCAGAGTGGTCTATTATTAGCTGGGATACAAGGAGATCAGCTTCTAAGGGTTTTATTTCTACATCGGGGGTCCTGATTCCAAGTGACTTCTTTGTTCTGAAAATTTAGAAAGCTTAAAAAATTCTGATTACAAGTAAAATGTATAATTCTGAGCCCCCAGGCAATCATTTGATTACCAGGGCTAGAAATGAGGCATATCAGCCCATTGAATTCTGCATAGTCAGTTAATTCATAGAATTTCCTTCCTTTTATCATATTCTTTATGGCAAAAATACCAATTCAGATGATGTTATCTTTTCTTTATCTAGAATATAATCATTAAAAATACAAATGTCTGGTAACCAAATTTAAAATAGCAGAGAAACAGTAATAAATCACATCATTTATTGCATGCAGTAGTAAAACGGAGGGAGAAGCAGAGTGTGAAGTTCATTCACCCTTGTTCCTGTCACTCCCTGCTGGATTCTTTTAATGAATCAGCTGGTGAGTCAGGTAAAGGAAACAGATCTTGAGGCAGAAAGTCTTAGAATCCACCTCCTGGAAAGCACCCTTCACCTACTGCTGTTTCTACTACTGAGGCTGCTGCCGTGTCTCCCTGGCAACCTTTTTCAATTCAACCTTTCAACAATTCCATCTGTCTCCAGGGAGAAGTAAAAACTGCTGCTGCAGTAGGAAAAATTCTTCCCTCCATTTCTGTTACTGCTGGGGTAGCTTGATTCATCTCAAGATGGGAAGAACTATAATTTTAAGGATATTGAGTGGCATACCCCCATCACCCAACATCAAATCTAAGTCTTTCCTGAATGACTGTCACAAATGAATCTACTCATTCTTACTCCTATGCTCTTTCCTACTGTAATGTATCATATCAGATATCAAGATGGATCTCTTATCCCATCTTATGCTAGGACTGATGCTTCTTTATCTTTTAAACCATAAATAAACATTAACGGTTTTTTGGGTGCATAGCACCATACACTTCACTTAGACCCAAAGATGAGAAGACATAATTTCTGGAAGGGGTTAAGACACAAATGCAGATAATCATAATATATAATAATCCATGAGTTCATCAGAGATGCCTAAAGGGAAGGGGAGATTCCCTGGGAAGGCTTCCTGGAGGAGGTAGCATTCGAATTGTTTTTTAAGAGGATGGATAGGAATTCAATAGATGAAGAGGGGGAGGAAGGACATCCCAGGTAAAAGGAAAACTATGAGGAAAGAGATGGAGGTGGGAAAATTCAGAGTATGCTCCATGGAATGGGAAGTCATCCTTCTGACTATAGACTAGAGTATGCGAAGGGGAGAAATATAAGATAAGGTTGAAAATTTTAGCATCCTCAGAGACCTCCTGGACTTTTCACTCTTCATTATCCCATGTATCCAAATAGTTGTTAAGTCTTGTTGATTCTATCTCTCATTTTCAATGTTTTTCTCTTCTCCACTCAGTTCAGCTCTTCTCTTGGGCATTTAAAGTCATTCACAATCTGGCTTCAACCTACCTTTCTAGACTTATTTTAAATGACTCTTTTTCATATATTCTGAGGTCCAAACAAAAATGGCCTACTTGTTTAAATGCTTTTGCACTGGCTGTCTTCTTGCCTGGAATTTACTCCCTCTTCACTGTAACCTCTTAGACTATTCTATTTCTTTCAAAGCTAAACTCAAATATTACTCCCTAAATGAGGCCTTTTCTTGTTCTTTCAGTTTTTGTGGACTTCCCCACTAAATTTACTTCTGTTTCTTTTGTGTATATTTACTTATATACATCTTTGAATATGTGATTTCTCCTTATAGAATATCAGTTACTTATTGGAAGGAAATGTTTCATTTATGTCTTTATATCTCCAATGTCTAGCACAGTGCCTGTTACATAGTAGTTACTTATTAAAAACTTATTGATGGACTAATCCTAGAAGCAGCCCCTCTGGTTCTCTGAGAGACTGAAGTCAATGATCAAGGCATATTCAAGTCCTTTAAAAGTGAGACAGTTTCTGGTGACCCAACTTGTTGTGACAAGAATTCTTTTTAAAGCAAAATGGAAGATGAGACTAGGAGCTGCAGCATTGACCTGAGATGTTACAATTCTATCAGTATGAGGAAATCTTATCAAAAAGGGGTCTTGTGTAAAAAAAAATGTACCAAATTATGAATAATAAAAGATATGCAAATCAAAATAACCTGGTGTTAGGATGTGGTAATGCTTTAGGATATAGGGATATGGAAAATTAAAGCCTTTAGTAGCAAAATTCTACTCTTTACAAAGACTCAGGGTTGGCAAGTCAGAAGACTTCTCAACTTTATTGATAGAAGAACAGATATGAAAATGGTATCTCAGAGTCTGATCCACAGAATTGGCCAACTTCCTAGGTTTGGCACTAGTTAGCTATGTGACCCTGAGCAAATTCATTTAATCTCTCTGGGTACCAGTTTTCTCATTTGTGAAACAAAGGATAAATTGATCATTTAGACCTATCTTCTTTCTCAAATTGTCTATGAATGTGTATGTAGCAATGAATCATTCTAAATTTTTACTAGTTTTCACTAGAAATCCTGTTTTGTATGTAATTCAAATATCCTTTTTTTTTTTTTTTTTTGCAAAATCAGGGTTTTTTTTTTCTCTTTGGAGGGGGGAAGGTAGGGCAATTGGGGTTAAGTGACTTGCCCAAGGTCACACAGCTAATTTTGTGTTAAGTGTCTGAGGCTGGATTTGAACTCAGGTCCTCCTGACTCTAGGGCCAGTGCATTCATTGCACCACCTAGCCACCCCCCCCCCAAATTAGTGATTTTCAAATGATCAAAAAGTGTTATCATGAATATTTTTATAAATATAGGTCTCTTTTTGCTTTCTTTAATCTCTTTAATGTATCACAGGGTTGAAGGGTATGTCTAGTTTAGTGACTTTGGGAACATTGTTCCAAATTACTTTCCAGAATGGCTGAACCAATTTATAGCTCCAGCCACTAATGCATATTAATATGCCCATTTTCCCTCAATCTCTCCAACATCTGCCATTTTCCTCTTTTCTCGTCTTTGTCAATCTGATAGGTATATCAGTCTTAGAGTTACTTTAATGTGTATTACTCTAAGTTTTAATTTTTTGGAATATGTTTTGTATAGCTGTGGACAAATTGGGTTTTTTTCTTTGAGAACTGCTTGTTCGCATCCTACAAAGAATATCCTCACAACAAACTAATTGAGTTAAGTAGCATAAATATAAAGACAAATATTATAGTACTATAGTATAGTACTATATAGTACACTACAGTATAGTATAGTACTACATAGTACACTACAGTATAGTATAGTACTATATACACTATACTATAGTACTATTAGTATTATAGTACTATTATTATCATTTGATAAAAGAAAAAGAACTTCAGAGACATTATGACTTGCCCAATGTCACATGATAGGTCGATAACTTAGCCAAATCAGTATTTGAACCCAGGTTTGATTCCAAATTGGCAAGTTACTTGCCCAAGCTGACAAATGTCTGAGCTGAGACCAACTCCAAGTTCATCATTTTTTTTTGTTCCATGCAACACTGCTTCTTTATAGTTTAAGGTCAGTAAATAATTGTTGAATTGTTTTAAAGGACAGGTTTGGTACCATCGTAGAATTTGATTCCTCTAATGAAATTCTAAATGGTGTACTAGGAACACAGGATTTAAAGTGGTGTCTGGATCATTGGTTTTCTACAAGGCATTTCTGGTGATTCTGCAAAAGAAAGTACCATCATAAGAGCCATGCTTAATTTATGCCAGCTCTTTCCTTTCTAGGGTCTCCCTGAGATAGAGGTCAATTTCTAGGTCATGAAAAGCAACATGGAAATGTTTCTTATACTCCAAATTTAAAGATCATTGGTCTAGTTAAACATGTTCTGATGGATGCTTTTCCTATTTCATAGCTCTCTCTTGGGATTATCTTCCAGATGGCCAATGAGAGTAGTACTGGCTTCTGTGCAACATAGTTCATGGGGTCATAGATTTCAAGAAAGAAGGGACTTTAGAGGTCATTTCCTTCATTACCCTCTTTATACAGATGAGAAAATGAGACCCATGCAGTTCATGTATCAACTGCTTACCAGGCTTTCCTGCGGACCCCATGTGAAACAGCATGAGATCAAAATTTATAGTCTTATCCAATCTTTCCATTTTGTAGATGAGGAAACTGGGGCACAGAGTACAAAGTCACACATTAGATAAATAGAAAATGGCAGAGGCAGGATTTAAACCCAGAACTGGTTCATTCTAAATTCAACACTATTTGCACGGTATGAGACTCCCGAGTTGTTGAAAGAGAATTTGGAGACAACTGTTCTCATTTCACAAAATTACAGACTTTCAGAGTCAGAAGGGACCTCTTTGGCCACCATATACCCCACAAAAAAGTGATCATCTACTCTTTGCTTGAAGATTTCCAATGAGGTGGAATCCACTTCTTCCCCATTCAACTCATTCCACCCTCCAGGTAGATCTAATTGTTAGGAAGTTTTCTGTATCAAGTCCAAAGCAATTTCTTTCTAATATCCACCCATTGCTCCTAGTTCTGTCCTTTGGGGTCAAACAGAACAAGTCTAATCCCTCTTCCACAACAGCCTTTCAAGTATTTGAAGATAGCTATCAAGTACCCCCTTGGACCTTCTCTTCTCCAGGATAAACATCTCTAGTTCCTTCAATAGATGCTCCTATAATATGGATTCATGGTCCTTCATAATCTTAAATGCTCTAAGTTACTCTCTTAGTTTATCAGTGGCCTTCCTAAAACATGGTGTCCAAAACACAACATAATACTCCATGTGTGTTCAGAGGAGAGTAGAGTACAGAGGGATTATTGCCTCTTCAATCCTGAAAGCCTTGCCTCTCTTAGTATATCCCAAGAATGCTTTAGTTTTTCTTGGAAGTCATATTGAAACTTAAGTCCACTAAAAACCCCGGATCTTTTTTCAGATAAACTGCCATCTATCTATGTCTCTCACGTTTTGTAATTGTACAATTGATTTCCTGAGCTCAAATGTAAGCCTTTATATGTATTTCTATTTAATTTCATTGCAGCCAAGTTTTCTAGCTTATTATAAACTCTTTGAATCCTGTCTCTGTCATCCAGCATGTTAGCTATCCCTCCTATCTTTTTTTTGTCATCCGTGGATTTGGTAATGATGCAGCTATGTTTTCATCAAAGAATTGGATAAAAGTGATCAACAGTGCAAGACCAAACACGTATCTCCCAGAGATCTCCACTGGAAACCCTCTTTCAAGATGAATTTATACAATTAATGACCATTCTTTGAGTCTGGCCATTACACTTGTTCCAAATAGTGTTTAATGCTTTATCAAACGCTTTGTTAAAATCTAGGTAAATTCTATTTATATAATTTCCATTTATAATCTGCAAAAAAAAGAAAATGAGGTTAATTTGGCTTGTCCTGTTCTTTGTGATCATTGATTTCTTTTCTGGATGTTCACTAACCATTTCATTACATTAGTAAACAAATTCTAGAATTTTGTCAGGAATTAAAGTTTAGCGCATTGGCTTATAGTTTGGAAGTTCCCATTCTCTTCCCTTTTCTGAAAATAGGGACCTCATTTGCACTCCCCCAGTCTTCTGGTACTTCACCTGTTCTTAATTATCTTTCAACTATTGTTGACAGCGGTTCAGAAAGCACATCTGCCAAATTCTCTACTCCTTGAGTTCACCTGAGTCAGGTGACTTGAATACACCAAAGTTAGTGAAATGCTGTTTGCCTACCTCCTTATCTCACCTGCATTACAAACTGCCATTCAGCATCTAATCACCATTTCTAATACTGTTTGTGACTCTCAGGTCCATAACCTGAAGTTATTGATTAAGAAAATGCCAGTCTTTAAGCTTAAAGAACTTGGTGTTTCATGACCTTCTTCACTGTGAAGAATCTCTTCCCTCTCCACCAAGTTCTCATGTGTTATTAAAGCAGCTGGAATTCTAACATAGGGCCTCTTGTTTCCCTTTGGTTATATTACAATACTCACCGGTGGTGTGCTTTTCTTAATGTTAAGAACTAAATTCTGAAAGGACACGCCATTCTTATTTGAATCTTCTCTTTGTAGTGAATGAACTCTGAGTCAGCACAGAATCCAACCACAGAATTACACATAAAAACTTGGGGGAACACAGACATATCATACAAACTGCTAGTTGCCTCTCCCAGAAAATCATTAGTCAAGGCCATAGAAAACAAAACAAAAAGAGATAGAAAGGAATACCAATCACCAGAGCCAATTTACGGAGAGGTTCCCTTGTGTGCCCTCACCCCACCCTTAGAACAGCTTGATAAGTGCATGCCCACATGGATCACCCCACTGATTTTGCTTAAACAACTCCTCTTCTTTTACTCCTGTTGGAACCTCTGGAGTTAATCTCCAGTGCAGGGGCCAAGCTGTTTTCCTTTGGCCCAATACTCATTTTTAACATTTCGACAGCAAAAAGGAAATGTTATTAATAAGGTTTAAAAAGTTTTCCATTGATTACAGCCATTTAGGTTCATTTTTCCACGGAAAGATAATTTAATATAATTCCATAATTCAAGAAAAAAGATTAGCAAGATGTAATCAGTCCACATGTAGAGAACAGTGCTCAGTTCTGGGTACCACATTTTAGGAACAACATTGATAAGATGGGAAATGTGTGGAGAAAGGCAACTGAAATGGTAAAGGACCTTGAGTCTCTGCCGTATGAGGATCTGTAGCCTGGAGAAGAGAATATGCTGTGGGACAAAATTATGGCTTTCAAGTGTTTCAAGCGCTATCATGTGGAAGAGTGATTATCCTTGTTCCATTTGGCCCCAGGAGGCAGAATAAGGGGCAGCGGATGAAAGTCACAAAGAGTTCGGCTTACTAAAAATTAGAGCTATCTGAAAGTGGAATGGGGAGGTCACGGGAGGTCTTCCAGCAGAGGCCAGTTAGCCACTTGTCAGATACATTGCAGTTAAGAGTCTTTTTCAGTTGTGGGTTAGATGAGAGGGCTGCTGCTTTGGTCCCTCTCGCGTCATAAATTCCATGATTTTGTAATAGTTATTATGCCTACTAGGAATATTGTCAATAATTCTTTACATTCTTGGTATGCTTTATATCCTACAAAGAACTTAGACATGGGTGTTCTCACTTTGTTAATTGTCTCAATGTGTGGAAATTTTACTGTTTATGTGTTGGTGTGTGTGTAGAGAACAGAAGAATGTGTGTTTGTGTAAAGACAAAGGATATATGGTAAATGGAAATACTTGTAAAGCACTTTATATATGCTATTTCATTCGATTCACACAACAATCTTGCTAGGCAGTTGCTATGATTGTTCTCCTTTTGTAGATAAGGAAACTGAGGCTAAGAAGTTAAGTGGCTTATTCAGGGCTGCACAACTAGTTTCTGAGACAAGATTTGAGCTCCAGTTGGCCAAGTCCAGCATTCTGTCTCCTATATCACTCAGCTGCCCCAACCATCCACTGCCAAAAGTTGATTTAAGCCAGTTATCTACTAAACCAAATCCTTCACTTAAAGGAAAAATTGCCTATTGTCAGGTAGGTTTCAGTTATTATTCTTTCACTTAATAGGCACTTACTAAATGTTCTTTAAATTGAATTAGTCCAACTATCTGTAGGGCTAACCCTATGATGTAATGGTAAGAGTACTAGGTTGGGTTCAGGGGAAATGGGTTCTCCTCTTCACTCAGACACTGACTTGCTGTGTGACTAACCTCTCTCTAGAAAACCTCCTCATCTATAAAATGAGAATTTAAATCAGATGGTCTCCAAGATCCCTAGTTGTAGAATTCAGCGATTCTCTGATTTACATTAGATTCAAATCAGCAAGTGCTAATTAGACACAGAGCATATGCAGAGTACTATGCTAGGTGCTGAGTGAGCTACAGGACTGAGATAAGGCAGAAATCCTTGCCTTACAATGCTGATGCTCTCATACACACTCAAAGGTGACAGGAGGAGAAATACAGGGAGTGGGAAGATCATGCATGCTGTTTGGTGGAATCAGTTTTGTTTTATTTTTAAAAATGTTTCATTGATATTTAAAACAACAACAACAAAACTTTATGGTTGCTCCTCAATATTTCCCTCCCTTC
>CM053590.1:137580589-137598698 GCA_028646515.1 Pseudochirops corinnae
TATATATATATATATATATATATATATATATATATATATACATACACATATCTGTGTGTGGAAAGATTGAATATATGCTGAATTTTTAAAAAAATATTGCAAAAACTAAACAGTTTACAAGTTGAAGGTGGTAAGGGGTTTGCCTTCACCATCCAGAGCTACTTTTCCAGGGTGGAGGGTAAGAGTTCTGAAGTCTTCTCTGGTAGCAAGATCAACTTGGCACAGATAAAAAATGCACCAGCCTGTATTTGGGTGGCAGGGAAAAAAAAGAACACAGTAAAATTTACTGAAACTTCTCTGCTTTACCATTTCTTCCAGAGAGAAGCTAGAGACCAAGTGGGCAAAAGATAATCGGAATAAAATAATGAAGCATACTCAAGTTTTGAACAAGCCTAAAACTTTAGGGAGAGCAAAGCATGACTTATGTAGGGATATACACATATTCATACATATATGCAAATAGACGCGTGTATGTTTACATTCATTCATTCACACACTTATCTCAATCCTATCCATTCTTCAAGGGTCAACTAAAATTCTTCTTTCTTTGGACACTGAAGCATACAGTGATCTTGGGATCATAAGATTTAGAGCTGAGAAGGACATTAATGGTCATTTAGTACACACACACACACACACACACACACACACACACACACAGAGTTTACACAAAAGGAAAATAAAACCTTGAATGTTAAATGATTTGCTCAGGTAGCAAATCCCTCATTTAAACCTAGGAAGTCTGACTCGAAATCCATTTTATTAACAACATCCATCTTACTATACTAATTTCTATCTTTGAATTCTTACAGCACTTAATATCTGTAATTAGCACACATATTCCCCTATTTTTAAATTCTATTAACTTCAAAGAACATTTGCTAAGTGCCTATTATATGAAAAGCAGGGCAGCTAGGTGAAGCAGTGGATAGAGTGCAGAACTTGTAATCAAGAAGACTTGAGTTCAAATCCAACCTCAGACACTAACTGTATGACCCTGGGCAAGTCATTTAAACCTGTTTGCCTCAGTTTCCTCAACTGTAAAATGAACTGGAAGAGGAAATGGCAAACCAGTATCTCTGCAAAGAAAACCCCAAATGGGGTCAGGAAGAATCAGACATAACTGAAAAAATAACTGAACAACAAATACTGTCACCACACACAAAACAAGGACCCTTCTCTCTAAAATTTATGGGACTTATTGACATAATGAGTCTGAAAATGTGACAATATTTAATAATCATGTTAATTATTATTTTCTTAGCTATTTCTAGAAAGAGAATCATTAGTCGAATTTCTGTTTGTTTTTTAGTTGCTGGAACCAACTTTTCCATGATATGTTGGTGAGATTTCTGTCTGGAAACCCCAAACTCCAAGAGCTCAATTTTTTTTTTTTTAGTTTTAACTAAGAAATTTCTACTCAGAATGTATAAAGGTAATCTGGAAACAGCTTAGCCTAGTTCCTATAGGCAAGCAGTCTAGGTAGATTTGAAAACCATAGACTAGTATGAACATTTCTGCTAAACACTAGGACTCTAGGAAATCCAGGTTTCTTGCTATTGAACTAGAGAAGACTATCTGAGGATGTATTGCCCTTGTGTTGTTGTTCTTTGTCCTTCATTCTCCAAGAGGGCCATGGCATCAGGAAGGTGATGTCATGACTTGAAAGTGAATTAGATTTAAGTGAGGGAGGGTTGTGCAAGGTTACCAGCCTCACTCTCTTCTCCAGAGTCATCTGGGTCCAGTGGCAAGATCAGGATGACTGGAGATTGTCCTGGATGCAGTGGGAGGCCTTGGCCTTTTTGAGCTAAGGTCTTTCCCAGGTCTCAGTTTGTCTGAGGCAACACCCATTTAGGGATTGAGAAATGAGACAAAGAATGAATTCTTTTACCTAGTTTAAAAAAATCAATCTGGGAAGGGAAGACCCTCAGAGTTTCTGGCCAAAACAGATTGCTGTTAACACTCACTGAGCCAGCAGAGCCCAAACAATGACCGAATGAAATTTGGACTGGGACCTATTGTTGGCCAATCAACAAGAGTGAGACACAGAGTGATTTGGATTTAAGGCAGGTCTGCACAGCAATATGGCTGGTAGGTTGCCAGAGGATTTTATGTGGGCCTCAAAAAATGTAGGGTTACCATTGCATACGCTCCTGTTTGTCACATGACCTACGGCAACCAACCATCATCACTCTGTCTCTAGTTTAACTTATCTGCGGACCAAAGAAGTTTAGCCTATTTTAATTTTGGCCCCTACTTACCAGCCAAGTTGTGCAGGTCTGCTTTAAGGCATGGTCCTTAAAAAAAGAAATCTAGGCTATAAATCCCAAGATATCTTGGCAATGTTTCATTGATCAAAATTTACATTCCTTTATGCAGAGCACCCACAGGTAAGTGTAGGATACCTTATGTGGACAGAAGGAGAGGAAGGAGGAAAGGAAGAAAGGAAGGAAGGAAGGAAAGAAGGAAAGAAGGAAGTGCATTGTCCAACTGGAACTTGCCAGTTGGGTCCCCAGTGGGACAGCTCCTACTACTTACAGGTTGTTGTTTATCCTTTGCTCTAGAAGAAGACCGTGACATCGTGGTAACTTACTGAAAGAGGGAATACAAGAGGAAAGGGGGCATTACATTCCTGAAGCCAGAGTCACATAAAAGAGTCCCAATCTTTTTGGATGGTGGCAGAAAAAGCAGAGAGCCTGCAATGCTATGATATCCTGTAGTGCAGTCAAAGATCTCTAGGTATATCCTCTGCCATCTAGTCCATGGAGGAAGTCAAATACTGGGATAGAATTGTCTTACAAAGGATGAGATAATTTTGAAGAACCTGTAACAGACCTATCTCTATTAGCTCACTCCCAAGAAAAAATTTGAAGGCTTAACTTAATTGTCATGGCGTGCAGAATTAACCATGGGATCTTTTGCTTATAAAATACCAACTTTCCAATACCTGGGAAGAAATAAAGGTCCAGACTCCTACCGTAAGTCAGCTGCAAGAGGCCATCAAACTTGCAAACATTCCCTACCAGTTGGCTTCCTACCGGTAAGACAGCCAGTTGCCATTTTGAAAACTATGCTAACATTCAGACAAGGCTTATTTTTAGCCAATGTGATTAAGTCTGTTATTTCCATAAGCAAAGAACTGCCCATTTTTGAAGTGTGTTTCCCATTACCTTGCTTATTTTTAAATTCCCTGAACTTCACATTTTTCCCAGGAAATCTGCATTGCACGCTAAGTAATATAACACATTGCTCAACTGGGCAAAGGTGATCCCAGTCATTTGCAGAACTTGGAAATTCCAGACGTGTTTTATGGAAATACACTCATTTGTGTGTGTACATGTACATAAACAAGAGGTTTAGAGGAAAATGGAATCATTAAAAAAATAAACTAGGCTAAGCAAATTTATATGTTTAAACAATACACACAATACAAACTAGACTTGGCCATCATAAAGCAAGCAATCTACTTCTGCTCTTTGGGTACCACCATTTTGCTCATTTCCTGATTTTTTTCAAGGTCTATGACTTCACTAGTCTTCTACTGTCATCAGAGTTGGGAAAAGAAAATGTCTCTACAGGGCAAGTAAGATCATCACTAAAATAGAACCTCACATTACTATCCTACTGTGAAGTATCGTGATGGCTTTACTTACTCAATTAGTAAGGGAAAACCAGGCACAGCGTATAGCCTACTGGACTTGGAGTCAGGAAAGCCCAAGTTAGAATTTTACTGCAGATGCTTAATTGCTGTATGATCCAGGGCAAGTCATTTAATCTCTTTTAGCCTTAATTTCTCCATCTGTAAAATGGGTGTAATAATAGTACCTACCTCTGACAATTGTAAGGATCGAATGAAATAATAATCTGATACAAATGAAATAACTTCACAAATCTTTGAGTGTTATATAAATGCTAGTTATTATTATTGTTATAACTAGTATGATAGCAAGTGTAGAAGTTATGATTTCAAGGGTGCCAGGCCATCTTTCTTACCTTAATAGATTAAGGAAATCCCATCTTAAATCCCATCTCACCTGCATCCATTCAAGGAAAGTTATACCCTTCATTAAAATGCAAATTCCCATGTCCTTCCCAGTGAAAAGAGTCCTGGATTTGGAGTCAGAAGCTTGCTTTGCTACGTACGTATACCTTTGTGCCTTTGGGCAAGTGGCTTCATCTCCCTGAGCCTTGGTTTTGTTACGGGTAAAGTAGATGACCTTGGAGATCTCTTCCAGCTCTAAATATGGTCCTAATATAAGTTTTTTAAAAAGTTTTGCTTTTTGAGGGGGGAAAGGTAGGGCAATTGGGGTTAAGTGACTTGCCCAAGGTTATATGGCTAGATTTGTGTTAAGTGTCTGAGGCCGGATTTGAACTCAGGTCCTCCTGACTCCAGGGCTGGTACTCTATTCACTGCACCACCTAGTCACCCCTATGATCCTATTATAACACAGGCCTTAGAGCACACACAGCCTTGCCTACTTCCAGCAAGCACTGAAGGATTCAGGTGTTTTGGGAATGATGAAGACATTCCCTTATTGGCCACTGACCCAGTGGATCTTCAAAAGGAGGTGACATGCACTCCGGTTCTTTCTCTTTCCTGGCTCCAGATTATGTCAGAACTATTTAAATTTATTCCTAGACAGATGGCTAGAGAAGGCTGTGACCCTTCTCTCGTCTCCTTGTCCCCAACTAAAAAGTATGTGAAGGTAAGGAAAAGAAATTCCTCATTGGCAGAGAGAGAGAGGGAGGGAGGAAACAAAGAAGGAAGGAAGGAAGGAAGCAAGGAAGGAAGGGAGAGAGGAAGGGAGGGGGGAGGGAGGGAGGGAGAGAGAGAGAGAGAGAAAGAAAGAAAGAAAGAAAGAACGAAAGAAAGAAAGAAAGAAAAAAAAAAAAGAGAGTCTTATTCTATACCCTGATTCCATCAATTCCCTGTGAGGAGATAGGTTTTTGTTGTTGAGTCTTTTTTCAGTCATGTCTGACTCTTTGTGAGACCCCATTTGGGGTTTTCTTAGCAAAGATACTGAAGTGGTTTGCCATTTCCTTCTCTAGCTCATTCTACAGATGAGGAAACTGAGGCAAACAGGGTGACATACTTGCCCAGGGACACAGCCAGTAAGTGTCTGAAGCCAGATTTGAACCCAGGAATATTAGTCTTCCTGACTCCAGGTCCATCCCTCTATCTACTGTATCATTGGTCCTCTGGAATCATGGCTGGCCATCTAATAGTGGTCTTCTTATTGCTAGCCCATGAAACTGAAGTTTGGCCAAGAGCTATTTTCAGTCAATTATATTGTGAACAGGATGGAGGAATGCTTGGAAGTAAAATCTCATCTATTTCATAAGGTAGTGAACCCTGAGTAAGAAATTAA
The DNA here is from genome assembly GCA_028646515.1 of Pseudochirops corinnae. Classification (NCBI taxonomy): domain Eukaryota; kingdom Metazoa; phylum Chordata; class Mammalia; order Diprotodontia; family Pseudocheiridae; genus Pseudochirops; species Pseudochirops corinnae. The sequence goes on from CM053590.1 coordinate 137,585,959, forward strand.
AGAGAAACATCATCACCTCACCCAAATGGGGATGATAGTAGCACCTTCCTTGAAGAATTGTTATAAATATCAAATGAAATACTATTTGTAAAAAAAAAATATTTTAAAAGCCCTTAGTACAGTCCCTGGTACATAGTAGGTACTGTGTAAGCGCTGATTCCCTTCCCTTCTCGTTCCCACCTACTCAAGCCTGCTCCCTGACAGAGCAGCGCCTGGCGTCACAGTTAATCACATCACTCTGGAGCCTGCAAAAGAGAAACAGGGTTGTGTGTTCCCTCTAGGGGTAATAGTATGTCCCTTTCCCCTTTTCTTTATAAGCAATGTGGTGTGAAAAATTAGAAGCAGCATGGTCTGCAAAAGCAAATCATAAGCACATTTTAAAATTTATTACTCTAAAAATGACAGGTATACATTGCTGTCTATTATAGCCCTCCTAAAAAACATTGTATGCATTAGGATTTTTGAAAGTAAAATAATATAAATACAGTAGAGCAGCTGGGTAATTTTAAAAGTCTCTTGGTAAGTCATTTTGGAAAGTGACAAATCCTTTTGAAACACACACACAAAAAAATCTTTTTTTTTTTTTTACATCTGCTTTTCTTAAAGCTAGACCTACCTGCACTTAAATACACATTCCCTTTGCTAAAAGATTGAGATAAAAATGTTACTTTTTCTAATATACAGATATGTGTGTGTGTGTAGATAGGAGCTTATAATGCTTATAAAATTAATCATATCTTATTCAATCATATTTTAAATATACTAAGGGAGCTAAAAAATTAAAAGAATGAAGAATCACACCCAAACATCCTTTTTTTTTAATGGAAAACTAGATTTTCACGTGTCATGTTTTCTTAAATTCAGATGCACTGGTGGGTGTGTTCCCAACCCCTCGAGAATCATGCCTCTAATAAATATGGCATAAGATGGACACGCTAGTATGGGAATCATTTTTAACAGTTCAAAATGAAGCCAATAAACACTAAATAGTCATAAAAATAACACCACCACCACCACCACCACCACCACCACTACTACTGCTACTACTACCACCACCACCATCACTATCACTACTACTACTACCCCCATCACCACCACCACTATTACATATTATATTTGAGATGACAACCTGACATTTTGGATAAAGAGCCAGCTTTGGAGTCAGATCAGTTTGTCTTTAATGCAAAATTTTGAAGGGAAATAATATGAAATAATACAGGTGGGAGTAAATAAGTAGATGGGAGTCAGATTGCCAAGGGCCTTCAGTACCAATCTGAGAATTTCGTATTTTAAAAGCTAGTCCCTCTTCCTGGTCCCTGTAAGATGGGGGTTCTGAATCAGGGTTCTGTCAACATGTTGTTAAAATATTTTGATATTTTTCTTCATTATAATTGGTTTTATGTGTAATTCTTTGTGTTTTATTTTAAGCATTTAAAAATATTCTGAGAAGGTTTTCATTGACTGACAAAAGAGTCTATGGCCCAAAAAAGTTATAAACTCCCGCTGTGGGGGTGGTTCCTATCCCCCAGAGGCAGTAAGGAACCATTGAAAATCTCTAAGTAATCTTTTCTGTGAAAGAAAGTGGTTTTATTTCACAATGCTTATGTTTTAAGGATTTCAAATAGGCAGTTACATGGTGAGTGGATTAGAGAGGTGCAAGGAAGGCAAATCAATCAGGAAGCTTTTGTAATTGTCCAATTGAGAGGCAATGAGGGCCTGAAAAACCAAGTAGAGACTGTAAGTAGAGAAATGGGGACAAAAGTGGTAGATGTTGTGGAAATAGAACCACACTTGGCAACTTATTGACTATATAAGGAAAAGGGGTGGATTGGGTGGTTAAGAGAGAAGTAAAAATCAAGAATGACTCCAAAATTGTGAACCTGAGTGGGTGAATTGTAAGGTTGTGCCTTACAGAATTAGGGAAATTTGAAGGATACATAAATTTGGAGAAAGAAAAAAAAAGTTCAAATTCTATTTGGGGTATAATCAGTTTTAGAAGCTGGTGGGACATCCAGGCAATAATAAAAACCCAAATTGTAATCAATAGGTAAATGCTCCGTAGGCAGCATAGCTCAATGAACTTAGTCTAGAGTGCCTTTGAGATTTTTCTGAGTAGATGGTAGATGTTTGGGGAGGCTAGAAAATGCTACTGGTGGGAGATAAGAAGCCTGTACCCTATGGTAAATCCAAAGGAAAAGGGGGCAAAGATTACATGTTATTAGGAAGAAGACAGGGATGGTAAGAGGGAAGGAGCTGTGTAAGCATTTATTAAGCTTCTGCTGTGTGCCAAACACTTTGCAAATATAATATCATTGATCATCACAACAATCTTGTGAGGTAGATGCTTTTATCATCATTTTACAGTTGGATTACTGCTTTGTCATGATGAAGGGGCTTACATAGCTCAACAAAACTTTAAGCCATGCTGTGTAGGGTTACCCAAGATAGACAGGTCATAGTGGAGAGTTCTAACAAAAGGTGAACAATTGGAGAAGGAAATGGCAAACCAGTCTAGTATCTTTGCCAAGAAAATCCCATGAACAGTGTTAAAATGATATATGACACTAGAAGATGAGCCCCTTAGGGTATCCAACACACTCCTGGGTAAGAGCAGAAGACAACTACATATAGCTCCAGAAAGAATGAAGCAGCGAAGCCAAAGCTGAAGGGATGCTCAGCTGTCAAAGTATCTGGCGATGAAAGGAAAGTCCAATGCTGTAAAGATCAAGGTGATATAAGAGCCTGGAAGCTGTTAAGGCTGGATATAGTCAAATGGGAGATATGAAGATTAAAGATCAACATATCGAGTGTCAGTGAATGGATAAATTTAATTCAGTTGATCACTATATATACTACTATGGGCAAGAATCCCTCAGAAGAAATGGAGTAGCCCTCATAGTCAACAAAATGGTGAGAAAAACCGTGTAATCTCAAAAATGACAGAATAATATCTGTTCAAATCCAAGGCAAATCATTCATCATCACAGCAATATGTGTGTGCTCCAATCGTCGATACCAAAGAGGCCAAAGTTGATTAGTTCTATGAAAACCTACAATATCTTCTAGAAATAACACCCCCTCCCCCAAAAAGAGGACACATTGATCATAGAGGATTGGCATGCTAAAGTAAGAAATCAAAAGATAATTGAAATAACAGGCAAGCTTGGCCTTGGAGTACAAAATGAAGCAGGACAGAGATTGATAGAGTTCTGTTAAGATAAATTGCTAGTCATAGCAAACACTCTTTTTCAACCACCCAAAAGACTACTCTATATTTGGACATCACCAGATGATCAATATCAAAATTGAACATATACTTTGCAACCAAAGGCAGAGAAGCTATATACAGTCAGTTAAAACAAGACCTAGAGCTAACTGTGGCTCAGATAATGAGCTTCTTATTGCAAAATTCAGACTTAAATCGAAGAAAGTAGGGGAAACTGTCAGATCATATAGGTATGGCTAAATAGCATCCCTTATGAATTTGAAGTGGAAGTGATGAATAGATTTAAGGGATTAGATCTGGTAGATAGAGTGTCTGAAGAACTATGAACAGAGATTCACAATATTGTACAGGAGGCAGCAGCAAAAAGCATTCCAAAGAAAAAGACCAAGAAAGCAAAATGATTGTTTGATGAGTTTTTACAAATAGCTGAGGAAAGAAGGAAAGTGAAATGGAAAGGAGAAAGGGAACGATAAACCCAACTGATGCAGAATTCGAGAGAATATCAAGGAGAGATAAAGTTTTGTTAAATCAGCAATGCAAAGAAAAAAAGAAAACATTAGAATGGGAAAGATAATAAATCTCTCCAAGAAAATTAGAGCTATCAAGGGAATGTTTCATACAAAAATGGGTGTGATAAAGACAAATGGTAGGGATTTAACAGACATAGAAGAGATTAAGAAGAGGCAGCAAGAATTTACAGAACTATATGAAAAAGGTCTTAATATCACCAATAAGCATGATTGCATGGTTACCAATCTAGAGCCAAACATCCTGAAGAATGAAGTCAAGTGAGCCTTAGGGAAGCCTTGCTAACAAGACTAGTGGTGGTAATGGAATTCCAGCTGAACTGTTAAAGCACTGCACTCAATATGCCAGCAAACTTGGAAAACTCAACAGTGGCCAATGGATTGGAAAAATCAGTTTACAATGCAATCCTAAAAAAAGGCAATGCCAAGGAATGTTCAAATTACTGAACAATTTCTCTCATTTCATACACCAATAATGTTGTACTTAAGATTCTGCAAGCTAGGCTTTAGCAATATATGAACCTAGAATTACCAATAGTGCTGGCTTGTTTTTGAAGAGGCAGAGGAACTAGAGACCAAGTTGCCAATATTCACTGGATTATAGAGAAAGAGAAGAAGTTCCAGAAAAAAAACCAACAACCCCAAAATATCTATTTCTACTTCACTGACTACATTAAAATCTTTGACTATTTGGATCACAACAAAATGTGACAAGTCCTCAAAGAGATGGGAGGTCGTCTTACTTGTCTCCTGAGGAACCTGCATATGGGCAACAGTTAGAACTGAACCTGAAACAACCAATTGGCTTAAAATTGGAAAAGAAGTATGACAAAGCTGGATATTGTCCTTATTTATTATAATTTATTATTTATTAACTTATATGCAGGAGCATCATGCAAAATGCCAGGCTGGATGAATCAAAAGCCAGAATTAAGTTTACTGGGAGAAGTATCAACAATCTCAGATATGCAGACTATACCACTGATGGCAGAGAGTAAAGAGGAATTAAGAAGCCTCTTGATGAGGGTGAAGGAGGAGAGTGTAAAAGTTGGCTTGAAGCATAATATCAAAATAACTAAGATCCTGGCAACTGGTCTCATCTCTTCCTGGCAAACAGAGGGAGAAGAAATGGGAAGTGTCAAATTTTATATTCTCGGGCTCAAAGATCACTGCAAATGATGACTGCAGTCACGAAATTAAAAGACACTTACTCCTTGGAAGGAAAGTTGTGGCAAATCTGGCCAGCATACTAAAAAACAGAGACATCATTTTGCTCACAAAGATCCATATAGTCAAAGCTATGGTTTTTCTAGTAGCAACGTATGCTTATGAGAATTGGACTGTAATGAAAACTGAGTGCTACAGAATCGATACTTTTAAATTATGGTGCTGAAGATGACTTTTGAGAGTCCTTTGGACAGCAAGGAGATCAGTTCAGTCAATATTAGAGAAATTAATTCAGGTTATTCACTGGAAGGTCAAATACTGAAGTTGAAGTTTAAATACTCTGGTCATATAGTAAGAAGACGGGACTCATTGGAAAAGACCCTGATGTTGGGAAAGTTTGAAGGCAAAAGGAAAAGGCGATGGCAGAGAATGAGATGGACAGACAGTATCATGAAAGCAACAAAGATGAGCTTGGACAGACTTTGGGGAATAGTAGAGGACGGAAAGACTTGGTATGCTCTGATCCATGGGGTCAGGAAGAATCAGACATGACTAAATGACTGAACAACAACAAACTGAGGCAGAGTTTAAGTGACTTGCTAGTGGAACAGCTAGTAAGTATCTGAGATTGAATTTGAATTCAGGTCTTCCTGATTCCAGGTTCAACATTCTATCCACTACTCTACCTCTTTGCAAGTCAAGTCATCATTTCCCTGATGCCATGGTCCTCTTTGAAAATGAAGGACAGGGGCAGCTAGGTGGCACAGTGTATAGAGCACTGGCCCTGAAGTCAGGAGGACCTGAGTTCAAATTTGACCTCAGACACTTAACACTTACTAGCCATGAGACCATGAGCAAGTCATTTAACCCCAATTGCCCTGCCTTCCCCCTGCCAAAAAAAAAAAAAATGAAAGAAAGAAAATGAAGGACAAACACAACAACCAAGCTGCCTTCAGAGAAGTAGAGTCTATAGATAATAGAAAGTTAAGTCCTATAGATATGAGGTAGGGGGAAATATATATATGTATGTATACATGTGTGTACGTATGAAAATCTTACCCCCTTTCTGAGACTGAGAATGGAAAGATGGAGAAATAGATTCTAGGAGTAAGATGTAACTCTAAGGCCATCCACAAGGAAGCCAAATTGGATATGCAAAAAGCGTCTTATTTCACATACCCAGAGAGCCTAAAAACAACAAACACACACACACACACACACACACACACACACACCTCACCTTGGGAATGACCCGTTTTAAGATGGGAAAATATCTCACAAAATTTACTCTGAGGCTTAAATTTAATTTCAGCAAACATTTATTATGCAATATCTATGGGTAAGGCACTATTAAGAGGGTGATATGAAGGCAAGAACAAGAAGTCCCTAACCTCAAGGACTAATGGACTTAGGGATAGAACATGTACATAGATAAATAGATGGAAAATATGCACAAAGTAATACACAGTATTATTAACAGGGAAATCATTAATAACTGGAGAGGGATTGGGAAAAGCCCCCTGTAAGAGATGGCATCCCTGGGCACAGGACAAGAATATGTAATATTATGAGACATGAAAGTACAAAGATGATAGATAAGGTGGAGTATTTGATTAAATAAAATGTAAGGGCAATTGCCTACTATGTACAAGGCCCTGGGTTAGGCAAAGGAGAGGACATATTTAATAATAAATTGAGGAATAATTTGATACTTTAAATAATGATTTAATAAAATTATCATTGAAGGAAGCTAAAAAGCATAAAAATATTCAAACCTGAAAACAAAATAGAATTATTTGGTAGTGAAAATAATGCATATTATGTTTAAGATTTACAAGGCACCAGTCCTATGAGATACTTAACAAATTAAAAGATACTTAACTTATTATCCTAGTTTTACATATGAAGAAATGGAAAATCAAAGAGGGAAAGTGTTCAAGGGATATGCCCAAGGTTCACATAGATACTAAGTGATAGGACTAGTATTCAAGCCCAGATCTTTTCTGCCAGCCTCCCACATAGTCCAAAGCTCTTTCCATGATGTCATTCTGTCTCTCTAGAAAATGAATAATGTAGAATTTAAATTAATCCAATGTGAAAGTTGGTGGCATTTTAAGGAATAAAAAGCTGCATATCAACAATATTTTAAATGCCAGCCAGCCAGCCAGAGACTGCCACTTCCTATGTCTGGGTGTCTGGTGACTCAAGTGATAATATGCAGTATTAGCGATAATTAGTTTTAAAAGGGCACATTAAGAATACTCATGTTTGTGGATGAAACCAAGACCTTGAGTATCTGGGCATATTTGCCCCATTATTGATGTAAAAATACTGGGACCCTTCAGAAATTCAGGATGTTGTGAAAACCATTGTAATAAAAACTTGCCTCAGGTTTAAAAATGTTCTGTTCTGTGTAAGCAATATATGCCCTTTAAAAGCAACCATCAACCTCAGGATATTCATGAATTCTAGCTATTATTTGTAAATTAAGTGATGGGGAGAAAGTTGATGGGAAAAGGGAAGAAATCTAAAAAGACTCTCCTTTAACTCATTCTGATTAGAAGAAACAATAGTGTTCACTATCTCAGAAACAATGTGCCTTAATTTATTTTTTCACTGTCTTTCAAAAGAAGCAGGAACTTTAAGAGTAGGATAGTTGAAAAGGTCAGCTAAAGCCATCCCTTTAATGGGCTCAAACAGTTTAGGGGGGATTCACAGACTCCTGTAAGCCTGCATGATGTTAGCCACTGATGAAAGAGAAGTAACTGGGGTGGCTAGGTGGTGCAGGAAATAGAGCACCCACCCTGGAGTCAGGAGGGCCTGAGTTCAAATTCGGCATTAGACTCTTAATACTTAACTGGCCGTGTGACCCTGGGCAAGTCACCTAACCCCAATTGCCCTGCTCTCCTCCCTCCAAAAAGCAAAAACAAACAAAAAAAAAAGTAAAAAAAAAAAAAAAGAGAGAGAGAGAAAATTAACCCAGAAAGGGGCCCTTTGACAGAGACATTGGAAAGGGAAGAGCACCAGCTGAGAAATCGGAAGACCTGGGTCTACTAAGTAGCTATGTGGCCATGTGGCGAGTCACATTTCTCAGTCTCAATTTCCTCAGCTGTGAAATGAGGAAGGGTGTGTCTCTTTTAGCCCTAAAATTCTTGTTCTAAGCAAATCTATTGATGAAGATAAACAGTATGGAAGGGCTTGCAACTCCAAAGAAAGATTCAGGGTGATACTCTCTCTCTGTCTGTCTCTCTCCCCGTCCCTTTCTCTCCCCTTCTCCATACACACTTGTATAGATGGATATAGATAGATCTTTTTCTTTGTGAATACATATATTTTAAAATTACTCCAAAAGCATTATATGAATTTCTTTATTAGATTGTAAAGACTGAGTTGCTTTTTCATTTTAATTAAATTTTATTAATATATTTTGTTTTTACATCACCCACAATTACTGATGTATCTCTACCCCCTTCCTCTCCCAGAAGGTTACCTCTTATATAATAGAGAATTTTAAAAAGAGGGGGGAAATTCAGCAAAGTTAACTAACATCAAAAAAGAATGATGTTATATTTAGTTTTCCATAGCTATAGTCACATGCTTCTGCAAAGAAGGGGAGGAGAACTCTCTTCTCATATCTCTTTGAACTATTCTTGGTCCTTAAAACTTTGCTGCATACGGTTTCAATTATTTTATTGTTTTCCTTTCCATTTACATTATAATCGATATTTTTCTGGTTCTGCTTACTTTGCCTTAGTTCACATGAGACTTCCCATGCTTCTCTGTATTCATCACATTCATCATTCCTTATAGAACATTAATATTCCATTACATTTGAATTGTCTTAGGAAGACTCTGAAGATCACCTGGGAAGATAAGGTACTACCAGGGGTGGGGAACCTGTGGACTTAAGGCCATATGTGACCTTCTAAATCCTAAAGTGTGGCCTTTTGAATGAGTCCAAATTTTACAGAACAAATCCTTTTTTATTAAAAGTAACTAGTAACTAGACACTGAGCTCCTTTCTCCAGTTGAACTGCCAAGCATTCAGACTCTACTACAGGGAGTGCAACTCTGATGGACTGGCCACATTATTTGAATGCCAAACCCATTCTTGCCTAAAACACTATTTTACAGAGAATGCATACAAGGCACACAACCTATGCTTTTCCAAAAGACTATTTCCCAGAGAATGCACACAAGGCAGGTGCTCACATGAAGTTCAGAAGAAATGATACAAGTTTACTCTCAAAAGTGAAGAACTTTGGTATCCATTGTAAGACATGGGAGATAATGGCACAGGATCATTTAACATAGCATGCCCAAATTAAAGAAGGTGCTGTGCTCTATGAGCGAAAAATCTAATTTCAGTAGCTCAAAAGAAACATGAGATGAGGAAACTTAAAGACATCTCTGTCCCAAATGGTCATACAGATTATTTGTGCCCTGCCTTTGTTAGAGGCTTCCAAGTGTGCATTGTTCTTATCGACTATAGCCAGATACACTGTACATTGACCTAGATATAGTGACGTCATTTTGGTCCTCTTTAAGCACGAAGGACAAACACCACCACCACATTCATGTACAATAATTTCTTTAGCCATTCTTTGTTTGACTGTATTGCTTTTTGTCTTTGCATACTCAGTGTAAGAAGCAGCCTGGCATAATGTAGAGAGAGCTGGCCTCAGGGTCAGGAAGGCTAGAGTTTGAGTCCAGCTGTTCACCCATACTGACTGTGTGACTTCTCAATGCCCCTGGCAACTCTCTCAGACTCAGCTCTCTCAGAGTAGTTGCCAACTCTGCATTAATGAAGTTCCTTTGATCAATGAAATCATAGATCTAACCAAAAGAAAAATATTTTACTTAGCATATTACCTTGCTAAATGTTTAATAAATGCAGTTGGAATGATTCAAGTAGTAGATTACATGAAGCCACTTGAAAAGAGTCACATTTTGGATAATTACATAAAGTTGAAAAAGCATCTTCATCTCGTTTTTGAGCCAAAGGACCTGAATGCACATTTTGGCTCTGCTCCTTACTGACTGTGATGACTTTATCGCTTTGAGACTCTTCTGCAAAAGGAGGGAGTGAGACTACATGATCTGTGAGGTTCTGTCCAATCTATGCTTCAGTGACCTTATCTTTATTGATTATATCTACAACTTCTGTTTTACTACTTGGTTGGCATGGCATTGGCACACTACCCATTTGAGAGCAGCATACCCTTATTTCTGATTCTGTTTTATTAACATGCATATGAACTTCAAGAATTTTAATTGGTAAAATTTAAGTATAAAATTATGTTAGATTCCCAATCTTCCTTCAAAGCCCAGATCAAATGTTACTTATATGTGAAGCTTCCCTTAATTTCATTCCTTTTTGGGCTCCACACCTGATTCTTGAGATTTTCTCCATTCCCTTATGGAGATTATCCTCACCCCTGATGTTTAGCTCCAGTTTATGTGTTGTCTGTTCCCACTAGAATGTAAGATCTGAGGGTAGGGACTGACTTCTTGTATTTTTTTATTTCCAGTCCTTAGTATAGAGCCTGGTACGATGTAAACATTTCCTGACTTGAATGTCAACCCCTAATGATCTCTCTCTCTCTCACTTTCCCCTTCTGTTTGTCTCTTTCTCTCTCTGTCTTTCTCTCTGTCTCTCTCTCTGTTTCTCTGTCTCTGTCTCTCTCATATTCTTAAAATATTTTACTCACTGTTTGCTTCACTTCAAATGTTGTTTTATATTTATATTTGCTCTTATCATAACCTTCTGGTAGAACAATCAGATCCTTAAGGGTAGAGATAGTTTCATCTTTTTTTCTTTGTATCCTTAATGCCTAGGTGGAGCCTTGCACATAGAAGATACCTAATGAATATTAATAGAATGGAATCGAAAGTTGCATGTCACAGTTACCATGAAGAGTAAACATCTAGCCTACGTTCTATGTGAGTTCCAAATGTTAAATAATCATTGAAGTACTCTCTCTTCCTTCCCTATTTTCTGGGCAAATATGAACTGAAACAATAGTAAACCTGTTTGTTCTATGTAACTCAAACAGGATTCAGGTGCATTTTACTGCTCTATAGCAAGGTCTTCCTCATTCCATTTCTGTCACCATTATCAAAGCCTTTGAAGGGACCATCTTGTGGAGTAGCCTGAATTGCTAGAAGGAACATATCGTCCTGTTTGTAAACACCAGAAAAATATCTTGACATACTAGGATAGCTACTTATTGCACTATTAGTTGTTCTTAATAAATGGAATGCCTTTAGGGACTGCAACTAGGATAAAATGGAGGGAAATAAGCATTAATTTAGAAAGAAAAATAGTCTTCTTATAGGTCACTTGATCAAAACTATAGTTCATTCCCTTCCCTCCCCTTCCCCTTCCCCTTCCTTTCTCCTTCCCCTTCCCCTCCCTCTCCCCTTCCCCTTCCCCTTCCCCTCCCCCTCCCCTTCCCCTTTCACCATTCTTTCACTGCATTGCTTTTTGTCTGAATTCCCAGTTTGAAAGGCAGCATGGCATAATGTATAGAAAGTTAGCCTGGGAGTTCTTTTACATGGCCAGTCTTTTTGAATGAAAATTTTTTGATGATGTCTTTTAACATTGCCTAAATTTCTCCCAATATCTCTCTTCCTCCCTCCTGAGAGAACCATCCCACACAACAAAGAACAGTTTCTTAAATAAAGAACAGAAGGAAGAGACAAACATCAGCCAAACATAGCAACAGATCAAAAAAGCTTGAAACTATATACAATGTTTCATACTCATGATCTTCCCTCTCTGCAAAAGAATGGTGTGAGGTATCTTCTCAGGTCTCTTCTTTGGGGCTTTGAAATTCTGCAACATTCTCTCTCAGTTGTTTTGTAGTGGTTGTTTTTTCTATTTACATTGTCATAGACATTGTGTAAATTGTTTTCTTGGCTCTGCTTACTTCTGTACTCTGAATCAATTCATGTGAATCTTTCCATGCTTCTCTGTATTCATCACATTCCTTATCACTTATAGTTCAGTAGTATTCCATTACATGTCATCTACCACAATTTGTTTAGACATTTCCCGACTGTTGGGCTTCTACTTTGTTACATGATTGATCAGTCTTAAGAAAATACTGTACACCAGTGGCTATGTTTAAATAATAGGGTAGGCTCTCTAAGCTGACTGTCTTTTCATGCTTTCCTATTCATAACTATTTCCCCTAATACTTCAGACTAATACATTTAAAAGACAGCTCATAACACACAACACACGTCACTAGAAAAGCATGCACAATTAGACAATTCTGATGAGTTTTAACCAGGAAATGAACTTCATTTCCTATGACCTATCCAATCAACAAACATTCTTTAAGTACCTACAATGTTCAAGAGACTGTATTGTGCTTTAGAAATAAAAACACCAAATGAAAAACAGTACCTGTTCAAGGAGATTACATTGGGACTAGAGGGAAAGGTGGAGATGAAATTAGATATGCATGTACGTGATAATTTGAGAAAGGGAGAAAGGACTGACAAGCAAGGGATGAAGAAAGGTTTCCTGGACAAGATGGTGTATGAGCTGGGCCTTGAAGGAAGGAAAGAATTTGAAGAGTCAGAAGTGAAGAGGGAATGCATTCTTAGTACAGGGAATGGTATACCCAAAGTTACCAAAGCAGGAGAGATTCAATGCCAAGTTTGGAAAATAACAAATAGGCCAGACTGGCTGTAATGGATGGTATGTGAAGAGGAGTGGTATGTAATAAGCTGTTATGGGAATCTAAAGATCTTCCCTGCCCCTAGGCCCTTTGCTAAAGTGGCTACGTGACTCTGAGGACCCTTGGATA